>CAMZMU010000082.1:21100558-21733968 GCA_947311845.1 Poa pratensis
ACAATAGCAGAGCAACGGCGGAAAGAAGCATCCACGCGGAGTCGCCGCACGTTGCGACTTCAAGTTCGGCTAGGCGACAAAGGGAAAATCAACCTGCGGCTCAAAATCAACCTCAGCAAGTTCAACCCGTAGAAGTTGTGCAGCCGGCGCGGCGGCTAATCCAATGGGAAGGCCAGCTTCATCCAATCTATCGTCGCGACTCAAAGGCCCAGTCTGTTTCAGCGAAAGAATCAGGTCTGAACCGTTTCCTGCAGATTTCAAAGGACCTCGCAAGGTCGCCAACTACAACGCAAGCATGGACCCTGTTACTTGGCTCAACAATTACGAGATGGGCATGAGCATCCTAAACGCATCCGAAGAGATCTGCGCACGGTACCTAAACATGATGTTAGAAGGCGCAGCTCACATATGGCTGCAGAATTGCCGCCAAATTCAATAAACTCTTGGGATGAGATGAAGGAAGCTTTTATCAAGAATTTCCAAGGAACATGCAAGCAACTCTGCAGTATAGAGGACCTTGAGCGTTGTGTACAGAAGGAAGGTGAGTCGAGTCGCCACTGGATGAGAAGGGTCGCAGAAATCATACATTCCTCAGACAACATACCACCCAGTTCAGCAGTCCTTGTCATGGAGAAAAATTGCAAGTTTGAGCCGCTGGTCCACAAACTAGGTCGCATGAAGGACAAAGTCAAGAGCCTAAGCGAGGTAATGGCGGCGGCCAACAAGTATGCTAGCTCGGATAAAACCAGGGACGCATCTGATGGGGAGGAAGAGGAAAATACTGGCAAGGGAAAGAAGGCCAGTAGCAAGCCTCAACAACAGCAAGCTAGCAATGCTAATGCGAGTTATAACAAGCGCAAAAACGAGGAAGGAAACTCGGGGTTAGTCGCAAATACGAACACTCGTACAAGCAAAGCACGGCAGAGGAAGGAATTTTCACCCAGTTAACTTGGAAGAGGTTTTTAACCGCCCCTGCGACATCCATATAGGAAAAGATGGGAAACCACCCAACCACACAAAGGCACAGTGCTATCATTACAAAAAGTGGAAGGATGGGCAACCACTCAACACAAACAACAATCATCAAAACAATGAGGGAGGTAACCACGGCGGAGGCAACAACAGCAACAACGCTGTCCCAAATCCACAGCCAGATCAGCCACAGTTCCCAAAACAGTTGGGTCAGTATCACACCATTGTGGTCAATACCTCAAGGAGGGAGCAAAAGCTGCGACGACGCAATCAGGCTGTTAACGCCATAGTACCAGCCGTACCACAGTGGCTAAAGTGGTCCGAGCAGCCAGTAGTTTGGAGCCGCGAGGACCACCCAGGAGAAATAAATGAAGAGGGCAAACTCGCGCTGGTGGTTCCCCTCAAGTCGCAGGATACAAGTTGGGCAAAGTGCTGATGGACGGAGGCAGCAGCATCAATATATTATACTACGAAACCTTCAAAAGAATGAACCTCCAAGAAAAGCAGCTACACCCATCAAGAACAACGTTTCACGGTGTCGTGCCAGGCATATCAGCTCAGCCATTGGGGCGAATCAACTTGGAGGTCGCCTTTGGGACACAAAGCAACTTCAGAAGCGAGTATATCTGGTTCGAGGTTGTAGATTTCCAGAGCCCATATCATGCGCTGTTTGGCAGAGAAGCATTCGCAAAGTTTATGGCTAGGCCGTGCTATGTGTACCTGAAGCTTAAAATGCCAGGCCCCAGGGGAGTCATCACCATTAATGGCGACAGAAGAATAGCTCAAGAATGCGAAGAAGGCGACAAGGCCATGGCCAGAGCAGCTTGCATCGCAGAGAGCGCGCCCATGCGCGAGTCGCAGGAGAATTTTGATGACATCGTGGAGGCCAAGAGGCACCTACCTGACTTGCGACTTCAGATTACGGCCGCAAGGGAGGCAAGGAAGTCAAGGGCTACAGGCCATTGCCAATAAGGACACATCCCAGGCATTGCGAGTTGCCATCAGCAGCCGCAACAAAACCACCAAGGTTCACGTCATCAAGCTGGCCACTCAGGGCTGAACAACTTCATTTCTGGTCGCCACCAGGCGCGACCGACCCATGTATCACTCTGGTCGCCACCAGGCGCGACCGACCCATGTATCACTCTGGTCGCCACCAGGCGCGACCGACCCATGTATCACTCTGGTCGCCACCAGGCGCGACCGACCCATGTATCACTTCTGATCGCCACTCAGGCGCGATCGACCCATTTCTGGTTGCCACCTAGGCGCAACCGACCCAAGCATCATTTCTGGTCGCCACCTAGGCGCGACCGACCCTATGTATCATATAATGATTTTGAAATAAAGCATCTCAAACTACCAATTGAGTTGTCAGTCTTTTATTTTTTAATCATTGGTTCCTTGGGGGCGCGGCAGCTTTTTAGCGCGGCCTATTACCTTGGGATCGCCAAACGAGTGGCATTTATCGTGATTATACTCAACCTCTCTTGGATGCGACTTGCACTATGCGGCCAAAGTACTGGGGGTGCGGCGTCAATCGAGTTTGATCGCCTATCATGGCCGCTCTCGACCCTGAACACGCACTTTTTACCTGGGAAATACTGAGCCGCGCAAGGGCCTAAGTGAGGAAAAACCGAGATAAATCATAAGGACCAGCCTATTGGTCGAAACATGTACTGCTGAGAGTACTTACACAACCATAACATTGTCTTTGACATACATAATACTAACAAATTATTACAAGCCACTAAGGGCTAAATTCATCAACACATTGTTTTTTCACTTGCGCCCAGATTTTGGCTTGTGCGCAGGAGGAACTGGCGGCTTACCAAGCTTGCCAGAAGGAGCAGTCGCAGGCTCGTCGGACGGCTTCTCCGTCGCGGGCTTGGGGGCTGCAGAGCTGGACACACCCGTGAAGGGTTCTTTTCCTGCGGGTTCACCGCACTGGATGATGGAGCGGGTAACTTCTCCCATCTGCTTCCATCTGCATTATACTTGCCCAGATAGGTCGCAAGATCTATCCCCTCCACCAGCTCAGTCGCATGGCCGCGCATGTTCTTCCAAGTCGCCGCATATTCTGAGGCCGTCAGCTCGGTGCCATCCACCTTCTTCGAGGGCCTGCCTTGTGCAACCTTGGCAGCATCAAAAGAGGGATAGTATGTCTTGGCCAAAGCAAGAACATGAGCCGCACCGGAGCGAGCTGAGGACTCCTTCCAGTCCAAAAAGAACTGAGGCGCCTTAAGCAGTCTTTTCAGCAAGCCTTCAGAATCACCGGGGACTGGCTTGGTCGGCAGCAGACATTAGACAGCGATTTCATGGCATCACAAGTCCTCCGCGTAAATTCGCGGATGTTATTCAGCTGTTCTTGAGTGGTCGCACGCTGAAGTGCAGAATCCTCACCTGCAACAAGATGTCCGCCAGTTAGCCCAGTTACATACAAAAAGAAGGTGGTCAGATACCACGATACAGCGGCAAGTCGCAACACATACCAGCCAACTCTTGGGTCATGATACAAACTTTGGCGTGGACAAGGTTATGGGCATCAGAAACTTTTGCCAATTTTTTCTCAAGGTCGCCAATTGCAACAGCCTTGAGCCTTGCGTCCTCGTTGGCTAGCAATGGCGTCTTTCTGAGCATTGATTTGGAGGTCCAGCTGCTGGACCCTCTCTTGGAACTTTTCTTCAACCTTCTTAAGCCGCAGCTCAGTGGCTTTGGCTTGTTCAGATAACTTAAAGCTCTCATCAGACAGCTCGCCCATCCTGGTTTCCCTCTTCTTCAGCTCAGCGTCACGCTGGCCAAGGAGCTCGCGCAGCCTCTCCAGTTCAGAAGGAGTCTCCCCCAACTGCTTTTCCAAGGCGAGTCTTGCGGCTGTTACGGAATGTAGTTCCTCCTACAAAGAGTACATCAGCTAGTACGTACATATCAACAGCTAAAAGAAAGTATCAAGTCTCCCTTTACAGTCAAAAAAGAAACTTGATCCTTGGGGGCTAGAGACAGATAAGTGGAGACAGAAGTTTACCTTGTAAGCCGCAGACAGATCAGACAGCGCCTTGCGGAGCTCCGCGGCTTGCTGGTCATTTGAGGCAATGATGGCCTCTGACAGTTTCTCAGCACGGCTCATGGAGGAGGAGGAAGCGACCTCAGCACGCAGAGCTGGCGACCGCTGGCTATCAGCCGCTGGCGACTCAATCAGCGGCGCATCAGCATCCTTGGCCATTGCAGCTATGGAGGAAGGGTTGACCTTCTCCACGTCTTGGATAATAAGGAGATCCGTTCTCCTCCAGAGCCACCTCTTGGGCAGCTGTGTCAAGAACAGAGGCCGTGCCAAGTCATCAGTGGTGGCCACGCCCTCCACCATGGCGGTATGAGCCGCAGGTGATAAGCGCGGCTCAACTGCGGTTTCAGAAACGACTCCAGGCTCAGTCGCGGATTTAACCGCACTTCTGCAAAAAACAAGGGCATTGTGTGAAGAAGAAGCACATAAACCAGAATAAAAGTGTTATAAGCGCAAGGAAAGTCACTAACTCTGGAGCCATCTTCACAGAGGCCATAAGGTCGTCACTTGACGGCGATGACGGGCCTTGGATCCCAGAATCTACGAGCAGAAGTTTGCGTGTCAGTAGAGGAAAAAGAATAAGCAGTCAAGATGTCAAGACAGCAGAAATTACCAGAATGGGGACCCATGTCTTCTTCAGCTGAGGCGGTGGCTTTGTACACACGCCTGGCAGCGGAGGAGGTCGCGCCCGTAGCAGGCTTGCGACGCTTCGCGGCCTCAGGATTTTCCAGAGCATCAAGCTCTGGCTCCTCACGAGATAGCCTCTTGGAGGCTCTGCGGGGAGTTGGGCCAGCCGCGGCAGCAGAACTCGCGGCTGGCACTGGACTGTCATCCTCGTCCAGTTCAGTCTCTTCACCTTCTGAGGCCGCAGTGGCGACAGAGGGGATGCCAGCAATTTCGCTGCCCTCTAGAGCGGGCAGCAATTTCTTTCTTGTGGCACGCTTGGGAGCAGCAGTGCCGGCGTCGGTCGCAGGCAGCGACCAGTAATTCTCATCAGCCTGGATCAGGAAAATATAAGTCGCAGTATTAAGAAAGGAATGCGACTCAACTACAAAGGCAAAAAGACAGGGAAGAGAAGTTACCTCAAAAGGCTTGTTGTTAACACTAAAAGGGGCAAGCCCCACCTTATCAAAGGAGATGTCTTTCTCCTCGGTCACGCGGGTGACGAATTCCACCCAATCCTCAGGCGTCCAGTCCGCAGCCTTGATGCGATCGACATCAGCAGAGGTGCCAGTGCACTCAAGGAAGGATCGTTGTCGTGGACTCACGGGCTGGATGCGCCATTTGGTCCAGCAAGAAAGAAGATCAAGGCCAGTAAGACCATGACCTATTAAGGCGCGGACCTTAATCAGCGACTCATTAATGAAAGCCGTGGCCGAGTCGCGAGGCTTTGATTTCAGTGCCTCGGTAGGCACGAAGGTGGTGTTGGACCAGGAGGGGAGACGAGTTTCGCCCTCCGGAGAAGTATCTTGGCAGTAGAAAAAGGATTTTTGCCAAGCCCTGGGCCGATTCGCCAGGGCCAGCTTGGGAAGAATAGAGTTTCGATGACGCTGAAGAGAGATGGCGCCAACCTGAACATAGGCGCCACCTTTGCAGATGAGTTGGCTACACCGAGGTAGTCCTCGCACAAGACGTGGAAATTACTCACTTGGAGCATGGAATTGGGCCCGATGTCGTGAAGACGGAGGCCTAGACGCCGCATCAGATCGCGGAAGAAGAGGGAGCTGGGCGGCGTGAATCCGCGCTCCACGTGCTCCACGAACTTCACTAACTCGTTGGGCCTAGGGCGCGGCTCGGTTTCGTTGCCAGGAGCCCGCCAGACGTTGTCCTCCTTCGAGGGCAGGAAACCCTTGGTGGCTAGATCTGTGAGGACCTCCTCCGTCACCCAAGATCCTTCCCAGTTGCAAGAAATCTTGCGCTTGTCATCGTATGGCTTGGCCTTAGGCGCCATTGCGAAAGGGAGATTGGATCGGGGGACTAAGCTTGGATTGAGGAAGAAGACGGTGCGGCAAGGGATGAGGAGATTGCAAGGGCAAGTGAATAATGATCTAGGCGGCCGCAGCTTATAACTGGAGGGGCCCGCAACTAACGGCACAATCGGCGCTCACAACCAACGGCACAATTTGCGCGCGCAAAACGAGTAACGGTCCGCAGTTAAAGGGAACAGAATATCTCCAGAAGCGGAGATGAGTCGCACAGATAAGTCGCGGCTCTGAATCGCATAAGTCAGAGATTGACCAGAACGTTTGCAGTGCGGCTCAGCGACCATTTCAAGAGGTCAGAAGGTTCTCACCGTAAAGTCCTGACCAATCTTGGGGGCTAATGTCGGGGGAGTACTTTCTAGATTAACCCGCGGCCCAGTGCGACTTACTTTACTCGCACGGACAAAAGCCCACATGGGATCAAGCCCAACATCTAAACCGCCACAAGGAGAAGAATCTAGAAGGCACGGAGGCGAGCCAGTCTCCGGATAGGTCCCAGTTAATATATTCCTTGAGGGGGAAGTTTCGTTTGTAACCTGACGAGCCTCTGTGTATATAAAGAGGACTCGCAGGACTTAGAGGGAGAGGCCCTTAAACCCTAGTTCATACGGCGAGTACCAGATCGGATCGCCTCCATTGTAACATCTCGATTATCGTATCAATACCAATCTAGGGTAGGCAGGAAGTAGATCTTTTACCTCACATTGAGGGGGCCGAACCTGGGTAAATCTGTATTGATCTTTGTTCCTGTGATCCCAAACTCGGAGATGCTTGACTCGCGTAATCCCACACCTACGAAGTCATGTATGACACCTGACGTGACAAACACACGACACACACCACCCTAGGGCGCGGCAGAGGGGGGCCCCGCGCCCTAGGTGTGTGTGGCCACCTGGTGGCCCTCCTCTGTTGCTCCTTCGCTCCGTCAGGCGAGTTCTGGTAAAATAGGGATCCCCGTATAGTTTCGTCCAATTCCGAGAATATTTTCCAGACTAGCTTTTCTGGAATACAAAAACAGCAGAAAACAGGAACTGGCACTTCGGCATCTTGTTAATAGGTTAGTCCCAAAAAATGTATAAAGTGATATAAAGTAGATGCAAAACATGTAGCAATTGGTATAAAACAAGCATGGAACATCAAAAATTATAGATACGTTTGAGACGTATCACGCCGCGCCGCGCCACCCCTGACCGCGCCCCAGCCTGCTCCTGACCGCACGCCGCGCGGCGCCTGGCCGGCAGCCCCTTTCCGCGCGCCGCGCCTGGCCGCTCCTGACCGCGCGTCGCGCCTGGCCGGCAGCCCTGGCCGCGCGCCGCGCTTGGCCGGCCTCCCCTGGCCGAGCCCGCCGCTGGTGCACCGTCAAGGAAATGCAGGGAACGCTGCAGCAGATGGCCGGGCGGCGTGCTGGTACAGGTATCAAGCGGAACAGGTAGCCGCCGCCGCCGACGGCGGCAACATCGAGGTGCTCGCCACCGCAGGCATCCGAGGGAGGAAGACCTGGGCTGGAGGACCTGGCGGCGACGCGTCGGGGCGCGCTGACGCTGCGCCGGCCGGCGAGGAGGTGAGGCTGACGCATCTGAGGATGAGGAACTCGGTGCGGCGATGGCGAGCTTGGGGCGAGCTTGACCGAGGCAACCATGGCGGGTGAGGTCGGGCGCCAAGGGCCCGGCACGGCCAGACGGCGGCGCGGTGCATCGGGCACCAGGGGCCCGGCACGGCCAGGCGGCGGCACGGTGCAGGGGAGCAGGGAGGTGGCTGGCGGACGAGGACGGGCGCCAGTGGCGACGCGGACGGCGAGCGGCCGGATGGCACGGCCAGGCGGCGGCGCGGTGCAGATTGCGCAGGACCGGATGCGCAAGGAGCTCCTTTGACTTTTTTGTTTGTTTGAGATATTTAGTTTTTTATTGGTCTGTCAGGTGGGTCCATGTCCTTTGTTCCGTCAAATTTGCCACGTTGACCCAACAGGTGGGTCCGATCCGTCAGAAAACGTGTTAGCGTGGTTAAACAGAAAAATCAGCGCTCTGCGTCACACACTAGTCCCAAAGGTGGTAGTTATGTGTGCAAAAACACAAATGTGTTGGTTATGTGACAACTCACCCGCAAATGTGGTGGTTTTTTGTCATTTTCTCGACGTGACCAAACGAATATAGTAAAGACAAGAGCTTTTGTCGTTACTGTGAATAGCGAGCGCAGGGTGTCGCGATCAAGGAAGGCCTTACCGCCGTCGCGTGCGGCGACGTCGAGCAGCACGTCGAGGAAGTCATCGCTCTCCTTCCTGCTGTCTCGCCGTCCTCGCGCTCCCGGAGCCTCTGGTCCACCTCCGCGTCAAACACCACGTGAAGGCGCGCGAACATCCCCGCCAACCGCCGGCGCAGCCCCTGCAGGTCCGCCCGCGCGAGCGCCGGGAACAAGTCTGAGACGTTCGGACAACCGGCACATACCATTATCTCAGCCACCAGCACCTGGAACTCCTTGGACCTGCCGTGGTCGTCCTGTCTCGTGAGGTCCTTGGAGAACATGGTCCTGGAGAGGAGGTTCAGGCTCGTCGTGAACGCTACGCGGCCAACGTCCAACGCCGCGCCATCGCTCGCCAGCCGGTCGACGTGGGCCGCGAGCTCCCGCACCTTGTCGCTCCGGAGGCCCTGGAGCGCATGTTAGCAATAATCTTGCCTAGTTAGCGTTTTGGAGAGTGTTTGGTCAAATTAGTAAAGTACTAGTGCGTGCGGTGTACCGTGTCCTAGTATAGCTAGGAGTCAACTAGTAGTAGTACGTGAGTTTGGTAAGTTTCCAAGTTGAGTTAGTCCTAGCTAGTTGAGTCCGGTTTGGACTATCCTAGTTAACTAGGAAAATCTTGTTCGTATAGGTCTAGGAGTACAGGCATTGGTACGTGTATATAAGCATGACCATACGCCTGAGCTTTGTAACCGTTTGATATTGAGGAATAAAGAGAAAAAGAAGAAGGCACAATATGTGCCTTTGGCTATAGATTTGTGTTTGTGTGTGTTCGTCTAGACTGATGTGATTCGATCCTGTGGGCGAAACCCAACAATTGGTATCAGAGCAAGGTCGAAGATTTGAAGCCACGCTTGTCCCGGGGAGGCGACCCGACTAGCGCCTCGGGACGGGCGATCGTCGTTCGGCGGGGCGACACGGAGGAGACGACAGAGGGCTGTCGTCGGCAAGCTGGTGGAGGGGGATGATCGTTGATGCGAGCGGTGGTGCCGAGGTGCGGTGCCGGGAGTCTCGTCAAGATCGTCAACTGGGTTGTTAGAAGAGTCGAAGTGTGTGCATGTTTGCACGTGTGGTCGTCGTGTCAGTGAGTCGTCAGTGTGTCCAAGTGCTCGTCTCTGTGAGAATCCGTTGCAGTGGAAGCGTGGACGTCTAAGTGTCTCGACGAGAGGATCAAGTTCAAGTATGAAGGGGGCGGTAAACCAGAGAAGGTGAGTCTCTTCAATGAGACCATGGCTCTACATGAGGCTGGAGTGGATGGTGTAGTCCACGATCCACGGGTATAGCGTGGCTGGGTAGTCCAGGTCATATTTTGGTTTGGTCTGTAAAATTCGCCAAGTCAACATTGGAGAGGCAACAAGACTTGTCGTGGTGCGAGGCCCGGACAAGAGGAAGATCTGCACGAGTCAAGATCAGAGGAGCACGGAATCAAGATTAGGGAGAGATTGTTAGCAATAATCTTGCCTAGTTAGCGTTTTGGAGAGTGTTTAGTCAAATTAGTAAAGTACTAGTGCGTGCGGTTAGTCCTAGCTAGTTGAGTCCGGTTTGGACTATGCTACTCCCTCCGTTCCATTTTAATTGACTCACGTATATCTACATATGGATGTATCTAGACATGTTTTAGTGTTACATACATCCATATCTAGATATATGTGAGTCAATTAAAATGGAACGGAGTGAGTAGTTAACTAGGAAAATCTTGTTCGTATAGGCCTAGGAGTCCAGGTATTGGTACGTGTATATAAGCATGACCATACGCCTGAGCTTTGTAACCGTGTGATATTGAGGAATAAAGAGTAAAAGAACAAGGCACGATATGTGCCTTTGGCTATAGATTTGTGTTTGTGTGTGTTCGTTTAGACTGATGTGATTCGATCCTGTGGGCGAAACCCAACAGCGCATCGAGCCGGTTCGGCGCGAAGAGCTCGGTGGTCATGGTCTTGCGCAGCGAGCGCCACCGCGGCCCGTAGGCTTGCCAGGCGACGGAGTTCCTGGTGTGGTCGCCGATGGCGTCGGTCACATACCGGGTGGCGAAGACGGCGTCGTGCTTCTGCAGGAACTCGCGGGCGACGTCCGGGGAGGAGACGACCACCGTGGTGACGGCGCCCAAGCGGAGGGACATAAGCGGGCCGTAGGTCCTGGCGAGGCGGGCGAGGGAGCGGTGCGGCTGGTCGCCGATAAGGTGGACGCTACCGATGAGTGGCAGAGGGATGGGGCCTGGAGGGAGGTGGCGGCGCGGGCAAGGAGTTCCAGAAGGTAGACGGAGAGGAGGGAGTTTTTTTTTCCGAAAAAAGAAGCGAAGACATCGGACTACCTGTTTCTGTTCGGGCAACACCACAAGTGTGCTGTGCGTGCGACACACAAAATCAAAAAAAAAAAAAGTGTGCTGTGCGTGCGACAGTACGGGAGTATGAAGGACTCTATATGCGCGCGTCTTTGGAAGTTGCCCACACCCACTCCAAACAACTGGGTGCAAAAAAATGGGCCTTTCGTTGGTCGCATTCTCAAAAGTCAAAATAGGGTTTAGGCCGGGTAGGCATGGAGATGACGCAGGCAAAAAGAAAGAGCTTACCGTCATGGTTTGGCGTTAGTTCTTCAAATTACTCTATACTAACTATATGAAAGACGGTCCGTTTCGCGAGCTCTCAGCGCTCGGGCACTGTTCACTATAGAGGTGCCGCAAGCATTAGATAAACAATTAGTGATTGCTGATCAAATGAGTGATTTTGCGGGATAGTTGCATGATTAGTGGAGACGTTGACGTGGGAGGTTATAGAACGCTAAACATGTTTGAGGGCTAAACGATGGAGAGATCCAGATTGTAAGTTTGACATGATTTGAGGGATTAGATTGATTGTATCCCTCACTTCTTGCTTTTATAAGTTGTAGCAATAGAGATAGACTAATTATTCTAACTTAGGTGAAAAAAATATATATAGCTCTCAGCCGAGCCGCTGATTACAATTTATTCCACCTTTTTTCCCATATTGAGTTCTTTTATTTTTCCTGCATACCGAGTTGAAGTATATGTGGTATGTAGAGGTTCACTTAACTGTAAACACACTGTGGTCTTTGTCATTATCACGCATAACGCATTAGTTTTACATTCGAGAAAATTTTAACAAGAAAAGAAAAACACTTCTGAAGTCTGAACAAAATTGGATTATCGGCTCGAAAGCAAACTCAAATCACATGGTGAGGTATAGTTCTACTAGGAGACAAATTAGGACAAGACATTATTATACAAAAATTTCCCTCAAATTGGTGTAGCTATAGCACAGAGAGGCACAACTTTGGTCAGCGTCACCCCAAACTTCTCACCCATATCAATCCCTGACCTCTCCACCTCCACTGGGAGCCTCCATTCAAACCGATTCAACAATGTCGCGAGAACCAAGTGCACCATCCTCATCGCCAACGGCATACCGGGGCACACCCGACGCCCTGCACCGAACGGAATGAGCTCAAAATCCCCACCTTTGTAATCCACCGCCCTCCCCAAAAACCTCTCCGGCATGAACTTCAAATGTTCGGGCCAAATGCCTTCATCTCGGCCCATCGCCCATACGTTCACAAACACGCGGGCACCATGGGGCACTGTGTAACCTGTGATACTTATGGTTTCCTGGGCTTGTCACGGTAACAACAGTGGAGCCGGAGGATGCAGCCGGAATGTTTCCTTGACGATGGCCTGAAGGTAGGGCAACTTGTGGATGTCAGATTCTTCGACGCTCCTTCTCGAGCCGATGACTTCTACGAGCTCCTCGTGAGCTTTTGCCATGCATGATGGGTTTTGGAGAAGCTCCGCCATCGCCCATTCCACTGTGCTGGAGCTCGTGTCACTACCCGCGACAAACAAATCCTACAACAAAACATATAAGATGTGTTCTAAAAAGTTAGTAGTCACATAAACATTTACCATATGCATTGAACATGTTTTTTCAGTAATGGTGTAAGGGAACCTCTATGGATTTGTTTTGAAATAATCTGCGCCCGTGAGGACTTGGACCTGGGTGGCTCGGTTGTACATCTACTTGCCTAACCAAGTGAGTTGGGTTACCTTAAATAGTTGATATATTTTTTAGATATGAGCACATTCTTGAACATGTATGGACATGCTAGTAAAAAAATAATATTATGATAGACTTACATCCATTGAATTATTTTAGATTACCAATCTATTTTTTCTACATATGCTTCATAGAGGATGTGAGCCAGGACGCTTTTTTCAACTAGTTCACCTTCCTCCTCCAGTCCTCAATCCTCCTCCACCTTTTTCTCCTCATATCGCAAATGGCATCTCCCCTCCTCCCATACACTTCTCCTTGTTGCTTCAATCTGTCGTGCATCAAGTTGGAACGAGTACGCCCCAATATTATGTCCATACCATCGGTGCATGTTATATCTACTTCTTCCCCGCTCAGGCCTTATTTGGTACTAGGAAATTTGAGGGGATTGGTGGAGATAATACTCTAGTGATTGGGTGAAACCCAAACTTCACCCAATCCCTAGGTGATTGGAGATCCAATCCACTACCCCTACCTAGTGGATTGAGTATTGAGAAAAATGCACTAGAGTTTGGATTTGTGGGGAAATGTGGGATAATACCTGTCCAATACACTAAACCAAACATTGTTTTGGATATGTGGGGATTCACGGGTTTGATTGGGATAATCCCACCAATCCCCTAAAATACACTAGTGTCAAACAAGACCTCATGCGTGTGAACATCATTGCATCCAGTGCACTAGCTCGGGCGAAGTGTAACAATTTCGTATGCCAGACAATGCTCGAATGTTTTGTAGGTGTCTTTTTTCAATTATTCTATATGTATTACCAACAGAAGCTTGATAAGGGCACGAGGAAGAAAATAAGAATTGTCGATCCATAGATAGGCATCCTACGCGGAACTATGCCCCCCCAAGGGATGACAGGTGGGCCCACTTAAATCAAGTATATGACCGTCTTCCAAACCTCTGTGCAAGAAAATATCACAGGTTTGAAATGGATGTTCTGATAATGAAGATATAATCTACTCTCTCCGATTGGAAATAATTGACACAATTTTTCTAAATACGCATGTATCTAGACATATTTTAGTGTTTAGATACATCATATTTTGACAAATCTGTGTCAACCATTTCCAATCGGAGGGAGTAAAAAACTCTGATACGTGTATGCATGAATTTGTTACTCTTACTCATGACATAGGATGACTCCTAAGCATATGGAAGGCGCCTTCTAACACAACAACCATATAAACAAACGAAAACTCTCCCAAGACCTACATGCAACTCGAGCCACACGCAAGTGCCGTCACCACTCGGGTAATAAATCCTGGTTCATCATCCATACTCAACTTGAGATCATCTCTCTCGATCTCGCCGAGTCCCTCCCCCATATTGCAATCCTCCCTTTATGTCATATCATAGAAGAGAAAGGCATAAGTAGTATCTTTGCCCACATTGAACTAGTGTAAAATTGTGTCTTTTTGGGGAAATCTTACTCATTCGATCCGAGTGTCCTTCTGAATACATATATCACATTATACCATGAGTAAGCTAACGAGGTTGCAACCACGTTAGCTTACTCAAAGTTTTCCACGTGTTGCATTGTCGAGCGTGCAACCTCATCGCGTAGGTCGAGGCTCTTCAAAACTAGCGAGTGGGCCTTGCCACACATTCCCAAAACACTGACTTAAGATAATCCTGCTCATGGAGGCCCAAGCACTCGAAAGTTTCTCCTCGAGTTCTTCAATCCTTTCCCATGGAAGATGGCAATAGGAATAAAAAGTAAGACAAGGTGTACTGAATGGAAATAATCCCATCGAAATTGCACACTAATCTCGATCCATATTGGCTGATGCAGAAGGTTGTCCTGACCCTCCTACGACTTCAAGGCGATTTTATCGCCTCCATCATCAAGCAGACTCTAATGGTGGAGCCCGACATCCTCTCCCCTCAACCACCATGATCTCCATCTATCAAGATTGCAAAGCTAAATTAAACCAATGCATGTGTGTGTGTGTATGTGTGTGTGTGTGTGTGTGTGTGTGTGTGTGTGTGGTGTGTGTGTATCCAAACCCTTGAGCACTACACATGGCACGTTTTGAATTTCCGTCTCAACCGAAGGCACTAGTTTTCTACCAGCTCTGGAAGCACCTCTCCGTCCGGCGATAATGGCTCCTCCACCATCGGGGCAACAACCTTCCCCTTGGAGGTGATCACAGATGACGGGGAGGCGAGTGATTTGGTGTCCCCTTTGATCTATTTGGCTATTGCTAGAAAAAGAAAGGACGAGGAAGCAAGTAAAGTGAGGAATAAACAAAGTGGGGTTTCTGCGAAATTAGTTACGAGGGAAGGAACCAGTGCCTTGCTTCTCGAGAAGGCTCGCTGGGCTAAGACTACTCATAGTGAAGTAACATAGATGCCACATAGGAAAAAAATGATATGCATGTAATTAATGAAGAGAGGCGAATGAAGTAACATAGTAAGTTGCCATCACATCACGCTTTCCAAGGTAAAATGAGTCTACAATTAATAAATGAATGGTTCTATGAGCACACATATGACACTTACCACTATAGAGGTAGTAACATATGCATGTTACTACTCTATGTTACTCCCTACCTGATAGCCTAAATAAATAATCTATTTGCCAGCCGAATCAACTCGACTCAACCCAAGGAGAAATCCACTTGTCGTGTCTAATGAAGTCACATAACATGAAAATATCATCATCACTATCTGTAATCACTAGTTCCACATTTATTGCAACACACAAACCTGCAACGTGTCAGAGACCAATCAAATCTAGCGTTTCAACTAGCTCGGATTTAAATCGATAGGTGAGTGGCTTTGCGCGGTCCGCTCAAATCCGCGATTTCATCAACAAGATACATAAAAAATACCACGAGTACCCGTAGTCAGTTGAATAAATACTAAGGACATCCCTCTATGAAACGACAACGATAGAGCTAATGATAAATAGAATTTGTGCGTGCCAAATGAGTCCTAACTAGACAGGCGGCCCACGGCTCGCGACCCGACTATCTTCGGCAACAGACTTTTTTGCCGAACCGTCCAAATATATGCAAACAGATATTTATTCATACCCCTATGCGATGTATGGCTCAATGGCATCGTATATTAGGACAAAACTGTTGGCACTAAGTGGGAATATACATTTCCTTTTTTTAGGGATACATTTTCAGCTACCCGGACTATTATAAAAATCATCGGTCTCGCCCTTCTTCCTTTGCTCCAGTTCCGGAGACCAATCAAATCTAGTGTTTAGGCTAGCTCGGGATTTAAACCGATAGGTGAGTGGCTTCGCGCGGTTACCTCAAATCCACGATTTCATCAACAAGATACATAAACAAGACCACGAGTACCCGTAGTCAGTTGAATAAATACGAAGACACTCCTACATCGAAAGACACTGATAGAGCTATCGATAAATAGAGTTTGCACGTGGCAAATGAGTCCTAACTGGCCAGGCGGCCCGCGACCCGACCCTAAGTCATGCTTTCTAGGGTGTGTGTGTTAATCCCCCCAATTGCTAAATTCTGCATTTTTAGCAATTGGTGTAAAAAAAATGGGAGATTCGTGGTGCGGGTGAGCTCAGATGCGCACCCCGGTGTTCCAGGCCATCCTTGGCCGCTCCGCCCGCACCCCCTCGAGCGGTGGGAGCACGTCAGGTTTCCGTGACACCGCCGCGAGCTCCCCGGGCCACCGTCGTAACCTCACGCGACCTTGAACACTTGCTCCGTCAATTTTGGCCACGGGTACCCTCGTATCCGACCCGCCTGTGAGGTGTTCGACAGTATCCCACAAGGTAATTTTTGTTTTTCCAGTTCATTTGTTTGCACAATAGCATATAGGTGTAGTCTAATTTAAATGTAGTATTATAAATTGTATATGAGTTGGTATGATACGGATTTGTCGTCGAGGAGAAGGATTAATGGGATGAAGATGAGGATCGCTTCATTCTTATGACGATGGATGGAGAGCAACAAGAGGCCGAACATAGGGTTCCATTGTTGCCGAGAGCACATTCGTAGGAGGAGCAAAAAAGGCCGCAACCGGTTTATGTTGGATTATTTTGGAATGTCGGGTATCCCTTATGTGCCGAACGATACTTTCGTCAACGGTTTTGGATGGGAACGGATTTGTTCATCTGTATTTCCAATGTGACAAAAAAGAAATTAAAGATACCTTCGTTGTGCAACAAAGGATTTTCATGGGCTTGCCTGGTAATAGTATTTTGTAGAAGATGATCACGGCTCTGCGCATTATGCTGGTCTATGAAATCCCTACTTATTTGGGTTTTTTTACCAAAAATGGCCCTTTGATCGAACTAATGATACGAATGGCCTCTTTGAAGAACTATTTCCAAAAATGGCCGCTGAGCTCGGCGCCAATGTCAATGGCGCCGACCTGTGCAGGTCGGCGCCAGGCCGATCCATCGCCGAACCAGGGTCGGCGCCAAGGAGCATGGCCGACGTCTTCGGCTGCTCTGGCGGCCAAATCTCTTGGCGTCGACCTACACAACGTCGGCGCCATTGACGTTGGTCGAGTCGAGCGGCCAGGTTTGATAATAGTTCTCGGAAGAGGCCATACTTGTCATTAGTTCGGACAAAGGGCCATTTTTGGCAAAAATACCTTATTTGGTGGATTACAACATTGCAATGACGGAGAGCATGACCATCTTTTGATTGAGGCAATTTACGAAAGTATTATCAAGTGCTTTGGCGAACAATACTCGAGAGCACCCAATGCTCAAAACACTCAGATGTTGCTGCAGATGAACGCCGCAAGAGGGTTTCTAGGTATGCTCGGATCCATTAATTGTATGCACTGGATGTGGAAGAACTGTCCTGCAGCATGGCATAGACAGTTCAGTGGCCATATCAAGGATCCAACCATCATACTTGAGGCTGCTGCATATCAGGTGACATGGATTTGGCATGCATATTTCGGTATGCCTTCATCTTGCAATGATATAAATGTGCTCAACAGGTCACCTCCTTTTGCAAGCTTAGCCATGGAAGAATCACCGAAGGTGGAGTGTGAGCTCAATGGACACAATTACAACAATGGGCTACTATCTTGACGATGGGATATACCCACTGTTGGCAACGTTTGTCAAGCGATTTGGAACCCCAAGGTAACAAGCAATCTCGTTTTCATGGTACTCAAGCTACCGCTAGAAATGATGTGGAGATTGTATTTGGGATTTTTCAATCCCAATCTACTATTGTGCGTTGTCCAGATCAGTTTTGGGATCAGAAAACGTTGGGGACGATCATGATGGCTTGTGTGATTTTGCACAATACGATCGTCGACCATGAGAGGCGTGGTGAGGACTTCGACCACCATTATAGTTTCATTGGATGTTCACCATGCGATGTGAGATTCGGATACTCGTCAACAACTTAAAGAGGATCTCATTGAAGATTGGTGGAAATGGAGTGGTCTCAAAATACTTGATTTGCCATGTCTTCTATTTTCGCTTTATATAAACTACGTGATTTGCTTCATTTGAATTGGGTTTCATCGATGAACATTGTGTTGTAATAATTATGTCCTATTTGTTTCTTGTTTTTAAGGATTTTATATCCTAAGCTAGCTATTCTAATTTTGGGTTGTTATTATAGGAAGGCTAGCAAAGCAAAAAAAAAATCGAGCTCCTTTAATTCAAAGGAATTTCATAGGATTTTTAAACGATTTTGTCCTATAGGAATTTTTCCTATATTGGTCGTTTGATTCATATGATTGGTTTTATAGGAATTTTCCCCATCCCTCTATATATAAGGGGCGACATGTCCACCCTCTCCAGCGCGCCACGTCACCCCCTTTCTTCTGGCCGTCGGATTGGTGAAACGGACGGCCAGGATCGAGCCACGACGCCCCCCAACCCGCGACACTATTACACCTACAGTACACACACATTTCAACCAATCAGAGGTCGCCACATCACCGGTTACCGGCCGGTCGCGCCGGTGGCCAGCCGGGTCACCCCTTCCGCACGAATTTTGGCGCAAAATTTTACAGAGAACCCCCCGCAAAGGACTGATACACAAATATCGGAAACGTCAGGGACCTCCGTGCAAAAACATGAACACAACTCACCCTCCCTCTTCCCCTTTCCCCGCGCGAGCCCGAGCTCGCTGGCGCCGCCGACGAGTGCCACCGCCGCTCAGATCGTTTCACATGGCGACCTCCACCGTCGCCTCCTCTCTCTCCTCACCGACGAACGGCTGCTAGGACGCCGCGAGCTCGCCGGAATCAACGCCGCCGTGCTCGCAGGCCGCCGCCGCGTTCGCTGGCTACCGGCGACGCTCCGGCGACCCAGAAGAGGCGGCGTCGCCGCTCCCGGGCACCCCGCGACCGCGCGCGTCCGACACGCCCAGCCGCGCGTCCCAGCTCACGCTGGTTCGACGTCAGCGTGGTCGACGCCGCCGCGGCAGGTCTGGCCACTGCTGACGTCATCACGACGACACAGTGGGCCCGGCCTGTCAGATCTTTTCCTTTTTCGATTTTTTTTTAGAAATTACTAAATTCCTGACAGGTGGGTCCAACTAAATTACACATTTTCCAGAAAATGAAAAATGTTACAAATTCAATAACTCTAAATCTATCCATCGAAAAAATATGAATAATATATCAAACCGATCAGAAAAAATATATGCTAACTACTTGTGCTAAAAACAAATATTTGAATATTTCAATTTTATAATTATTTGGATGCAAACTAAATGCACTTCCTCTATTTATTATCAAATTAAATTCAACAAATGTTAATTCTTACTAAATACGTACATAAATTAAATAATAATGGAAAAATAGAAGCATAGTTGAACATTACAACTTGCTAAAAAATTGGAGATAATCTAAAATATATCGACATTTAAAAATGCTCACATATTTCATTTTCTCTCATTATGGAGTTAACTTACAAATTTGTAGAAAAATACAAGCATATTCGAACATTTTAGTTCGCTGAGTATTTCGATATACTATAGACGTCAAATTCCGATGAATTACGGCATTTCGAATTACAACGGGTGCGACGTGTCGCCGCGCCAAATTGCCTATTTTATTAAAGGAACTTCGAAAGGAAGTTTCCTCCATTATTTATCGCATGGTGAATTGTTATATGTATTTTAGTTTCGCACATATTAACTAGCTATCATAATTTATTACCATGCATGATCAGGCTGTATTCACATCAAGCATCATGTGCCTATTTGAGGCTATAGGAAACAGGCCATCATTCATATGAAAATATAGTGATACTTATTTGACACATGCGAAAGAAGTGTCGCTGAGCATTCAACTAAACAACTTATAATCGTCCTGAAACAGTTTGTATGAATCTATGGTGAACAAAAGGTGGTTGTTGAGAAAAGGAAAATAATGTTGAGGTATTTATCTTCTTCGCTCTTCTTTCCGCTGAGTCAATAAGGTTTATATGTTGTTTCCTATTCCATGAATTAGGACCATGCTTCACTTCCTGTTGTAACAATATGGCCATGTTTTGTGTTAACGGGTGCGGCGTGTCGTGTAAAAAACCTATAAAATGGCATTAGGTTTTATCGTCCTAATGAAGCCTTCCGGTGGAGGCATATGAATCGTGTGTCAATACATGATTTACTATTACAGTCAATATCTTTACACATTTTCTTATGCGACCATTTATAATCACTTGGGGAAAACGACGAAATGTCTATATCAACCTTAGCAATAAATTGACAAAGCCAAAGAGAGTAGGCCGATTTACTACTCATTGTTACGGTTAAAACTTTGAATAGAATAGAATATATGATAAACATGGTTGTAAGGAAATGTTTTCTTTTGCCACCATGGCGGCTAAGCCAAAGAAACTCACCCCTCCAACTCCCACGGCAAGCCCGTGGATTCGCCTCCCGCCCGCAAACCTCTCCGTCGACAGAGAGGGGAATTGATGTTTTTGTCTGCTTAATAGTTTAGGTTACGATTTTTAATCCTCGCATTGGCGGTGCTCTCGCGGATGCCTGTGTAATGGGCTGGAAAGAATTCCATAGCGGTAGGTACTAACTAAGGATAATTCATGAATGTTCGAACAAATTAACCATGGTTATTTGGAATAAAAAAATTAACCAACTCTACATGGAAACAATATGTTGAACATATGATACCCAATGATGCTACTATGACGGGCGCGTAGTTGACGAGGGAATCTTGATGCGGTGTTGCTTCTTCGCTCCCGGCAACGGGGCCAGAAAACGGTCTTGATGGCCCTTCACGTAGTTACCTGCGTGAAAAGTGAATGGGTTAGGTTGAGACTCCAAGTGCAGAGTGTATGTAGTAGTGGAAGACAGTTTTCCCCACGAGGGGTGACTCGAGGGTTTAATATCGAACTCTCGGGGAACCAGTATTTCAGGTGTTATCTCCTTATCCTTCTCTTGAGAACCTGCAACAAAAATAAATTGTTTTGTGTCCTCAACCTCACCAAGTGGTTGTCAAGCACAAGGTGTGAGAATGATAATAAAATAAATATGCAAACAGTAGTAAATATGCAATGATGGTAAAATAAATATGCAATAATGGTGGAAACAATGGTAAATGATATTTTTGGTTTTTTTATAATGTATGGAAGATGTGAAAGTGTTTTTGTATTTTCGGAATTAAAAATGGCAGCAAACAAAAGTGGTGATAAAAGTGTTGGAAAGGTGTTTCTTATGATTAAAAAAGGACCGGGGTTCATGGTTTCACAAATGCACTCTCTCTTGATAACGTGGTAGACAATGGAACACTAAAATTAACATGAAAGATGGCAAGACATGGTTTGATAAGTTATTAATGATATGGGCATCACGTCCTAACATAGAGATCTCAAGTATAAGTTGTTCTCTCTCTTATGCTCCACCAAGATGCGAACTAAATCATAACACCTTAGTAATTAAGATAAATCAGAGCATAGCAATAAGTTCAATGACATGAAGTTAAAATAAGAACATGCTAGATCTAGTCATGGAGGTAGTGGCCAAGGTCACATCCACTCTCCGGTAGCATGGTATTTTTGTTTATCCCTAGTGAGGCAACAAATTAAGGTAGAAAACCCAAGTGGATCGCAGAACTATCTATCACATTCACTGCACTAGCCACCCCCCGTTACTCCAACTAATGCACACGTTCCTCCTCACATGCTCTCATAAACATGGTTGATCATGACAAGTAAATAAGAACGGGGTACATAATATGCATCTACTTTCATAACTGAAACAAAACCATTGCAATCTCAAACATGTATTAACTCATAATAAAAATCCACCACAAAGGAATTACATAGATGACCGTAATCATGTTCAGCAGCTCATACGGTACTAATTAGTGAAGCTCATAGAGAGGAGATACATAAGTTACTTCCACAAACCCATAGTTCAGGGGTGGACTACTCCCTCTTCATCATGGTGTCGGTGGAGATGTTGTTGGAGGAGAAGGAGACCACGCCGGCAGCGCCCCGCCGGAGTTTTCCCTCTCCAATCTTCAGCTCCAGGTCTCTGTTTCGTGGTTTCTCTGTTTCGACGGCCCTGGGGGATCTATATATAGTCGTTTTTAGGTCAAGACGAAGCTTCGGGAAGAAGGATCGACGGCAGCGGAGGCCCGAGGGCCATTTTGGTGGGTCCCACGTGGTCAGGGAATCTGGCCGCGTGGGCCCACCTCTTTCGGCCTTCTGGTCTCCGTTTCTTCGTTTCCTTTGCGCCTACGTTTCGTTCCTTCCAAAAAAAAGTGATCCCCGTAAAATCTCAGGTCATTATGCCGTGATTTGGTCGCCTGAAACGTAAAAATATAAAAAAAGGGGTTTTCTGACAGTGCAGGGTTAATTCTAGAAAAATGGGGAAGTTGTTAATTATCCCCAAAACTCAATATAAATCATGAATATAACCCTTATATGATGCAAATAACATGGAATAACATGTAATAAAATGTAAAGTTCATGTATGCATTTTACATGCATCAACATATCAAAATGTTATTAAAAAATAAATCATATTTATTTATCTCGAATTCATGAATGTTTGAAAAAAATAACCATGGTTATTTGGAATAACAAAAAATAACCAACTCTTAACCATATTTAAAATGACAAAGCTTTCCCTTAATTCACAATGTGGGACACGCCGCGCCATCTTACCTAGTAGAAATCATTATACTTCATACTATACGAATTCTACCATTCACTCCAACCTCTTTTCACATTTTTTTTAACCTTTTCTTTGCCATCAAATACAATTGCTCTTACCAACATGGTTTCTAATTCTACACTTTTCGACACGCCGCGCCATCTTACCTAGTAGAAATCATTATACTTCATCCTATACGAATTCTACCATTCACTCCAACCTCTTTTCATATTTTTTTTTACCTTTTCTTTGCCATCAAATACAATTGCTCTTACCAACATGGTTTCTAATTCTACACTTTTACTATCTTATGGCTCTAACTGAAGTATAGCTACTTGTTCAATTTAAAATGATGTTTGTGTGGCAGCAGTGCAACCTCTGCTCTTATAGGCTGTAATCCATATGAAGAGGCCACAAAAGTCAATGCCTTGGGGGTTACCAATTGGAAAGCAGAACAGGAATCTGATCCGCACGCAGTGTTGGAATAAAACAAATGCGAAATAGTTAAGAGAAGAGCATCTCTCGTTACCGTAAACAGCGACCGCAGCGTGTCGCGATCAAGGCCGGCCTTATCGCCGTCGCGCGCGGCGACGTCGAGCAGTACGTCGAGGAAGTCACCGCTCAGCTTCCTGGTATCGCCGCCCTCGCGCTCCCGCAGCCTCCGGTCCACCTCCGCGTCGAACACCACGTGAAGACGCGCGAACATCCTCGCCATCCGCCGGCGCAGCCCCTACAGGTCCGCCCGCGCGAGCGCAGGGAAGAAGTCCGACACGTTCGGAAAACCCGCAGACTCCATGATCTCGGCCACCAGCACCTGGAACTCCTTGGATTCGCCGTGGTCGTCCAGGCTCGTCAGGTCCCTCGAGAAGATGGTCCCGGAGAGGAGGTTCAGGATCGTCGCGAACGCCACGCGGCCGACGTCCACCTCCGCACCGTCGCTCGCTAGCCTGGCGACGTGAGCGGCGAGCTCCCGCACCTTGTCGCTGCGGAGGCCCTGGAGCGCGTCGAGCCGGTGCGGCGCGAAGAGCTCCGTGGCCATCATCTTGCGGAGCGAGCGCCATCGTGGCGCCGCGTGGGGAAGCCAGGGGACGGAGTTCTTGCCGTGGTCGCCCACTGCGTCGTTCACTGAGCGGGTGGCGAAGATGGCGTCGTGCTTGTTTAGGAACTCGCGGGCGACGTCCGGGGAGGTGACGACCACCGTGGTGACCGCGCCCAGGCGGAGCGACATGAGCGGGCCGTGGGTCCTGGCGAGGCGGGCGAGGGAGCGGTGCGGCTGGTTGCCGATAAGGTGGAGGCTGCCGATGAGCGGCAGAGGAATTGGTGCTGGTGGGAGGCGGCTGCGCGCGTGGGCAAGGAGGTCCAGGAAGTAGACCGAGAGGAGGGAGACGACGAGCCATGGCAGCCAGCAAGGAAGGAAAGACATTGTATCTGTTGCTCTTCGGGTAAACACTGACCAAGTATTGTCGTGTGTGTGTGCGACAGTACGGGAGTATGGACTGTACATAGAGGCTGAAAGAGAGAAGTGCTATTTACACCTTAAACTTACTAGTTGTCATGTACGTGCAACGCACGTTTTCACAATTAAATGGGCAATTTATAAGTAAATTTTATGTTGACAATCGTGGAGTTGAACTTTTATGTTGTAAATTTGGTTCAGAAAGAACATGATACCACAATTTTTTAAGACTATATTATGTTACAGCATGACAAAACAATAAATACAAACGACTAAAGTAACCACGCTAATACATAAAAATAAGAGTGGTAGCCTGCACATGTTAAATTAGTCTTCCACGATTGCAAAGTCTGCAAATATCGCAAACAACATATAGGAGTAAGCTGTACAAAAGGAAAGATAGTAATGTTGCACGTGCGTTGCACGTATTTGCTAATGCAAATAATTTTTAGTCTATTTTCGAATTATTAACATCTCATTGAAATGTCAACAAAGTAAACATCAAAAATAATGTGTGATTCAAATAATATATTTTTCTAAAATAATGTTCTCAAACTATATTGTACACCTTGCTGAAAAACAATATTCAATTGTTTGTACATTCCAAAGTATAACGGTTGACATATTTACAATCTGAAGTTTGGAACAACTTAAAGTAGTACTATGTTACAGAGGTGCTGAATACATGAACCAAAGATGAAAAATAAGCTACATGGGAAGAAATACTGAGAATTTGAAGTACCTCCGCAGTTAAAGCCAACAATTGCCGATCCTCTCTCATTTATCACTCTTACCAGCAATTAATCAAAGAATACCGTATGCCAAAATAAATTTAGAGATATCTTGACAGGTAGAATCATGTTCAATATATTTTTGGATGAACAATGTAGATGTTTCAGCAGGCAGTCCAATGAACTGAATCAAATTACCTGCAAGGAATAGGCAAAAGAAAAATTTAGTAAAAAATCCACAGACCAAAAGGGTTAACAATGATCTAATGTTCAGTCCAGAAGAAGAAAAACACCCACAACGGTCAATTTTACCACTGACAAAATTGAAGAGCTTCTAGCGTTTCTCACCTTACACCTAGAAATAGTTCACGATACATCATAATCCAAAAATTCAGAGACCTCTACAAAGGTCAACTTATCTTTTCAGGCCGGTTGTTGATTTAAACTTAGCGTAGCTGGTAGTTTAGCACCAACCGAATTATCACAAACTAAACTTATGAAGGATACTAACAACGTTTGGATAATGCAACGCCAATGAGCGTGGGCGCTGTCCTGGGGCTCCGGTGACGGCAATCACATGAATCTAGCCGGAGGCAGCGACCGTGGCCATGGTGACAACAGGGCTTGGTGGCCAAGCCAGAGCGGAGGAAGTGCGGGTCGAGGTAGCCCGGGAAGCCCATGACGTGGTGCGCCGACGCCCTGGTCGTCGCGGCCGGCCGGACCGCGGCGGAGAAGCCGACGTGCGTGTAGCAGAAGTAGCAGAGCTTGGCGTCGAGCAGGATGTTGGACGCCTTGAGCCCCTGATGTCGCCGTCGATGACCGCCAAGTTCAGATTACAACCCTTAAACCTGTCATCATGAATGACTAGTTACTACTGTAGAGTATTGATGGCCATTGACATTATTGTGTCTCAGGTCACATTCACTTACAAGCTTAGACCGCGCTTGGATTGTCGTTTATATTCGCCCTCCGAGTAATACGCCGGGATGGTATTGTTAATTTACGGAAGGTCACAAGTCCGTAAAATATTACCGGCCAATTCCGGACCATTTACCCGGTATCCAAGCGAGGCCTTGCCCTAGAAGAGAGCAGATGGCGTGGAGACTCAACTTTAAATGAAAAATGCAGTTCCACACGTAGTTTGGACCCTGGGGTTATCACAACCGTCCATTCGGTGAGGATCCGACGGCAGCCATTTGGTCAAATTTTGGACGCGATTTTTGCAGAACAATGCATACCTTTCCAGTTTTTCACAAATTCGATCACCCAGATTTTGGATCACAAAAAATATTCTACCATTTGCTTTTCTCAGGAAATTAAATATTTCTTATAGATTTTTTCACAGAAAATTCAATTCACATAAATTAAACAACATATTTACGAAATTTTTAAAAACATTATTGATTTAACAAAGTTTCACATTTGCAGGTATAAGAGATATTGTAATGTACTAAGAGAAATTCTACTGGTGGCACTGATTCACAATTGATTCACAAAGTAAAATATGGATTCGACACATATAAATACATTTTCCCTGCACATATTTCATATAAATATCAAGAAAAGTTCTCCTGCACAGAATTTTCAATATTTGATATACATATTTTCTTTGAATTTTCAATTCACAGAAAATTGAACAGATATAAAATTATTGATTCACACAGAAAATTATTGACAGGATCTGCAATATTATTTGATATACATATTTTCTTTCAATTTTCAATTCACAGTAAGATCGAAACTTTTTCCGAAGATCTTTACAAGATTTAATCCAATCCATTAATAATTCACACAAGTTTTATACACTTTCTGGTCTGGAAAGAATAGAAAGAAGAAATACAGTATCCAATTCTCAGTCGCATACACTTCAATGCAGTTTCATTCAGGATCCAATTTATATCCACACAAGTTGCATACATAGTTCAATACAGAACTCGCGGAAGAGGCTTCGCGGTGCTGAAAAATAAAATACCCATTCAAGCTAAATATAAATTCATGTTATGGTGCAAAGATTCATCAAAGATGCATCATTTTCACAAGGGAATTCAGAATCTGTTTAGTTTCTACAAGATCCATGAAAGAATGGACGAATATTCTAGAAATAATAAATGTTTCATACCTATTTTGAGCAAGATCCATCCCAACACAGGAAAAAATTCCTTTTGCATTTCCATAATTTTCAGAGAAATAAAAACCCAATGAAACAGCAATGAATATGCTTTTTCCACACAAATTTCATGTGCTTTTTTCCTCCGGATAGGACACAACATTTTTCATAGAGGAAACCAAGAATCAGACACAGAAGAAGGCTCGTGTTAGTTCGGGTCAGATCCAAAAAAGACATACAGGTTAGTTCGGGTCAATATCTACAGAAAATTTCCTACAGGATTTCTGATACATAGATTAAAATAAAAACTTCTGCAATCAATATCTACAGAAAATTCCAAGACACATCTATGAATCTTCTGTTGAATAAGATCCAATCATCACAGAATTTGGCATAGTTCAACCGTTCACAGAAAATTTGGAATAAGATCCAATCATCACAGAAAATTCCAAGACAAATTTCAAGGAACAAAAAGAGGGGACTAAATCAGTGATCAAGTGCACATAGACACCATATGGCATAGCACAACACAGTCATCAAGGAACAAAAAGAAAAATGGCGTAGAACAGAACAGCACATAGACACCATATGGCATAGCACAACACAGTGATCAAGTGCAAAGCTGCGGCACAGGAAGCTAGCCGAACATCAGACCCTGGAATCAAACTTACTCTAACATACAAATGCAGACTAAATCAACGGGCTAGCAGGACTAAACACAGCGCTCATGAAGCTTACTCCAAATGCATGCAAATGCAGACTAAATCAAATACTAGCTGGACTAAATATCAGGGGTCTCCAACAGTTCACGGACACTTTACTTTGCGCGCAGGTGCAGGCACACATCCAGAAGCAGTCGGAGATGGCTCGGCAGCAGCTCCACGTCGTCGGCGTCGATCGCGAGTGGGGAGTCGTCCGACGAGATCGCCTCCGTCACCCTGCGTATCGCTTCGTTCTGCCTGCGGCTGCGGCGGTAGTCGGTGACGAAAAAAAAAATACATGAATCTTAACTGAAATGAGATTCAATCATCAAAGCAAAATTTCGATAACTAGAATAGGAAGATCAGTTGCTAGCATGCCCAGATCCGACCACTCCACGGCCATAAAACACAAAAATGAAACAGGGTCGACGGTGAAACCAAATTAATCAAAAATAAACCTAGGCGTCCATACACAGAAACATAATGAAAAGAAAGGAAGAAAATTCAGAAAAACAAGGAAATCGACAGATCTAGGCCTGTCTGCAGTACCTCCTGTTGGGCTTAGATCTGGCCTTGTGCGGATCTGGGCCAATGAACTCAGATCCGGGCCTATAGAAAAGGAAGATTCGAAAACACCAAGAAAATCAAACTTCCCAGATCCAAAAATCGACGGCGAAAAGTCCTAGATAAATATCACAGATCCAAAAAAAAAGAAGAGAAGGGCCACAGGCAAGCCCAAGGAGCCCAGATCTGGGCCCAAATCCAGACATTCATCTTCTAGCTCGTGGTCGGGGAGAAGCGGGCGGCGCGTCCATGCCCAGATCCGCCGACCAGGCCACCGTGGAGGAGGGCCAGTGATATAGGAGAGGTCGACGGGACGGGTGCCTCCATGCCTGCACTTTTGGTTGTCGACGAGACGGGAAGGCGGAACGGGCTGGGATGGGTGGGGTTAGGGTTTCAGTTTCGGTTCTGGAGGCTTTAAATAGTGGTGGCGGAGTGCGGGCTAATTTACGAGTTTGTTGAGGGTGAAAATGAAAAATGCTCGGCGCTTTGACTGGTGGACTTGTTTTTCGAATCTCAGATATATCAACGGCTGTGATAGGCCGGGGTCCAAGCTATAGGTGGAATTTCCGGACCCAACTTTAAATATGCTTTTCTGCATTAAACTGGCTGCAGATACAGGTTTACAAAGAGTCCCCTACAAACATGAGAAATAACAACTAAGGCCTCATATTTTACAAGCAGGACCCAGAGAACAAAAGTGAAAACGCAATCGAGTCCTCCGGCCACTCCGCCGCATCTCGGTGACCTCCAAGCACGGGCACCGGTGCCGCCGTCGGGGAACAAGCCACTTGGGGCGATGCCAGCACTGGATCCCGAGCCGAGATCAATGAAGATCCTCTCAAGGAGGAACAAAAGGCGTGGAAGAACGATGCTTCCCGGCGTGGAGAGGCTCCCTTTGCCAAAGATAACCCCAGCGAATCGTCGCGGCGTTGACGAGCTCCAACATGTGCTGCAGCTTCCAGGAAGCATCCCTTCTCTTGCGCGCACCGTCCTTGCCGAGCTCCAGATGTAGGAGAAAAAGACCCCTCCTCTCCCTCCCGCATGTCACCACGACCGCAGGGAGAGAGTGCAGGAGCCTCCAGATCTCCGCGATGTAGAGCTCCGCCTTCGAGCTTTATTGAAGGGGTTGTTGAGGGGACGCCGCTCCTCGCCTTCGGCTCTGACCTCCGGAGCACCGCAAGCAACAAATTCTCTCGCCTTCCACCGGTAGCAGCTCACCATCTCCGGCAGAAACGACCCCGGCATGACGCCAAGACGACACATAGGCCAAACCCTAAAGCTACTACTACAGTAATATACAGGGAGGCCCGACCTCCCCTCCCCCACCATCTTCGGCCTCGCCGCCGCCAGATAGGTGAGAGAGGAGAGCCGGAAGGTGGAGAACGACTCTCAAGTGGTGAGGGTAGGAGAGAGAAAGGGAAGGGGGAAATGAACTCTCGGTATATGTGCCAACTTTAAATATGCTTGATTGATCACAATGCACCGGAGACTACTTTTGTTAGACAAATGCAACACGCTACTATTTTTTACTTTTTTTCTATTTTGGATGTGTGTATGCTTAATGTTTCGACTAGCTATTGACATTATGCTGTTGCAGAGGCCGAATGTTATTGATATCCGCTTGGTATTAATATATTCCCTCTATCGAAAAAATTAACCTCTAAAATACACGTGAAAAAATCCTCTAAAATATAAAATTTAATCCAGACAACCAAAATGTAAACTCGAAAAACTAAAAAAATCATCTACCTTATGGCAAACCCATAGGCATACATTACTAATGGAACCTTCGTTACGTGAGACATACCTAATAACTCGAGGGCCGACGACCGGATTGACGGTGGGGTCGAGGGAGAGGAGGCCGTCAACGAGAGACACATAATGCCGCGAGCAGAGATCAGAGCGCTGAGACGCGAGGTGAGCTGCCGAAAATCATGGCCTCAGTGGGCGACGAAGATGGGCGGGCCGTCTGAGGGCGTAACGCTTAGCGATCAGGCAAGGACGCAATGATCGGCAATGTTGGATCATATACATGCACTTATACAAAACCATGGCTCTATTATATAAGTTAACATAACATCAGTACTTAAGTTACTCGTAATATGTGGGAAAAGATCGTACATACACTTATACAAAACCACACAAAACAAGTTTTGAAAACCAAACCTGAGCATGCAGGACAACCAGGACGGTGTTTTGGACCTGCCAGCAGGTATCAGCGGTGCAACGAACCCGGGATAATTAATGTTCATGGAATATTCATGTTGCTCTGAAAAATAATTTTACCTCACTAGTTAGCGTGTACGTGCAACGCACGTCTATACAATGCATCACATATTTTTGAATTCTACCTTTTTATAGTAGTTACTTTTTTATATTTTTTGTTTGTCTCCTTCTTAAATAAAAAAACTAAATTTGGTTTCATAAGATGCACATATTTTAGCAGTGAATACATCATGCATGTCCCTTTTGCAATCAGTTAGGCCTAGCAATTCAAGTATAGTAGTGAAACGGTGCAGGTAAATTATTTTATTTTGAAAAGAAAACATACTATATTGTCAGTATTTCTCTATATGCAATCTGTAGACCGCATGCTTGCAATATAGTAGTCAGTAAGAGACATATGGCATGTGAAAGCTGAACGGGTAATATACGGACCACTTCTTCTTTGGTATGTTAGATCTTGTGTTTAAATCTGCCTTTAAATTCCCGCAAAAAAATAATAATCTGCCTTTAAACTCCAACCAGAAAAAAAATAGAGTGCTTCTTGTAACTTTTTCCCATACAAATTTGAAAGGTTCCCAGCTTATAAAAGTATGAAGTGGTAGCTTTCTGTCCTAGAGAGGCCTGGCGTTTAGGAACCGGCGCAGTCAAAGCGAGATGAGTGAGAAGATCCAAGAGCTCCGCATTTGCTGCCATGGAAATGTTAGGATGTAAGTCAAGCTGCGAAGTGTTATTGAACTGAAATGCCACCGTGCAAAATTTGTCTTTGGCAAAAGAGAGCAGCACTGGATATCTCAGATGTAGCCTGCCAAGATTTGTCCAGTGGTCATACCAAAAAGAAACATTCTGCCACACACCAAGATCACATTGGTGGACTGTTGAACTAAAGGGTAATAAACTGACAAAGTATTTCCAAGGCTGTGTCCGAAGCCTTGTGGGTGTGAGAAATGCTTTCCTTGATATACCATTGCGCTAACCATTGATAACAGGGGTGAAGGACATTTCATAATATTCTCGTTCAATCAATTAAGACCGACGCGATGACATCCCAGTCGAAAAATCCAATTCTCAATGAAGCTGAATGCCGACGTGACGATGCCTCTTCTTTGGGGAACGGAATAACTGATCCCGTGTCAAGGTATTGGCAATAGAAAATTTGGATACAGTGATGGCAGACTAAAGACAGCCAATTGAAAATAAAATAAAATAATAGAAAGATATAAATCAAATAAGACGTGAACATGATAGAGCTCTCGATGAAACAGATTAACATGAACATGTTTTAATATAAGAAAGTTTTGTTTTTGTTAATCATTTGCAGGTCTACCCGTAGCAACGCACGGGTATTGTGTTTACCAAAAAATAGCAGTAAGTCGGACAAACTTCACCACCTCTCATTTGGTACTCCCTACTCCCTCCGTTTTTATTTACTTTACATTATGAATACATTATACGCCTCCTACTTTCCTGCAATCACGTTTGCAGTTCATTTCATATGGGTCCCAGAATTGCAATGCCCAAATATAGCACTCAAATCTTTTGTTAGGTTGGTTCTTGTTTGTTGCTCTTGTCTCTCCTTTGCTCCGGCCCTATTCTTAGCCAATCACAAGTCTTCTCCCTTTTCGCGCTTCTTGACCTTTCTGTTGTCTTTCTTCCATTCCTCCGGCACCAACATCCCTGTCCTGCTGTCTCCCTGGTTGCAAAGTGAATCTGTGTGCACATTGAGATCATTGAAGTTATCTACCGGTGGAAGATGGTTGGCGAGGAGCTGTCCTAACAGAGAATGGGAGGTGCAGAGGAAACAGAGGGAGATGTCACAGCAAACGTGGTCAGGAGAAGGCGCTTGATGATCTTGACAAGAAGAACAGCATTCCAAACAAATTCTTGTCAGCAAACTAGGGATCACGTCGATCTGGTAGAGAAAGCATGTCGAGTCAAGCCCCGTCGCCGAGTTCATCAGATGATGTAAGCGATGGTCAGTCCGATGGTTCCAACGCGCCTCCACCGAAAAGCTCATCAAGGTCACGCGGCTCTTCTTTAGATGGCAATGACGACGACTCGTCTAGTCCATCGCCGCCATCTCCAGGCTCTGGAGGCTCAAGGTCATCCTCAGATTCGCAAGATTCCTCTTCCTCCAATTCGAACGGTTCGCGGTCCTCCAGCTCTCCTCCACCGTCGAAGTCATCGCCATCTCCGTCGTCGTCGCCCACCGGACCTTCTCGGGATGGTGGGGATTCCAACTCTTCAACGCCGCCGTCCGACGAATCTTCCTCCGGGGACAACGGCGGTTCCGACTCGTCGCCGCCGCCACAAACCCGGTCACCACCTCCGCAACAGTCGGAAGACGCAGAACCCCCTCCGTCTCCATCCTCCACACGGAGCCCTCCATCTCCGTCTCGCTCGTCTCCACCACCGCCATCGCCGCCGCCGCGATGGAGTAGCAGTAACGATGGCCAGTCAGGTTCTCCACCTCCTAGTGGCGGTCAGCCATCTCCTTCTACTTCTACTTCTCCTCCCCACCTCCGCAAACCAGTCGGTGGTCTTCATCCCGATCGTGTCGTCCAGCCATCCCGGTGCACCGCCGGGGCTTGTCGCCATCGCACCCCCTGGTGCCGTCGGTGTGATGTCCGCTCACCTCCCGGCAGCACAAAGTGGGACCCCTGGCGGGGTGCAGGCTGGTCCGTCGGGCAGCACGTCCAGTGGTGGTGGTGGGAGCACATCTTCTTCATCTTCCCAGCTCCACTCGTCACAGGCAGTGAATGGCCAGTTAGCCGCGGCCATTGCCGGCGCTGCCGTCGCGGGTTTGTTGTTTGTCATGATCGCCATTTTCTTCGTCGTGACCAGGAGGAGGAGGAAGAAGGATGGTCTGGTCTATCACACCGGTAACATCATCACCTTCGTGCACTCGTAGTTCCAAATGATTTGTCCATGGAACTTAAGATTAACAACGCCATGCTTTGACATTTTGTTGCAGATGGGAGCTACTACATGCACTCGGGTCAACTGATGGGGTCCAACCACCCGTCGGGGGTGTTCTACGGGCCGCCGCCGCCGGGAGCATCCGGCGGGTTCTCCTACGGTCCTCTGGCGACGCCGGGCCCGCCAGGCGCCACAGACAGCTTCAGGGGAGCAGGGTACTACCGTACGGGCAGCCTGGAACAGCAGCCGCCGCCGGGGTCCAACAAGTCGTCCTTCAGCTACGAGGAGCTGACGAGCATCACGAGCAACTTCGCTCGCGACAACGTGATCGGCGAGGGCGGGTTCGGGTGCGTGTACAAAGGGTGGCTCGCCGACGGCAAGTGCGTGGCGGTGAAGCAGCTCAAGGCCGGGAGCGGGCAGGGGGAGCGGGAGTTCCAGGCGGAGGTGGAGATCATCAGCCGCGTCCACCACCGCCACCTCGTCTCCCTCGTCGGGTACTGTGTCGCGCAGCACCACCGGATGCTTATCTACGAGTTCGTCCCCAACGACACGCTCGAACACCACCTGCACGGTATGTTAAAATATAATACCTAGCCCTTTCCATCAGTTCGGACTTTTGGGATAATTGGCTAGTGCATCAATTCAATATGGTATCAGAGCCAGGTGGTCTCGAGTTCAAACCCTGGCTAACGCACTATTTAATATAAAAATAGTTGCGCCCTCCCTGCTACTCCACGTCTAAGGTCTTACCGATTGTCCAGCCTAGACGTGAGGGGGAGTGTTAAAATATAATACCTAGCCCTTTCCATCAGTTCGGACTTTTGGGATAATTGGCTAGTGCATCAATTCAATACGGTATGTATGTTTCAGCGCGTGCAGTTCGATGTTGCAGCTTGTAGATGTGAGTTTTTGATCGGTCGTGTTGATTTGGCGCAGGTCGCGGCGTGCCGGTGATGGATTGGCCGACGAGGCTGAGGATCGCCATCGGCGCGGCCAAGGGGTTAGCGTATCTGCATGAAGACTGTATGTTGATTTCTTGAGTTTTTTGGTTTATGTTCATAGTTCATATACATGTCAAATGTGGCTTTCTGACGATCGGTGTCTCCCGTGTTCAAGGTCACCCGCGGATCATCCACAGGGACATCAAGTCGGCTAACATCCTGCTCGATTACTCGTTTGAAGCACAGGCATGAACCAGCATATATAAGAATTCAGTACATACGTTGGCTTTTGTTTCTATAAATTCCAGATTGATAACTGTTCGAGCATATGTATGCAGGTTGCGGATTTCGGGCTGGCGAAGCTGTCCAACGACACGCACACGCACGTGTCGACGCGCATCATGGGTACCTTCGGGTACCTCGCCCCCGAGTACGCGTCGAGCGGCAAGCTGACGGACCGGTCGGACGTCTTCTCCTTCGGCGTCGTGCTGCTGGAGCTCATCACCGGACGGAAGCCCGTCGACCAGGACCGGCCGCTCGGGGAGGAGAGCCTCGTCGAATGGGTACACATCTTCTTCTTCTGCCCCTCTTCGATCGAGCACCTGATCACTGACACTTCTCTTCGTGTAGGCGCGGCGGTCCTGGCCGATGCTATCGAGAGGGGCGAGCACGACGAGCTGGTCGACCCGCGGCTGCAGGGCAGATACAACAAGGCCGAGATGGTGAGGATGGTGGAGGCCGCCGCCGCGTGCGTCCGCCACTCCGCTCCCAAGCGGCCGCGCATGGTGCAGGTATCCTATCTGTCACTTGTTCTTCCATCTATCCCAAACCTGAACTGAAACTTTTCATGGTGTGATTATCGTGGTTCGGTAGGTGATGAAGGCGCTGGACGTGGACGTGGACGAGGGGAGCATGTCGGACCTGAGCAACGGCGTGAAGGTGGGGCAGAGCCAGGTGTTCAACAACAATCAGCAGGAGTCCGCCCTCGAGCAGCTCCGACGCACCGCCTTCGCCTCGAGGAGTTCACCGGGGAGTTCGAGCCGTCCAGGGAGTACGGCGCTGCCGCCGACTCCGATTCGCGCCCCATGAACCGAAGATGACGACCAACTCACGTGCTCTCAATGTCTTTGTAGTTAAACTTCTCTTGTAAGCGTTGTGTACATGAAAGTGTAAGAACGCGCATCTGAAATTCTGGATCAACGAGTTCTAACAAAGGGGAAAAGTATATTACTCATCCGACTGATCCGCGCGCTGCATCGTCCGCCTCCCGAGCTCGGCAAGCTCGCCAGGCGTCCTCTCCCATGCGCAAAGCAAGGAGACCATGTTTTCGGGCCCCACCAGTTCTTCCTCCTTAGAGCATGTCTAGCAGAAAAACACGTGGCGTAAAACTGGTATCGGCAGGGGTTCGAACGTAACAGATCCACCAAACTTACCGCAAAACAGTTTCGGAGTTTCTTTCAAATTTATAAATATAACTAGTTGAATGCCGTGTGTTGCCACGGGTTTTGAAAGTTCTTTTTATAGTCGATACGCTCCCTCTCTCTGGCCAAAAATAATTCCAACCACCCCTCGGCTTCCCCGATTTCACCATTGTGCTTCGTAGTGACTCCACTCCATCAATATTTTTTACTATACTTTGTAGTCAGTAGTCATGTGCCCCAAAATATCACTCGGCGATGCGCACCAGCGTGATCTCCAACTTGAAAAACCGTTGTGGTCATTCCCACAGCCCGTGATATCAGAGAGATTGAGAATCATCATCCCACTTTTGACAGTAGTAATCCTGGTGGATTTATACTCCACCTCGAGATGCAAAATATGTAGCAATTTACTAAATAATTTTGCAAGGTTCACAAGCCCCAAAGGACATAGTTTTCCTCTCATTTCCTCTTTTAAGCATAGGATGACAGTCTATGTTCAAATCATAAGAAATCTCCTATCTCATGATTAAACTAACACACACAAAATAATGACATTAGATAGTTTATTCTTTTTTGTTGTGTCATCGCCCTCTCATCCAAATGTCAACATAAGATCTGTACCTTATAGATTTACACTGCATGTAGAACCAAATTTCAGTGTTCATCTGTGTACTGATGTATCACCTTGCCCTATCGCTGCTGCATCCGAAAGGAGTTTGACAACATAGCGGTTATCACGAAAAGCAAATTTAGAATTACTGATTGCACGAAATGTTGGCATTGACATTAGTGGATTAAGAAAAAGCTCATCACATCTAGAAACAGAACGAATGTTCGTATATACTTGGACTGTAGTGAAAATTTGTTCCTAATTACTTTGAGTTGAAATTCACAAACAGAAGGCAATATGTATTATTTCATCCATTATCACAAAACAAGTTCACAACGAACCTAGGACTGACTACTGAGGATTGATTATCTTTGAGTCTTAGTCGAGACCTGCTTCCAGAAACTTGTGTCCTCCCCCTTCAATTATATGTCACAAGGAGATCTCTTAAAAGAGCTCATGTATATGGATTCCAGAGGTGTTAGAGCACCGGTAAACTGGAAGGTGAGCTCAAGAAATGTTGCAGGCAGAGCACCATTTTCATCATAATTAGCATTCCCGGGCCTTGGGGACAAAGTCATTATCTCGAGGCATTCTACTGCTGGATCCATTCTACTTACAAGGAGACTACAAATCCTTGCTAAACCTGAGCATTTGCCGGTTCTGGCATTTTCTGGTTCATGAATAGTTGGCTGTTGGAGTTGGATCCGTTGCCTAATCACAGTGATAGCTGCTCAGTCGTTGCTGGGCACACAAAGAACTCAGTCTAGACTCTAGACCAACTTGGTGCCCTATTCACAATAAATGATAAGGGCTACGGCATGTCAAAATCCAATACACCTCCAAGCACCGGCGAACCCAACAATCCCGTGTAATCAGGGAGGAGTCTCCAGTACGCATATTTATTTATTTTGAATAGGAAGTTAGAGGCAAAATCAGACCGAAGTCTGATGGTTCATAACATGTGTGGCAATGAAGCCAGAAACAGCAAAGAAAAACCAAGCAGGCAAAGGGAGAAAAAGGAACGGCTTCCAGGGGCGGGATGGACGACGCCTGCGGAGATGCAGGGTAGGGGCGAGGCGAGGCGCTGCCGCCTCGGCTTGCTGGGTGGGACAGGGCCCCACCGGCGGAGATGCAGAGAAGGGGCATGGTTCCGCTGCGTCGGCTTGCAGGGGCGGCACAAGGGGCCACCGGCGGCGATGCAGGAGGCGTACGCCATGAGTCCATCCATGGCGCTTGCCGTCAAGGCGAGGCGCAATCCTCCGGCGCGGCGGCGACAGGGGCAGGGGAGGCGGCACGTGGAGGAACTGGCGGCGGCGTGGAGGTCGAATCCCGGCGGCCACGGGGGTCCGGGGAATTGGATCGATGAACTGCAAAACATCTTCCACGGGACTGCGGGTTGCTTTCCCATTTTTCCAGGGACTAAACTGCAAAACGGCGTGACGTACCACGACGTACAGATGTAAGAAACACTACCCGTATTATATATTAGAGATAATGTTTTACCATGGCACATAATTCATCCAAAGACATCTCCTCCTAGACGAACTCGCTTGCTTCGCACAAAGATGTGCAAGCTCATTGGCTTCACTAGTACATAACGACACATCGGAAATGGGCCAAAAACCCCATCGGAAACGGAAAAAGGGTCCGTGTCCCCGCCTCTGTGACTGATGTGAAGGCCATCATCGGTTACGGAGGTAAAACACCGTTTCCGATGAGGTCTCCATTTGGCAACGGTTGTGCCAGACCTCTGTTTCCGATGTATCGGAACATCAGAAACGGAGATTCTGTTTCGACTCGTTTGCATTGTGGTTTCTTCGTAAGTCTAGAGCTGTAATAGAGTTGCCACTGGACATTTAAAATCTGACAGCAGAAGCACAACAATGCTAACAAATCCATTCATAATGTATATAACAATTGTAACATTACATAGCATCAAAAGATGATCAATTACACATATCGAGACTTCTCCTTCTTCCTTAGCTCACTGTCCGTTTATAGTCCTCCACTCTTCTCCTTCTTCCTCAGCTCGCTCTCCAAGTAGTGGTTTCATGCTTCTCCAAATCACATATGCAGCATAATTGCTACACATCCTGAAGATAGATGGAGAAACTAAAAACATGAAACCATACAGAGATCGCAAGCTTCCGTAGCAAATATATTTTGCCAAATTCTTCATTTTGAGGCTTGCTCCATCTTGGACGGTGTCACCGAAATAATTCACAATCTAATACAAAACCAATAGAACATTTCATGAGTTGCTAATACAAATCACTCCATCTTGGACAGTGTCACCGAAATAATTCACAATCTAATACAAAACCAATAGAACATTTCATGAGTTGCTAATACAAATCACAAATCAAAACAGAGCACAATTGACCGAAATAATTCACAATCTAATATAAAACCAATAGAACATTTCATTAGTTGCTAATACCAATCACATATCAAAAGAGAGCATCCCTATTTCATGAGATCTTGTCTATGCCGCTGCAGAATATGACATATAGAGACAGCACAATTGATGAACAATCTAATATAAAACCAATTGATGAACTAGCTGAGCGATTTAGACCTCATATTTTCTTCTCTGTGGACGGCGCCTCCAGATCGGCCACCTCCTCCTCCGTGGACGGCGCCTCCAGATCGGCCACCTCCTCCACCGTGGACGGCGCCTCCAGATCGGCCACCTCCTCCTCCGTGGACGGCGCCTCCACATCGTCCACCTCCTCCATCGTGGACGGCGCCTAAAGATCGGCCACCTCCTCCGTCGATGGCGGCCTCTAGATCGGCCTCCGTTGACGGCGGATCCGCCACAACTGCTGCATCACCACCCGATGAATGATCTGTTTCAGCTCCGCGTGGCCCAGAGGACGCGGGGCATCACCGCAGGTGATCAGCCTGACGCGCTCCCACACCTTCCGCATCACAGCCGCCTCCAGATCTGCCTCATCACAAAAGGATGCAGCTAGATCGGTGCGGCCGCTGGAGCCGCGGCTGCGATGGCGGGATCTAGAAGCGCCGGCAGAGGAAGCCATGAGAGAGCGAGGAGAGCAAAAAGCTACAGTGTGCGGCGGCTAGGGTTGAAAGATAGACAGTAAGGGAGTGAGAATGAGACTGATGGCTTGCTCTGTCGGCAGTACATTTATAAGCGCCCAATTGGCAACGGACATTTTATATAACCGTTTCCATTGGATACAAGTTCACAACTACTATGTGCTATTGATTCCGGAGCTGCATACGAACCTAATACATTCTACTGATTTTCATAGTGCATACGAACCTAATACATTGTACTGATTTGCATAGCTGCATACGAACCTAATACATTCTACTGATTTTCAAAGTGCATACGAACCTTATACATTGTACTGATTTGCATAGCTGCATATGAACCTAATACATTCTACTGATTTTCATTGCTGCATACAAGTTCACACCTAACAGCAGCACACAAACACACAAAATCATTCTAGCAATGCTCACAAGAACATTTAACTGAGCTATTTCTGTTCCTTTATGCCGCTCCTTGTGCACAGCAACAGCATGGTCAGATTTAGTCGAAGTGTTTGTTGGGCTCCATGCCAAACCAGTTAGAGCTGCTGCAGTGTGCGGATTCATCTCCATGTTCGTATTCTTGACTATCAAGGCTACATTTTCCAGCTCTACAGGTTCCACTTCGACGCCATTAGCAAGCAGCATCTCAACATAATCTTCAATCCAAAAAAAATAATCACAGCTCCCAGAATACTCTTCGCCCCTCCCCTGCCAAATGGTAAATCGAATCCAGAGGCAAATCAGCATCACACATAGAATAGAATCAATCAAAACTGGTCGAAGCGTCGAACTAACCCTGTGATTTGGACACTTGAAGTAGATTCGGCCTGGGTTCAGATCCGAACGCGACACTCGACGAATCGCGTTCCGACAGCGGCAGCAAACGCACTTCACAAGCGGCAGATCTGACCCAGCCCCGGCGGCGCAGGAGGAGGACGCATTCGATCTCCCCGACGAGCTCATGCTCTTGGCCATGGAGGACACGAGTGCGGAGTAAAAACAAGCTAGAGCAGAGGAACAAGGGCGAATCGACAGTCTTTTATAATATCCAAGATAGTGCTAAAAAGGAATTTTATATACGCAACCTCGCCAACGGTTGTATACAAATGTCTGATGCCATTGAAGAACATATCGCACACGGAGTCACAAGAAACTCCGTTACCAACATATCGGCAACGGTTAATAATTCGCGACCGTTGCCTATGAAGGACGGGACGCGGCCTAGCGGCGGGTTTTCTCACGCGGAAAGCGCGATTCTCCATCGCCTAACTCGTGCCGTTTCAATAGAAGGGTATCCGATGTGTCGTTCTGTACTAGTGTTCTCTAGTTACAAAAGCTATAGCTTAAAAGAACTAAAATTTTCAGCTAAGAATTTAACTTCGTTAAGAATAGGGGCCACTTCTCCTCGGTCGAAGTTCATCTCCGCCCACATTCTGACCAGTTGTTGCGCGTCAGATTCGACCACAACGTCTGATAACCCAAGGTCACCAGCCAGTCGTACACCATCCCGGATAGCCCAAGCTTCCATTACCAAAGCATTCGCCGTCTCCTCATACCAAATGGCCTGCCCTCTTACCAGAGTTCCTGTATGATCACGGATACCCACACCCGTGCCTCCTTCGAATCGATCAACAATTAAACTTGCTTCAGCATTGAGTTTAAAGACACTTTGATCAGGAGGATACCAACGACCATCCCTGGCCTTTTTCACCTTGACCTTACCTTGGCTAGAGATTGCCAAATCGTTAGTCACATCAATAGTACATTTAACTGATTGCATAATAGTTCTACCCGTCTCCCCATGTGTCCTAGCATTCCTCTCCGACCAGACAGCCCAAGCACCACATAAAATCACACAATGAACATTGTTGGAGAGGCTGTCCAAATTCAGAATATCAATGGCCCAAGAATCTGGATGTAGAACAGGTATCTTGGTAGAAACTGCTTGTCTAACTTCTTGCCAGAAAAGTTTAGACCAAGTACAGCCGAATAAAGGATGGTAAATAGATTCGTCTTCACCACAAGAATCACAATAGCCTATCCTCTCAATATGTCTATCACGAAGAATACCTTTCGAAGGTACGTATATACTTATTAATAACTCTCCACCAGAAATTCCGTACTTTGGGAGGTACATCAAGTAGCTTCCACAATTTCTTCCACCATAGTTTCGCATCGCCATTTGAGCTTTCAACTCTATCTCTTCTGCTCTATTGCACCAACAGTCTATAGGCAGATCGAACGGTGAAGACTCCAATTTTTGAGGTTGCCAAGCCCAGAAGTCTTCCATGGTGAAGTTTACTGGGATTCTTGCAATTGCATCAGCATCCGGAGGTATAAAATTTGTGTGTAATTTTGCTACATTCCATGAACCAGTATCACCATCAAGAAGCTGATCCACCGAAACAACTGTGCTCTCAGGTTTTTTTGGCAATTGGACGTTTGCTAAAGTTTGCTGGAATCCAAGGATCTTCCCAAACTTTAATCGAAGCACAATATCCAACTCTTTTGATAATCCCAAGGTTCAGCGCCTCTACCCATGTAATATAGCTCGCCAAGTATGTGAAGAATTTCTATTATTTCTTGCGCTCATGAAATCTATCATAAAAGTATTTCCGTTTTAAAACCCGGGCACAAAGGTAACCCGGCTTTGTAATAAGCCTCCGCCCTTGTTTAGCCAGCATTGCTTGGTTAAATAAACCCAGCTCTCTAAAACCCATTCCTCCTTCAAATTTAGGGACTACAAGATCTATCCACTTCCTCCAGTGCATCTTCCTCTTCTTCTCATCCCCTCCCCACCAAAAGCGAGCAATGACACTTGTGATCTTCTTGCAAAGCTTTTTTGATAATCGAAAACAGCTCATTGAATATGTTGGTATGGCCTGACAAATAACCTTAATAAGAACCTCTCTGCCGACACTATTCAACAGCTGAGGCACTGATTGCGTGGATCACACGTTCGTTGGGAGACCCCAAGAGGAAGGTATGATGCAGTGTAGCAGCAGTTTTCCCTCAATATGAAACCAAGGTTTAATCGAACCAGTAGGAGCAAGAAATCACTTCGGAAGGTTGTTAGTGGCGCGCTGACGTGGAATCTGCACACAACACAATCAAACTACTTTGCCCCAACGAAACAGTGAGGTTGTCAATCTCACCGGCTTGCTGAAAACAAAGGATTAAACGTATGGTGTGGAAAACAGTAGTAAATTGCAGAGAATGAAAAGGAACAGTGTTTGCAGTTGTTGTATTATCAGTGTAAAAGAATGGACAGGGGTCCACAGTTCACTAGTGGTGTCTCTCCATAAAAGATAACTAACATGCTGGGTGAACAAATTACAGCTGGGCAACTGACAAAATATTGAGCGCATGACAATGCATATATATGACATGATGATTACTATGATATTCATGTGGGCATTACGACAAAATACATAGACCGTTATCCAACAGCGTCTATGACTAATAATCCACCGCCAGGTTGTCATACCGAGTTCCCCGTTGGTATTAAGTTGCAAGCAACGGATAATTGCATTAAGTAATGTGCGTAATGTAAACAAATGCATTAGACCTAACGGCGTACCTTAAGCTAAGCATCGGTTATTTTATCCCTAGTGGCAACAGCACATCCACAATCTTAGAAGTTATTTTCACCCTCCCAGATTACCGGAGGCATGAACCCACTATCTAGCATAAATACTCACTCTTGGAGTTACAAGCATCTACTTGGCCAAAGCATCTACTAGTAACGGAAAGCATGCAAGATCATAAATAACATATAAGATAGATTGATAATCAACTTGACATAGTATTCAATATTCATCGGATCCCAGCAAACACAACATGTAGCATTACAATAAGATGATCTTGATCATGATAGGCAGCTCACAAGATCTAAACATGATAGCATAAAGTGGAGAGACAACCATCTAGCTACTGCCATGGACCCGTAGTCCAAGGATGAACTACTCACGCATCACTCTGGAGGCATGCATGGTGATGTAGAGCCCTCCAGTGGTGATTCCCCTCTCTGGCAGGGTGCCGGGAAGAGCTTCTGAACCCTCCCGAGCTAGGGTTGACGGCGGCGGTGTCTCGGTAACTTTTCGTGGATAATGGCTCGGGTATTTAGGGTTTTCGCGTCGGGAAGAATAAATAGGCGAAAGGGCGGTGGCTGCGGAGCCACGAGGGCCCCACACCACCCCACGGCGTGGCAGGGGGGCCTGCGCGGCCCCATGGTGTGGGTGCCACGTGGCCCTCCTCCGTCTCTTCTCTGGACTCCGTCTTCGTGTTGGAAAAATAGGAGGTTCTGTCCAAGTTTCGTCCAATTCCGAGAATATTTCCAGACTAGCTTTTCTGGAATACAAAAACAGCAGAAAACATGAACTGGCACTGTGGCATCTTGTTAATAGGTTAGTCCCAGAAAATGCATAAAAATGCTATGAAGTGTATATAAAACATGTAACAATTGGTATAATATCAACATGGAACATCAGAAATTATAGATACGTTTGAGACGTATCTAGCACCCAACCATTCATGAGCCTCTTGATTTTTGTTAAGATAGGCTAAAACTGATCATCAGAGGATCTTCCTAGAGCTATCGGCAGCCCTAGATGTTTCAACATCGGAGCCTTTGTTCCTAGAGCTATCGGCGGCCCTAGATATTTCAACATCGGAGCCTTTGTTGAAATCCCAGCTGCATCATGAACTTCTTGTTTAATTTTAGTAGTACAATTAGCACTAAAGAATATAGCCGATTTATCCTTGTTCACAATTGTCCTGACCCCGCATGATACATCTCCAAAATGTTCTGAATTATGTGGCCACCCTCACCAGAAGCACTTGTGAAAACAAGGCTATCATCCGCAAACAAAAATGTGAGAAATCCACTGGGCATGGATCCCCACCTTAACACCTCTGCGTAAATGGTTCGTACCAATATGCTTAGGCAAACATGTTAGACCTTCAGAACATAAAAGAAATAAATATGGACTTATGCCTCTTGAAGGTTTAAACTGCTCAGAAAATACACCACTCACCCACACTGAAAAAGTTGCTGATTCAACGCATGCCATAATCCTATCCACCCAAAAGTCAGCAAATCCCAACTTCTTCATGATCATACGCAAATACTCCCACTCCACATGGTCATATGCTTTTGCCAAATCAAGTTTAATAGCACACGCACCTGATTTACCTTTCTTTTGAATAACAAATGGTTTTGAATGGAAAGAATTGCTCAAATCACACATGAATACAAATTAAATTAAATAAATAAAATGGGAGACCACCTCCCACAAAAATACCACATATTCTCAATGAGATCATCGTGAACCTAGGTGCGCGTGGTCTTATCCTCAAACTATCGATAGGTCTAAAAAAATGTTTGGATCCTGTTCGAGTTCCTGCTATGAAAAAATCCAAGTCAAAATCCTTCTCATCCTCGATAATCATGTTGTGTAGAATCACACATGTCCTCATGATATTTTGGAGGGATTTCTTATCCATAAGCGAGCAGGACCTCGGACAATTGCAAACCGAGGTTGCAACACACCAAATATAGTCTCAATATCCTTTCGGCATGCTACTTGAGCTTAGACAAAAATAGATTGTTTTTTCCTCGAGGATTTTGGATGGTCTTCACAAATGTTGACCACTTCGGATAGATATTGTCCGCTATATAATACCCCATGGTATAGTCATGGCCATTGGCGTTTTAGTTGCGAGCCGAAGCATCTCCACTAGCAAGCCTAGCAAAACGATGTGATTTCTACAGTACATTGATATCAATGAGAGAACATGACAAACCAAACAAGCAATGCTAAATCCACAAGTCCCCAGAAGCCGCTGCTTCAAGCACAATAGAGGGATCAAAATGATGGCATGTGCCAAGCCGCGAGGCAGTTCTTACACCTCCAATGCATGCAATCCACCCTCTCAAGCATGTTCGGCCATCCTCTTTCTTTGTTATCGCCATCAGCCTCTTTGTGTCATCCTCATGGGAGATCGGAAGTACTCGGGACAAACAACCCGGATCAACACCTTCGCTAACAACCGCATGCATTTGAGTGTAGTATCTTCTACAGTGCCAAGATACTCATCGGTGTAGTCAGCCGGAATGTCGTATGCTATCACTCCCATTGTTCCGAAATCTTTTGATGCAAACTAAATCCAAGTTAATCGGCGGCATTCTTCCAGTGAGTGTAAATACGAGAGTTTTGGTCACAAGCTTCCAAAATGCGAATAAAAAGATCTCTTCAGATTCGATAATGTCCATGAAAGAGATGAGGCGGGTAAATGCAAACCACGAAAAAACAATCTTTCGTAAGCGGACGCGTGGGCACAAATTCGGAAAGCCAGCGAGCGAGGCGCTGCGATGGCGAAATGTCCGGAGAGGCCTCTTCCGACCTCAATAGGGTCTCGCGCCAAGCTCGGCAACGGATCCATGCATGGCGGTGGCTCCGGCCAAGATGGGGCGGAAGGGAATAGCCACCCGGTAGCTCCCATAGAGGTGGGGAAAAGCGGCAGACAGTGGGGGTGCTAGTCGATGGCTCGGCGTAGCGGGGGGTGGCTCCAACCGACGTAGGGATGCGTCGGGGGCGAAATGGAGGGTGTGAGCTAAAACTTCCGCCCCCAAAATTTCGGAGTGATTGCGGAAATAGAATAGGAGGCCGCGAAAATTGGACATGTGAGCCACTTGGGGTCTAATTTCCCGCTACCCCTTAACAATTATGAGCCGGATCGTTTTCCGGTAACATTGCAGGTCGTTCTTTGGCCGTGAAACCTAAAAGCGACGGTTATTATAAGGGTGTGGAGTTTTCGGGATCTGGTAGAGACATTCTTAGGGCGCGTTATAAAAATGATGAGGTGTTTAAGAGTAACTTTTTGTTGTTGGACCCAAGCCTAAACATTGGAGAGTGGGTGGCTAAGAACAAGGATAATAAGAGGGTTGGTTGGCGGCTCTAAAGCCATGCCATGTCACCTTAAAGCTAACATATAGCCAGATCATATATAATAGTTAGCTATTAAGCTGGCTGTTAGGTTTATTTTATTTTATTAAACATTTAAGCATTAGTGTTGCAGGCTATGGACTCATATGATTGGGAGCAAAGAGCCAAGCGTGGGCCTGGAGCTAGTTACATGGATGCATACAAGTTGAGCTATATTCCCTCGGGGCAAGCGCGGCAGCGTGGCGCTTCACGGAGTGCCCGCTCGCTTCTCTCTCCTGTTTTTTCTCTCTTCCATGTTAGATTTTAGTAACGTGGCAAATGCTATAGCCGGCATTTGTTGGATATGGGTAAAGTTCAAGACACCGGGTCTAGCAAAGTAAAAAAGATCATTGGTCCCACTTGTAAGGAGTGAGAAGGAGAGAGTTCCGTGGCAAAAGCATGCATGGCAAAATATTTACAACTTTGTAGGTGAATCATAGAAGGAGCTGAAACGGTGGAGCAGACTTGGTATTCTTAGATCGAGTCTAAATTTTTCCAAGACCTAGCTACACGTTCTTATCTTCTTTATTCTTTTTTCCATGGCTTCCATTTTCTTTCTCCCCCAAGCACCACTAACCGAGCTCCGATCTTCCACAAGAGTTGCACTAGGCCTTCTCCTCTCTCCTTCCAACCGCACCTCCATTGTACACTGCAAATCTCTCCGTATGATGCTGTAAGCCAGTGATGCTCCAAGCGGGCTCCCCGGAAATTTACTCTCATTGTTAGAATCTCTCTCTCTCTCTCTCTCTCTCTCTCTCTCTCTCCGGCGATCCCTCAAACGAGGCTCCATTGTTGGGGCAACCGATCAGTGTTGTTGCGAGCCACCACTGCGAGCACCTACTACTGGAGCTGCGTGTGGTCGGCACCGAAGCTGCAAATGACCGTCTCTAGAGCTACAAGCGACCGTCTCGGACGGTTCATACCTTTGATCCCGCTCGACTAGACTCGGAGGCTGGACGCGGTGAATCGGCGATATTCTCACCGCTGGGTTTCGCCGTGAGGATTTTCATCAGGTTAAATCGACATCTACTTCCGCTACAGGGTGTCGGTATAAATCTAGATCCATCTCTCGATTGTATCTTCATTGATGGATTTCGATAGTTACGTGTAAGTTGATTTTTATAAATTTCTCCACCTAACCCTTCAATGTGGAAGGTCATAAATGATTGTATTATCATGTACACCATGACCGTGAAGAGTGAACGTGATGATTGTGTAGTGTTTAGCAGTGGGACTATCATGACCCTATTGCCGAGCCATATCAGAACCAGCATGTAATGACCCAATTTGCTCAATTTTCATCGTTGTAATGTGTTAATCGGCAACTGCAATATGATCTACTTGATCACTTGAGGGCACTTAAAGGGAACGAATAATTCGAATGTCATGTTAAATGGTTGTATGAGCAATACATTTTTAGAGTTTTTGAATTTTAATTTTAATTTAAATTGTTGTATTAACTATATTTAAAATTATTGTTGAACATATTAAACCTATGCAATATAGCTTATCATTTTTTTAGATGTAGTCGTATCACTTAAATAGAAATATAAACATATTGATATATTGATGTAAAGATAGATAAAAATAAATATGGTTGATTGTTTGGGGGCATCGTCGAAGACAACCGCCCTGCAGGTCTGGACATGTGTGTGAATGCGTCCGAAAGCGGACAATAGTTTTGCAATCCAATACTCACTGATCTTAAATAAATGTCGCTAGTATAACTATACAGATTTGTACACATTTAGACTAGACATAGTGGGAGTATCCTACATTAGTATCATGCGTATGATATTAGTTTATACATTTATTAGTCTATAGACTCATCTTATATTGAAATTCACTATGTTACGGTATCTACCTATGATACCGCTATTACTTCCTCTATTCCAAATTACCTGAGTTCTGGGTTTAGTCAAAGTCAGAGTTTGTAAACTTTGACTAAATATATGTCAATAAATATTAATATTTATAATACAAAATAAATATTATTGGAATCGCTCTAAAATTTATAACTGTATTATATCCATTCCATATTATAGATGTTGATATTTTTCTCTATATGTTTGGTCAAACTTTGAAAAGTTTGACTTTGAGCAAACCCAAAACGCAGGGCAATTTGGAACAGAGAGAGTATATCTTTTATCATTAATTGAAGTGACATGTCTTTTGCCAACATGACAGTATGATACTATGTATGATACCCACTATGGCTAGTTTTAACGGATCGAGGTGTAAAAAAAGTGGGCCATGACCCACAGTCAGCCACATGTACAGAAGCAAAACGGGTAAGGTCTCGTGAGCTAGCACCCAATTCCACCGAAGAAATAGGGTAGGCAACACAGCGGCGGGCGAACAGAGACAGCGCGAGGCACAGAGAAGAGAAGAGGCCCGTGGAGGCACAGCGGCTGCCTGCTTGCCTGAACCTCTGAGCTGGTAACGTCTTTCTTCTCCTCTCCAACGCCCTCCTCCGGCGATCTATCCGTCGGATCATCTAACGTCGCATCCGCAGCAGCAACGGCGGAGGAGCGTCCGGCCGAGACCAGGATGGGGCGGCCGCCGAGCACCGGGGGCCCCGCGTTCCGGTTCACGCACGCGGAGGTGGCGGAGATGGAGGAGCGCCTGCGCCACCTCAACAACGCCATCCCGCACCGCGACGTCATCCAGGGCCTCGCCGACAAGTTCACCGCCTCCCCAGTCCGCTCCGGCAAGATCCCCGTCCAGCCCAAGCAGGTATCTTTCCCCCCACCCGCGTCGCGGAAGAAGATCCGAATTTAATTGCCCCCTCCCCTGTTTCCTTCCTGGGGAAGCGAGCGAGATGGGCCCGTCTTATTCCGATCTGTGTGGATTGGGCGCAGGTCTGGAACTGGTTCCAGAACCGGAGGTACTCGCAACGCTCCAGGACCACCAGGGGCTCGCCGCTGCCGCAGGGCAAGATGCTGCCCACGGGGGCCGACGAGCACCACCCGGCTTCCTTTAGGGCTCAGCCCTCTTCCTCAGGCCACTCCGGATCTTCCCACCCAGGTGCTGTTTGAATGTCTCAAAAGTTGATTTTTTTTCTTTGATATACTCATGATGTTTGTTTCCTTATTAGCATGTAATTCCGCTGCTAGTTAGGATGAGGATGATGATGGTAATGCTTTTAGTGGTGCAATATTATTGCAGGAGTCATGTGCCCCTTACGTTTGGTGTAGGGGAACCCCTTAATGTCTAGGGATTGTGCGTGTGGTTGCTGCTCTAGGGTTTTACATGGCGTGGAAGGGTTTCTAGCCTTTCATGCAAAAATTGGCAAGGTTTTAGGTACTTCATAGTCTGTAGATACTTATGGCCCATCAAAGCTTGCAGTTGCCCTTATCTCAGTCATTCAAGCTCATTTCGATAATCACAGCACACTTGATTCGTGTGTCTGTTACTTTTCCTCACAAGTGCAGACCACATATCATGGTTCTTTGTGTTTTGTATTTATAGATTTTAGTTTTCAGTCCATCCACGAAAATTGATAACCATTTATCATGTTTTCCCTCCTCTGATTTTTGATAGTGTTCTTAACAACCAGGTAAGAATTCTTCAGATGGTGGCCAAGTTGAGTTTGAAGCAAAGTCAGCTAGAGATGGTGCATGGTATGCAGATCTACCTATTTCATAATTTCTCATTTAATGCCACATATGGTGTGTTTTCATGTATTTCTACTTTAGTTCGTATGATAATGGCCCATGGTTTTGAGCCGCCAAAAATATGCTGTATAGTCGCCGAGTAGTTTTCTCAAAATCAGGGTGACTCGCGACTATACAGCGACTTTTGTCGACTATACAGCGAGTAGCAGGGCTGGCAACTCGACTTGGCTCGGCGACTCAAAAACCTTGTAATGCGCCGTAATGACCTAAATAGTGCTCATTGGCATGTATCCAGTATCTTAGCAAATGGCCAGGTTGTCAACCTATCATCCTTGTAGGCTATGTTATGAACCTTGGTTCACAATGGGACAATTGTGTAGGTAATGGTCGAAACAGAATACACAGGTGGCAAAGTCGAAGCCTGCCACATGGTGGTGCTCACCAACTAAGCATCGGAACATCCTGTTGCTAGCCATTGATTGGGGACCAGCAGTTGGGTCTGATACTAAATGATATGAAGCTTGGTTCACAGTGGGATAATTGTTAGGGTAATGGTTCAAATACCGAGATACCGTGATAGCACATTCGCCGTCTTCAACCAGCAATCAGGCTGGGGCTTATCCTGGCATGGAAGAGAGACAGATGCTTTGGGAACTTCTGATTGTTTTATTGCTTTATTTCAAATGTCACAAATGATTCCTTTGCATATCGGACTATTTGATCCACAAATCAGATCTCAATTCAGACTCAAGATCGAACTATGGCTCCAGTTTCCTTGTTCAATTGGACCTAATTTAAATGGACCTCTTCCTAATAGATCCAACTGTATCCAGTAAATGATACTACTTTGTATTCCTTTTCTTGAATCGGTAAATGCATCTGACCAAATTAGTGGCTCAATGACATGAACACACAGACATCTATGTTCATTCACTATGACTTGGAACATTTTTTTACCATGAAGTGTTTTATGCTGTATGCTGTTGTAACTGCGCCATGTGTTTATTTTTTATTTTCTAAAAAAGCCTTGTAGTTTTGCATGCATGACCAAACATTCTTGTTACAGGTACGATGTTGCTGCCTTTCTGTCCCACAGATTGTTTGAAACAGGGGACCCGGTAATGACTATAAACCTTTTGTTAAATATGATTGATGCTGTTAAATACATTTCTGGCAGTTTTTATTCAAAGCAGTTTGCTAGCACTGAAGCTATAGATTACTCTATTTCTCATTTATCTATAGTTGCTTTAGTTAATTCCACTCACACCAATGGAAGGTTATGATTTTTTTCCTGGAAATCCACAGCCATAGTACAGAAATTACTTCGTATCCAAATCAATCTGCTTTCAGCCAAACTGTACAGTTTATCACATTGGGAGAACTGTGTGGTAGGTGTGCGATGCACTTCAGACATACACCCACTGTTCTTAATTATAAAATGTTTTGGATATTTCCATTGTGACTACATACAGACTAAAGTGAGTGAACAGGCACACTAAAATATGTCTTAGATACATGCGAATCAGGAAAAAGCTAAAACATTTTATATTTAGGAACGGAGGGAGTATGCAGCATAAAGGAGCTAAGTGATTTAGCAGGCGAAAATGTTCGGGGGCAAGTTGCACTTCATGCACTCAAGGGTTGGTGATACGGATGGCTCTCTCTGCATAACACACGAACTCGTGGGGCTTGGCATGGTGATGTTTGTGGAGCCCGCCATATCAGTTCGTGTGGCGTTGGACACGCACTAAGTGATAGGTGTGGCTGCCATTCTGCAGGTGGCGGCGGGGCTTGTCAGCTGACTTGAGTGGTGGGAAGAGGAACAAAGAGAAATTTTCTTCATGTGGCTAGTCAAGTTGCAACTTGGATTGTGAAAAAAAAATTGATTTTTTCGACCACCAACTTGCCAAAAATTGCAGTTCTTGCAGATAATATGCACAGCTTTTTTTAGTAGAGGGTGAAACCTAGACTCGATCCTTTTTTGAGCATTGTGTTATTTATGTGAATGGCCCTGTAGTGTCTAATCGTCCTCTATAGTCTGTTTACTACCTATGCCTTACACCAACTGTGCTTGCACTTGTAAATTCTTTGTTTTCAGGAAGTAAGAGTTCGTTTTTCTGGATTTGGGGCTGAAGAGGATGAATGGATTAATGTTCGTAAATGTGTGCGACAGCGTTCACTTCCATGTGAAGCTACAGAATGTGTTGCTGTGCTTCCTGGGGACCTCATTCTTTGTTTTCAGGTATTGTCATCTTGAACCGCTTCTTTTCACCTGATTTAGCAAGCTAGCCTGTCAGAACTTGAGAATTATTGGTTACGTGAAACTTTGATTTCTCCTTTGAAAAGCCATCTTGTTTTAGTTATGCAATATGTATCCTATCCATGGCAGCTTTTCCAATTTTGGGTTTTACGGTATACTCTTGAAAGTTCTGCCCATTGACTTACAGTTTTATTCTTTCTGCCATGTACTGCCCTCTGATAGAGTGATGAGTATGTTGGTTTGATTTCACCTCCCAAAAGTGTTTGGTCCTCTGAAGTTTCTGTTCTGGCGGGAATGCACATGGCAGACAGATTGCAGTTGCTTGTTGTGCTGAGTTACTGATTTGGTCCCTTTTAAGAGATGTGATCAATCTTAGTATCTCCAGCTTGTCGTTTTATGACAGGATCTGCAAAGACATAGCATAAACTGCCTGATTTCTTCTTTGTCCAGACTTCTAGAACTTATAATTCTAATTTGGAGTTCTCCAAATTTGTGGTTGGCAATATTTGTGGCTTTACTTTAATATTTAAGAATTTAAGATCAAGTGCTGCATCATGCATGTGTTTTTATACTATAAAGTAGTGCTGTAGCTGCTACAATAGATAGGACATTATGTCCAGCATCAGTAACCTGTTGTTTTCAAGAGTATATATTTCTTATTTAAAGCTCCGCATGTTTTGATCTCTGTTATACTTTTGAGTACTAGAGTTAAGTTCTGATCTAAAATCGGATGTGAATTGGCCCCTGAATGCCTTTTGTTGCAAAATGAAATAGCCGTAACCACCAACTTTCATTGAATAAGGCTGCTGAGCAAAAATGTTTCTGGGTTGTCGGCAAGGTTCAAAAAGGCGCTGGGCGTTAATTATGCGTTTTGCCAGCGCCTTGCGCTTTTCTGACCAAAGCGCACGCCTATGCGCAATTATGCGGTGATTATGCGTGATTAAGCGCTAGGCGTTTGGCCAACGCCTTGCGCCTATGCGTGCCTAGGCGCGCCTAGGCAAACGCCTTTTTGAACCATGGTTGTCGGCGAACAAATACTGAGAGGTATAGCTAGAGTGTTGAGATTAAACATGCATGCAGTTTACTGCTAGTTGAATATTTAGTTATACTAAAATTGGAGTATTTTTTACGGTCTGAATGTGGAATGCTGTTGTTTCCAATCCTGTTTTGGTCATTGGGTGTAACATTGTAACGGAAAGTTGAACTTAGGACCAATTTATTTTCATGTGATTTTGGTGTCCTGTAATGTAGTGGTACTATTTACTCGAAGCTGATGTCTCACATGAATAAATATTTCTGTATTGAATTGACCAGGAAGGCAAAGAGCAGGCCCTCTATTTTGATGCTCGTGTTCTTGATGCTCAAAGGCGCAGGCATGATGTAAGGGGTGCCGCTGTAGGTTTCTTGTTCGCTATGATCATGATCACTCTGAGGTAATTCTCCCTCTGTCTAGCACTTACGTGTTCATGCATTCACTCAGATTCCCGTATTACACCTGGTTTGAATGCCAGAATTGGGACTGGAATCCTGGAATTGTAGTTATGATTCTAGGGCTGTTTGCCTGCACGGAGAATTAAATTCTGGAATTCACGCTACATTACACGATTTGGTGACAACTACAACCGGAGTGACCCAAATCAGATCTCCACCCCTCTGATCTGTATGGAATGTGCCAAAAATTTCTTCCTAATGCGTCCTGACATGAGTAGATGAAAGCTCACCATGAACCTCTGCCAACCCAGTGAGAGCCCTGCCAGCGATGATCTCCTAACCGCAATCACAACTGCTGTCAGTGATATCTGACTACAGGCTTCTCCACCTCTATTCTCCCCCCCCCCCCAGTACTCGAAAGGTTAGCACTGGTGATGGCACTGACGAGCAGCGAGATCTTTCTTGTTTCACCGCAAAAGAAAAGATCTCACTGTGAGCGAGCTTCAATCAAAGCAACGGCCACCGACACACCTTCATTCATATTCTTTCTCCTTTGTGTACCCCAGTGTCCGCCTCCATCTTCGAATACAGCCGCCGCCATCTCTACTCCAGCCTTCATTATCGAATCCGTCTGCTGCCATCACTACCATGTCCATTCAGGCCTTCTTTCTCCAGTCCGACCAGTTCCGACCTCCCTTCATCGAGATGATTTGTGCTGCAGCATAGCTGCCCCATCCTTCCCAGTCTGGCGAGCTCCAGCCTCCCCCTGCCGATATGATGTGTGCTGCAGCATAGTTTCCCTCTCCATTTCCAGTCACCATGAAGCTCCCTCTCCAGCAATCTCCTGATTTACGCCCGTGGTCACATGCCTGTGCACCATGCGCCTTGTTACAAAACAATGCATGCTCCATGTGTGGTCAACTATTTTATTAGTAGTGTAAATAATATGGTTTTTAATTATAGGCTAATTATCTTACTACATCAAATTAAATTGTACCAGAGTGGCGATTTTAGTTATTTTATGCTATTTAACACACTTTATTAGTATTTCTTATATTTCTATTGGTGTGACAGGAGATTGTTCCACTGAGGAAGGTGTGTCGTCGACCAGAAACTGATTACAGGCTCCAGATCTTGCACGCCGCTAGGGCGGCAGCCTCTGCAGAGGTTCAAAATGTTATAGTGCTTGATAAGGGCCCAGTTGATCAGAAACCCCCGAAGCCGCACAAGATGATGGATGTGAACACTGCTGAGGTGACCATGGTGTCCAATCCAGACCAAGGAGAGCCAACGGACAAGCCGGCTGCAACCTTACCAGCCACGCCTGCTAGCACCGTCAGTGATTCAGCTTCAGATGTGCAGATGGGCGATGCGGAGGCTGCTCCAAGAGCTGAAGCTGCAAATGAAGCAGAGGATGACAAGATGAACATTGGATCGTAGTTCTTTCAGTCCCATGTGCACTTGGGTAGTTAGGAACTTCCGCTCCGAAAAATGTTTGCTTCAGGAAACTCTCGCTCAAAATATGTTGGTGTAAGGTTTCAAAAAAAAATGTTGGTGTAGGAATGTTCAATCGAAGAAGAATTATAATGTGGTGATGTTGGCTTTACTGCTGTCGTACAAAGTATTGGATCTGGTATCTATATAGCGATGTCGTGAGAGAAGATAAGATCCTTCATGTGGTATTTGTGTTTTTGTCTGTTCATTTAACTGTGATTTTCTGCCTCTGAGGAAAGGGTCGCTCCTGTTAACATGTGAAACTGGATTGGAACGCTGCTCTGGTCTCATCCCCCTTCTAGAAATACAGTACAAACGTAGACGATTACATACACGATTATACACTCACCGCTATGAATGCACATTTTAGCCCTATGAGCATATCCAAAAAACTAAGCCAGTGTTTTGGTCTTGAAATTGACGAAGTCACTCGCCTTCATGCGACACTGTCCCCTCCTAAGCATATCAGGTTGGTACGCTCCCACCCATTTTATTTGTGTGGCCATTTAGATAAAGAAACGTCCGTGTTGAGTTGTTCCTCGTTAGAATGATGGAAGACCCAGCCAAAACCGATCGGTTTTGGCAGGGCCATTTGAGTTGTGTTGCACAGAGGCAGCTCAAATATCAGTCAGTCTTTCAACAGATTCCACTACCAGACATGCTTGGTTTCCCTTGATCATCATCCTTAGTGTAGTTCCAGATATGCATATTTCGGTTACCCTTGCCTAGTTCTGCAGAAAGGACAAAAATTAGAAAATATAGCACACAGTGTTTGCGACCTAAAGCCATATATAGCCTGTAATAACATGTTCCACGCAATTAACACGTAATTTGAATATAAATGTTCAACATGATACTTTCTCGACATTTCAAAACGCACATCCAGGGGACTGACACCTGGAACATTGCAATTACCTCCTTTAATTTCATTGACAAATGCCATTCACTCTGTTTTGGAAGCAATGCCAATCATAAATAAGAATATATTCAGAAAATGCTAAACATATCCAGAATTATTTATCCATCAGTTAAGGTGAACATCAAAAGTGTATCCTAGAAAAAAGAAGTCTTCTTGATCCTGGTCTTGGTGTACCAACAGTTTATCAGCGTTCCAAATTTGATTTAATGCATGGAGATGGTGTCGATCACTTGTTGCAAGCTGCCTCGCCTGGTGTCTTGGTGGTCATTTGGTCCACAGCATGGACGGTGCTTTTTAGCTCCTCCCATATAACCTTGTAAACCATTCTCTGCCTGTTCACGGCAGATTTCCCCTCGAACGCCTTCGAAACCACATCTATGCTGAGGCCAATAAAAGGGACAAACCAACTTCAGAATCACAACCAGTGAAAAGTAGCAGGACCAGTCAAGCATCTGCTAATGAAACAATCCAAAATATGTTCCCTCAAATATAATTAGAAAATGCATAAGCACCCAACCGATCCAAATCATAATGTTGTTTGCCAATGCATGAACAGACAACTGTTCGTACTTCTAAAAGAGTGTAAATGAAAGAAAAAGAAGAGTGGAGATCCTGACTACCATTTTTTATCCATGTTCTTTTTCATGCCTTTTCTTTCTCTTTTTTACATACACTGAAGTGTACTGGATTCATTATCGTTCAGTTTTGTCCAACAGTTCTGCACTCCTGATCTTAAATACTACTCCTATGTCAGAGATGAGAGATTCCCACAGAAGAAAAACTGTAGCAGAGATAGAGATAAGCATTTACCCAGAGATAGTACACTACTGGACTGATTAGACATAAACAGATCTACACCTCGTAATATTGACATTGTTAGTTGTTGACAGTAGGCTTTGCTGGACAATGTGAATTCACTGAATATTTAGGTACCCATACCATAAGGTAGCCAAAGTGATCCTATGTCAGTCAAATAATCAATGCAAGTTAATAAAAAATACATCTGTACTAATCCAATTACAACATGTTACAGGAAATACTAGGCATCTTCAAGATTTTAACTTCACATAATTCATCATCAGTAGGGCATTAGTCCTCTGCAGGACTCATACTAGAAACACACAATCCTGGCATTCTGTAATTTTAGAATTATTACTTAATTAATTACTATTAGAGTTAGAGGATGAACACATTAGTACTAGTAGGGCGTGCTGAGAAAAAGAGTCCTGCATGCAGTTGAAGAGGATCTTTAAGTTACTTAAATTAGCTGAAAAATGAAAAGAAGCCTAGACACGTGGATCTGTGGAAGATGCTTGGTAACATATCAACAGATTGGTAAGAGAAGGTTTAATGCAGAAAATGAAGGACGATAACTTGACATAAATCCTGGAGCATCAAGCTGGATTGCCATCTTTATCTCTTCTTTAGTGCTCAGTTTTCCATAATTCATGGTGCATGAAACAGTTAAGGAAAGGGTGTAATATTAATATGTACCTGAGTGATGTCTATTGCATTAAATTCACTGATGGTGCACATATGATATTTGATCAGCCTAACTTAATTGCTATTGATGTTAATATTTCTGATAATTACAACGCCTTGAATTTTTAGCTTCACTATCGCTAACTACAATTTATGCTGCGTTCAGATACCAAGCTGGCAGCATACTAGCATGCCACACTCCTTTTTTCTTAGCAGACGAGGAAGTGGTAGCACATCACTATACCGAATGTTGCAGTACATCCGTTTGTGTATGCACTCTGATTTTGTGCCTATCCTAACCAATCTAAATGGAATCACATGTGTGAATACACTAGTATCTCAAGCATTCATGTACCTCTCAGTACACATAACTTCTAAAGTCTCCTCCCGACTCTGTATCTCCATATGTTCCATGCATACATGTCCGTCCCTCACAATCAAGCGGCAACGAAAAGATCCCAGATTACTTCCATCTAGGTTTGAATAAATTTACAAAACCATGGTGCGAGTGTCCTCCAAGGATAGCTCGACGAATTATATTACGCTCACCAAATAGCGAGGAGCATTCTTGGCATCTAATCACCAAGGCGTAATCAGGGGAAAAAACGCGACAAATTACCAGACGTGGCGGCCATCCCCTGAGGCGTCGATGACGGCGACACTGTCCGCCTCCAGCTGCTCCTTGATCTGCCAAGAACGGATAACAACAGCGACGGCAACATGTAAGCGACCAGAGGGATGAGAAGCCAAGATTGGAAGCATGATATAGGTCACACCGGCGTGGCGAGAAGTACCTTGGTCTCCATGGACTGTGTGATAGGGGATTCGGTGGGTCCCGCCGGTCCCGATGCGGACGCCCAGGCCGAGAATCCTCGGACCCTGGTCCGGGTGCTGCCGGATAAAAGGGGAGGGGACCGGGTCGTGAATCTTGCAGAGGAGGAGGAGGAGAGGGAGGAGAGGGCTACGGCGGCGTGACGGCGGATAGCGTAGGAGGTGGATGAGGAGGAGGTGAAGCGGCGGAGGAGCAGGGAGGTGAGGGAGCAGGGGGCGGCGGCGGACCTCATCAGAAGCATCGTCGGAGAGGGGAGAGAGAGAGACAGGGAACGCGAGAAGATTTTTCCTCTGAGAAAATGTGGCTCTGTTCCGTGTTGGCTTTCTTTAGGGCCATTTGCTTCCAGCCCAACTCCCCACCGAGCTCGGTGTGCAGGAATTTCCTGCGGCAACTACTATATATCGCCCGCAGGCGGCGCCAGACGGCGGCGCCGCCTAAAGCGCCGCGCTGATGGGCCCGCTCATTTCGTTGGCGTTTTTTTTTTCCTGTTTTCCTTCTTTTGTTTCTGTTATCGTTTTTCTTTTTTTATGTCTTTTTCTTTTTTCCTTTTCTTTTTTTACTTTAAAAATGTACATATTAAAAAATAGTTCAGACTCTTAAAATTGTTTACTTTCAAATTTTATGCGGATTTCAAAAAATGAACAAAACCAAAAAAATGTTCAAAGCTGAAAATTCTTCATATTTTGTAAATTGTTCAAAACTTAAAAATGTTCATAGCTGAAAATTGTACAAACTTAAAAATTGTTCGAATATGAAAAATCTTCACAGATGGACATTTTTCAGATTTGAAAAATGTTGTCAGATTTGAAAAGGAACAAAGAAAGCGTTACAACAAAGGTAGCGATCCTCGCTCAAAATATGCGAGCAGCTAAGGCAGCAGCGAAATGGGTCGAGCCCAGCCGCGTCTCCTTCAGGTGGCACGTGTGCCGCGTGCCACTAATGGGTGACATATAGGAGCTTCCAGCAAAGTATTACAACATGCCGCGTACGGTAATTCCTATTCACTGCCCGCTGGTCAAGCGAGTGCCACGCCGCCTAAAGGTTTTTTTGTCTTGGGCCAAGCCCATTATAGGGACGCCTATTCTGATGTTTTCTTCGTTTTTTATTTTTCATTTTTTGGTTCCTGTTTTCTTTTCTTTCTTCTATTTTTATTTCCTTTTTTCCTTTGTTAGGTATTCTATTTATATATATTTGGTTCTCTTTTATTTCTTTCTTTGTTATTTTGTTTTTATAGTAAACAAATGTTTTCACATTATCGTAGTATTTTTAAATGAGATAAACGCACCATTGGTCACTGAACTTTAATTAGATGAGCACATTGGTCACTGAACTCTCAACTTGTTACAAACTGGTCACTGAACTCTCACAAGATGAGCACATTGGTCACTGAACTCTCACAAGATGAGCACATTGGTCACTGAACTCTCAACTTGTTACAAACTGGTCACTGAACTCTCACAAGATGAGCACATTGGTCACTGAACTCTCAACTTGTTACAAACTGGTCACTGAACTCTCACAAGATGAGTATATTGGTCACACTTTGTCCAGCGGAGCTAATTTTGTCCGACGTGGCATGCTGACTATACAATTGAGATTTTTTGACACCCGTCCAGCCGCAGGGCGTGGCGTCGCGCGGGTCCCAGTCAGCGCCGACGGGCAGCAGGGAGAAGACGTCTGCTTCCAGTTGTGAGACCGATAAAAAAATCTCAAAAGACCGATAAAAAATCTCAATTGTATAGTCAGCATGCCACGTCGGATAAAATTAGCTCCGCTGGACAAAGTGTGACCAATATACTCATCTTGTGAGAGTTCAGTGACCGGTTTGTAACAAGTTGAGAGTTCAGTGACCAATGTGCTCATCTTGTGAGAGTTCAGTGACCAGTTTGTAACAAGTTGAGAGTTCAGTGACCAATGTGCTCATCTAATTAAAGTTCAGTGACCAGTTTGTAACAAGTTGAGAGTTCAGTGACTAATGTGCTCATCTAATTAAAGTTCAGTGACCAATGGTGCGTTTATCTCTTTTTAAATTATGTTCAAGGTTGAAAAAAGTACATTCAGGTATTAGGAAAAATGTTTACCTGTTTATAAAATTATCACAAGGTACAAAAATATCATGGTTTTGAAAAAAAAGTACGTACATGAATTTGAAAATTGTTGACATGTTCAATTTTTCACTTGGTTAAAAAATGATCAAATTTTCAAAAATGTGTATGTTCCCGGGTCCGAAAACTGTTCATGGGGTTCAAAAAATGTTCACGACATAATGGGATGTTCCCATTTTGTATCTCCAATAAAAAATCCATTATTAAACTTATTTATAAAATAAATAGAGAACATGTAAAAAATGAATTTATTGGATGTATCCAAATTTATTAGAGAAATAAAACAATACATGTTATATGGTATTTTTAAGATTAAAGAATAATAGAAAAAAACATCAAGAGTTTCAGTACAATTTGGTACAAAATGTGAGCAAGGCGCAGCGTGTTGGAGGGAGAGTAGGAGTCAACGTGATGATGGACCGTGTGAAAGAGCATGCTTGCTCCTAATCTGTTTTGGAGCTTAATGACAACACATTAACAGGACTAACAGTGTTGCTGAGTTGTACAGGTTTTCATAGATCAAATACTTAGTCCGAAGATGAAGAGAGGGGACCTCAAAATCTGAATCAGCATCAGGCTGCCAGCGGTAGTACCGCTCCTCCTGGAGCTGAACTACTGCAGTGCCCAGCTGAACTCCCTGTGGCGGTAGTACCGCGGCTGGTACCGCTGCCATCAGGCGGCGGTAGTACCACTGGAGCTACCGCCAGAGGTACCGCTAGGAAGTTTGAAGCCTCGGGTATGCCTATGGTACCCCGGCGGTAGTGGCCTAGTAGTACCGCTTGAGTTAATTCTTTAAATCCAGCGGTAGTACCGGCCGCGCCGGCGGTAGTACCGCCACCTGGTGGCAACGGTACCCCTTGTGGTACCGCTGTTGCTGGGAAGCGGTGCTACACTGGGTACCGCTGGTATACACGCAGCGGTAGTACCGCTGGGAGCAGCGGTAGTACCGCCGTGCAGGTTTTCCTGCACGTAACGGTTCGATTTTGAGGGGCCCTATATAAAGGCATCTTCTTCCCCAAGAAGAGGCTGCGATTGACATTCTCTCTCCTCCATTACTACTGAGCTTTAACTTTCTAGATCTCCCACTCCAACCAACCAATCGCCTTGATTCTTAGTGGAGTGAAGGAGGAGGTCTAGATCTACATCTTCACCGAAGGAATTTCAAATTCATTCATCCCCTTTGTGGTTCTTGTTCCTTCTTGGGTTGCTTGTAACCCTAGGAGGCCTTTGTGGTCTTCGGAAGCCTCAACTTGTTTGCGAGGTGCTCCGAGACATTGTTTGGAGGCTCCAAGTCATTGTGGAGTTCCCCGACCTTTGTGTACGGCTTGGTCAACGCCTCTGTAACATCCCAATTTTCACAAAAATTTAAAACTTTTCATTTGCATCATGCATCATGTCATTGCATCATTGTTTGCATTGTGTTTGATTTCAAATTATGAAATTTAGAGAATTTATCTCAAAAACCTAATTTGTAAAATATCTGCAAATGTCTTTTTCAAACTAATTCAAAATTTCAAAATGAAAATTATACCTCAATACATGATAAACATGTGGGGCATGTTCTTACAAATTTTTTGAAAGTGGTTTGAGTAAGTTTGGTTTTGAGATTCAAAAGTTATTTGATTTTGGTTTAAAAACAGAAAAGAAAAATAAGTTCTGGAAAAAAAGAAAATGCGCAGCTACGCCTAACCGGGCTAAGCCCATCTAACTCTTCCTCGCACGCGCAGCGCACAGCGGCCACGGCTCAACTCTCCCCGCCCCGCTGACAGGTGGACCCCACCTGTCATCCCTTTCACCGCCGTGCACGACACGAACAACGAACCCTAGCCAAAATCGGAGGCGAATTCCGTTAGGATTCGACTCGATCCTCTGTACCTCCACCCCTTTATAAACCCCCCTGACCCCCTCGTGTTTTCGCCCCAAGAAAATCGACACGAGAGCCACCAGGCTGCCCACACGAGACCCCGCCGCGCCGCCATTGCCTACGACAAGACCTTCAAATTCCGGCGAGAGCACGGCCGCATTGCCTCCCTATCCACCTTCTCGAGCTTCCCAACGTTATTGCGCATCCTCCTGAACCTTTTCGCGATCGCTTCATGCAGAGCAGACGTCGCCTGCTTCATCGACACCGACGCCGTCCGCAGAAGCAACTCCAGGAGGAGGGAGGAGGACGCTCGCGACCACGCCGTCACCACCATCTGCTTCGCCTCGTCGCCCTGCATCTCACGGTATGCCCCACGACTCGTAGATCGATCTAGTTTTAATTCCGGCGAACGCCGGCGATGGCGCCACCGTAGTTTTAGGTCACCGGCATAGTTCCGTTCAGTCGCGCCGCCAGTTTTCGGTCGCTTGGTCGAGGACCGCCAGATCCAGATCCAACGGTGAAGATTAGATCGCATCCACGAAGCGGTACCAGCCAACTAGGAGAAGCCACGTCGCCAAGTCGTCCGCGAAGCCGCGCCGCATCCGTCCGCAACCCGACCGCGTCCGCATCGCCCGCGATCTGCAGAAGACCAGTCAACGGGGAGCTCCGCACCAATCAGAGAAGGACACGTCGACGGAGGACTCCAGCGCGAAGATCTTTTTCGTTTTCGTTACGTTTAAGCCCCTGTGCATCACGGATAGGTCCCTGGATTTTAGATTCGTTATTAATTTTTAGTCCTTTATCCAAAATTTATGAAATTTATATTTTTGGAAAGCTTATAATGTGTAGAAACTTTCAATATGCTTAATTTGAGGTTTCGACGAAATTAATTTAGACAATTTTTAAAAAGTGGTTTAATTGATATTTTGGCTATAACTTAATTATAAAAATTGACTTTTGAGCAAACTCTTTTGCATTAATTTTGTTTGTCTAAGTTATGGCCGTAGAATTGCTCTAGTATTTTTGTAGAAGTGTTTTTCTATGTTTTTGCATGTATTTTGTTTTTATTACTTTTAGGTGTTATTTTAATAAGTAAATTATATTAAAATTGCTCTCCACATTATTTTCGAATAGAAAATTTAGCTAAGTAATTATGAACATGTTAGATGCAGAATAACTTAGGAATATTTCACCTCACCCACCAAAGTGTTATTTCTTCCTTTGAAAGTATTTGGGTAAAATTTGATAACACTTTTTCCTTAGAAAATTTCTCCACCCTTACCTAAAAAGCTAATCTTTTTCCTTAGAAAAATTTAGCACTCTAGAAAACTTAGTTGATTGGTTTATTTTGCTAAGTTATAATAGTTGACAACTTTTATCCTTAGAATTTATTTCAAACTTCTGCTAGTATACTTTTCCTTAGCAAAATCTAGCACCTCTTAATTAGTTTACTTTTCCTTAGGATTATTTTTAACTTGTTGTCTTAATCTTTATTTCCTTAGTGGAAATTTCGAATCACATGTTGTGACTTTGGTCCTTAGTCATTTTTGGATCACCTTGTTTGTCTTGCAATGACTTAGAATAATTTCATGGCATGGCATGCATCTCTAGTCCTTAGAATTATTTTGCACATCATGCATGACATGTTTTCCTTAGAAAATTTTGTGAAACTTGTTGTTCATTATGTATTGTTTGATGTGTTAGAAACTCCGGAGGGAAACGAGGACTGTTGCAGCTGCTGTTGTTCTGCTTGTTGCCAAGGCAAGTGGCACACCCCCATGAAGTTTTCCTAAGTATTTTATATGCATTACTTAGTGTATTTCTTATATGCATGTGTTGGATAGTATTATAGCTATATGCTAAACCCACCATACCTTTACTCTAGTTGTGTCTAGAATCCCTTTTGATAACTTAGTAGATTATTGGATGCTATGCAAATGTGTTTTTTTAAAGCTAAATTCTACTAAGTAATTTATCACCTGGGTGGACTTGGTTATGAAAAGATGATGGAAAGGTTGAGTGTCATCTCTTAGGGGTGACCTCTAAGGGATGGTCACTTGTGGTTGCCACCCAGGGTATTAAGGGGCCAATGTTTTCTCTAAGTGAAGATTGCTTACCGTGCAACCATTAGTCATATGGGCTCTGACTTGATGGATTAAGTTGCGTGGACTCGTCCCGTCTTGACAGGTGGTGGTAGATGGTTAGAATGGGAAGGGTCAAGGCGGCATGGGATGAGGAAATGCTTCTGAAAAGTCTCGTCTCAACTCTCTCCTTTTCCTTAGCACAAATTGAGTGCTTGAGGATAGTTTGGGTTTGTTGGGTCTAATGGTGAAAGTGCACAACCTCTGCAGAGTTAAAACTAAGTACTTAGCCGTGTCCCCGGTTACGGACAATTTGAGCAGCTGATCAAGGATTCAACGGAGGCTTCATCATTCAAATTTCGAAATTAAAACTTGATGGTGAACAAGGGTAGTTAAGACAATGGTTTTCAAGCCATCTTGTCTCAAAATTTTGAAGGAAAAGTTTTACAAAGTGTTAGGCAAAATTGGCTTTTATGCAAATCAGCCTTCAAACTCCACCAGCCAAATATGCATATAGGTTATAGAGTTATTCCTATATGAGTCCACATAGTGTCACTTGCCAGATCATTTTTAATGATCTGACCCACTCTGTTGCAAATTTTTTGTTGCAGACTTTTCTGACGATGAGTAAGGTCACGTTTGGGTTTCGAGTCTACAACCAACATGTTTTCGCCTGTGGCGCATCATGAAGATGGAGGCTCTTTGAAGATTTATTTCCGCTGCTTTATTTGTTTTGAGCTAGCTATAAGCTATGCAAAGATGTATCGAACATTTATTTTTCCAAGTCTGGATCATTCGTGTAATAATTGATACAATGTTGTGATATTCATCTTAAACTGTGTGTGCAAATGAAACGATCCAGGGGTTTGCACTATACACAGGTACCTTGCCATTTTCTAAGTGCAGGTACATTACAGATGGTATCAGAGCATAGTGTTGCCTGTAGGATCGAAACCCTAGGTTTGGTTAGAAATAAGTTGGCCAAAAACTTAATTTATTTACTAAGTATAAAAGCTTCTATGATATATTCTTGCTTTTTCTTCTAAGTACTCGTAATTCTTTACTTATGCATTTATCTCATACTTGTTTCTTCCTAAACTAAAGGATGACGAAGAGGTTCGAGTACATTGACGAGGAGGACTACCCGGTGACCCGCTTCGGCAGCATCATGTTCGACATCCTCAAGCACCTGAAGCTACCTACACCCATGATCAAGGGATGCATCTTGAAGAAGTTCAAAAGAGAAGGCCTTTGGGGAATCAGGGTGTTTCAACAAGGACGTGAAGGCGAAGCACCCATTGAGTACAGAGTAATGGGAGTCTCCATGGAGAGAGGAATCGACATCATCATGCAACACGTGATAGCTTGCCTTTGTGGACGCTACTCCAAGGAATTGGAGGGGCACTACTCCTTCCCTTTTGGAAGGCGTGACGATGAAGGATCACCCTTCTGCTATGGCACCGAGAACATGGGCAAAGATGAGTTCGTGAGCGACTATTTCCAAGGCTTGAACTCTTAGTCCATGATCTTTACTTTGATACCAGTGAGAACTCCACAAGAATGATGAGCTTTGCGCCCAAGTCCAAGTGAATGATGAGAAGATAAAAGAGCAAGAAGAGAAGACCAAGGAGCTAGAAGAGAAGTTCAAGGCCCAAGAGAAGAAATTCATAAGTCAAGAGAAGAGAGTCAAGCAAAGAAACAAGCAAATAAGGGACTTGAAGGAAGAACTCTCCACCAATGATGTGGAGCTTGAAGCTGATTGTGACTTGATCAAGCGACTTCGTGCTGAGAAGAAGGAACTCCAAGAGAGAAACTCAGAATTGGAGAAGGAAGTGAAGGATCTCAGAAGCGTGCTTATTCAGGAAGGCTTTGAAATCCAAGAATTTGAAGAAGAAGTAGATGAAGGCGCCATGATTGAGGACTAGGATAGTTAGTGAGACTACCATTTTACCTTACGCACCATTTTACCTTACGCCTTTTAAATTTTCGAATTTTAGTTTGGAACTACCAACTTGTGGTAGGACAATACCTAGTACCCTTTGATGTTTAGTTCGAATTGAAGACAAGAGAAAATTTGGAGTTGAAGTTTTGCTTGATGTGTTGTTTGATTGCTTTCTATGTGATGCTTGTATGGGTAGAATTATTTCTCATAGACCTGTCTATCTTTTACTCACCTATGCTAAAACCACAGATGCCTCCCCGTCGTGACAACAACAACAACAACAACAACGAAGCTATGATGCAACAGATGATGGCAGCCCAGACTCAGCTGATGACCATGATGGCACAATTCATGGCAAATCAACATGGACCTCCACCACCACCACCTCCTCCCCAAGTGGACAGACTTGCCAGGTTCCTTAGGCTTAGGCCAAACAAGTTCTCAACTACAACTGACCCAATTGTGGCTGATGACTGGCTGCGTTCTGTGCAAAAGGATCTGGTGACAGCTGAATGTGAAGATGCTGAGAAAATTAGGTTCACCGCACATCTGCTTGAAGGACCTGCAGCCCAATGGTGGGAAACTTATCAGATTACTCACCCATTGGACACTTTGACTTGGGAGGAATTCAAGGAAGGATTTCGTAATGCTCATATCTCCACAGGCATTATGAATCTGAAACAGGAAGAGTTCCGCAATCTGCGTCAGGGGAACAGAAGTCTTAAGGAGTACATGGATGACTTTCATGCCTTGTCTCGATATGCTCCTGAGGACGTTGACACAGATGTAAAGAGGAAGGCTAAATTTCTCAAGGGACTAAGTGATGAGCTGAAGATACCTTTGACTGTGGCTTATGCTCCAACTTATCAGACACTTCTTGATCAGGCAATCACCCTTGAGGATAGCATGAAGAAAGCTGAAAACAGGAAGAGGAAGATGAATTCAAACAAGCACCACTCTGAACCCTCATTTAAGAAGCACTTTGTTCATGATGGGAACCATGGTCATAAACATGGGAACCACAATGGGGGCAACTTTCACAAACCCCATGCTCACAATCACAATGGAGGATTCAAGGGAAACAATGGAGGATCAAATGGAGGACACAGGGGAAATGGACATGCTGGACATAACCATAACAATGGACAGCATCGCCCAAATTCTGAACCCAAGAAAGATCTCAGCCAGGTGCTCTGCTACAAGTGCAACAACAAGGGACATTATGCTAATGAATGCCCTGAGAAGAGAGTGGACACTCCTACCAAGCCCAATCCTTTCAACAAGGGACATGTGAACCACATCAATGTTGAAGAAGTCTTGATGAACCTGATGCTGTGATTGGTACGTTCCTAATCAACTCCTGTCCAGCATTAGTTTTATTTGATACTGGAGCATCGCATTCATTCATTTCAAGAGAATTTGTAAACAAGCATGGGCTAGCTGAGGAAACCATAGGCAAACCAATTAGAGTAAGCTCTCCTGGGGGGAGATGTTAGTAAACTCTGGGTGTAGACAACTTAACCTTGAGATTGGAAAGCATCAGTTTCCAGCAAACCTAATATCCTAGAAACCCAAGGACTAGATGTCATTCTGGGATGGATTGGATGACTCATTTGAGGGATCATAGACTGTGCAAACAGAGCAATCACCCTCACCACCCCAGAAAAGAAGACGATCAGATTCAAGTCAAAGTTTGAAATGAAGAAGTTTAGGTTAATTCTCTTAAGGGGGTTAGCCTCGGTGATGTGCTCATAGTAAGGGAATACCCAGATGTGTTTCCTGAAGAACTACCGGGAATGCCACCCGATAGAGATGTTGAGTTTCTCATTGAGCTTAAACCAGGCACAGGACCAATAGCCAAAAGACCATACCCAATGGCGACAGAGGAACTGAAAGAGCTCAAGAAACAGTTGGAGGAACAGTTGCAGAAAGGTTTTATCCGTCCAAGTTCTTCACCTTGGGGAGCACCAATCTTGTTTGTTGAGAAGAAAGACAGTACTCAGAGGCTAGTCACGGACTATAGAGCTTTAAATGAAGTAACCATTAAGAACAAATACCCACCCTAGAATCAACGACTCTTTGATCAATTGAAAGGAGCCTGTGTGTTCTCAAAGATTGATCTCAGATCTGGATACTTTCAGATGAAGGTTAGAGAGTTGGACATACCTAAGACTGCTTTCACCACCCGATACGGTTTGTATGAGTACACAGTTATGCCTTTTGGCTTAACCAATGCGCCGGCATACTTCATGAATATGATGAATAAAGTGTTCATGGATTTCTTAGACAAGTTTGTCGTTGTGTTCATCGATGACATCTTGATCTACTCCAAAAGCCACAAGGAACATGAGGAACATCTACGTCAAGTTTTGCAAAGACTTAGAGAGCACAAATTGTATGGCAAGTTCAGCAAATGTGAGTTTTGGCTGGAACAAGTGGATTCTAGGACACATTGTGTCTAAGGATGGAATAGCAGTAGACCCTGAAAAGGTTTCGGCAGTAACCAACTGGGAGTCGCCCAAGAATGTGGGAGATATCCGTAGTTTTCTGGGACTAGCAGGATACTATAGGAGATTCATTGAAAATTTCTCCAAAATTGCTAAGGCCTTAACAGAATTGCTACAAAAGGGCAAGAAGTTTGTGTGGACCGAAGAATGTGAAACTAGTTTTCAAGAACTGAAGAAACGTTTAGTATCAGCACCTGTTCTATGTTTACCAGATCTGGAGAAAGATTTCCAAGTGTACTGCGATGCTTCACATCGAGGACTTGGAGGTGTGTTGATGCAAGAAGGCAAAGTGGTGTCATATGCCTCAAGGCAGCTCAAGAAGCATGAAGTCAACTACCCCACACATGACTTAGAATTAGCAGCAGTAGTACATGCCCTGAAGATATGGAGGCCCTATCTTATGGAAAGCGTTGTGAAGTATTCACGGACCATAAAAGTCTTAAATACTTCTTCACACAGAAGGAAATGAACATGCGACAAAGGAGATGGCTGGAATTGATTAAGGACTATGACCTGAGTTTGCAATACCACCCAGGAAAAGCCAATGTAGTAGCTGATGCCTTAAGCCGTAAAACTTATGTTAACGGACTCACGGCAGGGGAATTGCCAGAAGAACTATGCAAGGGATTCAAGGATCTTAGGTTGGAGATAGTACCTGAAGGTTTTGTAGCATCTCTAGAAGTGCAACCTCTTTTGATGGACAAAATCAAGGAGGCTCAAAAGAGACAAAGTGATGGAAGAAATCAAGAAAAATTTAGGTGAAGGCAAGGCCAAAGGTTTTCGACTAGATGAAGAAGGCACAGTATGGTTCATGAAACGAATTTGTGTTCCAGAAGATGTGATCTCAGAAAGTTGATACTTCAGGAAGCCCATGATCACCTTACTCCATACACCCGGGTAACACCAAGATGTATATGGATGTGAAGGAGAGGTTTTGGTGGAACAATTTGAAAAGAGATATTGCTGAATATATTGCCAAGTGTGATGTGTGTAGCCGTGTAAGGCTGAGCATCAGAAGCCAGCAGGGTTACTTCAACCTTTGCCAGTACCCGACTGGAAATGGGATCAGATTGGGATGGACTTCATCACAGGTCTACCCAGAACCAAGTCTGGTTATGATTCTATTTGGGTTATTGTTGATCGTTTGACCAAGGTAGCTCATTTCGTGCCTGTGAAGACAACTTACACAAGTGCCAAGCTAGCAGATATTTACATGAAGAGAATAGTATGTTTGCATGGAGTTCCAAAGAAGATTGTGTCAGATAGAGGCACTCAATTCACTTCACATTTCTGGAAGCAGTTACATGAAGTCCTTGGAACTAGGCTAGAGTTTAGCACAGCCTTTCACCCCCAGACTGATGGACAGACTGAAAGGGTAAATCAAATCCTGGAGGACATGCTGAGAGCATGTGCATTAGACTATAAGTCTAGTTGGGATGATAATCTCCCATATGCTGAGTTCTCTTATAATAATAGTTATCAAGCCAGCATAGAGATGTCACCATTTGAAGCACTGTATGGAAGGAAATGCACTACCCCACTTTTGTGGAGTGGAGTAGGAGAAAGAAGTCTGTTTGGTCCTGATATAATCGAAGAAGCTGAAGAAAAGGTTAGGCTGATTAAGGACAGATTGAAGGCAGCTCAATCTAGGCAGAAAAGTTATGCTGATTCCAAACGGAGAGAAGTCACTTATGATATTGGAGATAGAGCCTATCTTAGAGTCTCACCCCTTCGTGGAGTGAAGAGGTTTGGAATCAAAGGAAAACTGTCACCAAGGTTTATTGGACCTTATAAAGTTTTGTCACGTAAAGGAGAAGTGGCTTATGAATTGGAACTACCGGAAGCACTTTCCGCAGTTCACAATGTTTTCCATGTTAGTCAGCTGAAGAAGTGTCACCCTGAAATGGCAGAAACTCCGCTGAGGATACAGTGCCACTAGAAGAAGTTCAGCTGGAAAGTGATCTCACCTATGAGGAAAAACCCATAAAAATTTTGGAGACAGCAGAGAGAATTACCAGAACCAAGACTATCAAATTTTGCAAAGTACAATGGAATCACCATTCAGAGGAAGAAGCAACTTGGGAAAGAGAAGATGACCTTAGAGAAGAACATCCTCACCTATTTGCTAGCCAAACCGAATCTCGAGGGCGAGATTCATCTTAAGGGGGTTAGGTTTGTAACATCCCAATTTTCACAAAAATTTAAAACTTTTCATTTGCATCATGCATCATGTCATTGCATCATTGTTTGCATTGTGTTTGAATTCAAATTATGAAATTTAGAGAATTTATCTCAAAAACCTAATTTGCAAATATCTGCAAATGCTTTTCAAACTAATTCAAATTTTCAAAATGAAAATTATACCTCAATACATGATAAACATGTGGGGCATGTTTTACAAAAATTTTGAAAGTGGTTTGAGTAAGTTTGGTTTTGAGATTCAAAAGTTATTTGATTTTGGTTTAAAAACAGAAAAGAAAAATAAGTTCTGGAAAAAAAAAATGCACAGCTACGCCTAACCGGGCTAAGCCCATCTAACTCTTCCTCGCACGCGCAGCGCACAACGGCCACGGCCCAACTCTCTCCGCCCCGCTGACAGGTGGACCCCACCTGTCATCCCTTTCACCGCCGTGCACGACACGAACAACGAACCCTAGCCAAAATCGGAGACGAATTCCGTTAGGATTCGACTCGATCCTCTGTACCTCCACCCTTTATAAACACCCCCGACCCCCTCGTGTTTTCGCCCCAAGAAAATCAACACGAGAGCCACCAGGCTGCCCACACGAGACCCCGCCGCGCCGCCATTGCCGACGACAAGACCTTCAAATTCTGGTGAGAGCACGGCCGCATTGCCTCCCTATCCACCTTCTCGAGCTTCCCAACGTTATTGCGCATCCTCCTGAACCTTTTCGCGATCGCTTCATGCAGAGCAGACGTCGCCTGCTTCATCGACACCGACGCCGTCCGCGGAAGCAACTCCAGGAGGAGGGAGGAGGACGCTCGCGACTGCGCCGTCACCACCATCTGCTTCGCCTCGTCGCCCTGCATCTCGTGGTATGCCCCACGACTCGTAGATCGATCTAGTTTTAATTCCGGCGAACGCCGGCGATGGCGCCACCGTAGTTTTAGGTCACCGGCATAGTTCCGTTCAGTCGCGCCGCCAGTTTTCGGTCGCTTGGTCGAGGACCGCCAGATCCAGATCCAACGGTGAAGATTAGATCGCATCCACGAAGCGGTACCAGCCAACCAGGAGAAGCCACGTCGCCAAGTCGTCCGCGAAGCCGCGCCGCATTCGTCCGCGTCCGTCCGCAACCCGTCCGCGTCCGCATCGCCCGCGATCTGCAGAAGACCAGTCAACGGGGAGCTCCGCACCAATCAGAGAAGGACACGTCGACGGAGGACTCCAGCGCGAAGATCTTTTTCGTTTTCGTTACGTTTAAGCCCCTGCGCATCACAGATAGGTCCCTGGATTTTAGATTCGTTATTAATTTTTAGTCCTTTATCCAAAATTTATAAAATTTATATTTTTGGAAAGCTTATAATGTGTAGAAACTTTCTATATGCTTAATTTGAGGTTTCGACGAAATTAATTTAGACAATTTTTAAAAAGTGGTTTAATTGATATTTTGGCTATAACTTAATTATAAAAATTGACTTTTGAGCAAACTCTTTTGCATTAATTTTGTTTGTCTAAGTTATGGCCGTAGAATTGCTCTAGTATTTTTGTAGAAGTGTTTTTCTATGTTTTTGCATGTATTTTGTTTTTATTACTTTTAGGTGTTATTTTAATAAGTAAATTATATTAAAATTGCTCTCCACATTATTTTCGAATAGAAAATTTAGCTAAGTAATTATGAACATGTTAGATGCAGAATAACTTAGGAATATTTCACCTCACCCACCAAAGTGTTATTTCTTCCTTAGAAAGTATTTGGGTAAAATTTGATAACATTTTTTCCTTAGAAAATTTCTCCACCCTTACCTAAAAAGCTAATCTTTTTCCTTAGAAAAATTTAGCACTCTAGAAAACTTAGTTGATTGGTTTATTTTGCTAAGTTATAATAGTTGACAACTTTTATCCTTAGAATTTATTTCAAACTTCTACTAGTATACTTTTCCTTAGCAAAATCTAGCACCTCTTAATTAGTTTACTTTTCCTTAGGATTATTTTTAACTTGTTGTCTTAATCTTTATTTCCTTAGTGGAAATTTCGAATCACATGTTGTGACTTTGGTCCTTAGTCATTTTTGGATCACCTTGTTTGTCTTGCAATGACTTAGAATAACTTCATGGCATGGCATGCATCTCTAGTCCTTAGAATTATTTTGCACGTCATGCATGACATGTTTTCCTTAGAAAATTTTGTGAAACTTGTTGTTCATTATGTATTGTTTGATGTGTTAGAAACTCCGGAGGGAAACGAGGACTGTTGCAGCTGCTGTTGTTCTGCTTGTTGACAAGGCAAGTGGCACACCCCCATGAGGTTTTCCTAAGTAATTTATATGCATTACTTAGTGTATTTCTTATATGCATGTGTTGGATAGTATTATAGCTATATGCTAAACCCACCATACCTTTACTCTAGTTGTGTCTAGAATCCCTTTTGATAACTTAGTAGATTATTGGATGCTATGCAAATGTGTTTTTCTTTAAAGCTAAATTCTACTAAGTAATTTATCACCTGGGTGGACTTGGTTATGAAAAGATGATGGAAAGGTTGAGTGTCATCTCTTAGGGGTGACCTCTAAGGGATGGTCACTTGTGGTTGCCACCCAGGGTATTAAGGGGCCAATGTTTTCTCTAAGTGAAGATTGCTTACCGTGCAACCATTAGTCATATGGGCTCTGACTTGATGGATTAAGTTGCGTGGACTCGTCCCGTCTTGACAGGTGGTGGTAGATGGTTAGAATGGGAACGGGTCAAGGCGGCATGGGATGAGGAAATGCTTCTGAAAAGTCTCGTCTCAACTCTCTCCTTTTTCTTAGCACAAATTGAGTGCTTGAGGATAGTTTGGGTTTGTTGGGTCTAATGGTGAAAGTGCACAACCTCTGCAGAGTTAAAACTAAGTACTTAGCCGTGTCCCCGGTTACGGACAATTTGAGCAGCTGATCAAGGATTCAACGGAGGCTTCATCATTCAAATTTCGAAATTAAAAACTTGATGGTGAACAAGGGTAGTTAAGACAATGGTTTTCAAGCCATCTTGTCTCAAAATTTTGAAGGAAAAGTTTTACAAAGTGTTAGGCAAAATTGGCTTTTATGCAAATCAGCCTTTAAACTCCACCAGCCAAATATGCATATAGGTTATAGAGTTGTTCCTATATGAGTCCACATAGTGTCACTTGCCAGATCCATTTTTAATGGTATCTGACCCACTCTGTTGCAAATTATTAATTGTTGCAGAATTTTCTGACGATGAGTAAGGACTATGTTTGGGTTCCGAGTCTACAACCAACATGTTTTCGCCTGTGGCGCATCATGAAGATGGAGGCTCTTTGAAGTTTTATTTCCGCTGCTTTATTGTTTTAAGCTAGCTTTAAGCTATGCAAAGATGTATCGAACCATTTATTTTTCCAAGTCTGGATCATTCGTGTAATAATTGATACAATGTTGTGATATTCATCTTAAACTGTGTGTGCAAATGAGACGATCCAGGGGTTTGCACTATACACTGGTACCTTGCCATTTTCTAAGTGCAGGTACATTACAGCCTCGAAGGTGACCTCATAGTGGAAGAGCTACGCCTTCACCGGCAAAGCTCACGGAGAATAGAGTGAGCACATCCGTGCTATTGGAGTGCCTAGGTGGCTCCACACTCCTCCAACATAGACGTACTTCCCTTGGGAAGGTACTACGGGAATCATCTCCGTGTCTCTACTTTGTGGTTACTTCTATCCTTTACTTGTTGCTTCTGCTACGCTTTATATCTTGCTTGTATCACATAGGTTGTATTCATCTAGTACACATCTAGTCAACCTTTGTTTTACTTGCTCTAGCCCTAATTAAAAAGGAAAAAGATTAAAATTGGTAGTCGCCTAATCTCCCCCCTCTAGTCGACCTTTCAATTGGTATCAGAGCCTGGGCTCTTATCTAAGGCTTCACCGCCTAAGAGAAAATGGTCGAAGAGAAGGATCTCGAGGCTCCCGTTTCCAACGCTCATCTTGATAACGTTGTTAGTGGCCTTGAGACCAAGATCGAAAATCTTGATGTCAAGATCACCACCAACGTCATTAGTGAGATGCGGAAGATGTTTGAGCAAATTACGGGAAAGCCCCCTCGTGTGGATGACGCTCCATCCTCTCCAGACTCCCCAAACAAAGACGGCGACGTCTTGACTTTGGAAGTCGATCCCGAGAAAGCAAAGGCACAAGCCAATGCCAACTCGGGAAAAGGAGAGAATGGTACATCATCCACCTCAAAGGCTTTTCCGGGGGTTTATTCACAAGTTCCACCGGAACAAGTGTATAACCAAATCCACCGACAAGTTGACAAGCCACACATCGCCAATATGGGCGCACCTCCTAAGCTTGACACAAAAGACTTTCTTAATTGGCAATTTTGCATGAAGCCACATATGTCTAGTTCTTGTGTTGATTTGCTTGACATTATAGAGCGCGGCTTCTCTCCAAGGGATCCCGCCAATTTGACTCCAAGTGAGAAGGCCAATCATCAACTCAATGCCACGGCTATGCACATGATCCAAACCGCCGCCGGTCCAACATATCTTACTCACCTCCGAAGATGCACCACGGCAAAGGAATCATGGGCCGATCTCCATACCTTGTTCTTGGGAAATGAGAGCATTCAACGTTCCAAGTATGAAGCGGTCCAAGACGAGGCCGATGAGTTTGTGATGAAGGATGATGAGACTCCCGAAGAGCTTTATAGAAGACTCACCGCTCTTGCCGTCACTTTGGGCGACTTTGGCTATGAGAAGATTGGTGATGATTGTATCAAGCGCAAGTTTCTCAAGGCAATCACTCCGTCCAACCAAGGATTGGCTCAAACCATTCGATCAAGGCCGGACTTTGCGTCTCTTAGCTCCAACACGGTGGTCAATGAATTTGTATCTATTGGAATGGTGGTCAAGAGCTCCATCAATGCTCTTGCTCGCCAAAGAGGACTTGCGGGTCAATCACCAAATGTTGCTTTGAAATCCAAGGCCATTACACGTGAGGAAGTGGTTGAGCATGAGGATGAAGAAGATGATCCGGAAGAGACCAAGCAAGCCTATAGTGAACACAGGGCTCTTGCTGCAAAGGCTTTTTGGGGCAACCGCTCTAAAGGTGCAAGATCTTTCGCAAGAGGAGGCAAGTCAAGAGTTGAACGTCCAAGGACATGCTATAATTGTAGCAATCAAGACCACTACATTGCCGAGTGCCCGTACAAGAATAGAGAAGACACCAATGGCAAGCTTGTGAGAAAAGACAAGAACATCAAGAGCGTTGGCAACAAGAACTTCGTGAAGAGGAAGGTTCCAAATGCCTTGTGTGTCCAGGATAGGAAAGTTCTTGAAGAGTATATGTTCGGTGATGAGGATGACGATGTTGAAGGTGTGGCACATGTGGCCATTGCTACTACTTCCACTACACCGGCATCCCTCTTCGAATCCCCCAATGAGAATGTGGTCATTCCCTACACATGTCTTATGGAAAAAGCCGGCTCGGTAACCCCTTCTCCTAAGCCCATTACTTCTACGCCTCCTTCTTTGTTGGATTGTGTAGAAAATGTTGAGAAGGAGTCCCAAGGTCCAAATGTTGTGGACTTATGGCTAGCTAAGCTCAAGGGGGAGAACAAGGTTCATGTGAATGCTCTTATTGAGCAACTTGATGAGACTAAACTTCTTGTAGATGAAAAGGAGCAGAAACTCTTGACCATGGAGGCTAATGAGTGTGATTACGCTAATGAAATAGCGGAGCTATCCAATGCTCTTGAGAAAGAGCAAACTCGTAGGAGTGCTCTTGAAGAGGTCCTCTCTAACCAAGAGGAATCATATGCTATTGATATGTCTAGAGTAAAAAAGGATCATGAACATGCTCTTGCTACGTCCAAAATTCTTAAGAATGAGCTAGGTATTGGCCATGCTAGACTTGAGAAGGAAAACAAGAGACTTGATGAGGAACTCAAAGCCCTCAAAAGGTCTTTTGATGAACTCCAAAAGTCTTATGATCAATACCTAGGTCAACAAGTGAAACAATGTCTTGCTTCTTCCTCTAATACTAATGTTGCTTGCTCTAACCCTTGTTGTGAGCATGCTAACCTTGTTGAGGAGAATGCTAGGTTGAAGGCCCAACTTGAGAAGGGCCTTGCTTCATGCATTCAAGGTGAGAAGAATCTCAATGATCTTTTGAGCAATCAAAAGGATCAAGTTGGGAAAGAAGGACTTGGGTTCTCTACCAAGTCAAAGAAGAAGAACAAGAAAAAGAAGAAGTCAACTCCCCCTTCCAAGAATATTGCCTTTGTTAAGGAGGGGGAGATGGATAAGGAGAAGGAACCCAACACCATTGTGGGTGGTGAGGCCACAAGGGGCAACGCCACTCACAATGACTTTGCCGGTAAATATAACCCATCTTATGTTCTTTTGAAATCTAGAGATGGACATGTTTATGCTAAATATGTTGGCACTTCTTATGGTGATGATTATCATTGGGCTATTTGGGTTCCAAAGACCCTTGTGACTAACAAGAAAGGACCCATTCAAAAATGGGTACCTAAATCAAAGAGTTGATCTCTTGTAGGGTGCGGCGTCCGGTGCGGGTCGATGGACGGTGGATAGTGGCGCATCCCAACACATGACCGGACGCATTGACTTGGTGGATGATATTGAACCTCCTTTACCACAATATTCCCATGTCAAGATTGGTGACAACCGCGAGCTTAAGGTATTGGGACGCGGCAAGGTGGTTGTTGCAAGAGAAATCTCGATCAAGAATGTCCTTGTGTTGAGTCCCTTGGTTATAATTTGCTTTCCGTCTTTCAACTTACCAAATGTGGTTATGGGTGCTATTTTGATGACGAGAGTGTGATCATCATCGTGAAGGGGTCTCTTAAAGTTGTCTTTGTTGGGCATGTCGAGTTCGGTATGTATGTGCTTGATTTCTCGAAAGAAAGCACCTCTACCGTGACTTGCCTAATGGCTAAAGTTGATGTGGGTTGGATTTGGCATCGCCGACTAGCCCACACCAATATGAGAACCTTGCATGACCTTCAAAGTGGTAATCACATTCTCGGGTTAACCGATATTAAGTTCTCCAAAAATCGTGTGTGTAGGTCTTGCGTTCTAGGCAAGCAACATGGAGAAGCCCATCCACAAAAGATGCATATTGCCACCTCGAAGATTCTCGAGCTCATTCACTTGGATCTTTTTGGTCCTCTATCTTATGACAGTCTTGGAGGCAAGAAGTATTGCATGGCGATTGTTGATGACTATTCAAGATACACATGGGTCTATTTCTTCAAGAAGAAGAGTGAGACTCAACAAAGAGTCATTGACTTCATCAACATGGCCCAACATCAATATCAAGAGAAGATCATGGTGATTCAGAGTGACAATGGGTCCGAGTTCAAGAACTACACCGTGGAGGGATTTCTTAGTGAAGAAGGGATTGCTCATCAATACTCTACTCCATACACCCCTCAACAAAACGGTGTGGCGGAGAGGAAGAACCGAACACTCATGGATGCGGCAAGGACTATGATTGCGGAGTATGCTTCTCCGTACAACTTTTGGGCCGAAGCCATTGCTACCGCATGCTACATCACCAACCGGGTCTATCTCCGTAAGATCACAAACAAGACTCCATATGAGATCCTCCTCGGTAAGAAGCCGGACCTTTCATATTTCCGAGTCTTTGGATGCAAGTGCTTCATTCGCAAGAAAGGTAACCGCTTGTCAAAATTCGAGACTAGATCAATTGAGGGCATCTTTGTTGGTTACTCCACAAACTCTCATGTCTATAGAGTCTACAACAAGACCACCGGTCAAGTTGAAGAGTCTAGTGACGTGAAGTTTGATGAGGATAATGGCTCCCAAGTGGAGCAAGTTGATTCTAATATTGTAGGTGATGTTCCCATGGAGCTTGCTTTGATGAGGATGGCAATTGGTGATATCCGTCCTATTGAAGAGGACCCTCCTCAAGATGAGCCACCTCAAGACTCATCACCTATCCAATTTCCTCGAGTGATCCAAGAGCAAGCTACGAGTCCTCAACCAAGCGAGCAAGTTCAAGAACAAAGTGACCCCATTGTTGAACAAGATCATCCCATTATTGATCAAGTCCAACCCGATGATGCTCCCTCAACACATGATGTTCAAGAACAAGCTCATGATGGTGCACAAGGCCAAGAACAACTTCATGATCAAGAACAAGTTCAAGATCACGGTGGTGCACATGACTCCCATGACGAAGGCGATGATCAAGCTACATATCAAGAAACTTCGGAGGAAGTCAAGACAAGAAGAGCAATAAGAAGAGAACGTGACCTCATCCTCAAAGAACATACTTTGGATAAAGTCCTCGGAGAGGTTAGAGACAAGGTCGTCACAAGAAAACAATTGGCAAGCTTTAGCACCAATCATGCTTTTGTCTCCTTCATCGAGCCCAAGAAAGTATATGAAGCCCTTGAAGATCATGATTGGGTGGAGGCCATGCATGAGGAGCTAAACAATTTCAAGCGCAACAAGGTGTGGAAGTTGGTGCCAAGGCCAAAAGATTGCAAGAATGTCATCGGCACCAAGTGGGTCTACAAGAACAAGCAAGATTCAAACGGGATTGTCATTCGAAACAAGGCAAGATTGGTGGCACAAGGCTTCTCTCAAGTCGAAGGTGTTGATTTCGGTGAAACCTTTGCTCTCGTTGCTCGCCTTGAGTCTATTCGCATCTTGCTTGCATATGCATCTCATCATAACTTTAAACTTCAACAAATGGATGTTAAAAATGCTTTCTTAACGGTCCAATTAATGAGTTGGTATATGTGAAGCAACCTCCCGGGTTTGAAGACCCCAAGTATCCCGATCATGTCTATAAGTTCGAGAAGGCACTCTATGGCCTAAAGCAAGCCCCACGTGCGTGGTATGAGCACCTTCGCGAGTTTCTAGTCGATCGTGGATTTCAAGCGGGTGTCATAGATCCCACCCTTTTCACCAAGAAGGTTGGAGGGAACCTTTTCATATGCCAACTCTACGTTGATGATATCATATTTGGTTCTTTGCTCTATCTTTGTGCATCTAGACCGGATATCATATTTAGTGTGGGTAAGTGTGCAAGGTATCAAGGGGCTCCTAAGGAGAGCCATATGATGGCGGTTAAGCGCATCCTTCGATATTTGATTCATACCCCAAACTTTGGTCTTTGGTATCCCAAGGGTTCAAGCTTTCATCTCATGGGGTATTCGGACTCGGACTATGCCGGAGAGAAGAAGGATAGGAAGTCCACTTCCTGGGGTTGCCAATTTCTTGGTCGCTCTTTGGTATGTTGGTCTTCCAAAAAGCAAAATTGTGTTGCTCTCTCCACCACCGAAGCCGAGTACATCTCTGCCGCGAGTTGTTGTGCTCAATTGCTTTGGATGAGGCAAACCTTGAAGGACTATGGAGTCAACTTCGACAAGGTGCCTCTCTTTTGTGACAATGAGAGTGCCATCAAGATCGCCCACAACCCCGTGCTACATTCCAAGACGAAGCATATTGAAGTGCGTCACCACTTCATTCGGGAGCACGTGGAAAGGGGCAACATTGACTTGTCTTATGTAGGTACCAAGGATCAACTCGCAGATATCTTCACGAAGGCCCTTGATGAAGCAAGATTTCGAGAGTTGAGGAATGAGCTAAATGTCGTTGATGCGAGTAACTTTGCTTGAACACCGCGCACACCTACCCATAATGTACTTGATAACTAGTTTGGATGTAGGCATAGTTTTAGGGGGAGTGTAGCTCAATTCATGAGTCAACGCTACCCCTATGATGCCAATATAAACAATTTGTGCTTCATTTGGTCACTTTTGGTGACAATATGTGCTTTAACGATGAGTATCGGCCAGGAATCCAAGATATATCTTCGCGGTTCCGGGTTGAATTTGCTCATACATGGTGGCTTCGGCCACCGCCCTTCTCTTTAAGAGGAGTTGGAGCTTATTTGGTTTTATTTGGCTTTTTTAGACCTCTTTTCGCTTTTGTGGGGATCATCCTAGTTTGGTTTTTCTCTATTTGCCTCTTGCAAACTTGGGTGCTCTCCTCTCTCAGTTCCCTTTCTATCCTAAGCCAACAACTCATCCATCAAAAACCATCTTTCCCGATTACAAAGCTCACATGACCTTCCCGGTGGCCTTTCTTGACACAGGCGCCCGATACTACCGGTGGCACAAGCGGTACTACCGCTGCCTGGGCTATTTTCGGCTCCCAGGCGCAGCAGTACCGCTCGAGCTACCGTAGTCACCAGGTACCCGGTACTACCGGTGGTTCCAGCGGCTCTACCGCTGGGATCAATAGTACCAGGTAGCGGTACTACCGCAAGCCTCGCCGGTACTACCGCTCTGGCTATGAACACACCAGCAGCGGTACTACCAGTGGACTACCGGTAGTACCAGCGGGCGGTACTACCGCTGGGGCCAGCGGTAATACCGCCGAGGGTTTTGACCGCGGGGTTAAGTTGGGCGTGGAGGAGGGTTAATTTCTTTTAACCTCTCACTCCAACCCTGACCCCCAACGTTCTCTCCCTCACCGCCGCCGCTTTCATCACCAACCGCCGCCGGGAGAGCCCCTTCCGGCCAAGGACAGCCCCTCCCCGGCCGTGGGGTGCTTGAGGACCTTCTCCTCCTTCCTCTCCCCCACTATGAGTTTCGGTAAAAGCTCCTCTCCCTCTCTCTCAACTTAGTTGGTTTGTTGAGATGCGATTCGAGATGTTTTTTCATTGCTCCTATGGTAGAAGTGGTAGGAAGTAGTTGGTTCTATGTTTAGAATCCTTTTTGCAAACTTTATTTTGTAGATTCCATAGATCGGGGGCTGTACCGAAAGTCAAACCACGAGTTCTGGAGGTAGCGGTACTACCGCTCTCCCCAGCGGTACTACCGTTCCACCGGTACTATCGGTATGACTAGCGGTACTACCGCCGACCTAGGATTTCCCAGGCAGTGTGCAATCTTGATTCTTCTCTTTTGATCATGTTTTGCTTTGTGATGCTTATCCCCCTGCTACCTCCCTATGCTATCACAGGTCCTAGCAAGCCGGCTCGTGGGGGTCGCACTAAGCACTTGGCTAAGAGGTCTTGCACGGGCAGGGATGCCGCGGAGGATGAGTCACCCGAAGTGTTGCCTCATAAATCTACTTGCCGTCAGTTGTCAGATGCAGCCAAGCTTGCAGCTCGTCAGAAATCTCCCGTGGATATGAAGTCCAAGGAGTTTGTTGTTGCTAGAAGGGCAAACCCGTATGATACTCCAAGGGACCCTAAGTATCCCAACCGTTCCTTCCACAACATCTTCCAAGAGAAGATCTACTACGAGGTACTTCCCAAGCACAAGACTAAGGTTGTGGAGCAGTTTTGCATTGACACCCAACACATGGTCAACCATCCTGAATATTTTGGCGAGGCCATTGAGGTTTGCAAAGAGTTTGGCATCTTTGAGTACATCAACATTCAACAAGACTTTAGCATTCCGCTTGTGGCTCAATTCTTCTCCACCGTGCACTTTTTCAATGATGAGCCAAGACAGATCAAGTGGATGACCAAGAGTGAGGTTCTTGAGGCTACATGTTCAGATTTTGCCTCCGTTTTGAATTTGGTTGACAATGGTTTTGTGCTTAGCAATATCTCCGACGAGCAATTCTTCCACATCTCCTACAATGCCAAGCCCATGAAGCCCTCCGCGCTTCTTGACCTCTATATCGGGGGACGAGGTGTTGTAGGGTTGCAAAAGCACTTGTTGAAGCTTTGGGATATCATGCATAGGATCTTCCGCAACACTATTTCTCCTCGTGTGGGTAATTTTGATCAAATTCATGGAAGAATCATTGACATCATGGTTGTGTCCTCTCAAATAGTTGGCCAAGGGAAGAAGTTAGATGTGATGGACATCATTTGGAATGAGACGTATGCGGTGGTTATGGACAAAAGGCCTCCTATCTTTGGTGCTCTTGTGCAAAAGCTCATCTTTGCCGCTTGGGCTCACCACCATCATGATATGGATAGGATCAATGACAAGGATGATTATGTGGAGCACCCGGTCAAGGAACTCCAAATGAAGAAACACCTTCCTCCGCTTTACTCTTCCGATGAGGGAAGTGGCTCCGAGGATAACCCCAATGATCCGGAGTTTGTTGTTGCTCCCCAAGCCCAAGATAAAGGTTTCAAGAAATGGATTTCCAATGCTCTCCACACGATCTTTTGCCGTCAAGATGACATGGATAGAAGGGCCTACAAGGCACATGAGAGGAGCAAGCTTGGCCATCAACTCACTAGGAAGCGCTTTGAGCACTTGGGTGTCCCCGTGGTTCCCGGGTCGGAGGATCGGATCACCGCTTATGAAGAATGGCGCAAGCCTTACCGCTCATGGGTTGACCCAGCTCTTCAAGATGATGCCGCCTCACATGAGCCTTGGTCTCGCACCGCTGGTCCTTCCACCTCCAACCCCAATATTGATGCCGATGATGATGAGGGTGATGACGAGGAGGAAGACCCCACGCGTGCCTCTACCTCGGATGACGAGTGACCTCCACATGGGACGTTAGCATCGCATCTTCCTTTTTGGTGTCTTGATTCCAAAGGGGAGAGTGTTCTAGTAGGCTATCCGGGGAGTTGCATGGGTTGGGCACAAGCTCGTTTCTTTCTTTGATCTCTTTCGCTTGTGCCTATCTATCTTTTCGAACTTTGGCTTAGTTGAACTCTATCGCATGGTGTGAGACATGTGGAACCTCGTGTTTAAATTCAAGACTTGGTGTTGTAATAACTTTTATTTTCTTGTCTCACCATGCCCTTGCAAGTTGTACATTATTGTTTTATTTGTTAACTTGCTTGGTTTACAAAATCTAGGGGGAGCATTGATCCTATGGAATATGCACGTTGCATTCAAAAGCAAAATTTAAATGATGCATATTGATAGGGGGAGCCCGACTACATTTTGTGGACCATTTGTTAGTGTGTTGTCATCAAACTCCAAAAAGGGGGAGATTGAAAGAGCATGCTTGCTCCTAATCTGTTTTGGAGCTTAATGACAACACATTAACAGGACTAATAGTGTTGCCGAGTTGTGCAGGTTTTCATAGATCAAACACTTAGTCCGAAGATGAAGAGAGGAGACCTCAAAATCTGAATCAGCATCAGGCTGCTTCTCTCCTGGCGGTAGTACCGCTGGGTGCAGCGGTAGTACCGCTCCTCCTGGAGCTGAACTACTGCAGTGCCCAGCTGGACTCCCTGTGGCGGTAGTACCGCGGCTGGTACCGCTGCCATCAGGCGGCGGTAGTACCGCTGGAGCTACCGTGTGACACCCCTCCCTGGCACATATCACCAGAGAGGCGGTCGCCCCGTGCGCAAGCCCAAGATATCTGGCCGCACGTCACGACAGTGCAACATCATGGAAATCATTACACAATCAGGCACAAGAAGTTCTACAAATGGTTTACAAGGCCATCAAGGCATGATCAAAAATCAAGCCAAGCATGGCTCATGATAGAGTTTAACTGGCAGCGGAAGACGACTAAGGCAACGGCTAGGAGCGGCTCCACTCTACAGGTATCTGGCTGGGCTACTGATCCTAGCACGCTCTTGCTCCATGTCCACGCTAAGGTAGAAGATGAATCCTCGCCAAAATCTGGCCACAATCACAAGGCCCGTGAGTACAGTTGTACGCACTCAGCAAGAATCGCCACTCACTACAAACAATCCAATAATCATGCAACAAGATATATACATTGGAAATAAAATCCTACAACATGGCAAGGTGTACACTAGATAGACCAATATGATAACATAAAGGTAGCATGGCATCACAAGCAAAACATGGCATAAGAAAACAACGGGATATCACCAGTGCAGAGTCCAAGCCAGGTGGGGTTGGATCGTGCACCGGTAATCATACAAAGAGATTACCTGTGACGAGTAAACGAGTGTACCAATTGGTACCAAATAATACACAACAACACCTGTGATCACTGCTAGGCCCACTGGCCTCATCTTTCCACTCTGGGCATGCACGGTTGATGTTGGCTCAGGCCTAACTCTAGGCTCCCAACGACCACACCGCCATCCCATATCACAGGTTACCATCGACATCTCAAGGCAACATTCCCTGCATCATCTTATTTGTTCATTTAGTGAAATCAGGTCGTTCATTAATTCTTTCAAACAGATCTTAAGTTTAACCTCCTGACACGACAAAGACACACAGTGTGACCGACACTGAACTGTTGTTCCATATCTCAGGAACGGGGCTAGCTTGCTAGGTTGACACTCTCGAGAGGTTGCGTTCCCAACTATCAAAATGCAGCTTACTCAGCCGGCACTTCAGGTTGTCACGCTAAAATCGTACTAAGCAAAATACACTCACATGACGGCCCACTTGCTAAGACACTCTCCTGCACCACCCTATACGCATGGTACAACGGGCAAGTAAGTCCGGCACATCCCTCGGCGCTACCGGGTATGCCTAGCTCTGGACTCCCTATCACAGTCGAACCCGTGCCTGTCGACCACTCCCCTCGGACAGCACAACCGAACGACTGCGCCCAATAGATGGCACAAAGGGGCTTAACAACCTACTAGGTCACGGTCCTCCATAAGACGACGATGGTCCTGCTTTCAAAGTTCAGATTAGTGGCACTATGGACTGACCCTATCGTTGTTTGGAGGGGTGTTTCATTTAATCAGGTTTCATCAATCACAAGTCCAAACAACCGAAGATTAGTCCAGCACAACAACCATAATATCAATAATAATATAACATCAAACAACCAGACATTAGCAACGTAATATTTCAAGCAATAGTTTGTTTGTATTGACCGGGTGAGTATGGCAGAGATACCTCCGACCAGCGCCATCGCAGATCAATACAAAAGTTAGCACAGGTTGTTGGCGTCGATCGGGTGACTGTGGCAGAGATACCACCGACCAGCGCCATCACAGATCATCTACCAAAGTTGGTCGGGCATGTAGTCTCCAAAATAAACCGAAAAGCACTCATAAGAAAGAAGGCATCCATTCCACTCGAGGATTACCTCGACGTGGTGTCAGCAATCTTGGCAAAAAGAACCAAATGGAAAGCAAATGTCCCAAGCGTCGCAGTCAAAGCGGGCATACGCCAACCAAGTTTGACGGAGGGAGAAGAAGCAAATAACTCTTTTGGCAAATACCCCCAACTCCGAGTATCATAAGACGACATTCGTCCGCTCCTCACCTCGGCGAAGAAGAAGAAGCAAACAATCATAGGAACGCATGTTTTATAGTTGTTTAGTTAGGGTTCGACAAAGCCACGCAAGTGCGAGGCGCACAGTTGTATTGTTCCCCATTCCTTTGACTGTGGCGGTTCCTCCAGCCCATCACCTCGGGAATGGGGGTGATGCGCAGATAAGTAATTAAAAAGTAATGCGACAATTTACAATGCAACATGGCATGCAAGCATACACATGAAATCATATCGACAATTATCAACATCGACCAGCAGGCAAAACACCACAAGATAAACCATACAAGAGCTCATAGCAAGTGGTTAGCTTGCCTTCGAAGATCGACACCGTTCGGCTTGGAGGGTAACGAACGTCACGGTTTAGGGTCTCGGTTTGCCGGTGCCGCGGGATACACCTATACACGCATACAAGGGGGCTGAGTATACAAGTATTTTACCAAAAATGTAAAACCTGTACCACTAGACAGACCCTTTCAAAATAGGAATTTACAAATTTGAATCACTCCAAACGGAGCTACGGTTCAGAAGATATTGACGTGCGACGGATAGCTATCTGCTGCTCACCAGAGAAAAAAAACAGAATGGGCTGAAAATGAGCTGGGCTGGGCAGGTCGCGCATTTCTCGAAAATACGTTTCCAGAGCAGGAAAGCGTAAAGCCGGGAGTACGCTTTGTACTAGCACAAAATGAACGATCGGTTCACTGTGCGTCGTCTTCCTCGCGCACGGGAGGCGGCCGGCGCCGGCGCTGCTGGCGACGGGAGGCCAGGACGAGGACGGGGGCGAGGTGCGGGGGCACCGCCGCACCCGGGGACGGCTCCAGCGCGGGGGGGAGAGGCCGGGGCGTCGCGTGCATGCTCGGCCGAGCTCGGCCAACGCGGCCATGGCGGGTCGAGCATGCCGCCGACCGTTGGGGCAGCACGGGAACCGGACGACGGCGGGGACGAGCTGGCCGTGGCCCACCGCGCCCAGGGGATGCTTCGGCCAGGAGGGGGAGGCCACGGGTGCGGTGCTGCGAGCTCGCGGAGTTTCGGCCATCGCTCGAGCTTGAGCAACCGAGCACCCCTTTTCTTCTGGCTTCGCTAGGGGGGTGGAGAGGGAGTGAGGCGAGTGAGTTGCTTCCAGGGAGGGCTCGGGCTATCTACTAGCCACAGGAGAGGGAGGTTCGGGTGGGTGTGCACTGATCGGCCAACACGCGTCACCGAGGTCGGGCTGTCGTTCTCTGTCCGCAGTGGGGAGATAAGGAGGAGCTGGACGTACAGGGGAGGCACGAGGTGCACTGGAGCAGAGGGTTAGGCACCGACTGCGGCAGTAAGCAGAGGTTAGGGTCTAAGAAAATATTCGGCCATGCCAAAGCATGCGTCCAGGATGTCCAGAGCGCGACACGACGGCATCGTCGCGTTCCCGACGACTCGAAGCTCCAAACTGAACACGGATTGTCTTTATATGGATAGGGAGTCCTCTGGTATTTTTAGTGGAATTTTTCTAGCTATGGAAATAGGCTTTCCTTTGGTAGGTGGAGTGATGGCCCTTCTCGTAGTTACCCCACAACGGCGCCAGAAAATAGTTGCTAGCCCCTTCGCGTGGTACCTGCGTGAAAAATAAATGGGTTAGGTTGAGACTCCAAGTGCAGAGTGTATGTAGTAGTGGAAGACAGTTTTCCCCATGATGGGTGACTCGAGGGTTTAATATCGAACTCTCGGGGAACCAGTATTTCAGGTGTTATCTCCTTATCCTTCTCTTTAGAACCTGCAAAAAAATAAATTGTTTTGTGCCCTCAACCTCACCAAGTGGTTGTCAAGAACAAGGTGTGAGAATGATAATAAAATAATATGCAATGCAAACAATAAGTAAATATGCAATGATGGTAAATAAATATGCAAGGATGGTGGTAGCAATGATAAATGATATTTTTGGGGTTTTTTTATGATGAATGCAAGGTGTAAAAGTGTTTTTGTATTTTCGAATTTAATAATGGCAGCAAACAAAAGTGGTGATAAAAGTGTTGGAAAGGTGTTTCTTATGATTAAAAATGGACCGGGGTTCATGGTTTCACAAATGCACTCTCTCTTGATAACGTGGTAGACAATGGAACACTAAAATTAACATGAAAGATGGCAAGACATGGTTTGACAAGTTATTAATAATATGGGCTTCACGTCCTAACATAGAGATCTCAAGTATAAGTTGTTCTCTCTCTTATGCTACACCAAGATGCGAACTAAATGATAACACCTTAGTAATTAAGATAAATCAGAGCATAGCAATAAGTTCAATGACATGAAGTTAAAATAAGAACATGCTAGATCTAGTCATGGAGATAGTGGCCAAGGTCACATCCACTCTCCGGTAGCATGGTATTTTTGTTTATCCCTGGTGAGGCAACAAAGTAAGGTAGAAAAACCCAAGTGGATCGCAGAACTTTCTCTCACGTTCACTGCACTAGCCACCCCCCGTTACTCCAACTAATGCACATGTTCCCCCTCACATGCTCTCATAAACATGCTTGATCATGACAAGTAAATAAGAACGGGGTACATAATATGCATCTAGTTTCATAACTGAAACAAAACCATTGCAATCTCAAACATGTATTAACTCATAATAAAGATCCACCACAAAGGAATTACATAGATGACCGTAATCATGTTCAGCAGCTCATACGGTACTAATTAGTGAAGCTCATAGAGAGGAGAGATACATAAGTTACTTCCACAAACCCATAGTCCAGGGGTGGACTACTCCCTCTTCATCATGGTGTCGGTGGAGATGTTGTTGGAGGAGGAGGAGACCACACCGGCAGCGCCCCGCCGGAGTTTCCCCCCTCCAATCTTCAGCTCCAGGTCTCTGTTTCGTGGTTTCTGTGTTTCGGCAGCGCTCTCTTTCGTGAAAGCCCTGGGGGGGTCTATATATAGTCATTTTTAGGTCGAGACGAAGCTTCGGAAAGAAAGATCGACGGCAGCGGAGGCCCGAGGGCCAGGATGGGAGACCCCACGCGATCAGGGAATCTGGCCACGTGGGCCCACCCCTTTCTGCCTTCTGGTCTCCGTTTTTTTCGATTCCTTTGCGCCTACGTTTCGTTCCTTCCAAAAAAAATGATCCCCGTAAAGTTTCAGGTCATTTGGACGTCGTTTGGGTCCCTGAAACATCAAAATATAGAAAAAGGGGTTTTCTGACAGCGCAGGGTTAATTCCAGAAAAATGGGGGAGTTGTTAATTATCCCCAAAACTTAATATAAATCATGAATATAACCCTTATATGATGCAAATAACATGGAATAACATGTAATAAAATGTAAAGTTCATGTATGCATTTTACATGCATCATGGAGAAAAGGGTTTAAAAGGTTCGATAATTAGGGCTAGGGTTTTCGAGGGAAACCTAAGCATCAAAATTATCACGGGTGATGGAGTGGTTCGTGGATCACTGGGAAAATTCTTGAGGGAGCAATTCCCAAGTCAATTCACCCTCAAAAGATTTGAAGAAATATTTTGGATAAGAGGAAAAAGTTTTTCAGGTGTCGGAAAACACCACTAAAATTAGGTTTCAATTTTCGGGGTGTTACAGACCTTCCCCCCTTAAAAGGAATCTCGTCCTCGAGATTAAGGAGGTTATACAAGATAATTCTTGAAGAGATTAACACTCCACAAGATTTTTATTAAAAACAGTATGATATTTCTACCATACTCCATGCATTTAAAAGATGGCATGGCAGGAGCTCACTCAATCAATCAACATATAATCTACCACCATGGTTAAAAATTCAATCTATGGTTTTGCTCAACTCAACACAAACATGGCAAGATCGAACAAGATCTACAACCAAACTATCAACCAACAATCAAGGATTTAACTCGGGCAAGCAATTACCCAAATTTTGCAAAACAAAGATTAGGAATATGCTAATCATATCCTCTATCTAGGGTTTTTATTTTAGAAAAGATGTATATACACTTTCATGTATACACAGGTTTTGAAAAACAACAGGGTTTCTTTTCAAAAGAAAATATCCGTGTCACCAATAATTGGCTCACAGACACTGTGGGATAGGCCATTTCCCAAATTCTTTTTTCCAAGATTTTCCCTAAAAGAAACACTGGAGAGACGAGGGGATGATTTTCTGAGAAAGGGGTAGAGGCACACCGTGGCTATCGACCTACTCGCTGACATGTGGGACCGGGGTCCACCTGGCAGTCTCCTGGTTTCTTTCTCTCTTCTTCCCCCTCGATCTCTCTCGTTCTGTGCACGGCTGGTTCTCAGTGCGCGGAGCACTCCACTGCGGCACTGCTGTGCGTGCGGTCTGTCGGTGCGGCGGCCATCACGGTTTGGGGAACATGTCCTCGATGGTTTCGCGCCCTTGGGCGAGCACTGCTCGCGATTCTCTCTCTTTTCCCACGTGCGGTGCCGAGGAGCGGCATCCGAGCTCTGGCTATAAATCAGAGATCTCCGAAATTCTTTTTTTCTCATCGCAACCATGGGCTTCATCTAGAGCTTCTTCAGAGCCTATGTCGAGATGCTGGAGAGGGCGGGCTACATCGAGCATGTGATCATCGTCGTGCTCTTCGGGATCTCGTCCTCGGTGGTGGGCGCACTGCTGTTTGTGGCGGTGGTCTTCCTGATCTTTGGCCTGTGCAATTGGTGGTCTGGCGCTGGTGGTGATGCTGCGGTGGAGGGGCAGGCTGCGGTGGAGGGGCAGGCTGCGCCGCCGGTTGCTAAGGTGGCCGCTCTTCCAGCTGGAGGTGAGCCGGCCGCTCGATCCGTCTGTCGCCGTCACGCGGCTCGTGACTCGGCTTCGGGTGAGCCAGGCTCATCTTCTAGCAACGCCACTGAGCTTGAGAGGGAGTAGGATTTCTGGGGTGCCTTCGCATCTGCACTGAGGTAGTTGTAGTGTTCTATGCTGAAGTAGAACTTGTATCCTTCGTTTTTCTGAAATTTCCCTTCTGTACTGAACTTAGTGGATGTATCAAATTTGTCTCTTCTGATAAACTGGAACAAGATTTTCATTTCTGAACTTTTCTCAGCTGTCACAAATTTGGTCTTTCAGCACAGATAGAATTGCAGAGGTACCAGCATACAGATAGAAGAACTTGCTACACTGAGAAAATATCTTTTAGAAAATAATCCTGCATTTTATGGCCCAAAACAATTGCAGGAGTGTGGCATAATCCTCTCAACCATAATAGTTAACAAGAGAATCAGAACACCAAGTTTTATTACGGGCTGATTCAACATCAACCAGAAAGCATACAACAAACTTACATTACAAGCTAACACAAGAAAAACAAACAACCTCGCCGATTCTCACCTACCAACATACAAGCGCCACTCAGGCTAACTAAACAGGGTTCTACTCAGCTTGACGGCCTCTGGTAATCGGTGGAGCGCGGCCGAGACGAAGAGTGGTGTCCACATCTCCATCTTCCGCGGGGTGGAGAATTGCAGGCACGCCTTTGAGGATTATACCTCGCTCTTGGGGGTGCTGCTGAACTCGGGCTAGTGCTTGCGTCACAGATGCATTAAGACCGCATTCCAGCAAATCATCTGGGAACGGGAGTCCTGTGCCCCGAGCTTGCCCATGGTTGAGGGTAGGTGGGTTCCTTGCTCGACACAGTTGCAGGCGAGCTTGACCAAGGTTGCGCCTTGTGGTCATGAGTTCCTCCATCAGAGAATGGCTGAGCCTTGTCATCGCAGCCCCGTAGGTGGCCAGGGTGATTATGGCAGGGTCGGCTTCTTCTCCAATGGGAGTTTGGATAGCCTCCGCACCATGCTGGGGTCTGGCTGGGAGAAGGTGGAAAGCTCGACTTTTCGCCATTGCCGGTTCCGAGTACCGAAGGCGGACGAGACCTTCCCAGGCTGCTACCTGGATGGCTTGATTAATAGTGGGCATGCTCCTACCTTGGATCAAGTAAGGCTGACTTGTGCCAAAAGGACACGGGCCGACATGCACGTCTGCTCGAAATTCACTCCCGGCAGGCGAGAGTGAGTTCTCGAACACCACATATCGAGGGCGAGCAGGCCTACCAAGAAGAACACAGACGGCCTTCCAAAGCATCAGTGGAAATCCGCCATGATCCTCGGCAGTGGTTTCCAGGATGACCTTGGGGTTCGCCATCGGATTATTCTGGATCTGGGTGTAGGATGAGATAAGACCGCGGGATTCTACTTCAAGAGAGCTGGGATGCTAAGGATAGCAGACGAGGGTGGGGATAAATGGCAGCTAGGACTGGGTCTCATATAAGATGGGTTGGGTCGGCTCCTTCTCATGGAAGAAACCGGCGAGCCTCTCTCAGGAAATGGGACAAGTCCTACTGCACCTTACTGTGGACCGACACCAGCCATGCTGGTTAGGCGGAGATGGGTTAAATCCATCGGGCTCACTGTCGGGCAAAAGTAAGGCAGGGCTTTCCATGCTAGGGTAGTCTAAAGCCAGCCTGGTGCTCTGATACCACGTCTGTGACACCCCTCCCTGGCACATATCACCAGAGAGGCGGTCGCCCCGTGCGCCAGCCCAAGATATCTGGCCGCACGTCACGACAGTGCAACATCATGGAAATCATTACACAATCAGGCACAAGAAGTGCTACAAATGGTTTACAAGGCCATCAAGGCATGATCAAAAATCAAGCCAAGCATGGCTTAGGACAGAGTTTAACTGGCAGCGGAAGACGACTAAGGCAACGGCTTGGAGCGGCTCCACTCCACAGGTATCTGGCTGGGCTACTGATCCTAGCACGCTCTTGCTCCATGTCCTCGCTAAGGTAGAAGATGAATCCTCGCCAAAATCTGGCCACAATCACAAGGCCCGTGAGTACAGTTGTATGCACTCAGCAAGAATCGCCACTCACTACAAACAATCCAACAATCATGCAACAAGATATACATTGGAAATAAAATCCTTCAACATGGCAAGGTGTACACTAGATAGACCAATATGATAACATAAAGGTAGCATGTCATCACAAGCAAAACATGGCATAAGCAAACAACGGGATATCACCAGTGCAGAGTCCAAGCCAGGTGGGGTTGGATCGTGCACCGGTAATCATACAAAGAGATTACCTGTGACGAGTAAACGAGTGTACCAATTAGTACCAAAGAATACACAACAGCACCTGTGATCACTGCTAGGCCCACTGGCCTCATCTTTCCACTCTGGGCATGCACGGTTGATGTTGGCTCAGGCCTAACTCTAGGCTCCCAACGACCACACCGCCATCCCATATCACGGGTTACCATCGACATCTCAAGGCAACATTCCTGCATCATCTTATTTGTTCATTTAGTGAAATCAGGTCATTCATTAATTCTTTCAAACAGATCTTAAGTTTAACCTCCTGACACGACAAAGACACACAGTGTGACCGACACTGAACTGTTGTTCCATATCCCAGGAACGGGCTAGCTTGCTAGGTTGACACTCTCGAGAGGTTGCGTTCCCAACTATCAAAATGCACCTTACTCAGCCGGCACTTCAGGTTGTCACGCCAAAGTCGTACTAAGCAAAATACACTCACATGACGGTCCACTTGCTAAGACACTCTCCTGCACCACCCTATACGCATGGTACAACGGGCAAGTAAATCCGGCGCTACCGGATATGCCTAGCTCCGTACTCCCTATCACAGCCGAACCCGTGCCTGTCGACCACTCCCCTCGGACAGCACAACCGAACGACTGCGCCCAATGGATGGCACAAAAGGGGCTTAACAACCTACTAGGTCACGGTCCTCCATGAGACGACGATGGTCCTGCTTTCAAAGTTCAAATTAGTGGCACTATGGACTGACCCTATCGTTGTTTGGAGGGGTGTTTCATTTAATCAGGTTTCATCAATCACAAGTCCAAACAACCGAAGATTAGTCCAGCACAACAACCATAATATCAATAATAATATAACATCAAACAACCAGACATTAGCAACATAATATTTCAAGCAATAGTTTGTTTGTATTGGCCGGGTGACTATGGCAGAGATACCTCCGACCAGCGCCATCGCAGATCAATACAAAAGTTAGCACAGGTTGTTGGCGTCAATCGGGTGACTGTGGCAGAGATACCCAGCGCCATCACAGATCATCTACCAAAGTTGGTAGGGCATGTAGTCTCCAAAATAAACCGAAAAGCACTCATAAGAAAGAAGGCATCCATTCCACTCGAGGATTACCTCGACGTGGTGTCAGCAATCTTGGCAAAAAGAACCAAATGGAAAGCAAATGTCCCAAGCGTCACAGTCAAAGCGGGCATACGCCAACCAAGTTTGACGGAGAGAGAAGTAGCAAATAACTCTTTTGGCAAATGCCCCCAACTCCGAGGATCATAAGACGACATTCGTCCGCTCCTCACCTCGGCGAAGAAGAAGAAAACAATCATAGGAACGCATGTTTTATAGTTGTTTAGTTACGGTTCGACAAAGCCACGCAAGTGCGAGGCACACAGTTGTATTGTTCCCCATTCCTTTGACTGTGGCGGTTCCTCCAGCCCATCGCCTCGGGAATGGGGGTGATGCGCAGATAAGTAATTAAAAATTAATGCGACAATTTACAATGCAACATGGCATGCAAGCATACACATGAAATCATATCGACAATTATCAACATCGACTAGCAGGCAAAACACCACAAGATAAACCATACAGGAGCTCATAGCAAGTGGTTAGCTTGCCTTCGAAGATCGACACCGTTCGGCTTGGAGGGTAACGAATGTCACGGTTTAGGGTCTCGGTTTGCCGGTGCCACGGGATACAACTATACACGCATACAAGGGGGCTGAGTATACAAGTATTTTACCAAAAATGTAAAACCTGTACCAATGGACAGACCCTTTCAAAATAGGAATTTACAAATTTGAATCACTCCAAACAGAGCTACGGTTCAGAAGATATTGACGTGCGACGGATAGCTATCTGCTGCTCACCAGAGAAAAAAAAACAGAATGGGCTGAAAATGAGCTGGGCTGGGCTGGTCGCGCATTTCTCGAAAATACGTTTCCAGAGCAGGAAAGCGTAAAGCCGGGAGTACGCTTTGTACTAGCACAAAATGAACGATCGGTTCACTGTGCGTCGTCTTCCTCGCGCACGGGAGGCGGCCGGCGTCGGCGCTGCTGGCGACAGGAGGCCAGGACGAGGATGGGGGCGAGGTGCGGGGGCACCGCCACACTCGGGGACGGCTCCAGCGCGCGGGGGGGGGGGGAGAGCCCGGGGCGTCGCGTGCATGCTCGGCCGAGCTCGGCCAACGCGGCCATGGCGGGTCGAGCATGCCGCCGACCGTTGGGGCAGCACGGGAACCAGACGACGGCGGGGACGAGCTGGCCGCGGCCCACCGCGCCCAGGGGATGCTTCGGCCAGGAGGGGGAGGCCACGGGTGCGGTGCTGCGAGCTCGCGGAGTTTCGGCCGTCGCTCGAGCTTGAGCAACCGAGCACCCCTTTTCTTCTGGCTTCGCTAGGGGGGTGGAGAGGGAGTGAGGCGAGTGAGTTGCTTCCAGGGAGGGCTCGGGCTATCTCCTAGCCACAGGAGAGGGAGGTTCGGGTGGGTGTGCATTGCTCGGCCAACACGCGTCGCCGAGGTCGGGCTGTCATTCTCTGTCCACAGTGGGGAGATAAGGAGGAGGAGCTGGACGTACAGGGGAGGCATGAGGTGCACTGGAGCAGAGGGTTAGGCACCGACCGCGGCAGTAAGCAGAGGTTAGGGTCTAAGCAAATTTTCGGCCATGCCAAAGCATGCGTCCAGGACGACCAGAGCGCGACACGGCGGCATCGTCGCGTTCCCGATGACTCGGAGCTCCAAACTGAACACGGATTGTCTTTATATGGATAGGGGAGTCCTCTGGTATTTTTAGTGGAATTTTTCTAGGTATGGAAATAGGCTTTCCTTTGGTAGGAGGAGAAAAGAGTTTAAAAGGTTCGATAATTAGGGCTAGGGTTTTCGAGGGAAACCTAAGCATCAAAATTATCACGAGTGATGGAGTGGTTCGTGGATCACTGGGAAAATTCTTGAGGGAGCAATTCCCAAGTCAATTCATCCTCAAAAGATTTGAAGAAATATTTAGGATAAGAGGAACAAGTTTTTCAGGTGTCGGAAAACACCACTAAAATTATGTTTCAATTTTCGGGGTGTTACATACCGCCAGAGGTACCGCTAGGAAGTTTGAAGCCTCGGGTATGCCTACGGTTCCCCGGCGGTAGTGGCCTAGTAGTACCGCTGGAATTAATTCTTTAAATCCAGCGGTAGTACCGGCTGCGCCGGCGGTAGTACCGCCACCTTTTGGCAACGGTACCCCTTGTGGTACCGCTGTTGCTGGGAAGCGGTGCAACACTGGGTACCGCTGGTATACACGCAGCGGTCACTAGTACAGAATGACACATCGGATACCCCTCTATGGAAACGGCAGGTGTTAGGCGACAGAGAATCGCGATTTTAGCGTTGCGGACGAGGCCTGGCAGAGGCTGGTCCGTCAACATTGGTTACGGAGAATTTTATATCTCCGTTACCAAAAGTATTGGCAACGGTCATAAATTTGTCTCCGTTTCCAATATGTATCTCTATGGCTACGGTTGTTTATGTATATCTGTTTGTGATGTGCTTGGGAAATTGCAGTTGCAATCTGGAAGCGCGCCTGTTCAATGCGGCTTAATTCACGAGGGATTGGAACCGCCTGATCGACGCTAATAAAATGTGACTAGAACCACGCGAAGCCAGGCAGGTCCCGCATTCTCCCCTTCGTTCTCTCCCACATTATCTACCACACTAGCACAACCGCCATGGCGGAACCCTGGTGGCAGAACGAGGAAGTCCCGAGCGATGACGCGAGCATGGAAGACCACGGTGAAGTTCCATGGTGGGATCAACACGGGCCGCCGGACTCGGACCCCGATGACTCGGACCCGCCATCTTCACGCTCTGTAGAAGACGACTCCGACGACTCGAACCCGCCGTCTTCACGCGAAGGAGAAGACGACTCCGAAGAGGACGAGTCGCCGGAGGAAAAGGAGCCGGAGGACCCGCCGGAGCCGTATTATTCTAGCCAGGAAGAATACGACGACGACGACGAGGAGGCGTCGGAGGAGGCGCCGGAGGAGGAGGCATTGGAGGAGGCGCCTGAGGAAAAGGCAACCGGCAAGAAGCGACGCCGCGCCGCGGATGACAATGGCGCGGAGGCAGGGCGTAAGCAGAATAAGTAGAGTAGATAGTTAGTTCAATTACTCTATCGATCCTTTGTAAGTAGGCCCAGTGTGTCAGTGAAGAAATTAGAGGAAACGGTTGTTTATCGCCTCCGTTTGCGATGTTATTATATGATATAAATGTGCCACTGCGGCAACCCTAACGCTCTCGCTCTCACTCTCACTCTCACTCCACAGTCATAGTGTGGCGGCGGCTCCAGACCTAACCCTTATCTCGCAGATCTGAGCGGCGCGTCCGGCCGGCATCGCCGCCGTGCATCTTCCCCCAGCGGCGCATCGGCGCATCTTCCCCCAGCAGCGCGTCGTGAGCCGCCGTGCATCCCCCCAGCGGCGCGTCGTGAGCCGCCGCGCATCCCCCCCAGCGGCTCGTCGGCGAGCCGCCGCGCATCTTTCCCGAGTATGTCGCCGACGCGGATCTACTGGTCTATTGCCGTGCATCTTCCCCGGGTATGTAGCCGACTAGATCTTACATTTTGTTTAAAGTAGCACAGAAAACTTGTCTAGTATTTGAAGTCTAGTATTGTGTTCTGTCTAGTGCCGATGATGAATACACCCCTCGACACTAGATCTTACATTTTATTTAAAGTACCATCTACCGATCTAGTATTGTAGTACTGTCTAGTATTGTAGTATTGTGTTCTGTCTAGTATTGTAGTACTGCCGATAATGAATACACCCCTCAACACTAGATCTTACATTTTTTTAAAGTAGCATATAAAACTTGTCTAGTATTTGAAGTCTAGTATTGTGTTATGTTTGTTTTTAGTACTGCCGATGATGAATACATTACCTTCAACTTGTCTAGTATTTGAAGTCTAGTATTGTGTTGTGTTTGTTTTTAGTATTTGAAGTCTAATAGATTAATTTCAACCCTTTGTCAATGTGCTAATCCTCGTTATGGTTTTGTGTAGCTAGTGTATGAAGTAATAGTATATTTCGGCGACAATGCATAAAATGGTGAGGTAATTGAAGGTAACATCACCTTCAAGTTCTGCCTCCAAATCGTTTCGATCGGACAGCAAGCACACGGATATAGGCGCTTAAGGTGTAAACTGTTTTCATCTTAAATTGTATTTATGTCATGTAGCATCATATTTGGCTCTTTTCTAACTAGACATCCATGTATTTTATATGCAGAAGCGCCATGCAGATCCAAACAAGCTTTAAAAGAGCTAAATACAAAGTGGGATCATATCCGTGAACCGTCGCTGTTGTGACGTTTCGCTGCACTGTTCAAAACACCTTTTTAATTAAGAGTGTCTTGGACAGTGTGGCCGAAATGTCACAGCGGTGACGTTATTATATTTCGGCGACACCGTCCAAGATGGAGCAAGCCTCGCTACGAAGAATTTGGCAAGATTAATTTGCTAAGGAGGCTTGCGAGCTCGGTGTGGTTTCTTGTCTTTAGTTTCTCCATCTATTTTGTGTATGTGTGTAGTAATTTGGCTGTAGATGTGATTTGGAGAAGCATGAAACCGCTACTCGAGTATTTTGCTAGGTCGAATTCCGTTTTCGGCGCTTCGGAACTGAGGAAGAAGGTGGAGCTGGAGAAGAGTGGATTGTCATAAAAGTTAAGTTTAGGGAGGCATGAGAATGATAGGATTAGCGAGGCATGAGAATGATAGGATTAGCGAGGCATGTGTAACTCATCTTTTGATGCTATGTAATGATGACAATTCTTATATACGTTATGAATGGATTTGGTAGCAACTTTGTGCTTCTGCTGTGAGATTTTGAATGTAATTTGGCAACCGAATTGCTCCTGTAGGCTTCTGAAAGAACCTCGATGCAAACGAGTAAAATAGAATTTCCGTTACTGATGCACCGATACATCGGAAACGGAGATGGGTCCGCAACCGTAGCCAACTTATGCCTCATCGGTGACGGTTTTTTTGCCTCCGTTACCGATGAAGGCCTTCACATCAGTGACAGGGTCGTGGACACGGACCCTTTCTCCGTTGCCGAAGGGGTTTTTGGCCCGTTTCCGATGTGTCGTTCTGTACTAGTGGGTAGTACCGCTGGGAGCAGCGGTAGTACCGCCGTGCAGGTTTTCCTGCACGTAACGGTTCGATTTTGAGGGGCCCTATATAAAGGCTTCTTCTCCCCCAAGAAGAGGCTGCGATTGACATTCTCTCTCCTCCATTACTACTGAGCTTTAACTTCCTAGATCTCCCACTCCAACCAACCAATCGCCTTGATTCTTAGTGGAGTGAAGGAGGAGGTCTAGATCTACATCTTCACCGAAGGAATTTCAAATTCATTCATCCCCTTTGTGGTTCTTGTTCCTCCTTGGGTTGCTTGTAACCCTAGGAGGCCTTTGTGGACTTCGGAAGCCTCAACTTGTTTGCGAGGTGCTCCGAGACATTGTTGGGAGGCTCCAAGTCATTGTGGAGTTCCCCGACCTTTGTGTACGGCTTGGTCAACGCCTCGAAGGTGACCTCATAGTGGAAGAGCTACGCCTTCACCGGCAAAGCTCACGGAGAATAGAGTGAGCACATCCGTGCTATTGGAGTGCCTAGGTGGCTCCACACTCCTCCAACATAGACGTACTTCCCTTGGGAAGGTACTACGGGAATCATCTCCGTGTCTCTACTTTGTGGTTACTTCTATCCTTTACTTGTTGCTTCTGCTACGCTTTATATCTTGCTTGTATCACATAGGTTGTATTCATCTAGTACACATCTAGTCAACCTTTGTTTTACTTGCTCTTGCCCTAATTAAAAACGAAAAAGATTAAAATTGGTAGTCGCCTAATCTCCCCCCCCCCCCTCTAGTCGACCTTTCACCGTGGTTTTGGACACAGGGGATGCGGAGTTGATGAGCCTGGACCTGGACATCGCAATGCATGTCGGAGGTGAGGGGCGGCAACGTTGGTGGGCGCAAGGGCGGTTTTAGCTGTTTTAGACGGATTGAGATCACGACTCGAGAGGGAAATGAGGATGGAAGTCAAGCGACATGATATTCGGGAGGGAGGACCGATAAATCTTGAGCATTTGATGAACGTTGACACATGGTGGAGATTTCATTCCCATGCCCACTTCCAGTGGCGGAGCCAAGGCTTGGCGGGGGGGGGGGGGGGGGTGCACAGGACACCGGTTGGAATTTTGTTCCTTTGTAAAATTCTATTTTCTCCACATATGCACCCCCAAACAATGTTTTTTATCTACTATGGCACCCTCTAGGAACTCCAGTTCCAAATGTTGTAGCTCCGCCATGGCCCACTTCCTGTCTTTATTAGTAGCTAGTGGAGATGGAGATAGAGATAATATCTTTTCGGCATGAGATACTCAGCACACTCATGTCAAGGACATTCGGCACCGACGCATGTTTTGTGACGAGCAATTTTTCTTTCGAAATTGGGACCAAATATTTGTCCCAATCTATTAATCAAGAAGGAGAAAATTGCTTAGTTGTTTTACAAAAAACCGGATGAAAACCGAAACAAATAAGCCACATGTGGACTACTAGCAAAGTACGAAACCATCTAACCACACAATTGATCCAACCAGACGCAAGGATCACAAACCCCCGCAGCTCTACGTCTAGGGGTGTAAACGGATAGGATAATTTCTGCACCGTATTCGATCCGAAACCGAGTTAAAGAATCCATATCCGGTTTGAAGGAATCCGACGGATAAGAATATCCGATTCCGAACTTAACACCGAATATGGTATAGTATATGGTATGTCATATAGTTCTAAATATGGATTATCCGAAAATTAAATAGGATTATCCGATGGTTTTAATCCGAATAATCTGATTTTCTACCGAATTATGTAACCTAATAGAGCATACTAGGTAGTTGAATTTTTTTGGTTGTATAGTTTGACGATCTACATGTACGCGTACCTATTCGATTAATTTTGTTTTCGCCAGTCTGATCCGTTTCCGTTCCGAATCTGAGACCACATACATCCGCCTCCGAATCGACAACCGTTATTATCCGCTCTGCTCCGAATCCGATTAAAAATCAGGGTAACATGATAAAGCCAAAATCCGATCCAATCCATTTACATCCCTATCTACATCACACAAAAACCCTAAACAAGAAAATCTTGACTATAGAGAAAAGATACACAAACTTCGCGACCACAAGCCAAGCCATGAGGGCGGCCAGACAAAGTGAGGATCATCCATTAAGCGGCCGATGACGCTTTCCTCATGGCGTCACTCTTCTTATTTTTGCTCTGACAGACTTCTCCTTCAGGACGAGCAATATTAGTGAAGTAATTAAAGAAGCGTCCTGCGGGAATCATCGAGGATTATGGCAAAGCGCGAGTTAAAAGAGCTCTGTCATTCGATGTAGCTAGAGACTGGAGTCATCCCCTGAATTCCGCGAGAAATATTTTAGTATTTTCAGAGATTTATAAACAACAATTGATTCACATTCAGTCAAATCCTTGACCAGATTGTACTGAAACAACTAGCACATATGAATGAAGGAGAACTTAAAGATCGAAACTAGTGCAGCGGAATCTACACAAGAGATACCTTGATAAAACAGTTCTACGGGACGCTGTAACGGCATACTATATGGAGTGAAACATCTGTAATCCTGTAGTGCTCATCTACTTTGGTTCTTGGCGGGAGGAGTGCAGGAATCTCCTCCGGCACGCCTCACCTGCACCTGCGGATGCGGCGGCTGTCTCGCTACACCACCACCACCATTTGCAGGAGCACACCTGAAACCTGCTGCGGCGTACTGCCGTGGCAGGCCGAGCTGCGGCGGAGGCAACGCCTGCACCTTGCTGCTGCTGCCGCCGTCTCTCTCTCGTCCCACTCCCGCCGGCTTCACCTGCTCGAACTTGATCTCGAAGACGTCGTCGTGGGCCGTGGCGCGGGAGCTCGGCAGGGGCCACATGGCCACCACCGGGTGCTTCGCTCCCAACCCCTTCTCTGCTTCCGCAGCACAATGCTGCTCGGCAGAGGAGCACCTGCCGCTGGACGCTGGCGATGATCTCTGGCCGCACAGCCGGCCAGCGATGCATGCTGCGGTTGCGAGGAAAGTGATGACCGCCAGCACCACAAGCACCGGTCCGAAGGAGCCCCTGCCCTCGTCGGGCGTCACAGGTTTGCCGGCGTGGTGGACGGAGCCGGATGAAGGATAGTAGCTGTATGGCATTGGCTGGGGCAGAGAAGCCATTGGTCTTCTTCTTCAGTTCAGTTCTTCTCCTCCGGTCTCTGCAACGCACACTGATCGTGCTGCACTCAGTCTGCTTCTTGTGGCATGTACAAATGGCTTTTCTTATGCATAGGAGTACTAGTAGTGTGCAGCTAAAGGTGGCCATGTGAGCAAGTACAATAGTAGAGTCAAGTGTTGGCTATAAGATAGTGACATGTCATCTATAGCCAGCTCTATAATCAACATGTATAATAGTAAGATATAAATATGAGCTATTTTATGGATACATGACCCACCATCCACTCTCACAAAGTGGTTAGAAACACGTGCTAGAGCTGGCTCTTACATGAGAGCCCACTCATTTTCTCTCTCCTCTTATCTCTCCTCCAACTAAGCAAAAATATACTACTTTAATCCTTATAGCCCGTCCACGTCACTCTATTGTACTTGCTCTGACAGTGATGCTTTCATTTGCCAGCTTATGAGAGATTGTTCCTGCGTTACTGCGTATCTTTGAACGCTTCGGGACGCGGGAAAAGTAAAAGGCGATCGTGTGCTCTTCTGAGGATCTCGTCTAGAATCTCTGTGGGAGCAGTTTTGCTTACGCACGAGGTAAAGTTGTTCTGTGTGCAACTAGAACTAACCACTGGATTCGATGGTGGGTCAGCACGGCCTGTGTTCTGCTATGCTATTGTGCTCGATCTGCGCTAGCTCTTGCTTTCGGGCGGGCCGACGATGCGGAACAAAGCAGGCAGGCGAGCAAAGCAGGCAGGCGAGCAAAGCATGCAGAAAATTAACTTGATCCAGGCACCTATCGTTCCATTCATTTCTGCCACTCTTCTTTGGCTTTGGCTTTTGAAGAGCAAAGCTGTGAAAAAAAGAAGCTAGGCCACCACAACCAGTGTGCCTTATTTTGCTGGGTACATACGTGCGTACCATATTCCTCTAGCCTATGGGAGAAACATTCTTGTAGCTGGTTTAGCGGGAGTGCTTTAGTGATCGACATATCTATGAATAATACTAGTTAAGAATTTTCTTGACACTTAATAACCTCAACCTTACCGTAGTCTTGGAGGTTTTGCTACCCGGCCGGTCATTCCCTTCAGCTAGCATGGAAAGCTCAGAAGGGAGAAACAGCGCGACACTACTCATAGGTTAGGTCTTGCTGAAACTTAGTTACTTTAGGTTTTCATTCATGCAGAACCTGATTTCCTAGACACCCCTTGGCCTCTGTATCCATTGCCATCACATTTGCCTTCAATTCTGGCCAGTGAGCTCAGCAGGCGAGTTAGGTTCATGACCAGAATCTCGAAACCAAACAGAGAAACATAACTTACATGTCATTACAGTACATAAATAAGATACTAGGCACTCCATTGTGTTTTATCTCAGCCACTTGTTTATAAGGCTGTTATTGTTGTCTGTCTTACATAGATGTAGTTGGTCAATGTTCCCTTTTTCAACAGGCACGGTTACGCCAAGGAGCACTGAAAGTAACGGAAAATGGGGTGGCCCGGTTCGAGCAGGGAGATACGTATCAAGTTCATTGGTTTCACTTCTTCGCAAGCAGTCGACGACGCAATTCTCCAAGGGCCCAGATGGGGAATAAGTTGCTGTAGTTTCCATAGTTGAAGTAAAAGGAGCTGTTGAAGCATCCAACGTGTTCCTGTCACCACAACTGAAAGTTCAGGTTGATTCAGGTAGCAGTAATTAACAACATTTCCAGAAGCACTATATCATGACATTGACATAGTATATGTATTAGTGTAACAGGGTCCCCTATTAGCTAGGTTATCAGACGATTCGACAGGATCATGGTAGGGTTTTCTTCCTCGGAAATGCTGTTTTGAAAATTATTTAATACAGGTTATGATCCTAAGGTGATAGTCCTGTAGCCTCAAACGTTCAGTACTAACTTGCTGGGGAAACTCTCCTGTCTCTAGTTGCATATTGATCAATTCTTTTGCAGCATGATTTAGTGGTGTGGGATCTCGTTCAACCTGAATATAATGACCGTGGAATAAAAATAATAGCAGAATCAGAATAGATGAAAATGATATACTAGCAGGGCTAGAGTCTCAATTCAAGTGAACCATGAACAAAACATACCTGCCCAGCATAAATTAAAGCCAGCATTGCCCAAGCAGTGTTAACTGCATGAGGACTAGTAGCGTCCACATAGGACTGTAAAATATTTGGGTAGAAATCATTATTAAACTAGAAACATACCCCGCACGGGCTATTTTTTTTAATAATACATTTTTTATTAATTTTGACTAATATTACGCAAATCGAAACATTTTCAGAAATAATACGGCCTCGTCTTCGGCTAAGCCGATAGGACCCTATCTGCCTCGCCTGGGCCGATTAGGCTGTCGGCCGACGGCTGCAGGCGGCAGAGGACCCAGTCGGCCACAGCAAAGCCGACTGGACTTGGTCGGCCTCTACTGGGCCGACTGGACCTGCTCGGCCTTGGTGCAGCCGACCAGGCCCAGTCGGCTGCTGCTGGGCCGACTGCTGCATGGCCCATTTTTTTTTTGCTAAAACCGTAATTTTCACCATTTTTTCTTGGTTTTTTTAAATAATCCGCCTTATTTATCATCAATCCGTTCCCGCCCTTTTTTCCCGCCATCTTATCTCACACCAAATTCGTTCTCGCCCTTTTTTCCCGCCATCCTATCTCCTGCCCTTTTTTTCCCGCCATCTTATCTCCCGCCTGTTTCTCCCGCCAATTCTTCTCATCTCGGCCTATAAGAACCCTTCTCACTGAGGTTGGTAAGCATTCGAATCCACTCACTCGAACATGTCGAGCTTTCCTCCACAAATGTCCGTACGCCTTTTGATGTGTGCGGCCGATTTCAAGGTAGACAATAAGGTAGTGCCATTCGAGGATATTATTAGTTATCCACCTCATCTCGGTGAGCTATCAGCGATGCTCTATTGGCATGGGTGGCGGCCATCAAGGACTTGGAGGGAAATACGGGAAGAACTTCTCAGGTTGCATGCTAGGTGGCAGAAGAAGAAGCCAACATATAGGAGTGAATCACATTTGAGGTGGGCTGAAAGAAACGACAATACGGAAATGTCTCTCCCACCTCGCTCCCACCCCTCCCACCCCTCTCCCACCACCGCCCCCCTCCTCTCCGGCGTTGGCCATGGCTTCTAGGAGCTGCCGCTATGGATGCGCTATTGCACTGGGACTTTTCCCCGGGCCGAGCAGTGGCCGATCAGGTGCGTTCTCGTTTTGGATCGTCAGTCCACTTCTCGCCGGTTTCTTCTTCCAAGGAGTTCTTTCTGGTGGTGTCTTTCTCTTCGGCTTCTTTTGCTCTTACGGAGGAACCTGTGGGTATTGCCCTCGAGTGCTGTATTGGGGAAGATCACAAGGGTCACAAAGTCTTTCAATTGTCTGATCGGCGATTTCATTTTTCGGTGGCATCGAGTAAAGTGGGCCATTTTATCTATGGTCTTAAGGATCGCATCTGGCCGGATTTCGTTTGCCATTTCTCTCTTTTTCGTGGATCTCATCCTCAGTCCAGTGGTTTTCATGGTGATCATGTTCAGTCCTGGCATTCTTCGGATGAATTGGTTGAAGTTTCTCAGCGTAGTCCCACAAGCATTAAACCTAATCTGAATTTCTTGGAGATCAGCATTGCTAATGATAAGTCTGTGCATGCACGTTCAGTTCTGTCATAGTTTGACATCTTGGGTTCTGCAAAGCCGCAGTTAGTGAATTCAGTTCAGTTCGGGTCCTGCTCTCCTGTCCGCTTAACTCCGGCGACCTCAACGCCGGTGAATGATCAGCATGATTCGGTTGTTTTTGGCAGTTTTCCGGATCCGGTTTTATTGGGAAAGGATCCTATTTCCAATTTTTTTATTCCGGAAGGTTTTGCAATCAAATATTTTTCAAACTTGCCAAAGATAACGCTTGAGCATTTGGAGGATCTGAGAAGCGCCAATTATGCGGATAAAGATATATGTCATGCTCTGGGAATTCCCTTTGTTCCAGAGAAGGAGTTCATTTTTCAAATCCTGGGAAGATGTTCTCATTGTGGGCTTCAGGATCACTCGAGATCTCTTTGTCCTGGAATCTGTGATGCTTGTAAGTTACTGGGCCGTAAATGTGATAAATGTTCTCCACCTAGTTTGGGCCTTGGGCCATGTTCGAGGTGCTTTGCTCTGGACCATGTGTTCGCAAATTGTGACGTGGGCGTCCGATGTCGAGGTTGTAAGCAGTTAGGCCATTTTGTCAGATTTTGTCAAGCGAGGAAGGTCTGGAGGCCTAAGGCGCAACACCAGAAGTTGTTGCGGAAACAGAGGAAAGTTTGGGTGGTTAAAGAAAAACATGGCAACAAATCTAATATTTCCCAGATTTTGGGGAGTCCCCTGGAGCTTGCCGTCCCACATCCTAGCCAGGGTGCTTCAGAGCACCTCTTTCTCTCTGCTGAACAAGAAGTTGCATCTGCAACCCTAATCCGAGGAAGCAGTGCTGCGCCACCGTATGATGGTGTGGGTGCAGAGTTGGTGGTGCCTTTGTCAATTTGTGCTGTCTATTTCTTTGCTCAGTTTTATTCAGTTGTTGATACTCCTCGTTTGGCGTATGGTAGAGCAAATCCAGTGGATTTGGATCAGTTTGCTAGTGCTGTTCTCTTAGGAATCCAGAAAATGGTCCTGGATTGGTTTGAATACGAAACTCATTTGACTGCTGGTGCTCTGATAGATACAATTTATGTGCCTAACAACTTGATGAATCTCTTGCTCCCTAGCATTGTTGGTGTGGATACGCAACAGTCGGTGGTTATGCAGGAAAAGGAGGGCATGTCTCTGGTTAGTGATGAGCTGATGCAGAATAGAGGGGTGTGATACGTCTCAAACGTATCTATAATTTTTGATGTTCCATGCTTGTTTTATACCAATTGCTACATGTTTTGCATCTACTTTATATCACTTTTATACATTTTCTGCGACTAACCTATTAACAAGATGCCACAGTGCCAGTTCCTGTTTTCTGCTGTTTTTGTATTCCAGAAAAGCTAGTCTGGAAATATTCTCGGAATTGGACGAAAATTTACGGAGGCCCCTATTTTACCAGAAGACTCCATGGGCCAGAAGGACAAGTCCGGGGGAGGCCCGAGGGCCCCACACGTCGGCTCGGCGCGGCCAGGAATCTCCCGGTGCCCTGGGGTGGTGTCGCCTCCTTGTGCACCGCCTCGCGACGCCCTTTGGACTATATATTGCCCCTGACCTAAAACTCAAGGAACAATTGACGAAACTCCCGAATACATCTCCGTGCTCCGCCGCCACGAAACTTCGTTTCGGGGGTCAGAATGTCCTGTTCCGGCACCCTGCCGGGACGGGGATTGACCCCCGGAGCCATCTCCATCGACCACGCCGCTTCCACTTCGACTCCATGATGGTTTGTGAGTAGTTCTCCCATGGACTACGGGTTCTAGCTGTAGCTAGTTGGTACTCTCTCTCTCCCATGTACTTCAATACAATGATCTCATGAGCTGCCTTACATGATTGAGATCCATATGATGTAATCGGTGTTGTGTTTGTTGGGATCCGATGAATATTGAATACTATGTCAAGTTGATTATCAATCTATCTTATATGTTATTTAAGATCTTGCATGCTCTCCGGTACTTGTGGTTACCTTGATCAAGTAGTTGCCTGTATCTCCAAGAGAGAGTATTTATGCTAGATAGTGGGTCCATGCCTCCATTTAACCTGGGACAGTGACAGAAAGTTCTAAGGTTGCGGATGTGCTGTTGCCACTAGGGATAACCTAACAATGCTATGTCCACGGGCATATGTGTTTGTTTACATTACGCACTTTACTTAATGCAATTATCCGTTGCTTGCAACTTAATACCAACGGGGGACTCGGATGACAACCCGGCGGTGGATTATTAGTCATAGATGCTGTTGGATAACGGTCTATGTATCTTGTCGTAATGCCCAATTAAATATCATAGTAGTCATCATGTGATATATATGCATTGTCATGCGCTCAATATTCTGTCAATTGCCCAACTGTAATTTGTTCACCCAACACTTGTTATTGGAGAGTTACCACTAGTGTAGATAGCTGGGAACCCCGGTCCATCTGTAATCATTATTGCTTTTCCGTCAACTCCACGCAAGCAACTATTTTCTGGTGCCATTACTTCTGTGTTACTGCTACTGTTGCTCTCATATTACTGCTGCTTTCACATCACGTTTGTTACTAGTGCTTTCTCAGGTGTGGTGGAATTGACAACTCCGCTGCTAAGGCTTATAAGTATTCTTTGTCTCCCCTTGTGTCGAATCAATAAATTTGGGTTTTACTTCCCTCGAAGACTGTTGCGATCCCCTATACTTGTGGGTTATCAGGGTGATGACTCATGACATTGTGACTTCTGAAGGCACAATTGATGTGTCCGTGCTAGCTTCTAGTTCTTCTGAAGATGCTGTCATTCAGCCTGCTGGTCGTGTTAAGAGGAGGCAGAAAGTTCATACTCCAATGGTGGCCTCGAGAAAAGTGTTACGTAGTGACAAGGAAGGTTTTATGCCTTTACAGCTGATTAAAGAGCCACGCAAGAAGTCTGCTAAATTTGGGAGCTGAACAAGTAGAACAATTTGTTACATTTGTGGCAGCTGCTGAAATAGATTCCTTCATGGCTAAAAATTATGAAACCTGTGTTGCTTGTAATAAACTTAAAGAAACGGTCTCTTTTATTCTTGATTATTGCCTAGAAAATTTCAGCAATAATTGTTATATCATTGATTATAAAGAGAGACTCATTAATGCACAAGAATGCACTCACAATTTGCAGGAACCTGTAGAAGAAGAAACTACTGCTGAAGCTGAAAGCTCATTGGATGAAAAAGAGGAGGAGAGTGATGAACAAAAGGAGGAAGAATGGAGTAGCTACCCATGCCTACCTTCTAATGAGAGTAACTCTTTATCTCTTACACTATTTGATTGCCCTCCATGCTTACCAAAGGAGGATGAATGTTATGTTCCTGTGGATTCTCTTGAAAATTCCCTATGAGTAAAACTTGTGGAAATGATTATGCTACTGATATTTATGATAATCCATGCTATTTTGATAAATCTTATGATAATCCTTTATTTGTGCCTAATTTCGAAATGCATGGTAATGAGAAAGTTTGCTTAGAAAATGTTTATGATAAAGCTCTAGATGATGGTCCTATATTGGTTGATAATATTAATTGTACTACTAATGAAAATGGGATTGGAGAGGTCTTGACTTTATCTAGATAGTCCCATACCTCTTGAGAATGATCAATCATCTTGTTATAAAATTGTTAAAAGTGGGTTTGAAAGTTTTAATCCCACTATTTTTGAGCTTGATAAGAATTATGTGTTTGTAGATCATGAAAAGCATGCTTTATGTGATAGTTATATTGTTGAGTTTGTTCATGATGCTACTGAAAATTATTATGAGAGAGGAAAATATGGTTGTAGAAATTTTCATGGTACTAAAGCACCTCTCTATATGCTGAAAGTTCTGAAGTTACTCTTGTTTTATCTTCCTATGCTTGTCACTTTGTTCTTCATGAATTTATTTGTGTACAAGTTTCCTATGCATAGGAAGTGGGTTAGACTTAAATGTGTTTCGAATTTGCTTCTTGATGCTCCTTTTGCTTCATTTTCTATTTTTATGTGAGCATCATTAAAACTATCAAGCCTAGCTAAAAGGCATTAAAGAAAAGCGCTTATGGGAGGCAACCCATTTTATTTTTCTGCAATTTTTCTTTTATTGAGTCAAGGAGGTTGTTTACTTCTGTAGCAACTCCTTTGTATCTTTACTTTCTTGCATTGTTGTGCCAAGAGTAGTCTCTAATGATAAGATGATGCTAATTTTGATTGCTGCGCAGAAACAGATTTTTGCTGTTCACTGTACGAAATTCCTAAAATCACCAGATTGTGAATTAAATCTGAAATTTTTTGTGCGTAATCTTTATGTATGCATCTTTCGTTAGTTCAACGTTTTTCGATTTGAGTCCCGTAAGTGCCTCGAAAAAATTCATCTTTACTGGCTGTTCTGTTTTGACAGATTCTGTCTCTGTTTTTTGCATTGTCTCTTGTGGGCTTTAAGCAAGGTTCTCTAGACGTGGAGGGCTGTAGCTAATGTTTTATTGAGTTCTTGCAATGTGTCACAACAGAACCAGTGGATTAAAGTTTTTGAGTACTAACCCCTCTAATGAGAATTACGTTGAGTTTGGTGTGGCGGAAGTTTTCAAGGGTCAAGAGGGAAGAGTGATATAATAGGATGAAGAAGAGTGAAGAGCTCAAGCTTGGGGAGGCTCCCATGGATCTCCCCAGCATATTTCAAGAAGACTCAAGCGTCTAAGCTTGGGGATGCCCAAGGCATCCCCTTCTTCATCGGCAAAATTATCAGGTCATCTCTAGTGAAACTATATTTTAATTCTTTCACATCATATGTGCTTTTCTTGGAGCGTCTGTGTGCTTTTATTTTCAGTATTGCACTTTTATTTTCAATAAAGCTTGACTGGACCCTAGCATTCTTGATTGGGAGAGAGACACGCTCCGCTTTTTCATGAGAATACTCCTATTCTTCACTTATATTTGTTGAGTATTCATATCTAGCGCTGTTCAGCTTTTAGCTCTTGTTTTCATGTATCTCTTGTCAGAGCTATTAGCTTTCTTTTGTAGAAAGTACTCTCTTGCTTCACTTATATTTGTTTGGAGAGTTGTTGAAATAAATTGATTGGTGTTTGGTTGGTTCAGAAAATGTTGCATGTGGTAATTGGTATAAGGAAAAACTTGCTTAATCTTGTAGATCACTAATTTGGATAACTTGATGCTTGTCAATTGTTTTGAGTTAACAAGTAGATCATGATTAAATTTGTGCATCACATGAGTTAAGCCTATTAGTGAAGAACTACCGTAAAGCTTGTTGAAAATTTGGTTTGCATCGGTGGTATCTCTAAGGTCTAGATATTTTCTAATAACAGGGTTTGGTTAACAAGGAAGACGGTATGAAGTCTTATAACGTTTGCAATATGTTTGTCATATAAAACTTGGTGTACGGGTTGATATTCTTGTTTGCTTACATAAACCTTGCTAGCCTAAACTCTGTACTGAGAGGGAATGCTTCTCGTGCATCCAAATCCTTGAGCCAAAATCCATGCCATTTGTGTCCACCATAACTACCTATATGTGGTATTTCCTTGCCACTCCAAGTAAATTTTTCATGTGCTACCTTTAAATTATTCAAAATGTTATTATTCCCTTTTTGTGTCAATGTTTACTAGCTCATGAGGAATTAGTGTGGTTATTCTTTATTCTATTTGTCAAATGGACTTTTACACCTGGACTAGTGGCATATACATCCGCTTATCCAATAATTGCAAAAAGAGCTGGCAACGGGGTGCCCAGTCCCAATTAATTACAACTTTAACCAATTAATTCTCTTCACACTTTTGCCCTGATTCATCAGTAAGCAATGACAAACAGTGAAATACCTGCATGTGTGTAAACCAAAGAGAAAGAGGGATGATCTGCCTTGCTGGTAGAAATAACGTCCTTCATGGGAGCCGCTCTTAAAAGTCCGTTTGACAGGTAGAATACTGTTCTCACCCGCTACCATTCGTTGACAATTAACAAACACCTCTCAAAAATAGATACTCCTCCATGGTATGTGATTGATGGAAGGCACCCGAGGATTCGGTTAGCCATGGCTTGTGTTAGCAAGGTTGGGAGGAGTATCAAATATTTTATGCAATCTCTATATGCTTTCAAAAACCTAAAAGCTCTAGCACATGACTTAATCCCTGCTTCCCTCTGCGAAGGGCCTTTCTTTTACTTTTATGTTGAGTCAGTTTTCCTATTCTTTCTGTCTTCCACAAGCAAACACTAGTGTCAACTTTGTTACAACATGCGTTATATGCAACGTATTGGACTTGTTATACTACTTTGTGTTGACGATATCCATGAGATAAATATGTTGAAAGTTGAAGCAAATGCTGAAACTTAATTCTTCCTTTGTGTTGATTAAATACCTTTTATTAGAAACTATTGCTTTATGAGTTAACACTTATGCAAAACTGTTTGATGCTTGTCTCGAAAGTACTATTCATGAAAACGTTTAGCTTGTGTGATTCATTGTTTACTCATTATCTATTTGGTAGCAAATTATAGACCATTGACTTGGATCACTTCATTCATTTACATGTGCCTTGCAATATTATATGATCAAGATTATGATGGTAGCATGTCACCTCAAAAATTATTTTGTTTTTATCGTTTACCTACTCGAGGACGAGTAGGAACTAAGCTTGGGGATGCTGATACGTCTCAAACGTATCTATAATTTTTGATGTTCCATGCTTGTTTTATACCAATTGCTACATGTTTTGCATCTACTTTATATCACTTTTATACATTTTCTGGGACTAACCTATTAACAAGATGCCACAGTGCCAGTTCCTGTTTTCTGCTGTTTTTGTATTCCAGAAAAGCTAGTCTGGAAATATTCTCGGAATTGGACGAAAATTTTCGGAGGCCCCTATTTTACCAGAATACTCCATGGGCCAGAAGGACAAGTCCGGGGGAGGCCCGAGGGCCCCACACGTGGGCTCGGCGCGGCCAGGAATCTCCCTGTCGGGGATGTAATCCCCGGGTACCCAAAAGTGGTTGTGTTAACCGGGTTGTTAAAAGAAATAGAAGCGGGATTTAATGAGTAAACGATAAAGAAAAGGCAAAGGAAAGCAACCCGTGCCGATTTTGGAGCTGTCCGGATCGAGATATACGCAACTGAGCCGAATCACGGCCAAACCTCGGAGCAGTCCGAGATATTCACTTCGGGTGGGCCGAGATGCAGACCTCGGTATGGGCCGAGTTACGCGGCAGTCTCGGCAAGCCGAGTCATCCGGATCCTGGCCGCATGCATGTGCTGCGTGTACGTCTTGGCCGCATGCATGTACTGCGTGCAGGCCCGATCGTTCCTTGTCCATGCTAATCCATGCATGAGTGCATTTAGACCATGGGGCTACTAATTACCTTATATAGTATATTATTTATGTAATGACGCCGGCTAATCCATGCATGAGCATGATTATTGAGCTGAGTCCCTTGGCCAGGCCGACGTCTGTGTAATCCGGAGTGGACCGAATCAATCACAGCTCCCTGCCGACATACTAGTCACGGACGAATCGATTATTGCACACCTCCACACCCCGGCTGGACCAGCTTCGCAACCTCGGACGGGCCACTCCCTTGCCTTGCTACCCCGGACGTGTCTGCATGTGCTATGCATCGATCGGACCGAGCTCTGCTGCCTGACTCGGCTGGACAGGCCGAGGTGCCACAGCCTCGGGCGAGCTCCCTCTGGCGGACCAAAGCTGCGCAGGTTGTCTCCCGCGTTGCGTAGACTGTTGTCTTCTCATCCCGGATCACGACCACTACTTCGGCTCCTACCTCTACTTCAACCGGATCATCATCAACCGGATCATCGTCAACCGGATAGTCTACCTCGACCAAGACACCCCGTCCGGGTCATCCCAGATGCTACCTCGACCAGGTCTACTTCACCAACGCTACTTCAACTCAGGCGCCAAGCGGGCTCCAGGTCGAGGTAGGAGGCCTCGACGTTCCACCGCTGCTTCCTCTACTTCGACATCAACTTCTCCAATCCGAGTCTACTTCCACCGACGCCGGGTCATCTCTAACCGGATTATCTCTGCCGACGACGGGACATCCTTATCCGAATCATCATAAATATCTTCGGGAGAGGATAAGAAGAGGACGTGGAGATTCAGAGGACAACGGCTAAAAGACACCTGGGGAGTATATATGCATTGTCATGTGCTCAATATTCTGTCAATTGCCCAACTGTAATTTGTTCACCCAACACTTGTTATTGGAGAGTTACCACTAGTGTAGATAGCTGGGAACCCCGGTCCATCTGTAATCATTATTGCTTTTCCGTCAACTCCACGCAAGCAACTATTTTCTGGTGCCATTGCTTCTGTGTTACTGCTACTGTTGCTCTCATATTACTGCTGCTTTCACATCACGTTTGTTACTAGTGCTTTCTCAGGTGTGGTGGAATTGACAACTCCGCTGCTAAGGCTTATAAGTATTCTTTGTCTCTCCTTGTGTCGAATCAATATATTTGGGTTTTACTTCCCTCGAAGACTGTTGCGATCCCCTATAATTGTGGGTTATCAAGACTATTTTCTGGCGCCGTTGCCGGGGAGCATAGCTCTACTCATAAGTTCACCTGGGGAGTACTCTCTACCTCTCTCTCTGTTTTTATTTTATTTTGTTTTGTCTAGTTTACTTTTGTCTAGTTTTATTTTGCTTAGTTTATTTCTGTTTAGTTGTGTTTTGTTTAGTTTACTTTTGTTTAGTTTATTTTTGTCTAGTTTTATTTTTCTTATATACCCAAAAATCCATAAAAATTTAAAACCAAAAATTAAAAAAAACTGTTGCTATGGAATAACATGCTAGAACCTCTATGTTTATGGAAGGTAAAGAATTATATATAAAGTATAGAGAATCAAGAGAGGGTAAAATCATGAGAGGCATGTTAAAAAAGTTAAATCAAATTGCTGAAATTTTGCTGGAACGCCATGATATAAATTGTTGCTCTGAACAGGATACTAAACATCTTAAATTCCAATATGGCTTTAGTGAAGAAGTTTTAATTATGAACTATCATTGGAATAACTATATTCATTTGGGAGCTGAACAAGTAGAACAATTTGTTACATTTGTGGCAGCTGCTGAAATAGATTCCTTCATGGCTAAAAATTATGAAACCTGTGTTGCTTGTAATAAACTTAAAGAAACGGTCTCTTTTACTCTTGATTATTGCCTAGAAAATTTCAGCAATAATGTGTCGGGGAGTTGCCCCCGGGTAGGGCAAAGAGGTGGAGTGGAAAGTCAATCCGGGTCTCACAAACCGGATCACTCGGACCGGATCAAGTTTAAAGACAGGAAGAGACCAAGAGGCATCAGGCAAAGTCTAGCCGGATCAGAGGAAGAGACCCGGCTCGACTAGCCGGGTTGCCTAGGAAGAGATCCGGCTCAACTAGCCGGGTTGCCTGGAAGAGATCCGGTTCAGCTAGCCGGGTTGCCTGGAAGAACCCGGCTTACTAGCAATGTCGGATAATGCACAGGGGCCGAGTAATGTCAGTAAAGTTCACGGGTCCTGCAGGCCTCCTGCCCGAAGCTCAGAAGACACGGGATTCCTGGGAGCGCAGCAACCTAGGAGCTGACTCGACCAATTCGGGAAAGGGGCTATGGCCTAGACCCGGTGGGCTACGCCTGCCATTGCCTGAAGAGGCAAGATAGGCCTGCTAGGACTTGACAGCCAGGTCAAGCCACGGGATTCCTGGGAGCGCAGCAACCTAGGAGCTGACTCGGCCAATTCGGGAAAGAGGATGTGACCTAGACCCGGTGGGCTACAGCTGCCATTGCCCGAAGGGGCAAGAAAGGCCTGACAGTCCGGCCGTTGGATTGACAGGGGGCAGAGGCTTGTCCTTTTCCTCTTGGCAATGCCATTGTCTCATGGAGCCAGGGCAAAAAGGTAAACCGGTTAGTGTATAAGTAGACCACTACATCCTCCAGTGCGAGGGACGACGACGGAGGAGAGGCCACATTTCCCCCTGTTCCATCTTCCTCTTAGAGCTCTCACCATTGTTGCTTCATACAGCTCGAGGAGCACTTTGTACTTGTTCCCTTTGAGATATAAGAGAGTAGGATAGTGCTGCAGTAGGGGTGTTACCTCCTCAAGAGGGCCCCGAAGCAGGGTACATCTTGGTGTGCTTTGGTTGTTCTTGGTTTGGCTTGTTCTTGCTTGTTCTTGTGAGTTCTTGGTTGTTCTTCATGCGTGCTTCTTGAGCGCGCACACCCTCCCCGGATCCCCCAACGTCCCAGCGAGCCCCCAACTTAAGCCATCCCATGACATCTGCCGTGACACCACCACGACAGTTGGCGCCCACCGTGGGGCTGATAGTGGCGCTTGCTGGGTTAATTTCGGACGGGATCTTCGTCATCAACGCGGGACTCAACATCGCCATTGTCCCCGCGCTCTAGCTTGACATCATCGACAGATCCGTGGAGTGAAAAGTAACGCGGGGACTCGACATCGCCATGGTCCTCCGCAATCTAGCCTGCAGCAGCGAGCAGAGATTGGCGCGGCCTTCATCAACGGCATCTTCGGCAGGTCCCAGATCTGCTCCTGCTTCGCTTGCGCGCCGGCAGAGCTGCGCCTCGCCGGCTCTCTGGCCGCGTTCCGGCCGCGTATCCGTTGTCCAGGTCTGCGCCGGCCGGCCGTGGATCTGCGTCCGTGCCCTGCATCTCCTCCGCGCTGTTCGTCCTCTCGCGGGTCGTCTTCACCGCTGCTTCGTCAAGCTACTGTGGCCGCCCTTTGTAATTCGGCATGTGCAAAAGCTAAAGCAAGCAGGCAGGCAACTGGATCGTTGGAGCGTGATGTGTGGCTAGTGGCCGTGCATCGTGCATGCTTAACCGAGTCTGCTTGCTAAGCAAGCACCCAGGCAGCTGGAGCAAAACAACTGGATAAGCATCCAGGCAAGCAGTTGAATCTGTTGTTGGTCGGGTCGTGCATGCCAGCTGCATGCATGCATGCGTGCGTACGCAGGCAGCCGGATCAGTTGTGTGCTAGCTTGTGCTAGCCAACTACATGCATGCGTGCGTACGCGGACTCCGAGTCTAGTCTGGGTAACCCGAATCATGTCTTGGAAATCCGAGTCTAGTCTCGATAATCCGAATCAAGTCTAGGAAAATCCGACATGTGTTTGTCAGATCCGACACACAGGTGGTCCGAGCCGAGAAGTTGGTGACACAGGCCGACATGCTGATATCCATGCCGGCATTAGCGTCTTCCTCGACCTCTCCAGCAACCTGGCCTTGTAAGTATCGTTTATATGTCTACGTCATGCTTTTAGATAGTCTCAAACTGTGCTCGGGGACTGCCCCCTCGTTTCTACCTTGCTTTGATTAGTTGTTTTCCCCGGGGGCAAAGTGTTTTGACCCGGGGACTAGATAGCCAGTACAGTTTAGTTTTATCTCAAAAGTAACTCGGGGACTGCCCCCTCGCTTTTTGTCTAAGTGTTCTACCCGGGACAAGATGTCTTGACCCGGGGACTGGATAGCCAGTCTGTTTTGCACCTCTCCTAGATAAGAAAAGTAACTCGGGGACTCGGTTGAAACCGAGTCTAGTTTTTTGTGCTTAGTATCTGCTGTTAGATTCGTATTCTATCAAGTGCTATAGCTAGTTTGCCTCGATTAGTATAATTGTTGTTTCCGTCAAATATTCTTCATGATATGTATGTTGGACTAACGTTGAAAGGTGACATCGGTTTTGTTGAGAACGTTCGTTACTGAGGTATCCTGGAAATCCGAAGTATTCCAGAAATCCGAGGTGCGTTGTAATCCGAATCACATTGGAAATCTGGATCCTATTGGCAATCCGAATTACATTGAGAATCCGGATCATATTGGAAATCTGGATCCTATTGACAATCCGAATCACATTGAGAATCCGGATCATATTGGAAATCTGGATCGCATTGAGAATCCGGATCATATTGGAAATCTGGATCCTATTGACAATCCGAATCACATTGAGAATCCAGATCATATTAGAAATCTGGATCGTATTGGTAATCCGAATCACATTGATAATCCGGATCATATTGGAAATCTGGATTGATTGAAAATCCGGATCTTGTTGGAAATCCAGGTTATAATGGAAATCCAAGGTATCATGGTTATATTGGTTATCTCAAATTATCCAAGGTACCCTAGCATTATCGGTATTCTCTAGATCGCCGTGTATTTCGGTTTACCATAGTATCACGGTATCATTCCCCATCCCGGATCGCCGTTTATTTCGGTTTGTCACAATATCATGACATCATTCCAGATCCCACATCGCTGTTTGTTATGTTTGCCAGCGTACCATGGCATCATTTGCATACCAGATCTTTGTTTATATTTGTTAGTCAGAGGCAACCTTTGAATTATGTTTTTGCAGGTTATATGTCATTCCAGCAGTGGCTGGAGACATCTATGTCGGTATACGCCCAAGATGGCTAAAACCGGCATTTGAGATATGGTTATGTCAAACCAGCAGTGGCTGGAGACATCTATGTCGGTATACGCCCAAAGGTGGCTAAAACCGGCATTTGAGATATGGTTATGTCAAACCAGCAGTGGCTGGAGACATCTATGTCGGTATACGCCCGAAGTGGCTAAGAACCGACATATGAGTTATGCCCAAAGAGGTCGTGGTACCGAGACATGTGTGATATGCCCAAAGAGGCCGAGGTACCAAGTTATGTGATATGCCCAGAGGGGCCGAGGTACCGAGACATATGTGATATGCCCAGAGGGGCCGAGATACCGAGACATATGAGATACATACTTGCAGGTTTATGTCGGTCCAGCTTACGCTGGCGGCATCCGAGTTCGGTAAAAGCCAGGAGGGCTAACCGACGCTGGCGGCATTCGAGTTCGGTAAAAGTCAGGAGGGCTACCCGATACTGGCGGCATCCAAGTCGGTAAAAGCCAGGAGGGCTAACCGACGCTGGCGGCATCCGAGTTCGGTAAAAGCCAGGAGGGCTAACCGACGCTGGCGACATCCGAGTTCGGTAAAAGCCAGGAGGGCTAAGAACCGACACATAATGGTGACCATGCAGGCAGTGTGCCAAATTGCCCAATGTCGGCAGAGACTTCTGTACATAGCCATGCCCATGCAGGCGACGCATTTCCAGTGCAAACTGTCCATCTCGTTGTTGATTCGGGTGAGCTCGGTCAACCGGATGTCGCATTTGGCCTGGAGGGCATGGCTAAATGACCGACATACAAAGGCGCCCATGCAAGCAGGAGGTTGTGCATATGAAGGTTTTTGATATGGTTAATTATTTTTGTAAGACTGCGCGCGACTCTGCGAGTCCCCCGCAGCCTCGGGGACTACTGTCGGGATGTAATCCCCGGGTACCCAAAAGTGGTTGTGTTAACCGGGTTGTTAAAAGAAATAGAAGCGGGATTTAATGAGTAAACGATAAAGAAAAGGCAAAGGAAAGCAACCCGGGCCGATTTTGGAGCTGTCCGGATCGAGATATACGCAACTGAGCCGAATCACGGCCAAACCTCGGAGCAGTCCGAGATATTCACTTCGAGTGGGCCGAGATGCAGACCTCGGTATGGGCCGAGTTACGCGGCAGTCTCGGCAAGCCGAGTCATCCGGATCCTGGCCGCATGCATGTGCTGCGTGTACGTCTTGGCCGCATGCATGTACTGCGTGCAGGCCCGATCGTTCCTTGTCCATGCTAATCCATGCATGAGTGCATTTAGACCATGGGGCTACTAATTACCTTATCTCTACTATATAATATAGCCAGAGGTGATGGTTGGTACGTCTTTTTGCTTTTCCGATTTTACCCCTGCCCTTTGGAAGATATTACGGCACTGCCACCGCCAAGTGAAAATAACGGTTCGGGTTAGACCGCTGGAAATCCCCTCCCCTTCGTTCTGTTTCACATCGTCCATCCACAGGATCCCCGCCGCCCTTCTCCTCTGCCACCGGGCGGGGGCATGTTCATGGAGGAAGGCGGAGTAGCGCGGGGCCCCCGCGCCACCCTAGATTCTCCTCCGCCGCCACGAGGCCTCCCGCAGCCGGCCGGGACACCACGGCCCCAATCCGTCCGTCCTACTACCTGCTGCGCTGCCTCCACTAGAGCTCCGCGTCGGTGGCCACAGATCCGCTCGAGGCGCCATGGATGCGCTCGGAGGAATCCACCTCCACCATCCTTCGAAGCTGCCTTGGGTTCCACTTCCTCCGGTCGGAACACAGCATCCCGACCTCCGCCGGCCATCCACGTACGTGTCTCGCCGCCGAATCGACGGCCCCGACGGCTGAGGCCCTTTCCCGCGGCTGCCGGACGACCTTCGCTTGCTTGCCGAAATCGATGGCTCCAGCCAATCTGCGTCGTCGCGAGTTAGCCGCTGTGCTCCCGAGCCACCACACCGGCGCTCGCTCAGACGCGGAAGCCGCTGCCTCCAGCAGTGCTCCGGTGACCGGCGCCTGCACGTAGCCTGCGAGGCCGCTCCGCCTGGTAGCCGGCGTCCCTGCTCTTTCTCTCCCCGTGCAGCCTGGGCAGTGTAAATTTCTGTCGACGGAAGTACAAGTCTTGTACTGTATATTCAGTGAAATACACATCGCTTGTATTCTCCGTCGCGTGCGTTCTGATTGAGAGAGCGAGCTAGCTAAGCTAGCTCCGTCTCTTTTTTGCTCTCTGAATTTCTATGGAAGTAGGCCGCACTTGTTTTTTATCTTTTCTTTGGCATTGAGCAACACTTGTGTACTCCTCAACATTAGAGAGATTAATTCGGAATTGAACTATTTCTCCACTTTACTTTGCATTTTCTTTTAGAATTTCCACACAACAAACCATCTAGAAGTGAAGTTGATATTTCTCCACTCTGGCCGCTCCTTTCTGTCCTCCATTCCCGCACGGCCTCTGTTCCTCTCCATCTCTAATTTTCTTTTTTAGAACTTATGTCGTCAGTACAAGCAGCTCAAATAAGAAGTACAACAACAGGATAACAATAAGTACGAGAAAGCACGAGCTACAGCGAGTTCGCTGGCTGCTCATCCTACGGCTGCTGGTACCGGAGATCACACATTGGCCTGGAAGAAGATTCGCATTTTATTATTGAAATTGAAATGAGTCTGACAATTCTTTTCAACTGAATTAGAAAATTTAGAATTTTCAGCATTATTTATACTAGAAAATTGTTTGACCAGCACACGATATATATACTGTCCTGAAAAGAAAAAAAATTGTTGATCCAGCTTAGTAGCTTCATTTGTTTGTTTCATATACACCGATTTTCTCGTGTCTTGCATTTAATGCCTGGCAATTTTTCTATCAAAAAAAAATGAATTTATACGAGAACAAGGCCACACTATATATAGGTCCTAGATTTGACATTGTATATGTTTGTCATGTATTCACCCGTAGCAATGCACGGGTATTGTGCTATAATAGTAGTATAGATATTGCTAGATGCCGTGATGGTACGTTTGTTGTGGTACGTCGGGACCCTCGCGCTCGCGTCTCCACGATCCAGCCGTGATCATGTCGGACTCTCGCACGCGGCACGCCCGCCTCGCTACGGTCGCGATCCGCACATGGGCCAAGGCCCAACGAGAAGACCCGCCAGCCATCGCACGCAAGGCCACCAGATGGCCGTCTTCGTTTTGCTCCCAGCCAGGCTTCGTCGCTACCTCCGATTCCGTCCTCTCTCACACGAATCCCTCTCTTTTTCGCCTCCACTTCTCCTCTCTGCGATTCGAAGCGACCTTCTAAACGATTCAACGCACTGTTGTTCCACCCGCAGGATGGGTGGAGAAAAACTAGCCAAGTCGCCCAATCGGAAGCTGGATGTACCAAGCGCCATGGGAGGAGCTTCGGAACTCGCGCTTCCATATCATAAGGACAGCTTCCATATGTATCTGCTATGTGTTCTGAAAAGGAAAGAAATGAGCTCGTGGTGCAAGAGAGAAGAATTATGTGGCTTCAATTATGGGAGATTAAAGTTGATACTCCCGAATTTGAAACAAGAAGCATAGGCATGCATGGAGAAGAGAGAGAGAGAGAACGCATCTGTAACACTAGAGCAAGCTGGAGGGGAAGGTAATAAATAAGATTATCTAATGTATTATTTTACTGTCACATGGCCCCAATGCCAATTCGTACACAGAACAAAAAACTGCACCGATTAATCTGATTCTACGTTATGCTTGGCACAAGCGCACATGACTTAGGATAAATGCATGTTTGAGATATGTTTACGTGGGAGGGCACCGACCATGAACTTTAAATATAAAATATAATTATATGTCATTAAAGTATATACAATTAGATTTATATTTGAAAGCATATTTAACGATATTATTTTTGTAACAAACCAAACATGTTATGTCAATTAATTTTATGGTTCAAGTTAGGCTAAAATTCGAGGGGAAATTAAAAAGTTGTCATTGTTTGTATATCATCCACATCAACGGGAAATTTCCACGTGCACTACATTTGTATGTGTGGAAATAAAAACACTAAATGCCCGTAGCAACGCACGGGCATTCAACTAGTATAGTATATTATTTATGTAATGACGCCGGCTAATCCATGCATGAGCATGATTATTGAGCTGAGTCCCTTGGCCAGGCCGACGTCTGTGTAATCCGGAGTGGACCGAATCAATCACAGCTCCCTGCCGACATACTAGTCACGGACGAATCGATTATTGCACACCTCCACACCCCGGCTGGACCAGCTTCGCAACCTCGGACGGGCCACTCCCTTGCCTTGCTACCCCGGACGTGTCTGCATGTGCTATGCATCGATCGGACCGAGCTCTGCTGCCTGACTCGGCTGGACAGGCCGAGGTGCCACAGCCTCGGGCGAGCTCCCTCTGGCGGACCAAAGCTGCGCAGGTTGTCTCCCGCGTTGCGTAGACTGTTGTCTTCTCATCCCGGATCACGACCACTACTTCGGCTCCTACCTCTACTTCAACCGGATCATCATCAACCGGATCATCGTCAACCGGATAGTCTACCTCGACCAAGACACCCCGTCCGGGTCATCCCAGATGCTACCTCGACCAGGTCTACTTCACCAACGCTACTTCAACTCAGGCGCCAAGCGGGCTCCAGGTCGAGGCAGGAGGCCTCGACGTTCCACCGCTGCTTCCTCTACTTCGACATCAACTTCTCCAATCCGAGTCTACTTCCACCGACGCCGGGTCATCTCTAACCGGATTATCTCTGCCGACGACGGGACATCCTTATCCGAATCATCATAAATATCTTCGGGAGAGGATAAGAAGAGGACGTGGAGATTCAGAGGACAACGGCTAAAAGACAAAGGAGATGACGGCATCTACCGGAGATGCCGGAGACAAACGCTAGAAGACAAAGGAGTCAACTCAGTGAACAGTGCGTGAACAGTGTATTTCTGGGCCATCTCTTGTCCCCTGGGCTCTCTCTTTATAAGGAGCACCAGGGGAATAGCTCAGGGGACGCGCGGGTGCGCGCAGCCAGAGGCTCTTCTCCCTTGCTCCTTCTTCTTCCTAGAGCTCCCCACTATTGTTGGATCAAACAACTCGAGGAGCACTTGTAGCCCACCGTATACAAAGAGGAGAATATATCAAGTAGGCTAGTGCTGTAGTAGGGGGTTTTACCTCCTCACGAGGGCCCCGAAGCAGGGTACATCGTGGTGTGTTTGTGCATGTCTGTGTTCTTGCGGTTCTTGTTCTTGTTCTTGCTTGTTCTTCGTGTGTGCTTCGTGTGTTCTTCGTGTGCGGTTCCATCGTGCAATCCCTCCCCGAATCCATAAGCACACGTTCGGCCCCAGAATAAGCCACCCCGTGGCATCTGCGTGATTCCCACCACGACAGGGGGAGTTTTGGCAGTTCCGGACGGGTTCCGTCACCAGCTCCGGCGTGCGAGTGCGGTCAGGGCTCGTCTGCAACTACGGCGGGTTCACCTTCATCAGCGACAACGCCGGCTGCTTCGCGGGAGGACCACTCCCTGTGGATGGACACTTCATCCAGTTCGGCAGCTTCCTCACCTACGTCACCACCGAGCTTGTCCGCGAGTACCCGGCGCAGGTGCTCGTGGCCGAGGATCCTCCGTCTTACCGCGCAGCTCTCGGACGGCGCAGCGCTCGCCCCGGGAGTAGCGTGGAGGTGATGATGACCGGGCTAAGTGCTGGTGCAGGCAAAGGAGATGCCGGCACTAGCGTGCCCGAGGAGCTGGTCACGCCAACCGACCTGGGCGACAAGCCGACTCGGACGGCGAAATTCCCAAAGGAGAAACCAGATCCGGTTGGCCCACTTGGCATGTCAAGTATGGAGGCTCCCTTAGAGGATGTCCTCGAAAAGTTGGCTCGGCCAGTGGCGCCCGGGCAAATGTAGAGCTTACTATAGCTCAGTTAGAGGCAGAGCGCCTGAGGTTGCAAAGAGAAGCCCGGTTGGTGGTAGAGTCTAGGCAAGCATTTGATAGAGACATGAGAGAGTACAATGCTGCCAATGGTATCACCGATGGTTTCACTCCAGTAGCGCCTCACCCACGCAAGAGAGTTGACTTGCGCAACAGGGGTAAGGACCTCAATGACGAGTTAGCTAGAGCCGCAAGATCGAGCTCGAGTAAGGCTACTAGTCATAGATCGGGTACAGGCAAGCCGGTGTATAGCTCCCCGGCCAAGAATCTTAGGGCTGCAGCGGCAGCGCGAGCCGAGTTGACCACTTTAACCGGGGATGCTTGGCGCAAGCAGGCAGAAAGAGTCAATGAGCTGGTTGATGTGTGTAACAGGCAGAATGAGGCTTTTCGGAAAGCTAATCCGGACGCTGGTGGTTCTCGAGTGGTAGTGTCGGCTAAGGCTGTTAGCCAGAGATCCAAGGGGCAAGCATCATCTCCACATGTCGGAGTTGACCGGGCTCAGAGCGTGAATTCGGGCAAGAGCAAGCAGCTACAGGCCTATGATGCCGAGTATGCCGGCAAGCAACTAGCGGCACAAGGAAGAGGTGGCCAGAGCAGAAACAATGGCGGTCAAGGCAATCCGGGAGCCGGAAGGGGCAATTCGGCTGGCCGAGGTCAACCACCTCGTCCTCCTGGGCAGAATCAACCCCGGCAGGAGCAGCAAGTGATGGTGCAAGCGCAGCAACAAGGTGGGGGCCAGGCGGGCTACCACTATGATGATGGTAATTCGGCTATGGCGCGAGCCGGATACCAAACGTATGATAATGCACTTGCGTCCAGGCTGGGACCTCGGACATTGGCTCCGGATGATCAGCGTCTCAGGTTGGATAGGATTTATCAGTCCGAGAGGCTGGAAGAGCAAGGCCCACCAGGTCCTCCTGCTTTGGGCCTAGGATCATGAACGAGCCGAATGTGCCGTTGTTTCAGCTTGGCCGAATCACAAAGCCGTATAACGGCAGCACCAAGCCGCAGGATTGGCTGATAGACTATGTATCCTCGGTGCACATTGCGGGGGGCAATCGCCGATGGGCGGTCCGGTATCTCCCGCATATGTTGGAAGGGCCAGCCCGGATTTGGCTGAACAATTTGCCAGAGGGCAGTATCAATCTTGGATGGACTTGGAACAGGCTTTTTACAGCAATTTCTCCAGCACGTACAAGAGGCCAAACCGACCTCAGCTCTTGTCTGCATGCAGACAGGAAGAGCGGGAGACAGACCGAGAATTTTTGACTCGGTGGAGCAACATTCGCAATTCTTGTGAAGGTGTCGTGGAGGAGCAGGCCATTTCTTGGTTTGCGCAGGGTTGCCGACATGGCACCCCGCTTGGCAGAAGCTCCAGAGGATATGCCAAAGACACTGGCTGAAATGATCCGGATAGCAGATACATATGCTCTTGGCGATCCGACGCAGCCAGCGTTGGATGCGGTGGGAACTAGCAGGAGGCAACCGGTCAACAACCGAACAGGACCATTGAGGCCCAGTGACCGACATGAGTTCGGTTATAAAAGGAGAGATCCGGATTACAGATACGGCTCAGACCAGGTTGCTGCAGTAAATATGGATCATCCTGATAGCCAGAGACCAAAAAATGAGGGTCCAGCTTGGAGGCCGAATCAAGGTGCTTGGGCAAAGAAAGTGTGGGATGGACCGAGTCCACCTTTAACTTTTGAGGCAATGATAGATGGGCCTTGCCGTTATCACACAACAGACCCACGCAAGCCGGCCAATCATTCAACTCGGAATTGTAGCTGGCATCATCGCATCCAGGCGGAAGGTCAGAGAGGGCCACCTCAGAGAGGTGCTCCTAGACCGAATTTCAGGCCAAATACGCCTTTATCCGGAGCCAATGCAACCCCGGTGAACGAAGGAGCTCCAAGGCCGGCAGCCACAAAGCCGGTTAACCTGGTAAATATGGGAGGCAACAACAATGCAGGTCCAAGTCGGCAAGGTGGATACCCCGGAAATGATTACAAGGAAGCTCATCAAAGCTATGTGGTTTTTGTGACCGAGCCAACTGACAAGAAAAGTCAGCTACGAAGGGCGAAGGAGGTGAATGCAGTCACACCAGCAGTACCAAAATACCTGAACTGGTCCGAGCAGGAGATCACTTGGAGTAGGGCTGATAATCCCAGGGTTATGCCAAGCCCAGGAAACTACGCACTGGTGGTGGATCCGACTTTGGTTGGACCAAAGATTAATGTGAAATTCACTCGAGTCTTGGTTGACAATGGCAGTGCTATAAACATCATGTATCGGGACACAATGGTCAAGTTGGGTTATTCGCCGAATCAGCTGCAGCAGAGCAGTTGCACCTTCCATGGTATAGTACCCGGGGTGTCTTGTTCCCCAATGGGAAAGATCTGGGTGGATGTGCTGTTTGGTACCAAGGACAATCACAGACTGGAGAGTCTCGAATTCGAGGTGGTAGACTTGGAGAGCCCATACCATGCTCTGCTCGGCAGGCCGGCATTAGCCAAGTTCATGATATCCACTCATGTTGCCTACCTCAAGATGAAGATGCCTGGCCCAAATGGTATCATCACCGTTGTGGGAGATTACAAGAAGGCCATACAGTGTGCCACGGTTGGTTCCACCTTAGCCGAGTCGTTGGTGATCCAGGCGGAGAAGAGCAAGATGCATGAAGTAGTGGCAATGGCAAAGTCAGCTCAGCTCGGTGTGCTGGCCATGACCAATCCGGATGCAGGTGCAACATTTGAGGTGCCCAAGGAGACAAAGAAGATCCCCATTGACCCGGAGAATCCGGAGCGCATGGCCATCATTGGTGCCGGGTTGGGCGAGAAATAGGAAAGCGCGCTCTGTCACTTCCTCCGTGAGAATCGGGATATCTTCGCATGGTCGGCTAAGGACCTGCCTGGTGTTCCGAGGGAGTTGGCAGAGCACTCTTTATTTGTCCGGCCGGAGGTGAAGCCGGTGAGGCAACCGACTCGTCGTCTTTCAGATGACGAAGAAAAGTGGTGCTTGATGAGCTGGCTAAGCTACTTGCAGCCGGATTCATTATGGAGGTGTTGCATCCAGACTGGATATCCAATCCGGTTCTGGTAGAGAAGAAGAAGGATGAACCAGCGGTGGTCAAGGTGTGGCGTATGTGCATCGACTTCACCAACCTGAACAAGGCGTGCCCGAAGGATCCGTTTCCTTTACCTCGGATTGATCAAGTGATCGATTCTACTGCTGGGTGTGAGTTGTTGTCTTTTATTGATGCGTACTCTGGTTTTCACCAGATACCACTGAACCCCAAAGATCAAATAAAGACTGCTTTTATTACCCCGTATGGGGCGTATTGCTATCGTGTCATGTGTTTCGGTTTGAGAAATGCCGGTGCAACTTATCAGAGATGTATGCAGAAATGCTTACAATCTCAAATGGGCAAAAATGTGCAGTGTATGTCGATGATATTGTCATCAAAACTAAAGAAAAACGTACTCTCCTCGAGGATCTCGAGGAAACATTTGTAAACTTGAGAAAGTACGGTTAAATTGAATCCGGATAAGTGCACCTTTGGGTCCCAGCTGGAAAGTTGCTCGGTTTCCTTGTATCGAGCCGAGGTATTGAAGTGAATCCGGCTAAGATCCGGCCATAGAAAACATGAAATTGCCTAAATGTCTAAAAGATGTACAAAAATTTACCGGGTGTCTAGCCTCGCTAAGTCGATTTGTGAGTCGGCTAGGAGAAAAAGCCTTGCCCTTATATCAATTGATGAGAAAGAGCACCGGGTTCACGTGGACCCCGCAAGCAGATTCGGCTTTCAATGAATTAAAAAAGATGTTGTCCACTGCACCAATTCTGGCGTCACCTTTGCCGAATGAACCAATGTTACTTTACATTGCGGCCACTAACCGAGTCGTAAGTGTGGTTATAGTGGTAGAGCGAGATGAGGAGGGTAAATCCGTGCAAAGACCGGTGTACTATTTAAGCGAGGTGATCTCAACCTCAAAGCAAAATTATCCTCACTACCAAAAATGACATATGGTGTATACCTGGCGGCCAAGAAGTTGAAACATTACTTCCAGGAGCATCCGATCACCGTTGTATGCGAAGCTCCAATCTCGGAGATCATTGGGTGCAAAGATGCGACTGGCCGAGTTGCCAAATGGGCAATAGAAGTGTCTCCTTACACCCCGCATTATGAGAGAAGAGATGCTATCAAGTCTCAAGCTTTACCGGATTTCCTTTGTGACTGGGCAGAGATGCAATATGAACCACCCAAGCCGGATTACAATTACTGGAAGTTGCACTTTGATGGCTCCAAAACCAAAATCGGACTGGGTGCTGGGATAGTACTCACATCACCAAAGCAAGATCAGTTGCGATATGTATTGCAGATTCATTTTTCAGCATCAAACAATGTGGCCGAATATGAGGCACTGATCCATGGGCTTAATGTGGCTAAGGACATCGGCATCCGCCGGATAGAATGTTTTGGTGATTCAGATTTAGTGGTGCAGCAGTCTTCTGGAAATTGGGATGCCCTGGATGCCAATATGGCACTATATCGATTTCATGTCCAGAAAATTTCAGGGTTTTTTGAAGGTTGCGAGTACAAGCACATACCTCGGCTGGAGAACGAAGCTGCTGATATCTTGTCAAAACTCGGGTCGTCTAGGGATGCAATCCCACCCGGGATATCCTTGAATCACCTAAGGATCCCTTCAATCAAACCTTCACCTGATTCCGAGTCGATTTTTATCCCGAAGCAAGAATCTGAAGCTGTTCCTATGAATGTTGATGTCGGGTACATTTGGGAGGACCCGGGGACTGCATGGCGAGACTCGGGGACTGCGAACCGAGACTCGGGTAATGCTACTCTAATCTTAGGAAAAAGGGGAAGAGAGGAAGATGGTGCTAACCGAATCTTAGGGAATGGACAAAGGCTGATAGAAGAGATAATGGCGGCCGAACCAGTGGAAATAGATGAACACTTATTCCCTTTACATCCAGTACCGGAATGGGCTGAAGAAATCATGAAGTTCATGTCGGAGGGGAGTTTGCCAAGATGAAACCGAAGCTAGGCGAGTGCAGAGGAGGTCCAAGGGTTACACCATCATAAATAAGGAGTTATACAAAAGGAGTGCAACCGAGGTGCTACAACGTTGCGTGGAGCCAGCCGAGGGCAAGGAGATGCTCCTGGAGATACATCAAGGAGAATGTGGGCATCATTGCAGTACAAGAGCCCTGGTGGCTAAAGTATTCGGCATGGGTTTTACTGGCCCACTGCTCATGCAGATGCAGAGGACATAGTCCGAAAATGTGAAGGATGCCAAAGGTTTGCCAAGCAGACACACCTACCCGCATCGGCGCTCAAAACAATACCTATCACTTGGCCGTTTGCTGTATGGTGTTTGGATATGGTGGGAGAATTCAAGCCGGCTAGGGGCAACATGACACATATGCTGGTGATGGTGATAAGTTCACCAAGTGGATAGAGGTAAAACCGATCCGGAAAGTGGATGGTCATTCGGCTGTAACTTTCCTGAAAGAAATCATTTTGAGATACGGTTACCCCCACATCATCATCTCGGATAATGGCACGAACTTTGCTGTGGGAGAGTTTGCCCGATTCTGCATGAATAAGGGGATCCGGTTAGATATAGCCTCAGTGGCACACCCAGAGTCCAATGGACAGGTGGAAAGATCAAATGCGTTGGTATTAGCTGGGATAAAAGCCCGGTTAATAGAACCCCTGGTAAAGACTCCGGGGTGCTGGATAGATGAAATACCATCAGTACTATGGGGTCTAAGGACCACGCCGAATAGGTCAACTGGCTATACGCCATTTTTTCTGGTATATGGGGCAGAAGCAGTGCTACCCACTGACATAGAATATGATGCACCAAGGGTGACAATGTATACGGAAACCGAGGCAAAAGAGGCTCGGGAAGATGCAGTGGATCTGCTAGAGGAAGCAAGGGAATTGGCCCTGTCTCGGACAGCAGTATATCAGCAGGGTCTCCGACGTTATCATAGTCGGAAGATCAGCCCTCGTGTATTTCATGAAGGAGATCTAGTACTAAGGCTGGTGCAGCGTAGCAAGGGTCGACATAAGTTATCACCTCCATGGGAGGGACCATTCATTGTGAGCAAGGCTATGCACAATGACTCGTACTACCTTGTAGATGCACAGGAACAAAGGAAGGATGGCCTGGACAGACCCGGAGAGGAAACCAAGCGACCCTGGAATGTAGCTCTGCTTCGACCCTTTTACTCTTAAGGGGCAATGTATGTATCTCAGTTTATCATGAATGAAATTTCGGCAATCCGAGTCTGGACTCGGGGACTGCCTTGTTCTTATGCATGTGTTTTTTACTACTGTTTTGTCCATACCGTTCATGTGTCGAATTGTTTTGAACTTCGTCCCAAAAATTCAAGTAATGTATGCTGTGTTGTTGATCTCGTGACTCGACTGACAAACACCAAAATGGTAGTCAAGAGCAGAGGTGGAGAATATGGGAAACATGAAAATGGACTCGGGGACTCGGTCCGAAACCGATTCGGCACATGTCGTTTACTAACCCCTGTTATTTCTTTTTGTTTATGTTAGATGATTCTAAACCAAAACTCGAATGTTCAAGTATTGTATGCTATGTTTCCTATCTTGTGACTCGACTGTCAAACACCTAAAAGGTAGACAAGAGCAAAGATCCGGTAAAAATAGTAAACAAGAAAACACACTCGGGGACTCGGTTTAAAATGATCCAACATAAACCTGGTCCGGATCACTTAAGCAAAATAGAAATAGTCTCGAAGGAACTTAAAATTGTATATTACATCTGCTCCCGGCATACCGGGGATTTAACGTTTTTCATTAAGATAAATCAGGACGAAGCCTAGGCTGCAGGCGTCTCGGTTGCAGGGATGGACTCGGATGATGGAGGAACCTCGGTTGAGATAGGGTCCTCACTTGCAGGAATGACTTTGGACGGAGAGCTTGAGGGCTTGGCAGATTCGGAAGCATCCGGATCAACTGACGTCTTGGCGGTGATTTGCTCTGTGGCCTTAGCCGAATCAGTGGATGGCGTCTTGGAAGTTTGGATTACAGCTTGTTCGGCAGTGTCAGCCGAATCACTGGCTGGCATCTTGGAGGTCTTGGCCGAGTCGCAAGCTGCAGGTTGTTCGGCGAAGTCAGCCGAATCACCAGAGTCGGCCTCAGACTCGGCGTAGTCGTCAAGTGAGGCATCATCTGATTCCTCCTCTTCAGATCTTCCCCATCCGAGTAGATCGGAGCTTGCAGATCAAGATGCTTGGTGTTGGCGAATTCGGCCATAAAGTTAGCAGCTTCCTCACGGATCTTGATCCGGTCTGGATCTGAAGCCCATGAAGAACCCTGGCGAAGGGAGCGCACTTTGGCAAGATCAATGAGCTCATACCAAGACATGATGAATAGCAAACCTGCGTCAGCACCAGCGCGGGCGGACGAAGATCTCCACTGCTTAGCCGGGTCTCTGCCTGATCCAGGTCTTTGATTAGCTCGTCCGCAGACTGGGCTTGCCGAACTTCAGGAAACAAGACTTGGTGGGCTTTGAGACTAGCATTGAACAGAGCAGTGTGGGACTCCTTTAAAGGAGCAATCCGAGCTTTCAGTGCAGTAATGTGGTCTTCAATATCCCACGTCTCTGGCAGAGGAGCCCCAGCAATCTTAGCCCTCTCAGCTCGGGCATCTCTCACAGCTTTGGCGGCTTGAAACCGGATGCTGGTAAACTCTCCTACATATAGATGAGCTAACACTGAGTTAGACGAGAAGGAATAAAAAATTATGAGGCGGATAAGAGCAGAAGGGAAAGAAGAGATTCGGCAAGCTTACGATCCATGTCTTCATTGAGGATAGCGAGATCAGCAAGCCATTTCGCGCTGATCGCCTGGTGAGCAGCCAGATCATCTTTCGCCGCTTGAGCTTCGGCCTCAGCGGCTGCAACGTGCGTTTGGATTTTCTTGTCCAATTCAGCCCGCTTCTCAATCCCGGCTTTGAAAGTGTCTCGCTCCTTCTGGATCGAGTCTTTCTCCCTCTGCAGCGTATCCCGGTCTTTCTTGAGCTTGTCCTTCACTTTTCCAACTCGGTCAAGCTCCCGCAGGAGCCGAGTCACTTCTGACTTTCCTCCGATAAAGCGCGCTTGTGCTCCTGATCTTTCTTTTTCATCTCCTCACTTTGCGCATCAAAGGAAGCTTGGAGGGCCTGGTGCTGCAGGACTAGCTGTTTAAAGATCCGGCTGCGAGCAGTTGTGGTTTCCTGAAAGAAAGGAGTTAATGGCGTAAAAAGAGTCTCGGGGACTGGCACCCGAGACTAACAGCGTGAAGCCAAAACGAATCTCGGGGACTGGAGGCCCGAGATTAATAAAAAAGAAAGTTGACTCGGGGACTGGAAGTCCCACGATTTTTTGTTTGGCTAGCACAAAGTTATGATCAAATGTTAGAGATTCAAGCCGGATGACTTTCTTACTCGAGGAGTATCAGTCATTCGACCCGAATCTCGGGGACTGGGGATAGTGTAGATGATCATGGTGAATTAAAAGCGAGATTCGGCTTTGTTACCTCGAAGACCCGGTTAGCTTCAGTGACCGAGGCCTGCACAGAGTGTAGAGATTGAAACATCCGGCTAGGCCCAGCCGGATGTGGCGATGCTGTTGTAGAAGAGCCTTCGGCAAGGTCCGCAGCGTTCCAAGCCTTAACAAATTCCTCTGCGGAGCCGAGTTTGTCGCCGCCCGGAGTGCGGAGATTCGGCAAGACCTGGCCGCTAAGTCGGGCACGAGTAATCGCCTCAGAGAGCTGATCATGCACCCGAGTCACTGATGGAGCGGCGGAAACCGGTTTACTAGCGACCATCTGCTTATCCGAGGTTGTTGGAGTTGTGCCAAAGAAACCGGAGTCGGCTTAGGCAGAGGTGATGCGCTCGAGGTCTTGGCAGGGTCTGACTGCTTAGGTTGGTTCTGTGACGCTTGCTGGGGTGGTTTAGATGCTTCCTGTTTCTGTTTCTGCTGCTTCTCGAGAGGTTGCTGCTGCTGCAGTTTCTTCTTCTTCTGCTGCTCTTGATTCAGAGCCTTGGCGGTAGGGAGAGGATCCGGCTTAGTCAATGTCTTAGCCGAAGTCTTGGCTTTCTCCTTCTCCAACTCCTTCAGAGGACGTGGCCAAGTTGAATCTCGGGTCGAACCCGAGATTTCCTCACTCTCCAGGTCAATAACCGACTCTGGGACGAGATCCGGCGGGGGAGTTTTGGCAGTTGTGGCACGCGCGGGAGAGGTGGCAGCCTTTTTAGGAGACTGGTGCTCCATGGCCGTATCCAGTGGAGGAATGGGAGAAAGGATGGATGAATGGGTTTGTTCGGTGACAAGGACGTCACTGCATAGAGTAAAATAAAACAGTTAACTCGGATAAAGATGACTCGGGTAATAAAAGAAGAAAGCAAATAAAATTGGCATTACCCCTTGGTAGTAGGCATGGCCTTCAGCCGATTCGGTTTGGAGACAGTTTTCTTCATTCTCTTGGCTGGAGGGGCATCTGATCCGGACGCGTCAGGGTGTTTCCGAGATGTCCCTTGAGCATCCGGTTTGGCTGGAACACAAGGTGGTGACCATGAAATCGGAATGGGATCAATAGGATCCAGGATCCAGCAATCATCATCTTCATCCTCGGAAAGGTTGTAAATAGACGGTTGCTTACCCTTGCGGATAGGCTTGGCGCGCGGAATCGGCAAATAATCGTCCGTATCCGCATCCTCTTCGCCTTCGCGCAGCGGGCTGCGGTCCCGTGCCCACACCTTGGTGGAAAGATCTCCATCTTCGGCGATCTGGCGGTCGAACAGCTGCAGTAGAATCAAGGCAGATCCGGATTAGTCCAATGGCATTTTGGTGGAGTATGGGTTAATCCGGGGGATGATGAACTAACCTGAGGTGGAAGTGCGTCTCGGTGGAACGGCTCCACGCCCCATTTCCACTTATCCGACATCTCGGTGAAGGCAATAGCGTTTACCCGTCTCCTGACGGAAGTTCTGGTGAGGTCATGTTTGCTGATCCATTTCCACTTATCCGACATCTCGGTGAAGGCAATAGCGTTTACCCGTCTCCTGACGGAAGTTCTGGTGAGGTCATGTTTGCTGATCCGGGTAGGATCTAGCAGACCGCTCATATGGCAAATCTTGTGCTGACGTTGTTGTAAAGGACTGACACGGCGAGAGACGAAGGCTCGGAGGAGATCGTCCGAGAGCAGGCCCTTCTCCAGAAAATCCTCTAGAGTTGGTGTATGATTTGAAGCTCCGCGAGAGCGTCAGCCGGATCATATCTGAAGTTCAGTTCGGCGGTGGGGGGCTCGATCCTGAACTCGGGCAAGTTGAGAGCATCATGGCCTTCAACGCTCTTCACGTAGAAGAAGGACCTTTGCCATTTCTTGCAAGTGTCCAGGCCAGTAACCCGGGAAAGATGGAGCCCGTCCTCGGGGTAATGCTGGACACACCACAGGCGGTCATCACCTTCGGGTCACTACCCGGAATCGTATGTTTCCGGAGATGAAAGTACTTCGCCCATGTTTCGATAGTCGGCCAAAGACCGAGATATCCCTCCATAAAGGAGGTAAAAGCCGACAAGGAGACAAAGGAGTTAGCTGGAAGGTGGTGAGGCTGCAAGCCGAAGAAATCTAGGAATCTCCGGAAGAAGTCACTCGCTGGGAGTCCGAATCCGCGCTCGAAGTGCGCTAGAAATACGACGCGCTCACCCGGTTGGGTGACCGGTTTGAGTTCTTTCCCCGGTTTTCGGCATATAACTTTAGGTGTTATACGCCGGGTACTCAGTAGCCACTCCAGGTCATCGTTTGTAACATCGGAACCCTCCCAACTGCCGGGGGCAACTTCGGCATATCCGAATCAGTCCTGCAAGAAATCGGAGATAGCCGAGTTAGAAGATGTGGAATCTCAAATCCAGAGCAAGTCGGATGATGGTCTAGCCGAGTCAGCTGTTAAGGGATTCGGTAAAGGATATCCCGGATAGGGTTGCCCGATTACTGCGAAGAAGTAATTCGGCTAGTAACTAAAAACACCTTTTTGTAAGGATCTAGGGTTACGAAAGATCTACCACAGCAGTAAAAAAAGAGATGAAATCCCGAGTAAAAATAAGGTGGAACTGTTCATGAAGTGGCAAGCCGATCTGGGCAATCTAGCGCAAAACCTAGAAAGGAGATCTAGGCAATGCACTAAGGCGCGGCAATGGACTCGTTTGCTAGTGAATCTAGGGAGAGCAAGTGCAAGTTCACGGCGAAAGAAGAACTCGCGGTGGAGAAACGGCGGTGTGCGGCGCGGTGCGCGGCTCCGGCGAGTTTTCTCCGGCGTTGTGGGTGTCTCCGGCGTTGCGAGGTCGCAAGGGCCAGGACGCGCCGGCGGTAATGGTGCGGATGGAGATTTCGAAGTGGAGGTGCGGGGAAGAAGAAGAGGAACCCCGCACCCCTATATATAGCCCCTAGATGGTAACGGGCGCACTACCACACGGTTTCCGGGGTGTGGCTGGATCAGGTGGTGAACCAAAACTTTGCGGTCGAGGCTGTGGCCGTGTATTTCAAGCACACGGTGGATCATAGAGTTGGAAGCGGTCCCGTGGATCGGGTGTGCTAGTTAGTGAAGAAATCGAGGAGACGCGGTAATTTAGTCAAATGTACTCAAGTACCTGATGGACCCGGATAATATGTTGTCAGTGACATGTCAAATCAGAGACCCGGATTATGAGGCTTTGTGCAGAGATTCCCTGCCAAGTGTCCCAGGAAATCCTGAGACAAGATTGGGTGATATGGAATTCGGTTAAAGGCGCTGGTTTTTAACCTGCTACGGCCCTTCATCCGAGCTGTAGGACCGCACCAGCTTCGGGGACTACTGTCGGGAGTTGCCCCCGGGTAGGGCAAAGAGGTGGAGTGGAAAGTCAATCCGGGTCTCACAAACCGGATCACTCGGACCGGATCAAGTTTAAAGACAGGAAGAGACCAAGAGGCATCAGGCAAAGTCTAGCCGGATCAGAGGAAGAGACCCGGCTCGACTAGCCGGGTTGCCTAGGAAGAGATCCGGCTCAACTAGCCGGGTTGCCTGGAAGAGATCCGGTTCAGCTAGCCGGGTTGCCTGGAAGAACCCGGCTTACCAGCAATGTCGGATAATGCACAGGGGCCGAGTAATGTCAGTAAAGTTCACGGGTCCTGCAGGCCTCCTGCCCGAAGCTCAGAAGACACGGGATTCCTGGGAGCGCAGCAACCTAGGAGCTGACTCGACCAATTCGGGAAAGGGGCTATGGCCTAGACCCGGTGGGCTACGCCTGCCATTGCCTGAAGAGGCAAGATAGGCCTACTAGGACTTGACAGCCAGGTCAAGCCACGGGATTCCTGGGAGCGCAGCAACCTAGGAGCTGACTCGGCCAATTCGGGAAAGAGGATGTGACCTAGACCCGGTGGGCTACAGCTGCCATTGCCCGAAGGGGCAAGAAAGGCCTGACAGTCCGGCCGTTGGATTGACAGGGGGCAGAGGCTTGTCCTTTTCCTCTTGGCAATGCCATTGTCTCATGGAGCCAGGGGCAAAAAGGTAAACCGTTAGTGTATAAGTAGACCACTACATCCTCCAGTGCGAGGGACGACGACGGAGGAGAGGCCACATTTCCCCCTGTTCCATCTTCCTCTTAGAGCTCTCACCATTGTTGCTTCATACAGCTCGAGGAGCACTTTGTACTTGTTCCCTTTGAGATATAAGAGAGTAGGATAGTGCTGCAGTAGGGGTGTTACCTCCTCAAGAGGGCCCCGAAGCAGGGTACATCTTGGTGTGCTTTGGTTGTTCTTGGTTTGGCTTGTTCTTGCTTGTTCTTGTGAGTTCTTGGTTGTTCTTCATGCGTGCTTCTTGAGCGCGCACACCCTCCCCGGATCCCCCAACGTCCCAGCGAGCCCCCAACTTAAGCCATCCCATGGCATCTGCCGTGACACCACCACGACATAATGGTTATATCATTGATAAAAGAGACTCATTAATGCACAAGAATGCACTCACAATTTGCAGGAACCTATAGAAAAAGAAACTACTGCTGAAGCTGAAAGCTCATTGGATGAAAAAGAGGAGGAGAGTGATGAACAAAAGGAGGAAGAATGGAGTAGCTACCCATGCCTACCTTCTAATGAGAGTAACTCTTTATCTCTTACACTATTTGATTGCCCTCCATACTTACCAAAGGAGGATGATTGTTATGTTCCTGTGGATTCTCTTGAAAAATTCCCTATGAGTAAAACTTGTGGAAATGATTATGCTACTGATATTTATGATAATCCATGCTATTTTGATAAATCTTATGATAATCCTTTATTTGTGCCTAATTTCGAAATGCATGGTAATGAGAAAGTTTGCTTAGAAAATGTTTATGATAAAGCTCTAGATGATGGTCCTATATTGGTTGATAATATTAATTGTACTACTAATGAAAATGGGATTGGAGAGGTCTTGACTTTATCTAGATGTAGTCCCATACCTCTTGAGAATGATCAATCATCTTGTTATAAAATTGTTAAAAGTGGGTTTGAAAGTTTTAATCCCACTATTTTTGAGCTTGATAAGAATTATGTGTTTGTAGATCATGAAAAGCATGCTTTATGTGATAGTTATATTGTTGAGTTTGTTCATGATGCTACTGAAAATTATTATGAGAGAGAAAAATATGGTTGTAGAAATTTTCATGGTACTAAAGCACCTCTCTATATGCTGAAAGTTCTGAAGTTACTCTTGTTTTATCTTCCTATGCTTGTCACTTTGTTCTTCATGAATTTATTTGTGTACAAGTTTCCTATGCATAGGAAGTGGGTTAGACTTAAATGTGTTTCGAATTTGCTTCTTGATGCTCATTTGCTTCATTTTCTATTTTTATGTGAGCATCATTAAAACTATCAAGCCTAGCTAAAAGGCATTAAAGAAAAGCGCTTATGGGAGGCAACCCATTTTATTTTTCTGCAATTTTTCTTTTATTGAGTCAAGGAGGTTGTTTACTTCTGTAACAACTCCTTTGTATCTTTACTTTCTTGCATTGTTGTGCCAAGAGTAGCCTCTAGTGTTAAGATGATGCTTAATTTTGATTGCTGCGCAGAAACAGATTTTTGCTGTTCACTGTACGAAATTCCTAAAATCACCAGATTGTTAATTAAATCTGAAATTTTTTGTGCGTAATCTTTATGAATGTCTGAATCTTTCGTTAGTTCAACGTTTTTCGATCTGAGCGTCGTAAGTGCCTCAAAAAAATTCATCTTACTGGCTGTTCTGTTTTGACAGATTCTGTCTCTGTTTTTGCATTGTCTCTTGTGGGCTTTAAGCAAGGTTCTCTAGACGTGGAGGGCTGTAGCTAATGTTTTATTGAGTTCTTGCAATGTGTCACAATAGAACCAGTGGATTAAAGTTTTTGAGTACTAACCCCTCTAATGAAAATTACGTTGAGTTTGGTGTGGCGGAAGTTTTCAAGGTCAAGAGGGAAGAGTGATCTAATAGGATGAAGAAGAGTGAAGAGCTCAAGCTTGGGGAGGCTCCCATGGATCTCCCCAGCATATTTCAAGAAGACTCAAGCGTCTAAGCTTGGGATGACCAAGGCATCCCCTTCTTCAATCGGCAAAATTATCAGGTCATCTCTAGTGAAACTATATTTTAATTCTTTCACATCATATGTGCTTTTCTTGGAGCGTCTGTGTGCTTTTATTTTCAGTATTGCACTTTTATTTTCAATAAAGCTTGACTGGACCCTAGCAATTCTTGATTGGGAGAGAGACACGCTCCGCTTTTTCATGAGAATACTCCTATTCTTCACTTATATTTGTTGAGTATTCATTATCTAGCGCTGTTCAGCTTTTAGCTCTTGTTTTCATGTATCTCTTTTCAGAGATATTAGCTTTCTTTTGTAGAAAGTACTCTCTTGCTTCACTTATATCTGTTTGGAGAGTTGTTGAAATGAATTGATTGGTGTTTGGTTGGTTCAGAAAATGTTGCATGTGGTAATTGGTATAAGGAAAAACTTGCTTAATCTTGTAGATCACTAATTTGGATAACTTGATGCTTGTCAATTGTTTTGAGTTAACAAGTAGATCATGATTAAATTTGTGGCAATCGCATGAGTTAAGCCTATTAGTGAAGAACTACCGTAAAGCTTGTTGAAAATTTGGTTTGCATCGGTGGTATCTCTATGGTTTAGATATTTTCTAATAACAGGGTTTGGTTAACAAGGAAGACGGTATGAAGTCTTATAATGTTTGCAATATGTTTGTCATATAAAACTTGGTGTACGGGTTGATATTCTTGTTTGCTTACATAAACCTTGCTAGACTAAACTCTGTACTGAGAGGGAATGCTTCTCGTGCATCCAAATCCTTGAGCCAAAATCCATGCCATTTGTGTCCACCATAACTACCTATATGTGGTATTTCCTTGCCACTCCAAGTAAATTTTTCATGTGCTACCTTTAAATTATTCAAAATGTATTATTCCCTTTTTGTGTCAATGTTTACTAGCTCATGAGGAATTAGTGTGGTTATTCTTTATTCTATTTGTCAAATGGACTTTTACACCTGGACTAGCGGCATATACATCCGCTTATCCTCTAATTTGCAAAAAGAGCTGGCAACGGGGTGCCCAGTCCCAATTAATTACAACTTTAACCATTAATTCTCTTCACACTTTTGCCCTGATTCATCAGTAAGCAAGGACAAACAGTGAAATACCTGCATGTGTGTAAACCAAAGAGAAACAGGGATGATCTGCCTTGCTGGTAGAAATAACGTCCTTCATGGGAGCCGCTCTTAAAAGTCCGTTTGACAGGTAGAATACTGTTCTCACCCACTACCATTCGTTGACAATTAACAAACACCTCTCAAAAATAGATACTCCTCCGTGGTATGTGATTGATGGAAGGCACCCGAGGATTCGGTTAGCCATGGCTTGTGTTAGCAAGGTTGGGAGGAGTATCAAATATTTTATGCAATCTCTATATGCTTTCAAAAACCTAAAAGCTCTAGCACATGACTTAATCCCTGCTTCCCTCTGCGAAGGGCCTTTCTTTTACTTTTATGTTGAGTCAGTTTTCCTATTCTTTCTGTCTTCCACAAGCAAACACTAGTGTCAACTTTGTTACAACATGCGTTATATGCAACGTATTGGACTTGTTATACTACTTTGTGTTGACGATATCCATGAGATAAATATGTTGAAAGTTGAAGCAAATGCTGAAACTTAATTCTTCCTTTGTGTTGATTAAATACCTTTTATTAGAAACTATTGCTTTATGAGTTAACACTTATGCAAAACTGTTTGATGCTTGTCTCGAAAGTACTATTCATAAAAACGTTTAGCTTGTGTGATTCATTGTTTACTCATTATCTATTTGGTAGCAAATTATAGACCATTGACTTGGATCACTTCATTCATTTACATGTGCCTTGCAATATATATGATCAAGATTATGATGGTAGCATGTCACCTCAAAAATTATTTTGTTTTTTATCGTTTATCTACTCGAGGACGAGCAGGAACTAAGCTTGGGGATGCTGATACGTCTCAAACGTATCTATAATTTTTGATGTTCCATGCTTGTTTTATACCAATTGCTACATGTTTTGCATCTACTTTATATCACTTTTATACATTTTCTGGGACTAACCTATTAACAAGATGCCACAGTGCCAGTTCCTGTTTTCTTTGTTTTTTGTATTCCAGAAAAGCTAGTCTAGAAATATTCTCGGAATTGGACGAAAATTTTCGGAGGCCCCTATTTTACCAGAATACTCCATGGGCCAGAAGGACAAGTCCGGGGGAGGCCCGAGGGCCCCACACGTGGGCTCGGCGCGGCCAGGAATCTCCCTGTCGGGGATGTAATCCCCGGTACCCAAAAGTGGTTGTGTTAACCGGGTTGTTAAAAGAAATAGAAGCGGGATTTAATGAGTAAACGATAAAGAAAAGGCAAAGGAAAGCAACCCGGACCGATTTTGGAGCTGTCCGGATCGAGATATACGCAACTGAGCCGAATCACGGCCAAACCTCGGAGCAGTCCGAGATATTCACTTCGGGTGGGCCGAGATGCAGACCTCGGTATGGGCCGAGTTACGCGGCAGTCTCGGCAAGCCGAGTCATCCGGATCCTGGCCGCATGCATGTGCTGCGTGTACGTCTTGTCCGCATGCATGTACTGCGTGCAGGCCCGATCGTTCCTTGTCCATGCTAATCCATGCATGAGTGCATTTAGACCATGGGGCTACTAATTACCTTATATAGTATATTATTTATGTAATGACGCCGGCTAATCCATGCATGAGCATGATTATTAAGCTGAGTCCCTTGGCCAGGCCGACGTCTGTGTAATCCGGAGTGGACCGAATCAATCACAGCTCCCTGCCGACATACTAGTCACGGACGAATCGATTATTGCACACCTCCACACCCCGGCTGGACCAGCTTCGCAACCTCGGACGGGCCACTCCCTTGCCTTGCTACCCCGGACGTGTCTGCATGTGCTATGCATCGATCGGACCGAGCTCTGCTGCCTGACTCGGCTGGACAGGCCGAGGTGCCACAGCCTCGGGCGAGCTCCCTCTGGCGGACCAAAGCTGCGCAGGTTGTCTCCCGCGTTGCGTAGACTGTTGTCTTCTCATCCCGGATCACGACCACTACTTCGGCTCCTACCTCTACTTCAACCGGATCATCATCAACCGGATCATCGTCAACCGGATAGTCTACCTCGACCAAGACACCCGTCCGGGTCATCCCAGACGCTACCTCGACCAGGTCAACTTCACCAACGCTACTTCAACTCAGGCGCCAAGCGGGCTCCAGGTCGAGGCAGGAGGCCTCGACGTTCCACCGCTGCTTCCTCTACTTCGACATCAACTTCTCCAATCCGAGTCTACTTCCACCGACGCCGGGTCATCTCTAACCGGATCATCTCCGGCGACGACGGGACATCCTTATCCGAATCATCATAAATATCTTCGGGAGAGGATAAGAAGAGGACGTGGAGATTCAGAGGACAACGGCTAAAAGACAAAGGAGATGACGGCATCTACCGGAGATGCCGGAGACAAACGCTAGAAGACAAAGGAGTCAACTCAGTGAACAGTGCGTGAACAGTGTATTTGTGGCCATCTCTTGTCCCCTGGGCTCTCTCTTTATAAGGAGCACCAGGGAATAGCTCAGGGGGACGCGCGGTGCGCGCAGCCAGAGGCTCTTCTCCCTTGCTCCTTCTTCTTCCTAGAGCTCCCCACCATTGTTGGATCAAACAGCTCGAGGAGCACTTGTAGCCCACCGTATACAAAGAGGAGAATATATCAAGTAGGCTAGTGCTGCAGTAGGGGTTTTACCTCCTCACGAGGGCACCGAAGCAGGGTACATCATGGTGTGTTTGTGCATGTCTGTGTTCTTGCGGTTCTTGTTCTTGTTCTTGCTTGTTCTTCGTGTGTGCTTCGTGTGTTCTTCGTGTGCGGTTCCATCGTGCAAATCCCTCCCCGAATCCACAAGCACACGTTCGGGTGGCCCCAGAATAAGCCACCCCGTGGCATCTGCGTGATTCCCACCACGACACTCCCGGCGCCCTGGGTGGTGTCGCCTCCTCGTGCACCGCCTCGCGACGCCCTTTGGACTATATATTGCCCCTGACCTAAAACTCACGGAACAATTGACGAAACTCCCGAATACATCTCCGTGCTCCGCCGCCACGAAACTTCGTTTCGGGTCAGAATGTCCTGTTCCGGCACCCTGCCGGACGGGATTGACCCCCGGAGCCATCTCCATCGACCACGCCGCTTCCACTTCGACTCCATGATGGTTTGTGAGTAGTTCTCCCCCATGGACTACCGGGTTCTAGCTGTAGCTAGTTGGTACTCTCTCTCTCCCATGTACTTCAATACAATGATCTCATGAGCTGCCTTACATGATTGAGATCCATATGATGTAATCGGTGTTGTGTTTGTTGGATCCGATGATATTGAATACTAGTCAAGTTGATTATCAATCTATCTTATATGTAATTAAGATCTTGCATGCTCTCCGGTACTTGTGGTTACCTTGATCAAGTAGTTTGCCTGTATCTCCAAGAGAGAGTATTTATGCTAGATAGTGGGTTCATGCCTCCATTTAACCTGGGACAGTGACAGAAAGTTCTAAGGTTGCGGATGTGCTGTTGCCACTAGGGATAACCTAACAATGCTATGTCCACGGGCATATGTGTTTGTTTACATTACGCACTTTACTTAATGCAATTATCCGTTGCTTGCAACTTAATACCAACGGGGGACTCGGATGACAAACCCGGCGGTGGATTATTAGTCATAGACTGTTGGATAACGGTCTATGTATCTTGTCGTAATGCCCAATTAAATATCATAGTAGTCATCATGTCATAATATGCATTGTCATGCGCTCAATATTCTGTCAATTGCCCAACTGTAATTTGTTCACCCAACACTTGTTATTGGAGAGTTACCACTAGTGTAGATAGCTGGAACCCTGGTCCATCTGTAATCATTATTGCTTTTCCGTCAACTCCACGCAAGCAACTATTTTCTGGTGCCATTGCTTCTGTGTTACTGCTATTGTTGCTCTCATATTACTGCTGCTTTCACATCACGTTTGTTACTAGTGCTTTCTCAAGTGTGGTGGAATTGACAACTCCGCTGCTAAGGCTTATAAGTATTCTTTGTCTCCCCTTGTGTCGAATCAATAAATTTGGGTTTTACTTCCCTCGAAGACTGTTGCGATCCCCTATACTTGTGGGTTATCAAGACTATTTTCTGGCGCCGTTGCCGGGGAGCATAGCTCTACTCATAAGTTCACCTGGGGAGTACTCTCTACCTCTCTCTCTGTTTTTATTTTATTTTGTTTTGTCTAGTTTACTTTTGTCTAGTTTTATTTTGCTTAGTTTATTTCTGTTTAGTTGTGTTTTGTTTAGTTTACTTTTGTTTAGTTTATTTTTGTCTAGTTTTATTTTTCTTATATACCCAAAATCCATAAAAATTTAAAACCGAAAATTAAAAAAAACTGTTGCTATGGAAGAACATGCTAGAACCTCTATGTTTATGGAAGGTAAAGAATTATATATAAAGTATAGAGAATCAAGAGAGGGTAAAATCATGAGAGGCATGTTAAAAAAGTTAAATCAAATTGCTGAAATTTTGCTGGAACGCCATGATATAAATTGTTGCTCTGAACAGGATACTAAACATCTTAAATTCCAATATGGCTTTAGTGAAGAAGTTTTAATTATGAACTATCATTGGAATAACTATATTCATTTGGGAGCTGAACAAGTAGAACAATTTGTTACATTTGTGGCAGCTGCTGAAATAGATTCCTTCATGGCTAAAAATTATGAAACCTGTGTTGCTTGTAATAAACTTAAAGAAACGGTCTCTTTTACTCTTGATTATTGCCTAGAAAATTTCAGCAATAATGTGTCGGGGAGTTGCCCCCGGGTAGGGCAAAGAGGTGGAGTGGAAAGTCAATCCGGGTCTCACAAACCGGATCACTCGGACCGGATCAAGTTTAAAGACAGGAAGAGACCAAGAGGCATCAGGCAAAGTCTAGCCGGATCAGAGGAAGAGACCCGGCTCGACTAGCCGGGTTGCCTAGAAGAGATCCGGCTCAACTAGCCGGGTTGCCTGGAAGAGATCCGTTCAGCTAGCCGGGTTGCCTGGAAGAACCCGGCTTACCAGCAATGTCGGATAATGCACAGGGCCGAGTAATGTCAGTAAAGTTCACGGGTCCTGCATGCCTCCTGCCCGAAGCTCAGAAGACACGGGATTCCTGGGAGCGCAACAACCTAGGAGCTGACTCGACCAATTCGGGAAAGGGGCTATGGCCTAGACCCGGTGGGCTACGCCTGCCATTGCCTGAAGAGGCAAGATAGGCCTGCTAGGACTTGACAGCCAGGTCAAGCCACGGGATTCCTGGGAGCGCAGCAACCTAGGAGCTGACTCGGCCAATTCGGGAAAGAGGATGTGACCTAGACCCGGTGGGCTACAGCTGCCATTGCCCGAAGGGGCAAGAAAGGCCTGACAGTCCGGCCGTTGGATTGACAGGGGCAGAGGCTTGTCCTTTTCCTCTTGGCAATGCCATTGTCTCATGGAGCCAGGGGCAAAAAGGTAAACCGTTAGTGTATAAGTAGACCACTACATCCTCCAGTGCGAGGGACGACGACGGAGGAGAGGCCACATTTCCCCCTGTTCCATCTTCCTCTTAGAGCTCTCACCATTGTTGCTTCATACAGCTCGAGGAGCACTTTGTACTTGTTCCCTTTGAGATATAAGAGAGTAGGATAGTGCTGCAGTAGGGGTGTTACCTCCTCAAGAGGGCCCCGAAGCAGGGTACATCTTGGTGTGCTTTGGTTGTTCTTGGTTTGGCTTGTTCTTGCTTGTTCTTGTGAGTTCTTGGTTGTTCTTCATGCGTGCTTCTTGAGCGCGCACACCCTCCCCGGATCCCCCAACGTCCCAGCGAGCCCCCAACTTAAGCCATCCCATGGCATCTGCCGTGACACCACCACGACAGTTGGCGCCCACCGTGGGGCTGATAGTGGCGCTTGCTGGGTTAATTTCGGACGGGATCTTCGTCGTCAACGCGGGGACTCAACATCGCCATTGTCCCCGCGCTCTAGCTTGACATCATCGACAGATCCGTGGAGTGAAAAGTAACGCGGGGACTCGACATCGCCATGGTCCTCCGCAATCTAGCCTGCAGCAGCGAGCAGAGATTGGCGCGGCCTTCATCAACGGCATCTTCACAGGTCCCAGATCTGCTCCTGCTTCGCTTGCGCGCCGGCAGAGCCGCGCCTCGCCGGCTCTCTGGCCGCGTTCCGGCCGCGTATCCGTTGTCCAGGTCTGCGCCGGCCGGCCGTGGATCTGCGTCCGTGCCCTGCATCTCCTCCGCGCTGTTCGTCCTCTCGCGGGTCGTCTTCACCGCTGCTTCGTCAAGCTACTGTGGCCGCCCTTTGTAATTCGGCATGTGCAAAAGCTAAAGCAAGCAGGCAGGCAGCTGGATCGTTGGAGCGTGATGTGTGGCTAGTGGCCGTGCATCGTGCATGCTTAACCGAGTCTGCTTGCTAAGCAAGCACCCAGGCAGCTGGAGCAAAACAAATGGATAAGCATCCAGGCAAGCAGTTGAATCTGTTGTTGGTCGGCTCGTGCATGCCAGCTGCATGCATGCATGCGTGCGTACGCAGGCAGCCGGATCAGTTGTGTGCTAGCTTGTGCTAGCCAACTACATGCATGCGTGCGTACGCGGACTCCGAGTCTAGTCTGGGTAACCCGAATCATGTCTTGGAAATCCGAGTCTAGTCTCGATAATCCGAATCAAGTCTAGGAAAATCCACATGTGTTGGTCAGATCCGACACACAGGTGGTCCGAGCCGAGAAGTTGGTGACACAGGCCGACATGCTGATATCCATGCCGGCATAGCGTCTTCCTCGACCTCTCCAGCAACCTGCCTTGTAAGTATCGTTTATATGTCTACGTCATGCTTTTAGATAGTCTCAAACTGTGCTCGGGGACTGCCCCCTCGTTTCTACCTTGCTTTGATTAGTTGTTTTCCCCGGGGCAAAGTGTTTTGACCCGGGGACTGGATAGCCAGTACAGTTTAGTTTTATCTCAAAAGTAACTCGGGGACTGCCCCCTCGCTTTTGTCTAAGTGTTCTACCCGGACAAGATGTCTTGACCCGGGGACTGGATAGCCAGTCTGTTTTGCACCTCTCCTAGATAAGAAAGTAACTCGGGGACTCGGTTGAAACCGAGTCTAGTTTTTTGTGCTTAGTATCTGCTGTTAGATTCGTATTCTATCAAGTGCTATAGCTAGTTTGCCTCGATTAGTATAATTGTTGTTTCCCGTCAAATATTCTTCATGATATGTATGTTGGACTAACGTTGAAAGGTGACATCGGTTTTGTTGAGAACGTTCGTTACTGAGGTATCCTGAAATCCGAAGTATTCCAGAAATCCGAGGTGCGTTGTAATCCGAATCACATTGGAAATCTGGATCCTATTGGCAATCCGAATTACATTGAGAATCCGGATCATATTGGAAATCTGGATCCTATGACAATCCGGATCACATTGAAATCCGGATCATATTGGAAATCTGGATCGCATTGAGAATCCGGATCATATTGGAAATCTGGATCCTATTGACAATCCGAATCACATTGAGAATCCGGATCATATTGGAAATCTGGATCGTATTGGTAATCCGAATCACATTGATAATCCGGATCATATTGGAAATCCGGATCGATTGAAAATCCGGATCTTGTTGGAAATCCAGGTTATAATGGAAATCCAAGGTATCATGGTTATATTGGTTATCTCAAATTATCCAAGGTACCCTAGCATTATCGGTATTCTCTAGATCGCCGTGTATTTCGGTTTACCATAGTATCACGGTATCATTCCCCATCCCGGATCGCCGTTTATTTCGGTTTGTCACAATATCATGACATCATTCCAGATCCCACATCGCTGTTTGTTATGTTTGCCAGCGTACCATGGCATCATTTGCATACCAGATCTTTGTTTATATTTGTTAGTCAGAGGCAACCTTTGAATTATGTTTTTGCAGGTTATATGTCATTCCAGCAGTGGCTGGAGACATCTATCTCGGTATACGCCCAAGATGGCTAAAACCGGCATTTGAGATATGGTTATGTCAAACCAGCAGTGGCTGGAGACATCTATGTCGGTATAAACGCCCAAAGGTGGCTAAAACCGGCATTGAGATATGGTTATGTCAAACCAGCAGTGGCTGGAGACATCTATGTCGGTATACGCCCGAAGTGGCTAAGAACCGACATATGAGTTATGCCCAAAGAGGTCGAGTACCGAGACATGTGTGATATGCCAAAGAGGCCGAGGTACCAAGTTATGTGATATGCCCAGAGGGCCGAGGTACCGAGACATATGTGATATGCCCAGAGGGGCCGAGATACCGAGACATATGAGATACATACTTGCAGGTTTATGTCGGTCCAGCTTACGCTGGCGGCATCCGAGTTCGGTAAAAGCCAGGAGGGCTAACCGACGCTGGCGGCATTCGAGTTCGTAAAAGTCAGGAGGGCTACCCGATACTGGCGGCATCCGAGTCGGTAAAAGCCAGGAGGGCTAACCGACGCTGGCGGCATCCGAGTTCGGTAAAAGCCAGGAGGGCTAACCGACGCTGGCGACATCCGAGTTCGGTAAAAGCCAGGAGGGCTAAGAACCGACACATAATGGTGACCATGCAGGCAGTGTGCCAAATTGCCCAATGTCGGCAGAGACTTCTATACGTAGCCATGCCCATGCAGGCGACGCATTTCCAGTGCAAACTGTCCATCTCGTTGTTGATTCGGGTGAGCTCGGTCAACCGGATGTCGCATTTGGCCTGGAGGGCATGGCTAAATGACCGACATACAAAGGCGCCCATGCAAGCAGGAGGTTGTGCATATGAAGGTTTTTGATATGGTTAATTATTTTTGTAAGACTGCGCGCGACTCTGCGAGTCCCCCGCAGCCTCGGGGACTACTGTCGGGATGTAATCCCGGGTACCCAAAAGTGGTTGTGTTAACCGGGTTGTTAAAAGAAATAGAAGCGGGATTTAATGAGTAAACGATAAAGAAAAGGCAAAGGAAAGCAACCCGGGCCGATTTTGGAGCTGTCCGGATCGAGATATACGCAACTGAGCCAAATCACGGCCAAACCTCGAGCAGTCCGAGATATTCACTTCGGGTGGGCCGAGATGCAGACCTCGGTATGGGCCGAGTTACGCGGCAGTCTCGGCAAGCCGAGTCATCCGGATCCTGGCCGCATGCATGTGCTGCGTGTACGTCTTGGCCGCATGCATGTACTGCGTGCAGGCCCGATCGTTCCTTGTCCATGCTAATCCATGCATGAGTGCATTAGACCATGGGCTACTAATTACCTTATATAGTATATTATTTATGTAATGACGCCGGCTAATCCATGCATGAGCATGATTATTAAGCTGAGTCCCTTGGCCAGGCCGACGTCTGTGTAATCCGGAGTGGACCGAATCAATCACAGCTCCCTGCCGACATACTAGTCACGGACGAATCGATTATTGCACACCTCCACACCCCGGCTGGACCAGCTTCGCAACCTCGGACGGGCCACTCCCTTGCCTTGCTACCCCAGACGTGTCTGCATGTGCTATGCATCGATCGGACCGAGCTCTGCTGCCTGACTCGGCTGGACAGGCCGAGGTGCCACAGCCTCGGGTGAGCTCCCTCTGGCGGACCAAAGCTGCGCAGGTTGTCTCCCGCGTTGCGTAGACTGTTGTCTTCTCATCCCAGATCACGACCACTACTTCGGCTCCTACCTCTACTTCAACCGGATCATCATCAACCGGATCATCGTCAACCGGATAGTCTACCTCGACCAAGACACCCCGTCCGGTCATCCCAGACCTACCTCGACCAGGTCAACTTCACCAACGCTACTTCAACTCAGGCGCCAAGCGGGCTCCAGGTCGAGGCAGGAGGCCTCGACGTTCCACCGCTGCTTCCTCTACTTCGACATCAACTTCTCCAATCCGAGTCTACTTCCACCGACGCCGGGTCATCTCTAACCGGATTATCTCCGCCGACGACGGGACATCCTTATCCGAATCATCATAAATATCTTCGGGAGAGGATAAGAAGAGGACGTGGAGATTCAGAGGACAACGGCTAAAAGACAAAGGAGATGACGGCATCTACCGGAGATGCCGGAGACAAACGCTAGAAGACAAAGGAGTCAACTCAGTGAACAGTGCGTGAACAGTGTATTTGTGGGCCATCTCTTGTCCCCTGGGCTCTCTCTTTATAAGGAGCACCAGGGGAATAGCTCAGGGGGACGCGCGGGTGCGCGCAGCCAGAGGCTCTTCTCCCTTGCTCCTTCTTCTTCCTAGAGCTCCCCACCATTGTTGGATCAAACAGCTCGAGGAGCACTTGTAGCCCACCGTATACAAAGAGGAGAATATATCAAGTAGGCTAGTGCTGTAGTAGGGTTTTACCTCCTCACGAGGGCCCCGAAGCAGGGTACATCGTGGTGTGTTTGTGCATGTCTGTGTTCTTGCGGTTCTTGTTCTTGGTCTTGCTTGTTCTTCATGTGTGCTTCGTGTGTTCTTCGTGTGCGGTTCCATCGTGCAATCCCTCCCCGAATCCACAAGCACACGTTCGGCCCCAGAATAAGCCACCCCATGGCATCTGCGTGATTCCCACCACGACAGGGGGAGTTTTGGCAGTTCCGGACGGGTTCCGTCACCAGCTCCGGCGTGCGAGTGCGGTCAGGGCTCGTCTGCAACTACGGCGGGTTCACCTTCATCAGCGACAACGCCGGCTGCTTCGCGGGAGGACCACTCCCTGTGGATGGACACTTCATCCAGTTCGGCAGCTTCCTCACCTACGTCACCACCGAGCTTGTCCGCGAGTACCCGGCGCAGGTGCTCGTGGCCGAGGATCCTCCTCTTTCCGCGCAGCTCTCGGACGGCGTAGCGCTCGCCCCGGGAGTAGCGTGGAAGTGATGATGACCGGGCAAGTGCTGGAGCAGGCAAAGGAGATGCCGGCAACAGCATACCCGAGGAGCTGATCACGCCAACCGATCCGGTTGACAAGCCGACTCGGACGGCGAAATTCCCAAAGGAGAAACCAGATCCGGTTGGCCCACTTGGCATGTCAAGTATGGAGGCTCCCTTAGAGGATGTCCTCGAAAAGTTGGCTCGGCCAGTGGCGCCCGGGGCAAATGTAGAGCTTACTATAGCTCAGTTAGAGGCAGAGCGCCTGAGGTTGCAAAGAGAAGCCCGGTTGGTGGTAGAGTCTAGGCAAGCATTTGATAGAGACATGAGAGAGTACAATGCTGCCAATGGTATCACCGATGGTTTCACTCCAGTAGCGCCTCACCCACGCAAGAGAGTTGACTTGCGCAACAGGGGTAAGGACCTCAATGACGAGTTAGCTAGAGCCGCAAGATCGAGCTCGAGTAAGGCTACTAGTCATAGATCGGGTACAGGCAAGCCGGTGTATAGCTCCCCGGCCAAGAATCTTAGGGCTGCAGCGGCAGCGCGAGCCGAGTTGACCACTTTAACCGGGGATGCTTGGCGCAAGCAGGCAGAAAGAGTCAATGAGCTGGTTGATGTGTGTAACCGGCAGAATGAGGCTTTTCGGAAAGCTAATCCGGACGCTGGTGGTTCTCGAGTGGTAGTGTCGGCTAAGGCTGTTAGCCAGAGATCCAAGGGGCAAGCGTCATCTCCACATGTCGGAGTTGACCGGGCTCAGAGCGTGAATTCGGGCAAGAGCAAGCAGCTGCAGGCCTATGATGCCGAGTATGCCGGCAAGCAACTAGCGGCACAAGGAAGAGGTGGCCAGAGCAGAAACAATGGCGGTCAAGGCAATCCGGGAGCCGGAAGGGGCAATTCGGCTGGCCGAGGTCAACCACCTCGTCCTCCTGGGCAGAATCAACCCCGGCAGGAGCAGCAATGATGGTGCAAGCGCAGCAACAAGGTGGGGCCAGGCGGGCTACCACTATGATGATGGTAATTCGGCTATGGCGCGAGCCGGATACCAAACGTATGATAATGCACTTGCGTCCAGGCTGGGACCTCGGACATTGGCTCCGGATGATCAGCGTCTCAGGTTGGATAGGATTTATCAGTCCGAGAGGCTGGAAGAGCAAGGCCCACCAGGTCCTCCTTGCTTTGGGCCTAGGATCATGAACGAGCCGAATGTGCCGTTGTTTCAGCTTGGCCGAATCACAAAGCCGTATAACGGCAGCACCAAGCCGCAGGATTGGCTGATAGACTATGTATCCTCGGTGCACATTGCGGGGGGCAATCGCCGATGGGCGGTCCGGTATCTCCCGCATATGTTGGAAGGGCCAGCCCGGATTTGGCTGAACAATTTGCCAGAGGGCAGTATCAATCTTGGATGGATTGGAACAGGCTTTTACAGCAACTTCTCCAGCACGTACAAGAGGCCAAACCGACCTCAGCTCTTGTCTGCAGCAGGAAGAGCGGGAGACAGACCGAGAATTTTTGACTCGGTGGAGCAACATTCGCAATTCTTGTGAAGGTGTCGTGGAGGAGCAGGCCATTTCTTGGTTTGCGCAGGGTTGCCGACATGGCACCCCGCTTTGGCAGAAGCTCCAGAGGATATGCCAAAGACCTGGCGAAATGATCCGGATAGCAGATACATATGCTCTTGGCGATCCGACGCAGCCAGCGTTGGATGCGGTGGGAACTAGCAGGAGGCAACCGGTCAACAACCGAACAGGACCATTGAGGCCCAGTGACCGACATGAGTTCGGTTATAAAAGGAGAGATCCGGATTACAGATACGGCTCAGACCAGGTTGCTGCAGTAAATATGGATCATCCTGATAGCCAGAGACCAAAAAATGAGGGTCCAGCTTGGAGGCCGAATCAAGGTGCTTGGGCAAAGAAAGTGTGGGATGGACCGAGTCCACCTTTAACTTTTGAGGCAATGATAGATGGGCCTTGCCGTTATCACACAACAGACCCACGCAAGCCGGCCAATCATTCAACTCGGAATTGTAGCTGGCATCATCGCATCCAGGCGGAAGGTCAGAGAGGGCCACCTCAGAGAGGTGCTCCTAGACCGAATTTCAGGCCAAATACGCCTTTATCCGGAGCCAATGCAACCCCGGTGAACGAAGGAGCTCCAAGGCCGGCAGCCACAAAGCCGGTTAACCTGGTAAATATGGGAGGCAACAACAATGCAGGTCCAAGTCGGCAAGGTGGATACCCCGGAAATGATTACAAGGAAGCTCATCAAAGCTATGTGGTTTTTGTGACCGAGCCAACTGACAAGAAAAGTCAGCTACGAAGGGCGAAGGAGGTGAATGCAGTCACACCAGCAGTACCAAAATACCTGAACTGGTCCGAGCAGGAGATCACTTGGAGTAGGGCTGATAATCCCAGGGTTATGCCAAGCCCAGGAAACTACGCACTGGTGGTGGATCCGACTTTGGTTGGACCAAAGATTAATGTGAAATTCACTCGAGTCTTGGTTGACAATGGCAGTGCTATAAACATCATGTATCGGGACACAATGGTCAAGTTGGGTTATTCGCCGAATCAGCTGCAGCAGAGCAGTTGCACCTTCCATGGTATAGTACCCGGGTGTCTTGTTCCCCAATGGGAAAGATCTGGGTGGATGTGCTGTTTGGTACCAAGGACAATCACAGACTGGAGAGTCTCGAATTCGAGGTGGTAGACTTGGAGAGCCCATACCATGCTCTGCTCGGCAGGCCGGCATTAGCCAAGTTCATGATATCCACTCATGTTGCCTACCTCAAGATGAAGATGCCTGGCCCAAATGGTATCATCACCGTTGTGGGAGATTACAAGAAGGCCATACAGTGTGCCACGGTTGGTTCCACCTTAGCCGAGTCGTTGGTGATCCAGGCGGAGAAGAGCAAGATGCATGAAGTAGTGGCAATGGCAAAGTCAGCTCAGCTCGGTGTGCTGGCCATGACCAATCCGGATGCAGGTGCAACATTTGAGGTGCCCAAGGAGACAAAGAAGATCCCCATTGACCCGGAGAATCCGGAGCGCATGGCCATCATTGGTGCCGGGTTGGGCGAGAAATAGGAAAGCGCGCTCTGTCACTTCCTCCGTGAGAATCGGGATATCTTCGCATGGTCGGCTAAGGACCTGCCTGGTGTTCCGAGGGAGTTGGCAGAGCACTCTTTATTTGTCCGGCCGGAGGTGAAGCCGGTGAGGCAACCGACTCGTCGTCTTTCAGATGACCGAAGAAAAGTGGTGCTTGATGAGCTGGCTAAGCTACTTGCAGCCGGATTCATTATGGAGGTGTTGCATCCAGACTGGATATCCAATCCGGTTCTGGTAGAGAAGAAGAAGGATGAACCAGCGGTGGTCAAGGTGTGGCGTATGTGCATCGACTTCACCAACCTGAACAAGGCGTGCCCGAAGGATCCGTTTCCTTTACCTCGGATTGATCAAGTGATCGATTCTACTGCTGGGTGTGAGTTGTTGTCTTTTATTGATGCGTACTCTGGTTTTCACCAGATACCACTGAACCCCAAAGATCAAATAAAGACTGCTTTTATTACCCCGTATGGGGCGTATTGCTATCGTGTCATGTGTTTCGGTTTGAGAAATGCCGGTGCAACTTATCAGAGATGTATGCAGAAATGCTTACAATCTCAAATGGGCAAAAATGTGCAGTGTATGTCGATGATATTGTCATCAAAACTAAAGAAAAACGTACTCTCCTCGAGGATCTCGAGGAAACATTTGTAAACTTGAGAAAGTACGGTTAAATTGAATCCGGATAAGTGCACCTTTGGGTCCCAGCTGGAAAGTTGCTCGGTTTCCTTGTATCGAGCCGAGGTATCGAAGTGAATCCGGCTAAGATCCGGCCATAGAAAACATGAAATTGCCTAAATGTCTAAAAGATGTACAAAAATTTACCGGGTGTCTAGCCTCGCTAAGTCGATTTGTGAGTCGGCTAGGAGAAAAAGCCTTGCCCTTATATCAATTGATGAGAAAGAGCACCGGGTTCACGTGGACCCCGCAGCAGATTCGGCTTTCAATGAATTAAAAAAGATGTTGTCCACTGCACCAATTCTGGCATCACCTTTGCCGAATGAACCAATGTTACTTTACATTGCGGCCACTAACCGGTCGTAAGTGTGGTTATAGTGGTAGAGCGAGATGAGGAGGGTAAATCCGTGCAAAGACCGGTGTACTATTTAAGCGAGGTGATCTCAACCTCAAAGCAAAATTATCCTCACTACCAAAAATGACATATGGTGTATACCTGGCGGCCAAGAAGTTGAAACATTACTTCCAGGAGCATCCGATCACCGTTGTATGCGAAGCTCCAATCTCGGAGATCATTGGGTGCAAAGATGCGACTGGCCGAGTTGCCAAATGGGCAATAGAAGTGTCTCCTTACACCCCGCATTATGAGAGAAGAGATGCTATCAAGTCTCAAGCTTTACCGGATTTCCTTTGTGACTGGGCAGAGATGCAATATGAACCACCCAAGCCGGATTACAATTACTGGAAGTTGCACTTTGATGGCTCCAAAACCAAAATCGGACTGGGTGCTGGGATAGTACTCACATCACCAAAGCAAGATCAGTTGCGATATGTATTGCAGATTCATTTTTCAGCATCAAACAATGTGGCCGAATATGAGGCACTGATCCATGGGCTTAATGTGGCTAAGGACATCGGCATCCGCCGGATAGAATGTTTTGGTGATTCAGATTTAGTGGTGCAGCAGTCTTCTGGAAATTGGGATGCCCTGATGCCAATATGGCACTATATCGATTTCATGTCCAGAAAATTTCAGGGTTTTTTGAAGGTTGCGAGTACAAGCACATACCTCGGCTGGAGAACGAAGCTGCTGATATCTTGTCAAAACTCGGGTCGTCTAGGGATGCAATCCCACCCGGGATATCCTTGAATCACCTAAGGATCCCTTCAATCAAACCTTCACCTGATTCCGAGTCGATTTTTATCCCGAAGCAAGAATCTGAAGCTGTTCCTATGAATGTTGATGTCGGGTACATTTGGGAGGACCCGGGGACTGCATGGCGAGACTCGGGGACTGCGAACCGAGACTCGGGTAATGCTACTCTAATCTTAGGAAAAAGGGGAAGAGAGGAAGATGGTGCTAACCGAATCTTAGGGAATGGACAAAGGCTGATAGAAGAGATAATGGCGGCCGAACCAGTGGAAATAGATGAACACTTATTCCCTTTACATCCAGTACCGGAATGGGCTGAAGAAATCATGAAGTTCATGTCGGAGGGGAGTTTGCCAAGATGAAACCGAAGCTAGGCGAGTGCAGAGGAGGTCCAAGGGTTACACCATCATAAATAAGGAGTTATACAAAAGGAGTGCAACCGAGGTGCTACAACGTTGCGTGGAGCCAGCCGAGGGCAAGGAGATGCTCCTGGAGATACATCAAGGAGAATGTGGGCATCATTGCAGTACAAGAGCCCTGGTGGCTAAAGTATTCGGCATGGGTTTTACTGGCCCACTGCTCATGCAGATGCAGAGGACATAGTCCGAAAATGTGAAGGATGCCAAAGGTTTGCCAAGCAGACACACCTACCCGCATCGGCGCTCAAAACAATACCTATCACTTGGCCGTTTGCTGTATGGTGTTTGGATATGGTGGGAGAATTCAAGCCGGCTAGGGGCAACATGACACATATGCTGGTGATGGTGGATAAGTTCACCAAGTGGATAGAGGTAAAACCGATCCGGAAAGTGGATGGTCATTCGGCTGTAACTTTCCTGAAAGAAATCATTTTGAGATACGGTTACCCCCACAGCATCATCTCGGATAATGGCACGAACTTTGCTGTGGGAGAGTTTGCCCGATTCTGCATGAATAAGGGGATCCGGTTAGATATAGCCTCAGTGGCACACCCAGAGTCCAATGGACAGGTGGAAAGATCAAATGCGTTGGTATTAGCTGGGATAAAAGCCCGGTTAATAGAACCCTGGTAAAGACTCCGGGGTGCTGGATAGATGAAATACCATCAGTACTATGGGGTCTAAGGACCACGCCGAATAGGTCAACTGGCTATACGCCATTTTTTCTGGTATATGGGGCAGAAGCAGTGCTACCCACTGACATAGAATATGATGCACCAAGGGTGACAATGTATACGGAAACCGAGGCAAAAGAGGCTCGGGAAGATGCAGTGGATCTGCTAGAGGAAGCAAGGGAATTGGCCCTGTCTCGGACAGCAGTATATCAGCAGGGTCTCCGACGTTATCATAGTCGGAAGATCAGCCCTCGTGTATTTCATGAAGGAGATCTAGTACTAAGGCTGGTGCAGCGTAGCAAGGGTCGACATAAGTTATCACCTCCATGGGAGGGACCATTCATTGTGAGCAAGGCTATGCACAATGACTCGTACTACCTTGTAGATGCACAGGAACAAAGGAAGGATGGCCTGGACAGACCCGGAGAGGAAACCAAGCGACCCTGGAATGTAGCTCTGCTTCGACCCTTTTACTCTTAAGGGCGCAATGTATGTATCTCAGTTTATCATGAATGAAATTTCGGCAATCCGAGTCTGGACTCGGGGACTGCCTTGTTCTTATGCATGTGTTTTTTACTACTGTTTTGTCCATACCGTTCATGTGTCGAATTGTTTTGAACTTCGTCCCAAAAATTCAAGTAATGTATGCTGTGTTGTTGATCTCGTGACTCGACTGACAAACACCAAAATGGTAGTCAAGAGCAGAGGTGGAGAATATGGGAAACATGAAAATGGACTCGGGGACTCGGTCCGAAACCGATTCGGCACATGTCGTTTACTAACCCCTGTTATTTCTTTTTGTTTATGTTAGATGATTCTAAACCAAAACTCGAATGTTTCAAGTATTGTATGCTATGTTTCCTATCTTGTGACTCGACTGTCAAACACCTAAAAGGTAGACAAGAGCAAAGATCCGGTAAAAATAGTAAACAAGAAAACACACTCGGGGACTCGGTTTAAAATGATCCAACATAAACCTGGTCCGGATCACTTAAGCAAAATAGAAATAGTCTCGAAGGAACTTAAAATTGTATATTACATCTGCTCCCGGCATACCGGGGATTTAACGTTTTTCATTAAGATAAATCAGGAAGAAGCCTAGGCTGCAGGCGTCTCGGTTGCAGGGATGGACTCGGATGATGGAGGAACCTCGGTTGAGATAGGGTCCTCACTTGCAGGAATGACTTTGGACGGAGAGCTTGAGGGCTTGGCAGATTCGGAAGCATCCGGATCAACTGACGTCTTGGCGGTGATTTGCTCTGTGGCCTTAGCCGAATCAGTGGATGGCGTCTTGGAAGTTTGGATTACAGCTTGTTCGGCAGTGTCAGCCGAATCACTGGCTGGCATCTTGGAGGTCTTGGCCGAGTCGCAAGCTGCAGGTTGTTCGGCGAAGTCAGCCGAATCACCAGAGTCGGCCTCAGACTCGGCGTAGTCGTCAAGTGAGGCATCATCTGATTCCTCCTCTTCAGATCTTCCCCATCCGAGTAGATCGGAGCTTGCAGATCAAGATGCTTGGTGTTGGCGAATTCGGCCATAAAGTTGCAGCTTCCTCACGGATCTTGATCCGGTCTGGATCTGAAGCCCATGAAGAACCCTGGCGAAGGGAGCGCACTTTGGCAAGATCAATGAGCTCATACCAAGACATGATGAATAGCAAACCTGCGTCAGCACCAGCGCGGGCGGACGAAGATCTCCACTGCTTAGCCGGGTCTCTGCCTGATCCAGGTCTTTGATTAGCTCGTCCGCAGACTGGGCTTGCCGAACTTCAGGAAACAAGACTTGGTGGCTTTGAGACTAGCATTGAACAGATAGTGTGGGACTCCTTTAAAGGAGCAATCCGAGCTTTCAGTGCAGTAATGTGGTCTTCAATATCCCACGTCTCTGGCAGAGGAGCCCCAGCAATCTTAGCCCTCTCAGCTCGGGCATCTCTCACAGCTTTGGCGGCTTGAAACCGGATGCTGGTAAACTCTCCTACATATAGATGAGCTAACACTGAGTTAGACGAGAAGGAATAAAAATTATGAGGCGGATAAGAGCAGAAGGGAAAGAAGAGATTCGGCAAGCTTACGATCCATGTCTTCATTGAGGATAGCGAGATCAGCAAGCCATTTCGCGCTGATCGCCTGGTGAGCAGCCAGATCATCTTTCGCCGCTTGAGCTTCGGCCTCAGCGGCTGCAACGTGCGTTTGGATTTTCTTGTCCAATTCGCCCGCTTCTCAATCCCGGCTTTGAAAGTGTCTCGCTCCTTCTGGATCGAGTCTTTCTCCCTCTGCAGCGTATCCCGGTCTTTCTTGAGCTTGTCCTTCACTTTTCCAACTCGGTCAAGCTCCCGCAGGAGCCGAGTCACTTCTGACTTTCCTCCGATAAAGCGCGCTTGTGCTCCTGATCTTTCTTTTTCATCTCCTCACTTTGCGCATCAAAGGAAGCTTGGAGGGCCTGGTGCTGCAGGACTAGCTGTTTAAAGATCCGGCTGCGAGCAGTTGTGGTTTCCTGAAAGAAAGGAGTTAATGGCGTAAAAAGAGTCTCGGGGACTGGCACCCGAGACTAGCAGCATGAAGCCAAAACGAATCTCGGGGACTGGAGGCCCGAGATTAATAAAAAAGAAAGTTGGACTCGGGGACTGGAAGTCCCACGATTTTTTGTTTGCTAGACAAAGTTATGATCAAATGTTAGAGATTCAAGCCGATGACTTTCTTACTCGAGGAGTATCAGTCATTCGACCCGAATCTCGGGGACTGGGGATAGTGTAGATGATCATGGTGAATTAAAAGCGAGATTCGGCTTTGTTACCTCGAAGACCCGGTTAGCTTCAGTGACCGAGGCCTGCACAGAGTGTAGAGATTGAAACATCCGGCTAGGCCCAGCCGGATGTGGCGATGCTGTTGTAGAAGAGCCTTCGGCAAGGTCCGCAGCGTTCCAAGCCTTAACAAATTCCTCTGCGGAGCCGAGTTTGTCGCCGCCCGGAGTGCGGAGATTCGGCAAGACCTGGCCGCTAAGTCGGGCACGAGTAATCGCCTCAGAGAGCTGATCATGCACCCGAGTCACTGATGGAGCGGCGGAAACCGGTTTACTAGCGACCATCTGCTTATCCGAGGTTGTTGGAGTTGTGCCAAAAGAAACCGGAGTCGGCTTAGGCAGAGGTGATGCGCTCGAGGTCTTGGCAGGGTCTGACTGCTTAGGTTGGTTCTGTGACGCTTGCTGGGGTGGTTTAGATGCTTCCTGTTTCTGTTTCTGCTGCTTCTCGAGAGGTTGCTGCTGCTGCAGTTTCTTCTTCTTCTGCTGCTCTTGATTCAGAGCCTTGGCGGTAGGGAGAGGATCCGGCTTAGTCAATGTCTTAGCCGAAGTCTTGGCTTTCTCCTTCTCCAACTCCTTCAGAGGACGTGGCCAAGTTGAATCTCGGGTCGAACCCGAGATTTCCTCACTCTCCAGGTCAATAACCGACTCTGGGACGAGATCCGGCGGGGGAGTTTTGGCAGTTGTGGCACGCGCGGGAGAGGTGGCAGCCTTTTTAGGAGACTGGTGCTCCATGGCCGTATCCAGTGGAGGAATGGGAGAAAGGATGGATGAATGGGTTTGTTCGGTGACAAGGACGTCACTGCATAGAGTAAAATAAAACAGTTAACTCGGATAAAGATGACTCGGGTAATAAAAGAAGAAAGCAAATAAAATTGGCATTACCCCTTGGTAGTAGGCATGGCCTTCAGCCGATTCGGTTTGGAGACAGTTTTCTTCATTCTCTTGGCTGGAGGGGCATCTGATCCGGACGCGTCAGGGTGTTTCCGAGATGTCCCTTGAGCATCCGGTTTGGCTGGAACACAAGGTGGTGACCATGAAATCGGAATGGGATCAATAGGATCCAGGATCCAGCAATCATCATCTTCATCCTCGGAAAGGTTGTAAATAGACGGTTGCTTACCCTTGCGGATAGGCTTGGCGCGCGGAATCGGCAAATAATCGTCCGTATCCGCATCCTCTTCGCCTTCGCGCAGCGGGCTGCGGTCCCGTGCCCACACCTTGGTGGAAAGATCTCCATCTTCGGCGATCTGGCGGTCGAACAGCTGCAGTAGAATCAAGGCAGATCCGGATTAGTCCAATGGCATTTTGGTGGAGTATGGGTTAATCCGGGGGATGATGAACTAACCTGAGGTGGAAGTGCGTCTCGGTGGAACGGCTCCACGCCCCATTTCCACTTATCCGACATCTCGGTGAAGGCAATAGCGTTTACCCGTCTCCTGACGGAAGTCTGGTGAGGTCATGTTTGCTGATCAATTTCCACTTATCCGACATCTCGGTGAAGGCAATAGCGTTTACCCGTCTCCTGACGGAAGTTCTGGTGAGGTCATGTTTGCTGATCCGGGTAGGATCTAGCAGACCGCTCATATGGCAAATCTTGTGCTGACGTTGTTGTAAAGGACTGACACGGCGAGAGACGAAGGCTCGGAGGAGATCGTCCGAGAGCAGGCCCTTCTCCAGAAAATCCTCTAGAGGTTGGTGTATGATTTGAAGCTCCGCGAGAGCGTCAGCCGGATCATATCTGAAGTTCAGTTCGGCGGTGGGGGGCTCGATCCTGAACTCGGGCAAGTTGAGAGCATCATGGCCTTCAACGCTCTTCACGTAGAAGAAGGACCTTTGCCATTTCTTGCAAGTGTCCAGGCCAGTAACCCGGGAAAGATGGAGCCCGTCCTCGGGGTAATGCTGGACGCACCACAGGCGGTCATCACCTTTGGGTCACTACCCGGGATCGTATGTTTCCGGAGATGAAAGTACTTCGCCCATGTTTCGATAGTCGGCCAAAGACCGAGATATCCCTCCATAAAGGAGGTAAAAGCCGACAAGTAGACAAAGGAGTTAGCCGGAAGGTGGTGAGGCTGCAAGCCGAAGAAATCTAGGAATCTCCGGAAGAAGTCACTCGCTGGGAGTCCGAATCCGCGCTCGAAGTGCGCTAGAAATACGACGCGCTCACCCGGTTGGGTGACCGGTTTGAGTTCTTTCCCCGGTTTTCGGCATATAACTTTAGGTGTTATACGCCGGGTACTCAGTAGCCACTCCAGGTCATCGTTTGTAACATCGGAACCCTCCCAACTGCCGGGGGGCAACTTCGGCATATCCGAATCAGTCCTGCAAGAAATCGGAGATAGCCGAGTTAGAAGATGTGGAATCTCAAATCCAGAGCAAGTCGGATGATGGTCTAGCCGAGTCAGCTGTTAAGGGATTCGGTAAAGGATATCCCGGATAGAGTTGCCCGATTACTGCGAAGAAGTAATTCGGCTAGTAACTAAAAACACCTTTTTGTAAGGATCTAGGGTTACGAAAGATCTACCACAGCAGTAAAAAAAGAGATGAAATCCCGAGTAAAAATAAGGTGGAACTGTTCATGAAGTGGCAAGCCGATCTGGGGCAATCTAGCGCAAAACCTAGAAAGGAGATCTAGGCAATGCACTAAGGCGCGGCAATGGACTCGTTTGCTAGTGAATCTAGGGAGAGCAAGTGCAAGTTCACGGCGAAAGAAGAACTCGCTCGAGGTCGCCATGGCCGGAAGCAGAGGGACTCACGGTTGTGGTGCGGCGAAGAAGAAGCGCGGTGGAGAAACGGCGGTGTGCGGCGCGGTGCGCGGCTCCGGCGAGTTTTCTCCGGCGTTGTGGGTGTCTCCGGCGTTGCGAGGTCGCAAGGGCCAGGACGCGCCGGCGGTAATGGTGCGGATGGAGATTTCGAAGTGGAGGTGCGGGGAAGAAGAAGAGGAACCCCGCACCCCTATATATAGCCCCTAGATGGTAACGGGCGCACTACCGCACGGTTTCCGGGGTGTGGCTGGATCAGGTGTGAACCAAAACTTTGCGGTCGAGGCTGTGGCCGTGTATTTCAAGCACACGGTGGATCATAGAGTTGGAAGCGGTCCCGTGGATCGGGTGTGCTAGTTAGTGAAGAAATCGAGGAGACGCGGTAATTTAGTCAAATGTACTCAAGTACCTGATGGACCCGGATAATATGTTGTCAGTGACATGTCAAATCAGAGACCCTAATTATGAGGCTTTGTGCAGAGATTCCCTGCCAAGTGTCCCAGGAAATCCTGAGACAAGATTGGGTGATATGGAATTCGGTTAAAGGCGCTGGTTTTTAACCTGCTACGGCCCTTCATCCGAGGCTGTAGGACCGCACCAGCTTCGGGGACTACTGTCGGGGAGTTGCCCCCGGGTAGGGCAAAGAGGTGGAGTGGAAAGTCAATCCGGGTCTCACAAACCGGATCACTCGGACCGGATCAAGTTTAAAGACAGGAAGAGACCAAGAGGCATCAGGCAAAGTCTAGCCGGATCAGAGGAAGAGACCCGCTCGACTAGCCGGGTTGCCTAGGAAGAGATCCGGCTCAACTAGCCGGGTTGCCTGGAAGAGATCCGGTTCAGCTAGCCGGGTTGCCTGGAAGAACCCGGCTTACCAGCAATGTCGGATAATGCACAGGGGCCGAGTAATGTCAGTAAAGTTCACGGGTCCTGCAGGCCTCCTGCCCGAAGCTCAGAAGACACGGGATTCCTGGGAGCGCAGCAACCTAGGAGCTGACTCGACCAATTCGGGAAAGGGGCTATGGCCTAGACCCGGTGGGCTACGCCTGCCATTGCCTGAAGAGGCAAGATAGGCCTGCTAGGACTTGACAGCCAGGTCAAGCCACGGGATTCCTGGGAGCGCAGCAACCTAGGAGCTGACTCGGCCAATTCGGGAAAGAGGATGTGACCTAGACCCGGTGGGCTACAGCTGCCATTGCCCGAAGGGGCAAGAAAGGCCTGACAGTCCGGCCGTTGGATTGACAGGGGGCAGAGGCTTGTCCTTTTCCTCTTGGCAATGCCATTGTCTCATGGAGCCAGGGGCAAAAAGGTAAACCGGTTAGTGTATAAGTAGACCACTACATCCTCCAGTGCGAGGGACGACGACGGAGGAGAGGCCACATTTCCCCCTGTTCCATCTTCCTCTTAGAGCTCTCACCATTGTTGCTTCATACAGCTCGAGGAGCACTTTGTACTTGTTCCCTTTGAGATATAAGAGAGTAGGATAGTGCTGCAGTAGGGGTGTTACCTCCTCAACAGGGCCCCGAAGCAGGGTACATCTTGGTGTGCTTTGGTTGTTCTTGGTTTGGCTTGTTCTTGCTTGTTCTTGTGAGTTCTTGGTTGTTCTTCATGCGTGCTTCTTGAGCGCGCACACCCTCCCCGGATCTCCCAACGTCCCAGCGAGCCCCCAACTTAAGCCATCCCATGGCATCTGCCGTGACACCACCACGACATAATGGTTATATCATTGATTATAAAGAGAGACTCATTAATGCACAAGAATGCACTCACAATTTGCAGGAACCTATAGAAGAAGAAACTACTGCTGAAGCTGAAAGCTCATTGGATGAAAAAGAGGAGGAGAGTGATGAACAAAAGGAGGAAGAATGGAGTAGCTACCCATGCCTACCTTCTAATGAGAGTAACTCTTTATCTCTTACACTATTTGATTGCCCTCCATACTTACCAAAGGAGGATGAATGTTATGTTCCTGTGGATTCTCTTGAAAAATTCCCTATGAGTAAAACTTGTGGAAATGATTATGCTACTGATATTTATGATAATCCATGCTATTTTGATAAATCTTATGATAATCCTTTATTTGTGCCTAATTTCGAAATGCATGGTAATGAGAAAGTTTGCTTAGAAAATGTTTATGATAAAGCTCTATATGATGGTCCTATATTGGTTGATAATATTAATTGTACTACTAATGAAAATGGGATTGGAGAGGTCTTGACTTTATCTAGATGTAGTCCATACCTCTTGAGAATGAACAATCATCTTGTTATAAAATTATTAAAAGTGGGTTTGAAAGTTTTAATCCCACTATTTTTGAGCTTGATAAGAATTATGTGTTTGTAGATCATGAAAAGCATGCTTTATGTGATAGTTATATTGTTGAGTTTGTTCATGATGCTACTGAAAATTATTATGAGAGAGAAAAATATGGTTGTAGAAATTTTCATGGTACTAAAGCACCTCTCTATATGCTGAAAGTTCTGAAGTTACTCTTGTTTTATCTTCCTATGCTTGTCACTTTGTTCTTCATGAATTTATTTGTGTACAAGTTTCCTATGCATAGGAAGTGGGTTAGACTTAAATGTGTTTCGAATTTGCTTCTTGATGCTCATTTTGCTTCATTTTCTATTTTTATGTGAGCATCATTAAAACTATCAAGCCTAGCTAAAAGGCATTAAAGAAAAGCGCTTATGGGAGGCAACCCATTTTATTTTTCTGCAATTTTTCTTTTATTGAGTCAAGGAGGTTGTTTACTTCTGTAACAACTCCTTTGTATCTTTACTTTCTTGCATTGTTGTGCCAAGAGTAGCCTCTAGTGTTAAGATGATGCTTAATTTTGATTGCTGCGCAGAAACAGATTTTTGCTGTTCACTGTACGAAATTCCTAAAATCACCAGATTGTTAATTAAATCTGAAAAATTTTGTGCGTAATCTTTATGAACGTCTGAATCTTTCGTTAGTTCAATGTTTTTCGATCTGAGCGTCGTAAGTGCCACAAAAAATTCATCTTTACTGGCTGTTCTGTTTTGACAGATTCTGTCTCTGTTTTTTGCATTGTCTCTTGTGGGCTTTAAGCAAGGTTCTCTAGACGTGGAGGGCTGTAGCTAATGTTTTATTGAGTTCTTGCAATGTGTCACAACAGAACCAGTGGATTAAAGTTTTTGAGTACTAACCCCTCTAATGAAAATTACGTTGAGTTTGGTATAATAGGATGAAGAAGAGTGAAGAGCTCAAGCTTGGGGAGGCTCCCATGGATCTCCCCAGCATATTTCAAGAAGACTCAAGCGTCTAAGCTTGGGGATGCCCAAGGCATCCCCTTCTTCATCGGCAAAATTATCAGGTCATCTCTAGTGAAACTATATTTTAATTCTTTCACATCATATGTGCTTTTCTTGGAGCGTCTGTGTGCTTTTATTTTCAGTATTGCACTTTTATTTTCAATAAAGCTTGACTGGACCCTAGCAATTCTTGATTGGGAGAGAGACACGCTCCGCTTTTTCATGAGAATACTCCTATTCTTCACTTATATTTGTTGAGTATTCATTATCTAGCGCTGTTCAGCTTTTAGCTCTTGTTTTCATGTATCTCTTTTCAGAGATATTAGCTTTCTTTTGTAGAAAGTACTCTCTTGCTTCACTTATATCTGTTTGGAGAGTTGTTGAAATGAATTGATTGGTGTTTGGTTGGTTCAGAAAATGTTGCATGTGGTAATTGGTATAAGGAAAAACTTGCTTAATCTTGTAGATCACTAATTTGGATAACTTGATGCTTGTCAATTGTTTTGAGTTAACAAGTAGATCATGATTAAATTTGTGGCATCGCATGAGTTAAGCCTATTAGTGAAGAACTACCGTAAAGCTTGTTGAAAATTTGGTTTGCATCGGTGGTATCTCTAAGGTTTAGATATTTTCTAATAACAGGGTTTGGTTAACAAGGAAGACGGTATGAAGTCTTATAACGTTTGCAATATGTTTGTCATATAAAACTTGGTGTACGGGTTGATATTCTTGTTTGCTTACATAAACCTTGCTAGACTAAACTCTGTACTGAGAGGGAATGCTTCTCGTGCATCCAAATCCTTGAGCCAAAATCCATGCCATTTGTGTCCACCATCTTTACCTAATAATAAAAGCGCTAAGGCTTCCGCGGTTTGGTGTGTCATTAGATTGAACTTGCCCATAGAATTATTTAATAATTACCCACCTATGCCACTCATAAGTTAGAAAAAACGTTTTGATTACATAATCTATTCTTTACCCCCCAAAAAAAAGTTGCTCTCCTCGGTCGCTACCTCTCGACAGAGACGAGGCCAAAAGTTCTCCGATTATTTCCCTCCTCCTCGCCGTTTGCGTGCACGCTGCTCCCCACTCAGTGGAGCACACCCAGCTTCTCCAGCAGCCGCCAGTGCTCATCGCCACGCCGTGGACTACTGCGGCGGATTTCTGGCCGTCTTCCTCTGCACCAACGGTCTTCCCCTCCACGTTCTGGGCTCCTGTGCCGGCGGCGCGTCTGCGTTTCCGGCCGCTCCCTGTCGTTGCAACAGACGTCGGCCGTCCCTGTTACAGAGGCCAAGATCAGCGCCACTGAAGCTCGAGCAAACGGCCGGAGATCGGCAAGTCGGAGAAGGTAAGGTCCGCTACCGGACGAACCTCCTTCTACGCCCCATGCGGCCCCCTCCCGAGAGAGCCACCCTCTGCGCTCCTTCCCCAGTTCGGTCCGAGGCAGGGATGTCTTAACTTTTTTTTTGATAATTCAGGGATGTCTTAACTTAATTTGGCAAGCTAGCTCAAAAGCAACTCGACCTAAAAATCAATCAGATTCATGTAGCTAGCGTGCACACCAAGCCGCCCATCCATTTTTCTTCTAGCAGAATCGATTCAGCTTGAGCTCAAAATCCAACCGAGGGAATGGGATGAGCCGTGGATTTGCCAAAATTACAGCTTCTCTTTATTTCATACATGAGTTGGTGTCCAGTTTTATTTTTTAGGAGAGATTGTGAAACAGGTCAGAGAAAATTTGAGGAAGAAGAGAACCTGCCATACAAGAGTGGATTGGGATGGATCAGAAACAATAGAGAGGTGGTGGGTCCAGCGAGGTTGGCGCAGTAATGCATAGTCTCAGATTTGATCGTTGGACGATGTAATCAAACCAATCGCCACATGTTTATATTTCTACATGGAAGCCATGAGGTAGCAATGCATCCAGTGGCCGAGCAACAAGTATGAAACCGTGATATCAATTTTAATTTGTGTTGTAAAATACATTTATTTATATGAATTTTTTATTTTTCACATAATTTTTACCTTAAATTAGATGTGAATAATTTGCCAAAATGTTGTGTAGTCATTTGACGCTATGGTGTGGCTCCGCCAATGAGTATTCCTCAGACACGCCGTGACTTAAGCCACGAGAACTAAATGTATCTCCGCAACGTATATAAATTCTCTCCCGTTGCAACGCACGGGCATTTTTGCTAGTAACTACCTATATGTGGTATTTCCTTGCCACTCCAAGTAAATTTTTCATGTGCTACCTTTAAATTATTCAAAATGTTATTATTCCCTTTTTGTGTCAATGTTTACTAGCTCATGAGGAATTAGTGTGGTTATTCTTTATTCTATTTGTCAAATGGACTTTTACACCTGGACTAGCGGCATATACATCCGCTTATCCTCTAATTTTGCAAAAAGAGCTGGCAACGGGGTGCCCAGTCCCAATTAATTACAACTTTAACCATTAATTCTCTTCACACTTTTGCCCTGATTTATCAGTAAGCAAGGACAAACAGTGAAATACCTGCATGTGTGTAAACCAAAGAGAAAGAGGGATGATCTGCCTTGCTGGTAGAAATAACGTCCTTCATGGGAGCCGCTCTTAAAAGTCCGTTTGACAGGTAGAATACTGTTCTCACCCACTACCATTCGTTGACAATTAACAAACACCTCTCAAAAATAGATACTCCTCCGTGGTATGTGATTGATGGAAGGCACCCGAGGATTCGGTTAGCCATGGCTTGTGTTAGCAAGGTTGGGAGGAGTATCAAATATTTTATGCAATCTCTATATGCTTTCAAAAACCTAAAAGCTCTAGCACATGACTTAATCCCTGCTTCCCTCTGCGAAGGGCCTTTCTTTTACTTTTATGTTGAGTCAGTTTTCCTATTCTTTCTGTCTTCCACAAGCAAACACTAGTGTCAACTTTGTTACAACATGCGTTATATGCAACGTATTGGACTTGTTATACTACTTTGTGTTGACAATATCCATGAGATAAATATGTTGAAAGTTGAAGCAAATGCTGAAACTTAATTCTTCCTTTGTGTTGATTAAATACCTTTTATTAGAAACTATTGCTTTATGAGTTAACACTTATGCAAAACTGTTTGATGCTTGTCTCGAAAGTACTATTCATAAAAACGTTTAGCTTGTGTGATTCATTGTTTACTCATTATCTATTTGGTAGCAAATTATAGACCATTGACTTAGATCACTTCATTCATTTACATGTGCCTTGCAATATTATATGATCAAGATTATGATGGTAGCATGTCACCTCAAAAATTATTTTGTTTTTTATCGTTTATCTACTCGAGGACGAACAGGAACTAAGCTTGGGGATGCTGATACGTCTCAAACGTATCTATAATTTTTGATGTTCCATGCTTGTTTTATACCAATTGCTACATGTTTTGAATCTACTTTATATCACTTTTATACATTTTCTGGGACTAACCTATTAACAAGATGCCACAGTGCCAGTTCCTGTTTTCTGCTGTTTTTGTATTCCAGAAAAGCTAGTCTGGAAATATTCTCAGAATTGGACGAAAATTTTCGGAGGCCCCTATTTTACCAGAATACTCCATGGGCCAGAAGGACAAGTCCGGGGGAGGCCCGAGGGCCCCACACGTGGGCTCGGCGCGGCCAGGAATCTCCCGGCGCCCTGGGGTGGTGTCGCCTCCTCGTGCACCGCCTCGCGACGCCCTTTGGACTATATATTGCCCCTGACCTAAAACTCATGGAACAATTGACGAAACTCCCGAATACATCTCCGTGCTCCGCCGCCACGAAACTTCGTTTCGGGGGTCAGAATGTCCTGTTCCGGCACCCTGCCGGGACGGGGATTGACCCCCGGAGCCATCTCCATCGACCACGCCGCTTCCACTTCGACTCCATGATGGTTTGTGAGTAGTTCTCCCATGGACTACGGGTTCTAGCTGTAGCTAGTTGGTACTCTCTCTCTCCCATGTACTTCAATACAATGATCTCATGAGCTGCCTTACATGATTGAGATCCATATGATGTAATCGGTGTTGTGTTTGTTGGGATCCGATGAATATTGAATACTATGTCAAGTTGATTATCAATCTATCTTATATGTTATTTAAGATCTTGCATGCTCTCCGGTACTTGTGGTTACCTTGATCAAGTAGTTGCCTGTATCTCCAAGAGAGAGTATTTATGCTAGATAGTGGGTCCATGCCTCCATTTAACCTGGGACAGTGACAGAAAGTTCTAAGGTTGCGGATGTGCTGTTGCCACTAGGGATAACCTAACAATGCTATGTCCACGGGCATATGTGTTTGTTTACATTACGCACTTTACTTAATGCAATTATCCGTTGCTTGCAACTTAATACCAACGGGGGACTCGGATGACAACCCGGCGGTGGATTATTAGTCATAGATGCTGTTGGATAACGGTCTATGTATCTTGTCGTAATGCCCAATTAAATATCATAGTAGTCATCATGTCATATATATGCATTGTCATGCGCTCAATATTCTGTCAATTGCCCAACTGTAATTTGTTCACCCAACACTTGTTATTGGAGAGTTACCACTAGTGTAGATAGCTGGGAACCCCGGTCCATCTGTAATCATTATTGCTTTTCCGTCAACTCCACGCAAGCAACTATTTTCTGGTGCCATTGCTTCTGTGTTACTGCTACTGTTGCTCTCATATTACTGCTGCTTTCACATCACGTTTGTTACTAGTGCTTTCTCAGGTGTGGTGGAATTGACAACTCCGCTGCTAAGGCTTATAAGTATTCTTTGTCTCCCCTTGTGTCGAATCAATAAATTTGGGTTTTACTTCCCTCGAAGACTGTTGCGATCCCCTATACTTGTGGGTTATCAGGGTGATGACTCATGACATTGTGACTTCTGAAGGCACACTTGATGTGTCCGTGCTAGCTTCTAGTTCTTCTGAAGATGCTGTCATTCAGCCTGCTGGTCGTGTTAAGAGGAGGCAGAAAGTTCATACTCCAATGGTGGCCTCGAGAAAAGTGTTACGTAGTGACAAGGAAGGTTTTATGCCTTTACAGCTGATTAAAGAGCCTCGCAAGAAGTCTGCTAAATTGGCGCCAACCCCTGCTGTGCTACAAATGGAAGCAATGAAGAAGATGGGAGTGGAGCTGTGTGGGATAGCACCTGAAGATCTATCTGACGAGAAGCTCCTCCAGTCGCGCTCCACTTAACTCTCTGTTCTATGGAGGACTAACTATTTTGAACTGGTTTGGCTTTTAGTCATGTCTACTTTCATTGCTTCGGTTAGACTTTGGAATATTTTATGCTGGAACATTCGTGGTTTAAATGGTGATGAGAAATGGCCTCCTATTAGACAAAAATTGAGGAAAGTGCCGCATCTATTGTTTGTTTGCAAGAAACAAAAATGGCCTCTTTTGATAATGCTTCCATTCGCAAGTTTGCTCCGAAAAGATTTGATCGTTTTGTATGTGTGCCAGCTAATGGGGCATCTGGAGGGCTTTTGGTTTTGTGGAATAGCTCTGTTTTTACTGGAACAATATTGCTGCAAGAATCCTTTGGAGTTGTGTTGTCTTTCACTTCAACAATGAACTCTGAATCTTGGACCCTTGTTAATGTCTATGGGCCATGTACTGAACCTAGAAGAACGGATTTCATCAATTGGTTGTACAACTTGAACATTCTAGATGATGAGAACTGGATTTTGTTGGGGACTTCAATTTTTATAGATATATGGATAGTCGAAACAAACCAGGGGCCAACCTTCAGGGTATAAACATTTTTAATGATTTAATTAGTCATCTGGGCCTAATTGAATTGCCTATTAAGGGTCAAGCCTACACATGGAGTAACATACAGCAAAATCCTCTTATGGTTCAATTGGATTGGTTTTTTACTTCCACTAATTGGACTCTGGTTTATCCAAATACAGTGGTCAATCCTTTAGCTCGACCAATCTATGATCATATGCCATGTGTCATCAATATTGGCACTAAAATTCCAAAAGCTCAGATTTTTCGGTTAGTAAACTATTGGATCAGGCAGCCAGGCTTTATGGAATTAGTGCAGCGTATTTGGGATATTCTAGTTCATGGTAATGCTGCTAAAGTAATTACTTCCAAGTTAAAACTGCTTCGGAAAGCTTTGAGAAAGTGGTGTGGAAATTTATCTCAGATTGATTTCTGCATTGAGAGTTGTAATAGAATTATTCTCATGTTGGATGAATTTGAGGAAGTCAGGGAACTTCACATTGCAGAATGGAACTTTCGGAGAATTATAAAGGATAGATATTTGCATCTTACTAACCGTAAGAGAGATATTTGGAAGAATAGATGCACTATCAGATGGGCAAAATTAGGAGATGAAAACACATCCTTCTTTCACTCCATGGCAACTATTCGGTACAGGAAAAATAATATTGCCAAGTTTATATTACCTGATGGAAGAGAGGTTGTGGACCACAATGAGAAGGCTGCCATGTTGTTTTCAGCATATAAAGAAAGGCTGGGTCAGAGCAAGCCAATTTTATTTCCTGTGGAATTGGCAAACCTGGTGATGGCGTGTAGTTGACGGGAAAATATTCTGCAGGAAGCTTCGTATCTTCCCCTGCTACGGCGCCAGTAAGCACTCTTGATGGCCCTTCACGTAGTTGCCTGCGTGAAAAATAAATGTGTTAGGTTGAGACTCCAAGTGCAGAGTGTGTAGTAAGTGGAAGACGTGTTTTCCCCACGAGGGTGACTCGAGGGTTTAATATCGAACTCTCGGGGAATCAGTAGTGAAGATTTATCTTTCCTATCCTTCTTTTGGTCACCTATAAAACAAAGTAAATGTTTTGGTCCTCAACCTCACCTAATGGTTGTCAAGCACAAGGTGTGAGAATGATATCAAGATAATATGCAATGCAAACCAGAAATAAATATGCAATGGTGGTAAATAAATGTGCAAGGATGGTGGTAGCAATGATAAATGATATTTTTGGGTTTTTTATGATGAATGCAAGATGGAAAAGTGTTTTTGTATTTTCGGATTTATAAATGGCAGAAAATGGTAAAGTGGTAAAAGTGGTTGGAAAGGTGTTTCTTATGATTAAAAATGGACCGGGGTTCATGGTTTCACAAATGCACTCTCTCTTTAATAAAGTGGTAGACAATGGAACACTAGAGTTTACATATAAGATTGCAACACAACAGTTTAATGACAAGTTATAATTATATGGGCATCACGTCCTAACATAGAGACCTTTTGGTTATTAGTCTCTTTTATACTCCACCAAGATGCGAACTAAATCATAACACATCAGTAATTAAGATAACTCAGAGTATAGCAATAAGTATCATGACATGAAGTTAAAATAAGAACATGCTAGATCTAGTCATGGAGTAGTGGCAATGGTCACACCCACATCTCCGGTAGCATGGTATTTCTTTTTATCCCTAGTGAGGCAACAAAGTAAGGTAAAACACCCAAGTGGATCGCAGAACTTTTCTCACGTTCACTGCACTAGCCACCCCCCGTTACTCCAACTAATGCACACGTTCCCCCTCACACGCTCTCATAAACATGCTTGATCATAACAAGTAAATAAGAACGGGGTACATAATATGCATCTACTTTCATAACTGAAACAAAACCATTGCAATCTCAAACATATATTAACTCATAAAAAGATCCACCACAAAGGTATTACATAGATGACCGTAATCATGTTCAGCAGCTCATACGGTACTAATTAGTGAAGCTCGAGAGAGAGAGATACATAAGTTACTTCCACAAACCCATAGTCCAGGGGTGGACTACTCCCTCTTCATCATGGAGACGGTGGAGAAGTCGTTGGAGAAGATGGAGACCACACCGGCAGCGCCCCGCCGGAGTTTTCCCCCTCCAATTTGCAGCTCCAGGTCTCTGTTTCGGTGTTTCTGTGTTTCTGCGGCCTCCTTCCAGAGAACGTCGGGGGATAATTTTTATAGGCGTTTTTAGGTCAAAACGGAGTCGGTGGAGAAAAGATCGACGGCAACGGAGCGTCGAGGCCCAATTGGAGGGGTCCCACGCGGCCAGGTACAGGGGCCGTGTGGGCCCACCTCTTTTGGCCCTCGGGGCTCCGCTTGTTTGCTTCCTTTGCTCCCAGGTCTTCTTCCTTCCAAATATTGACGCTCGTAAATTTGCAGGTGATTTGGACGTCGTTTGGGTCCCTGAAACATTAAAGGAAAGAAATAGGGTTTTCTGCCTGCGAAGGGTTAATTCCATAAAAAATAGGAAACATATCAAATATTCCCAAAATCATTATAAAACAGTGATATAACCCTTATATGATGCAAATATGACTGGAATATAAGTAAAAATAATGCAAAGTTCATGTATGCATTTTACATGCATCACCTGGTCAGTCCAGTGGATAATCTTAATGAGCTATCTGTGGATTTTACACACAAGGAAATAGATGACGTGGTGGCAAATATGCCAGTTGATAAGGCGCCAGGGCCTGATGGTTTTAATGGGAAGTTCATAAAGAGCTGCTGGAGTATAATTAAATATGATTATTACAAGTTATGCAAAGATTTTCAGAATGGTCTTCTAAGCCTGCAGAACATAAACGACTCTTTGATCACCTTAATCCCTAAGGTGAATGCTCCTTTGGCATCTAATGACTTTAGGCCTATATCACTCCTAAATATTAGCCTAAAGATCATTACCAAGTTGTTGGCTAATAGGTTACAGTCAAAATTTTTGCAAACAGTTCACAGGAATCAGTATGGGTTTCTTAAGTCAAGGACAATACAAGATTGCCTTGCTTGGGCTTTCGAGTATAATTACCAGTGTAAACAATCTAAAAAACCCATTATCATTTTCAAAATTGATTTTTCCAAGGCTTTTGATATGATGGAGCACGCAGCAATTTTGAAAATCTTGCATCTAAAAGGGTTTGATGCAAGATGGCTACAGTGGATTGGAGATATTCTGAAATCTGGTACTTCTTCGTTTTTGCACAACGGAGTGGCAGGGAAAAAATTTGAATGTCGAAGAGGAGTTCGCCAAGGTGATCCTTTATCGCCTCTCTTATATGTAGGTACAGCAGATTTATTTCAGACCATGATAAACCATCAGTTTCAGCTTGGAAATTTGACTTCTCCACTGCCTATTCCAAATCATAAATTCCCGGTAATTCAGTATGCGGATGACACAATTGTTATCAAGGAAGCTTGTCCATCACAAGTAGCTTTGCTCAAGAGTTTAGTAAATGAATTTGCTGGTGCCACGGGATTGTCAGTTAATTTTCAGAAATCAAATATGATACCACTAAACTGCACAGATGATTTGGCAAATCAATTGGCTGCTATTCTAGAATGTCAAATTACAGGAATGCCTTTTACTTATCTTAGGCTTCCTCTTGGTACTACTAAACCCACAGTTCAAGATCTTTCACTGTTGCTCGACAGTGTGGAGAGAAGGCTAAATGCATGTTCAAGATTCTTGACATATGCTGAACGTCTGACTTATGTTGATTCGGTGCTCTCTGATTTGCCAACTTTTTATATGTGCACTTTGAAAAAACAAAAAACAGCAATCATGTCTTTTGACAGGGCTCGGAGGCACAGTCTATGGGCGAAAGGAGATTGGGAACAGCAATCACAAGCGCTGGTGGCTTGGGAAACAGTATGCTTGCCAAAAGAAAAAGGTGGCCTTGGGGTCATTAATTTGGAACTGCATAATGATGCCTTATTACTGAAACATATGCACAAATTCATGAACAGAGCAGATATCCCTTGGATTGATCACATTTGGCATTCTTACTACACTGATAAGGTCCCTCATGCATCTCCAAAAGTTGGATCCTTTTGGTGGAAAGAAATATGTGCTCTATCTTTTCAATACAGAGGAATTACATCTTGTGCGCCTGGTCCTGGTAATTCGATTCTGCTCTGGAAGTATAGATGGGAAGGAAATGAGTTGTTGGCAATTAAATTTGAAAGGTTGTATCCTTTTGCCCTTGACAAGGATATTTTGGTTAAAAAAGCGCTAGAACTAGACAATATCGCTACACTTTTCTTCCTTCCCATGTCTGAACAAGCTTGCCAGGATTTTAATGCCCTACAAACTAGACTTGATATTTTGAGAAATTCTGCTAGAGAGGATGTGGATAAATGGACTTACTCTCTGAACAAAGGAGTTTATTCTCCAGCCAGCTACTATAGATTTTTATTCCAAGGCCTATTATCGGAACCTATCTTTAGGCGGCTTTGGAAAAGCAGATGCATACCCAAACTGAGGGTTTTTGCTTGGTTGATGATCATAGACAGAATCAACACTCGTGACATGATGTTGAGACGACATTGGCAACTGAACTCCAGTCCTAATTGCATTCTTTGGTCTTCGGCCACCTTGGAAACCAGAGACCACTTATTTTTCCAATGTGCTTTCGCTACTCATTGTTGGAATTATCTGAAGATTGTATGGCAGAGGGCTGATTTAATCTCGGAAGCTTTCAGGGCAGCGAAGGGTACTTTCTCGGGCCCTTGTTTCGTTGAAGTGGTGGTCACAGCGATCTGGAACATATGGAAGGAGCGTAATGGGTTCATCTTTGAAAATCAAAGGCCAAGCTTCGCAAGGTGGAAGGCAAGATTCAAAAAGGACATTCTCCTGACCTCGCATAGGGTTAAACCCTCCAAGAGAGATTCATTTTTTGCTTGGATTTCCTTGCTCTAATAATTTCCACACCCTAGTTTTTGTTTCTTTTGTTGCTGCCCCTAGGGTTGATTCTCTCAACCTTTGTATATTCTTACCTTGTATGTTGTACTTTGCCATGATCCTTTTTTAGGATTGTTGGGCTGTCTCTAATATAAAATCGAAAATTACCATGGGGGTTTCCCCTACGGTCTTGCTGGTCAAACAAAAAGGTGGGCTGAAAGAAATCCTTATTCATGGGTCGACGAGAGCGAGGATGAAGATGATATCTTCATGCCGAGTGAAGCGAAAGCCACAGTGGCGGCGGCGGCGGCGAAGGGCAAGGGTGCTGCGTCGTCAAAGGTCAAGAGTGAAGCATCGTCAAAGGGGAAGAGTGAAGCATCATCGAAGGGGAAGAGTGTTGCGTCGTCGAAGGACAAGGGTGCTGCGGCTGACGCAGGAGGCTGTATCGATGGGAGATGACTTGTGTAGTGTTGGTAGTACCGATGTTTGTTGATTTGCATTGTATCTTAAATTTATGTTGTCAATGTAATTTGCAAGGTTTGTTTAATATCAATGCGAATAGTAGTCACCCATCATCACCATTAATCGAAACAGAGTAGTAGCAACAAAGCTATAAATAAGTCTAATACATAGATAGATAGACAAGTCTCAGCATATATAAATAAGTCTGGTACATAGATAGATATAGATAAGTCTCAACACTGATAGATAGACAAGTCTCAACGACGTCTGCCACGACGCGGAGGTGGTGGGTTAGGCATCGTCCACCCAAACCTGTGCGGTGGCCGAACGTCATGTGCCAGAATCAGGGAACCGTCAACAGCATACTGTGTCTCCTGTGTGGGGTAGGGTGGAGGAGTGTTGTACATACCCATCCAATTGTCCAGCTGTGTGTATGCCTCATGGGTGTCCCCACCTTCCTGATCACTCCCACACGCGGATCCAGACGACTGCCGAGGGATACAGTCAATTTTACATGTGTGTTGTACTACGTCGCTCACTTTCCAGTTTATTCCCCATTGAGGGCGATAGCCATGCACCCTTCCATGACAGTCTGCAACCTCACATTCCATTGTCAGATATTTTTTACTTGTCACCTTGGTTCTGAATACCCTCCACGTCGACATTGCCCACTTAATGAATGCGTCTTGCAAATGTTGCTTGTCGGGATATAGAGCACCCACGGCAATCTGGTTCTGGTGGTATTGCCAGGCAGAGTCATGACCATCGTTCACAGTCATTGATGAAGAGAAGTCATGACTCCATGACGCAGGATTAGGCACCACCTGTTCGTCATCCGACTCGTCGGAATCATCGGCATAACCACTATCACCATCTGTATCTTCCTCTTCCATCTGGGTCTGCATATGCCCAGATTCTTTGTATGCATCTGCCTCAACACCATCGTCATCTCCTACTTCTGCCTGGCTATTCTGCCCTGAATCGTAACCACCACCTCCAACATCTTCCTGACTATCATCATGTTCAGATAAATGCATCTCATAGCTGCTCTGGCCAGGATCGTGCCCACCCTCGCCTTCAGGAGGCTTAACCTCCTTCGCGACAAGTATCAGTAAGACGACAGGGGTTGTTCCCCTGCTTTCGCAACCTAGCAACCAGCGCACCAACTGAGAGGTCTGATCTATCAGCCTCAAATAGAAAAACACCGGTGACCTTGACTTCGTCCATAATGCATGCACACCGCCGGTGTCTGTTTCAGGATTAAGCCCTGATGATGTGGAATGCACGTTCGCTGGGAAACCCCAAGAGGAAGGTATGATGTGGTCAGCAGCAAAGTTTTCCCTTGATTACAAAACCAAGGTTGTCAGATCCAGTAGGAATTGGAAGAGCTTCAGAAAGTTGTCAGCGGCGCCGTTACCAGATCACTGACGTGGACCTGCACACACAGAATCAAAGTACTTTGCCCCGACGAAACAGGAAGGTTGTCAATCTCCCCGGCTTGCTGAATACAAAGGATTAAACGTATGGTATAGAATATGATGATGAACACAAAAGTAGCAGCAGGAAGTAACGTAGAGCGTGGTGAAAATGGTGTTTGTATCAGTGTGGAATAAAGAACCGGGGTCCACAGTTCACTAGTGGTGTCTCTCCATAAGACAAATAAAAATACATGTTGGGTGAACGAATTACAGCTAGGCAATTGACAAATTGCAAACGCATGACAATGCAATATATGACAAGCACATGTTCATTGTTATATCTATTGGGCATTACAACAATATACATAGACCGCTTACTAGCTGCATCTATGACTCATAATCCACTCACAAGATAGCTTCCGGGTCTCCCATGATTATTAAGTTGCAAGCAACAGATTATAGTATTAAGCAAAGTGTGTAATGTAAACAAACGCATTAGACTTAACAGCAGTACCCTTAAGCTAAGCATCGGTTATTTTATCCCTAGTGGAAATAGCACATCTACAGCCTTAGTTGTTTCTGTCTATCAAGCCCAAGCTTTTAGAGGCATGAACCACTATCTAGCATAAATACCCTCTCTTGAAAGTCATTAGCATCTACTTGGCCAAATCATCTACTAACAACGGAGAGCATGCAGGAACATAGATAAAACATAATATAGATAGATGAACAAACTTGATCATAACTTCACAATTCATCGGATCCCAGCAAACACAACATGTAGCATTACATAAAGATGATCTTGATCATGTTAGGCAGCTCACAAGATCAAAACATGATAGCACAAGGTGGATAGACTACCAACGAGCTACTTCTATGGACCCGTAGTCCCATGGAGAACTAGTCACGCATCACTCCGGAGGCAGGCATGGTGATGTAGAGCCCTCCGGTGATGATTTCCCCTCCGGCAAGGTGAAGGGAAGAACTTCAGAAACCCTCCCGAACTAGGGTTGAAGACGACGGCGGCCTCGGAACTTTTCATGGATTTTTGCTCGGGTATCTAGGGTTTCTCGATTAGATGCAATTTATAGGCGAAAGGGCGGCGTCGGTGGCCAGCCGAGGTGGGGCGGCGGCCTAGGTGCACGGCCCCACCCTGGGCAGCGCCGTGGGCCCGCCGGCCTGCCTGGTGTGGCCCCCGGCTCCGTCCTCCTGGCTGCTGCTCCGTCTCGGTCCAGAAATAAATCAGTTAAATTGGCGTCCGAGTCCGAGGATATTTCCAGAATAGATTTTCTGAAACAAAAAGACAACAGGAAACAGGAACTGGCACTGTGGCATCTTGTTAATAGGTTAGTCCCAGAAAATGCATAAAAATGATATAAAGTGTAAGATAAACATGTGGTAATCAATATATAATAGGCATGGAACATCAAAAATTATATATACGTTTTGGACGTATCAAGCATCCTCAAGCTTAGTTCCTACTCGTCCTCGAGTAGATAAGCGATAACACAAAGAAATTTTTTGAGGTGACATGCTACCAACTTAATCTTGATCATATAGTAATGTAAAGCATATGAGCTGAGATCAAATCATTCAAAGCAAAAGTCTATGTTTGATATTAAACACATAGATGAATAAAGCAAGACAATTAAACAAGTAAAAACCTTTCATGAAAGATGCTATAAATACATGAAACCGTACAAAGTTCATTATAGATGTTTTAAGCATTCAGTATAGAAGTTATCCTTCTACTCAAGCATCCAACAATCTTTCACAAACATAGAAAGGATCCAGTCAAGCAAAAGTATTACAAACGTAATGAATTCACTGGTTAGAAGTTTTACTCAACCGGTGAGCGTAAGCATTTGGTACTGGCACCAGGATGTTATGGCAAAGAGAATAATAATGGGGGTTTGGAAGGCCAATGGAAGAAAGGCTCACAAAGCTATAAATGATCATTAGACAAGAGGTAGTCTTATAATCGAAACTATGCAAGGAGTAGTGATTGCCATGCAACGGATGCACATAGAGGGGGTGCATCCAACTTGGTTGCTCATGAAGACCTAGAGCGCTTTTGAAGAGGCTCATCATTGGAATACATAACCCAAGTTCTATAACGTAAATTCCCCACATAGTTATACTAATGAAACATGAGAACTCTCTCATATGAAGTATAGGTGCTACTAGCACAAATGATGACTATAAAACTGTTGCTAAACATGAGCACAAGTGTGGATAAAGGATAGTAATGTTGCCCCCTCTCTCTTTATTTCTTTTTTTCTTTTTTTTCTTTTTCTGTTTCTCTTTTCAATGGCCTCCGTGGCTTTTTCACTTTTCTCTCCCTCACTGTAGGGGCAACACTCTAATATGACAACACACTTTTTGGTACAAATAACTCATAATGAATAAAACATGATGTATAAAACTATATGCCTCTGCCAGTGTAGCAGGATGTGCAATGATCTAGCGTAACATGGGTAAAACCACACATCAGCTGTATAGAATCATGCAAAGCAATATAGAACAATGATGAATGACAACAAGTCATGTAATGTAAGGTGGAAGTTGCATGGCAATATATCTCGGAACAGCTATGAAAATGCTGTGATAGGTAGTTATGGTGGCTGTTTTGAGGAAGATGTTTGGCTTATGTGTAGGAGAACAAGATGAAGTTCTCCCACGGGGTTGGATGTACTGGTGAAGTATGCACAACTCTCAATGTGAGCAGAAGGCAATGCACAACACCAAAAAGGCTAGCAAAATATGGATGGTGGAAGTGCCAAAAACCGTAGCTCAACATTAGTCAAAAAGAACTCACAAGTTTATTGCAAACAACTAGCAGGTTCAACATTAAGAGCATGATTAAATTTACCCCAAGGAGGGCCGTTCACGGAGGCACAAGTCGCTAGATCCCTCGACCTTAGCACGCAACTATGTTGTTTCCAAAAACCTTCAGACATGAGAAGCTATCAAGTCCAACTACACCTTCACAATTTTAAGAGTTTGTAGTACGGTACAAGTTTTAATAACACAACCACTAATCAGATTTTAGCTTTAATTAACCAGCAAGCATTTAACATCTAATTTCTTAATATCTCAAAACATTTGCAAGGAATCAAGTTATCAAAGTTCAATGATCTACAAGACTATGCAAGTTTTTCCATTATACAACTACCACACACTTTAGCATTTTTGTTCCAACCAGACGCCAATTATACAATCTCCAAACAAATATAAGTGAAGCAAGAGAGTACTTTCTATAAAAGAACTAATAGCTCTGAATAAGAGATACATTAAAAACAAGAGCTAATAGCATAGCAGTGCTAAATAAGAATACTCAACAAGTATAAGTGAAGAACAGGAGTATTCTAAGCAAAAGCGGAGCGTGTCTCTCTCCCAAACAAGAGTGCTAGGATCCAACTAAGTTATGATCAGAAAACAAAACAAAAACAAACAAAAATAAAACACACAGACGCTCCAAGAATAGCACACAATATGTGAAGCAATAAAAATATAGTCTCACTAGAGGTGACCTGATAATATGTTGATGAAGAAGGGATGCCTTGGGCATCCCCAAGCTTAGACGCTTGAGTCTTCTTGATATATGCTGGGGAGATCCAAGGGAGCCTCCCCAAGCTTAAGCTTTTCTCTCTTCTTGATCTTCTTATATCATCCTCCTCTCCTAATACTTGAAAACTTACTTCACACAAAGATAACTCGCAAACTTCATTAGAGGGGTTAGTTCATCAAAACATAAACTCACTTGGTTCTGTAAAAACACATTGCATACTTTAGTTCAAACATTAGCTACTGTTACTAAGCAAGATCGTGATCTCCCCCCAAAGAACGTGAATCTAACTTGCAAAAGAGACAATGCAAAACAAAGACATAATCTGTCAAAACCAGGACAGTCCGTAAAGACTAATTTTTTTGAGGCACTTCCGATGCTCAAATCAGAAAACGGTTAACTAACGAAAGATAGGTAATAAGTTTAGGCTTCTGCTCAAACATTTACAGATTAAAATAGTAATCCATGATTTTTCACGAATGTTTACCGTGAGGTACAGAAATCTGTTTCTGGACAGCAAATAAAACTTTACCACCCTCTTGCATTAGAGGCTTTTCTTGGCACAACAAAAACAAAAAATAAAAGATACAAAGGAGTTGTTACAGAAGTAAACAACCTCCTTGACTCAAGAAAACAAAAATAACAGGAAATAAAATTGGGTTGTCTCCCAACAAGTGCTTTTCTTTAACGCTTTCAGTTAGGCGCAGTAGCAAAAAGATCAAGTATTATCAAAATTAGCATTGAAAGCATAAGGGAGTTCTTCAAAAGTGCAGCCAGGTGTATCTAAAGGATCTGAACATGATTCAAGAGAAAAAAATTTAAAGGCCTTTTCAGACTCCCATATGTCAAATGGTGAACGTCTAGTTTTAGAAACTTTGGGTACATGATGCCCCTTTTCGGCTGGAATTGCCTTTGGATTTAAAGAAGAAAAGATGTTCCCCAAAGTATCAATAATTTCCTCTAGTTTTTCAATTCTCAAGACTTGATCATCCTTACTTTTATTAGTCTCTAACATATTGATTCTTCTATTCATATTTCTAAAAGAAACATTAAACTTAGTAGTGTTGTCAAGAATCTTCTTATCAATTTCACTTACTTTGTCATTGTTTGGTAAATTAGTAATCATGCAATCTAGTTTTTCCATGACATTCTCTAAGGTAATTTCATTTTTAGTATCATTAACAGGAGGAGTTCCAACAAGACTTTCAATAACATTATGCTTCTCCCGCGGGAGTCCCTAAAAAATTTCCTCCTGTTAAGGTATCCAGAACATACCTATACCAACTTGAAATGCCAACATAGAAGTTCCTAAGCAGAATAATATTTGAGTGTTTCTTAATACACCTATGATGAGCATCACTGATTCTATACCAAGCATCTTTTAAACTTTCTCCACCCTTTTGTTTAAAAGAACGAACTTCAACCTCATGTGATAGGACATAAGGAGTAGAACTAGACATACTGACAAAACAGGAAATTAAACTAGAACTAAATTTTTTGTTTTTTCGATTATAAAAGCAAACAAGATAGAATAAAAATAAAATAAGCAAGACAAAAACAAAGTAAAGAGAATGGTGACGTGTAACTCCCCTTGCTGTAGCCTCCAATTCCCCGGCAACGGCGCCAGAAAAAGTTGCTTGATGACGTGGAACGCACGTTCGCTGGGAAACCCCAAGAGGAAGGTATGATGTAGTCAGCAGCAAAGTTTTCCCTTGATTACAAAACCAAGGTTGTCAGATCTAGTAGGAATTGGAAGAGGTTCAGAAAGGTGTCAGCGGCGCCGTTACCCGATCACTGACGTGGACCTGCACACACACAATCAAAGTACTTTGCCCCAACGAAACAGGAAGGTTGTCAATCTCCCCGGCTTGCTGAATACAAAGGATTAAACGTATGGTGTAGAATATGATGATGAACACAAAAGTAGCAGCAGGAAGTAACATAGAGCGTGGTGAAAACGGTGTTTGTATCAGTGTGGAATAAAGAACCGGGGTCCACAGTTCACTAGTGGTGTCTCTCCATAAGACAAATAAACATACATGTTGGGTGAACGAATTACAGCTGGGCAATTGACAAATTGCAAACGCATGACAATGCAATATATGACAAGCACATGTTCATTGTTATATCTATTGGGCATTACAACAATATACATAGACCGCTTACTAGCTGCATCTATGACTCATAATCTACACACAAGATAGCTTCCGGGTCTCCCATGAGTATTAAGTTGCAAGCAACAGATTATAGCATTAAGCAAAGTGTGTAATGTAAACAAACGCATTAGACTTAACAGCAGTACCCTTAAGCTAAGCATCGGTTATTTTATCCCTAGTGACAACAGCACATCTACAGCCTTAGTTGTTTCTGTCTATCAAGCCCAGGCTTCTAGAGGCATGAACCCACTATCTAGCATAAATACCCTCTCTTGAAGTCATTAGCATCTACTTGGCCAAAGCATCTACTAACAACGGAGAGCATGCATGAACATAGATAAAACATAATATAGATAGATGAACAAACTTGATCATAACTTCACAATTCATCGGATCCCAGCAAACACAACATGTAGCATTACATAAAGATGATCTTGATCATGTTAGGCAGCTCACAAGATCTAAACATGATAGCACAAGGTGGAGAGACTACCAACTAGCTACTGCTATGGACCCGTAGTCCCATGGATAACTACTCACGCATTACTCCGGAGGCAGGCATGGTGATGTAGAGCCCTCCGGTGATGATTTCCCCTCCGGCAAGGTGCCGGAAAGAACTGCAGAAACCCTCCCGAATTAGGGTTGAAGACGACGGCGGCCTCGGAACTTTTCGTGGATTTTTGCTCAGGTATCTAGGGTTTCACGATTAGATGCAATTTCTAGGCGAAAAGGCAGCGTCGGTGGCCAACCGAGGTGGGGCAGTGGCCTAGTTGCGCGGCCCCACCCTAGGTCACGCCGTGGGCCCGCCGGCCTGCCTGGTGTGGCCCCCGGCTCCGTCCTCCTGGCTGCTGCTCCGTCTCGGTCCAGAAATAAATCTGTTAAATTGGCGTCCGATTCCGAGAATATTTCCAGAATAGATTTTCTGAAACAAAAAGAAAGCAGAAAACAGGAACTGGCACTCTGGCATATTGTTAATATGTTAGTCCCAGAAAATGCATAAAAATGATATAAAGTGTAAGATAAACATGTGGTAATCAATATATAATAGGCATGGAACATCAAAAATTATAGATACGTTTTGGACGTATCAAGCCCTAAACATCCTGCCAACCAATCTTTCAGCTGACTTATGGACCATGTTTGTGGGGAGTTCAGTTCCAACTCTGACCATCGAAACTGACCCAAATCAGCTCCCAACTCAGTTATTTCAACAGTATCAGGACCGTAGTAAAACAGACACTTCACTAAATTACTCATCTCGGCAACCTAAAATTGTGACACCAAATAATCATTATAACCGGAACAACTACATACTTATTTATTACTACCGCAACAAATACCTAGTAATTTATACCAGATACTTAGCAATATCAATATCGCACGACAAACTTAACAATAATGCAAACCTAATTAATCTAAACCCTAATTAGCCAAAAATCGCATACCCTTGAAGCGTGCCTTGATTCAATGGAGTAGCACCACCACCACCACCACGACCGGAGCAGCAGAAGCACCACCACCACGTCTTTCGCAACCTACACCAACCTCCACCGCATCTCCACCATTGCTCCATAAAAGCACCACCAAATCACCCCCACAACCTAACCCATCTTTAGATCGGAGTTGCCCTAACTCTCTAACACCTCTAGCCTTAAGATTTGCTAGCTGGATGGAGAAATCACCGGGGGAGGGAAGAAATCGCCAGAGGTTCTTTTCTTTTCGGGTGGAAGAAGAAAGAGAGAGAGAGAGAGGCGAGAGGAGGAAGAAGAAACCCGTCGGTTTGATCCTGCGACTAATCGGCCTCGGCCTGGCCGATAGGCTTGTCGGCTTCGACGTGGCCGATTAGTGGCCACACGTGACCCGAAATGGCTGTCGGCCGCAGGCCTAGCCCGCCATGCCACCTGCTCGGCTTTGCCAAGGCCGATAAGGCCTAATCGGCTACGCCGAGGCCGATAGGTCCTTATCGGCTTAGCCCAAGACGAGGCTGTATTATTTCTGCAAATCTTTCGATTTGCGTAATATTAGTCGAAATTAATAAAAAAAAGTATTATTAAAAAAAATTAGCCCCCACGCGTTGCGGCGGGAACCTTTAAAAAAATAGTATAAACAAAAAGATATTTGATGCATCGGAACATTGAGGATTTGATTAGCCACAATAGTCAAAAATCTAAATTTTAATCAATATGAATTGTTCGTATATTTAAACCGCTAAAAAATGATTATGTGGAAAAGTGTATGGCTAAAAGAATTTATAATGTGAATAACTTGCTTGTATGGATGATTATTATTAATAAATATGTGATGACATGAATACATGAATGTGTCAAATAATATATGATGTGGTGATGATATGGATAACTGAATGGATCAAATAATTGATGATGTGGACATCTTGCATGTAGAGATAGACTAATTAAATGCATGTTAGTGGGGTTTTGCTTTATACATAGGTATAGATTCATTAACATTTGGACTAGTAGCGTCCACATAATTGCTTTTGGAGCGACTGTTTCAAGCGTCCAGTCCGGGGTGAACCGCTCACTTGTAGGTGCGATGTAGGCGCTCCCCACGAGTCCAGTCCTTGCACGGAATCGCTTCCAGTACTCCCTTGCGTGGACTGACCCATTTTGGTTTTTCCTTGTTCTTTTATGTTTACTAGTTGAATGCCCGTGCGTTGCCACGGGCTTATAAAACAAAAAAAATACATAGATTGATTAATCATATTTTTAGGTGAAGAAACCATATGTGTTAGATGTACGGATTGTTGGGGATCGTGGACAGAAAACAAAAAAAATTCCTACCGACGATAACCATAAACTAGCCAAGATCTAACTATGCAGATATACTATACGGCGGAGGACGGAGTACATACCCTTGTAGACCGAAAGCGGGATTACGTTCCCGCACAAACATTGTCGATGAAGCCGACCTCAAAGGTCGTGTAGAGGAAGTAGACATACTCCCAGCGCCACCCGTGTAGCGCCTCGTAGTTCCACACATGTACGGTGTAGATGACGACATCCGGGCTCCAGATCCAGCAGAGCAGCGGAAGCGGAAGATTGGATCTAGCAGCACGGCGGTGTGCGTATAGTAGAGAGACTTCCCTCCCCGTACGTAGCTCCAGAAACGGAACCACGCTCAAGGTAGGAGTGAAGAAGAGGGAAAAAGGTGAATTTCCAAGGCATTGGGGTCCCCTATTTAAAGGAGGAGGCCACCTCCCTTGGCTAGGCCATGTGGGACTAAACCCCACATGGCCGGCCACCTAGGTGGGCTGGCCCTCCTCCCTTTTTTTTCCTTTTTCCTTTTTGGGATTTTTTCCTAATGGGCCTGTAAGGCCCTCTACGGCCCATTTAGGTTTAATGCCTTAAAATTCAATTTTAATTAAATAAAAAATATATTTAATCATTAATAACACTTATTAATATTAAATACATATTATTTAATTCATTCGGGCTCCGAAACATATTTCGTTGCCTCCGATCAACATCGGATAAGTCCCGAAACACTTCTGGAGTTCTGGTTTGTTTCTCTCTTATGTCCAATCAAATCGTCGCCTACCCTTAAGTGTGTTACCCTACGGTTCGGGATCACACAGACATGAACGAGACACGCTCTCCGATCAATGACTAACAGCGGGGTCTGGATACCCATGGTAGTCCCTGTGCGTCCACGAAAGTCTTTTATCGTTCGAACCTTTAGACGTCCAGTCTCAACCTTTTGCCTGGCGATACTTAGATTGTCCGAGCATCGTTCTCTGGTATCACGATTACTGAGCATGATCTCGTCATTGACAAATCTATCTTTACTCGTCTGTGATATTACATCCCCGTAACCTAGTCACATGCTTGCAAGTTCATTGATGTAATCTCACCGAGTGGGCACAGAATATCTATCCTGCTATGTGGATTGGCAAATCCCGCTCTTGATCACTCGCCTCCACTGTTTCCTTCGGATACCCGAAAGTGTCACCTTTATTGTCACACTATATAAGACATGTCGTTTGATGCAATCAAAGCACCTTCCAGAAGCAGCGATTTGATATGACCTCACAGTCGAAGGTATGAGCACTATGTTTCTATATGTTTTGGGTATGTCCACCACGTCATTCACCCAATGACCTGACTCCCTTGTCAACCGACGTAATTATCCATGATCAGGAAACCTTGATCATCTGTTGCCCAACGGACTAGTTTAAATATAGGCTACTAGGGACCTGGTTGTTTATATACCACACGTGTATTAATGTTTCCGCATAATACAGTTATAGCATGGTATAAAAACATATTATGAACAAATTGAGATATGACAAATAAAATCACCTTATTAATTGCCTCTAGGGCATATCTCCAACAATCTCCCACTTGCACTAGAGTACAATTTAATCTAGTTTACAACTTGGTAAAAGCTTAACACCTATAGCAGCTTGGTGTTTCTCATGCTTGTCTCGTGGAAGAGGTTTCGTCAGCGGATCTGCAATATTCAGGTCCGTGTGTATTTTGCAAATCTTCACATCGCCTTCCTTGACATACTGCCATATGACATGGAAGCGTCGGAGAATGTGTTTGACGGTTGAGTGAGACCTTGGTTCCTTCACGTTGGCAATAACACATGTATTGTCGCAGAAGATGTTCACAGGGTCTTGCGTGCTTGGGAACACTCCGAGCTCGATGATGAACTTACTCAGCCAATCAGCTTCATTTGTAGCATCCACAGCCGCAATATAGTCCGATTCCATTGTAGATTGGGCTACTATGAGTTGCTTCTCACTTCTCCAGCTCACATCGCCTCCATTCACCTTAAACACATAACCTGTTTGCGAGTTCGAGTCATCTGGACCTGTGCAGAAACTTGCATCAACGTAACCTGTTACGCCAAGTTCCTCTTCACATTTTCCATAAACAAGAAACATGTCCTTGGCATGCTTACGATACTTAAGTATGTTCTTAACAGCTATCCAATGTTCCTTGCCAGGATTACTTTGGACTCGACTCGTCAAACTGAGAGCCAATGCTACATCGGGTCGAGTACTTAACATAGCATACATGATCGATCCTATAGCCGAAGCATATCGAGTGCCATTTATTTCGGATTTTTCAAGAGCCGTCACCGGACATTGAGCCGTGCTCAACATCTTACCCTTGACAACCGGTAGAAAAACTTTCTTTGCCAAATGAATATTGAACTTCTTCAATATCTTGTCAAGGTAAGTACTTAATTTTAATGCCTAATACGTATGCAGCTTCTCCCAAGTCCTTCATCGAAAATTTACGGTTTAAATATTCCTTCACGCTTTTCCGAAGTTCCACATTATCCCCAATTAGTAATATATCATCCACATATAGAACTAGGAATGCAACTGAGCTCCCACTCATTTTCTTATAAATGCAGGTCTCTTCCGCATTTTGGACAAATCCAAAACCTTTGATCACCTCATCAAAGCGAAGATTCCAGCTCCGAGATGCTTGCTTCAGTCCATAAATGGAACGTTGAAGCTCCAGCATTTTCTGGATCGACAAAACCTTCTAGTTGTACCATATACAACTCTTTCTCAATGTTACCATTTAGGAACGCTGTTTTGACATCCATCTGCCATATCTCATAATCATGATATGCAGCTACTGTTAGCAAAACCCGAATAGACTTAAGCATCGCTAGGTGAAAATGTTTCATCGTAGTCAATTCCATGAATTTGTCGGAAACCTTTTGCGACAAGTCGAGCTTTATAGACGGTCACGTTACCGTCAGCGTCAGTCTTTTTCTTAAAGATCCATTATTCTCGACGGCCTTACGCCCTTCGGGAATCTCCATCAAAGTCCATACTTTGTTGTCATACATGGATCCTATTTCGGATTTCATGGCTTCAAGCCATTTCTCGGACTCGGGTCCTTCCATCGCCTCTTTGTAGTTCGTAGGTTCGTCTTGTTCAATTAACATGACGGTGCAAACAAGATTACGTACCACTCAGGAGATGTACGGGTTCTTCCAGACCTACGAGGTATAATAGCCTCCTCGACATTTTCTCCCACTCCATCTGTTATGGAGGACGGTTCAGGAACAGTTTCCGTTGCGCCACTCGGAATTTCGAGTTCAGGATCAACTATCTCGTCGAGGTCTATTTTCCTCCCACTTACTCCTTTAGCGAGAAACTCTTTCTCGAGAAAGGTGCCGTTCTTCGCGACAAACGTTTTGCCCTCGGCTTGATTGTAGAAGGTATATCCTATGGTTTCCCGCGGATATCCTACAAAGACGACCTTCTCCGATTTCGATTCGAGTTTGTCGGGCTGTAGTTTCTTAACGTACGCCTCACAACCCCAAACCTTCAGGAACGACAACTTAGGTTTCTTGCCATGCCATATCTCATACGGTGTCGTTGCTACGGATTTGGATGGAGCCCTATTTAAAATGAATGCGGCTGTTTCTAACGCATATCCCCAAAACGATACGGGCAAGTCGGTAAGAGACATCATAGACCGCACGCTATCTAATAAAGTACGATTACGTCGCTCGGACACACCGTTGCGTTGCGGTGTCCCGGCAGGCGTAAGCTGTGGCACAATTCCACAGGCCTTTAGATGTGTGCCAAACTCAAAACTCAAATACTCGCCACCACGATCGGATCGAAGGTGCTTGATTTTCTTGTTGAGTTGATTTTCAACCTCACTCTGAAATTCTTTGAACTTTTCAAACGTTTCAGACTTGTGTTTCATTAAGTAGATATACCCGTATCTACTAAATCATCAGTGAAGGTTACAAAATAACGATAACCATTGCGTGTCGACACGCTCATTGGACCGCACACATCTGTATGTATAACTCCCAATAAGTCCGACGCCCGTTCCAAAATCCGTTGAACGGTGTCTTGGTCATTTTGCCCATAAGACATGGTTCGCAAGTGTCAAGAGATCCAAAATCTAGTGACTCCAAAAGTCCATCAGAATGGAGTTTCTTCATGCGCTTTATACCAATATGACCGAGACGGCAATGCCACATATACATGGCGGTATCATTACTAAGTTAATCCTCTTGGCATCTACGTTATGGATGTGAGTACTACTATCGAGATTCAACAAGAATAAACCATTACTCTCAGGAGCATTAACATAAAAGATATCATTCATCGAAATAGCACAACCATTTGATACTGAATTGAACGAATATCCATCTTGCAACAAGCAAGATCCACTGATAATGTTTACACTCAAAGCCGGTACAAAATAACATTTATTTAAAACCAAAACTAATCCCGATGGTAGATGTAGAGGGAGCGTGCCGACGGCCACCACGTCAACTTTTGATCCATTGCCGACGCGCATCGTCACCTCGTCCTTCGCCAGGCGCCGTTTATTCCGCAACTCCACCTGAGAGTTACAAATATGAGCAACAGAACCGGTATCAAATACCCATGCATTACTCCGAGCGCTAGTAAGGTAAACATCTATAACATGTATATCAAATATACCTTTCTCTCTTCCGACAATCTTGCCGGCCTTCTTGTCTTCTAGGTACTTGGGGCAGTTGCGCTTCCAGTGACCATCTCCCTTGCAGTAGAAGCATTCCACGCCAGGTTTGGGACCAGGTTTGTTAGCCTTGGATTTGGCAACGTGTTTGCCATCCTTCTTGGGCTTCCAGTTCTTCCTTCCCTTGCCGCCAGATTTCTTAAAATCGACGGTCTTGTTGACCATCAACAGCGTGTGCTCCTTCTTGATTTCCACCTCAGCAGTCTTGAGCATCACGAACACCTCAGACAGGGACTTAGCCATGCCCTGCATGTTATAGTTCATGACGAAGCCTTTGAAGCTAGGAGGCAACGATTGCAGCACCCTATCAATCGCCAGCTCATCAGGAATCTTGCATTCCAGAGCGTTCAGGCGTTGAACGTAGCCAGACATTTTGACCACGTGCTCGCTCACACTGCTATGCTCTTCCATCTTGGCTGAGAAGAAGAGCTCAGAAGCTTCATACCTCTCAGCCTTGGCCTGCGGCGCAAAGACAGCTTTGAGATCAGTAATTATCTCAAAAGCACTCATCTTCTCAAAGCGCTTCTGCAGGTCGGCTTCCATGGCGTAGAGCATGCCACTCTGGACAAAGGAGGAATCGTCCATCTTGGACGCATAGACTTTCTTGTCGTCTCAGAAGTCATCTGGGGCTTGTCACCTATGGCGGCTTCAATGACGTAGGCCACCTTGTGGGGAGTGAGGAGGATCCTCAGGTTGCGGAACCAGGACATGAAGTTCGACCCATTGGTCTTAAGCTTTTCTTTCTCAAGGAACAGGCCTAGGTTAAAGGTGGGGCGAGACATCTACAATGGAATTTGCAAAACATAAGACGTTTGTTCATAATAAAATATGGGTTCAAGTTTTAGTAAAATAAAACTACCAGAACTCCCACTCAAAACGAACATCCCTCGCATCGTTTTAGTGATTACACGATCCTAATCCATTACACTACCCCCGATCGTCACGGCCGATAGCATAACTTCAAAAGTGGACATCGCTATGTCGATCACAACAACTTTGTGACTCGTGCTTAACCTTTCGGTCACTGTGTTCCGAGGCCATGTCTGTACATGCTAGGCTCGCCAAAATAAACCTATAGCGTATTGCTTGTGCAACGTGGCTTACACCCACGTTATGCGAACGCAGATACGTCTGACACCCGATCGTCACGGCCTGCCTCGTATCGGAGAACTTTCGGTGGTGCACGCTAAAGGGAGAACACTATTTGGTATTTTAGGAGGGATCATCTTATATTACTACCGCCGTGTAACTAATATATAACCATATATATATACACAATATAAGATGCACTCAATAACATAACATCAAAATGAAATGTAATGCGACATGATATGGTCTCCTTTGCGCCCACAGTTTATAAACAATTTAACTAAACTTACCTCGACCATATCACATTGCCCCTGCAAAATAAAGTTAGACGCTTTCTACTTTATCTTTTGCATGTTTTACGTGGCTGCTAGGGCTTTCGCACAAAAACCGTTTCTTACCTATGAACACATTGTCTCTATTACACCCCTTTCGGGGCACTCCATTGTAAATGCAATATCAACTATTGTAGGAGATACAGACACCCGCCAGCCACATATACGGTACAAGCCGTATGTCAAGTGTGGAACCAGTCTCGCGTAAGAGTACGCGTAAAGTCGGTTCGGGCCGCTTCATTCGACAATGCCGCGATATAAACAAGTACACGCAAGAGGGTAACAAATGTAGAATCGATGCCCACATTCAACATGTGTTCTAACCGTACAGATATATCTACGCATAGATTGACTCTGATATGACTGTTGGGGATCGTGGACAGAAAACAAAAATTTTCCTACCGACGATCACCATAAACTAGCCAAGATCTAACTATGCAGATATACTATACGGAGGAGGACGGAGTACATACCCTCGTAGACCGAAAGCGGGATTACGTTCCCGCACAAACGTTGCCGATGAAGCCGACTAGCCAAGATCTAACTATGCAGTCTAACTAGAGGAAGTAGACGTACTCCCAACGCCACCCGTGTAGCGCCTCGTAGTTCCACACACGTACGATGTAGATGACGACCTCCGGCTCTAGATCCAGCAGAGCAGCGGAAGCGGAAGATTGGATCTAGTAGCACGGCGGTGTGCGTATAGTAGAGAGACTTCCCTCCCCGTACGCAGCTCCAGAAACGGAACCACGCTCAAGGTAGGAGTGAAGAAGAGGGAAAAAGGTGAATTTCCAAGACATGGGGGTCCCCTATTTAAAGGAGGAGGAGGGAGGCTACCTCCCTTAGTCCCACATGGCCACCTGCCGGCCAAGGGAGCCGCCGGCCACTTAGGTAGGCCCCATTCGGCCCACCTAGGGCTGCTGGCCCTCCTCCCTTTTTTTCTTTCCTTCTTCCTTTTTGGGATTTTCGCCTAATGGGCCTCAAAGTCCCATTTAGGTTTAATGCCTTAAAAATTCGATTTTAATTAAATAAAAAATACATTTAATCATTACTAACACTTATTAATATTAAATACATATTATTTAATTCATTCGGGCTTCGAAACATATTTCGTTGCCTCCGATCAATATCGGATAAGTCCCGAACACTTCTGGAGTTCCCGGTTTCTTTCTCTCTTATATCCAATCTAATTGTCACCTACCCTTAAGTGTGTTACCCTATGGTTCGGGATCACACAGACATGAATGAGACACGCTCTCCGATCAATGACTAACAGCGGGGTCTGGATACCCATGGTAGTCCCTGTGCGTCAACGAAAGTCTTTTATCGTTCGAACCTTTAGACGTCCAGTCTCAACCTTTTGCCTGGCGATACTTAGATTGTCCGAGCATCATTCTCCGGTATCACGATTACCGAGTATGATCTCGTCATTGACAAATCTATCTTTACTCGTCTGTGATATTACATCCCCGTGACCTAGTCACATGCTTGCAAGCTCGTTGATGTAATCTCACCGAGTGGGACCAGAGTATCTATCCTGCTATGTGGATTGGCAAATCCCGCTCTTAATCACTCGCCTCCACTGCTTCCTTCGGATACCCGAAAGTGTCACCTTTATTGTCACGCCATATAAGGCATGCCGTTTGATGCAATCAAAGCACCTTTCAGAAGCAGCGATTTGATATGACCTCACAGTCGAAGGTATGAGCACTACGTTTCTATATCTTTTGGATATGTCCACCACGTCATTCACCCAATGACATGACTCCGTTGTCAACCGACGTAATTATCCATGATCAGGAAACCTTGATCATCTGTTGCCCAACGGACTAGTTTAAATAGGGACTACTAGGGACCAGCTGGTTGTTTATATACCACACGTGTATTAATGTTTCCGCGTAATACAGTTACATCATGGTATAAAAACATATTATGAACAAATTGAGATATGACAAATAAAATCACTTTATTAATTGTCTCTAGGGCATATCTCCAACACGGATATCCTCCTGCTCGTGCAGATACACGACGAATTGAAGGCCAGCATGGACGCTCTGACTTATTGACAAAACGCCACCACATTTTGGGCGGTCTTGCCAGCAAACCTCTATTTTTGAGAAATTGTTGATAACCTTTTTGCACGAGAATCAATGCTATGTGTCTTAGACCTTGTATGCCCTTGTGGTGTATCCGTGCAACTGAGATTGTCTCCTTTATATATTTGCAGTCTGGTAATCATCAACTGCCACAGTATGGTGGTTTTTTACATTTTCATCAAAGATGGTGGTTTGACGATAACACTGCCCCAAATGTGGTGACATTTGTCATTTTCTCGACGACGGGAGACGAATCATAATGTGGACGGTGTAAAAAATTCAAACATGAAATGAACATACATATATTCACTCTCCATCTCTTGATTATGGGGACGTGAGTGCTGCCCATGCATACAGATCCACATTGGCTGGAGCAGCTGCCTAAGCAAGACACGCTCGAACACACTAATTGAGGTCACCATCGTATTAGTAAGACAACCTAATTGGCAATCAATCGAAGCATATGTTGCACAAAGCCGATCAGGACGTTTATTCTAGGTTTGCTGCCATCACAGGTGACATACTCGCATGCAAGAGAATAGAAAAACTCTTGTACAACCTGACTACTCTCACATGTCGTTACATTACTGTTTTTGATTGGCTAGCCATGTATCACGGTAAACTGTGGTGCAATTCCCTAAAACAAAGTCCGATTTTTTTTACTGACCATGTCAAAGTTGAACCAGCGCCTGTCAGTGTCGGAGTCTGCTAGCGATCTCATTCAGGAAATTAGATCAGTCTTATTTTTTGTGGGCCGATCCGATACACTATTGGGCTTGGATCATACTTTTCTGTGGCCTGCCCCAATTGGATGCGAACGCGAAAGCTCAGTTTTTTACAAAGTCCGATTCCTAATACACTAGTTGAATGCCCCTGTGTTGCTACGGATCTTTTTTTTTTTGTAATGTTTTGTCAATAAAAGTTAATAATGGGATTATTTGTAAGCACAGAAAAATTAAACGGAGACAAATATGTCTAAAATAGCTTTTTTTGTGAGGGGTGTCTAAATTAGCTAATCTCAGTCCATCTGGGCCTATGCATGGTTTCTAAGTAGAGGAAGGATCAAAGTTAGAACTGTAGGCATTCTACCCTATGCTGATTGCTGAAGCTGGAAAAAACGATACAGCATGGACAAGTCGATGATCTACTCTATACCGAAGCAGCAGGTAAAAAAAGAAGACAAGCATCAGTGCATCACTCTCACTCTCTCGCTCTCCATTGACCTCGGTAGCCCCATCCCCAATTCCTCACTCCAATTACTCAGTCCAGCTCCCATCTTCTTCCATGGGCCGCTCGCTCACAGCGGAGAGCAGCAACACCACCAAGCCCCAACCACTGCTCCCCATCCTCCTCTCCACCCCCGTCGGCGCTCGACCGGCTGCCCGCCATGGCCTCGCCGGCGCCGCCAACCGACGATTGGGGGACACAGCTCTCGCTCCCGGCCCTCGCGGACGAGAACCTGGAGGAGATCTTCCTCCTCCTGCCCGGCCCGGCGGCACTCGCCCGCGCCTCCCTCGACTGCGCCTCCTTCCTCCTCCTGCCCGGCCGGCGGCACTCGCCCGCGCCTCCTTCCTCCTCCTGCCCGGCCCGGCGGCGCTCGCCCGTGGAAGTCGGTCAGCTACTCACCGCCGGCGGCCCTCCCACGGCCTGTGGCCCCCATATCCCCGCCGCCTGCTCCCCACGACCCCTACAGCTCCTAACGCTGCTGACTCGTCCCACGCAGAAACTTCTGTAAATCGCCGCCTCGCTCCCACGACCGGACCTCCGCCGCCACGCTGATGTACGCAGCATTTGAAATTATATTTATACTCGCAGCAAGATAAAATATGTGACTGATGTTTTGATCCATCCCACATTCAACTCGAGTAATCATGCCAAATGGAAGTTAATCACTCCGCTAACTTCATAGTCAGCCCATTTGACTTGGTTAATCCTTCTGTTATGGAGCTGTGTTGTGTACTCTAATATGTTACTTTGTGCAGGTGAACATGAGTGAGAAGGACTACGTGAGGAAAAAGAACAAGTTTTTACCAAAGATACATGCTTGGTATTATTTCTACTACAAATCTAATTGCTATAGCAAAACAATAGAGGAACTCATGCTGTAGGAATTGCAGTTGACACTGGTAATGCTGATTTTCCGTTGAAGTTTTGTTCATGTATAGTCTAATTGCTAAATTGTTTGTGCTTCTATCGTGATAGACCTTGTTGTATATGCTATTTGATCAACCTTGCTGTTGAATAGACCAGTCATCTTATTTATGAACAGAGTAAACCAATCTTTATCTAATATAGATCAACTATTTTCTATTCAGGGTGCAGGAACATGGTGGTGAAACTATTATTCCTATCGGCTGTGCTTTCGAACAGAAAATAGTGGATATGCCAGCGGATGAAGCTGCTAAATATTGTGCTGAAAACCAGACAACAAGGCAAGTTAACATTCGTTGCAACTTCTCGTTGCATCTTGTTTAACCTTTTCCCTCCACTTAATTGGTTCTAAAGCTTTGACTACTGTGAACAGTTTGCTCTGCCTGCATGTACGTCGGTTCAGTTTTCTTACTGGAGGGTATATAGTCTTATGGAATATATTCTACACTCTGCAAACAACTTAAAACATCAGAATCAGATTAAAAGAAGTCTGTACACACACTTCAGAACTCAGTGGAAAAATATATTTAAACTGGATAAATTTTTTTATGCATAGTACATGGAGGAAAAAAAATCACTGATGTTGAAATTATTATAAGATTTTTTGGGGTCCTCAATCGCTATAGTGTGCTGACGACGAAGTTGTCATCCTTTGCCTGCCTCTTCCTATGATGAATGGAGTCCGGTTCTTTTATTCTCCAAGCAAGGAGGAAATAATTTGTTTGAGGAAAGATGTCAGATTACTATGACCTGTAATAAGGCTATAATCTGCAGCCTGTAAGCTATTGGCAATACCTACTGATAGTTAAGGTATCAGTTTGAAGTTAGTGGTTTACCTATATGCATGTTCTTTTGATTGACTTTACCTCCAATTATTATTAATCTTTACCAAGTTCTGTAATGACACAATATTAACTTGATGTAGGATATGTACTGAGTAGAGTATGCATAGAAGCTCTGGTTCGTGTTCATCTACATTAAACTGCGGAAACTATCTCAGAAGGTATGAAACTGAACTTATTGTTTCTGTTGTGTGCTAAATACATCTAGTTGTGTCACCTTTCACTCCTAATGTTTGGTAGACTGACAAGCTCATCTTGGTCGAGCTACATTATCCTTATATTTCAAATTTGAAATCTGATAACTACAGTTATAAGAAAATAGAAACTCCCCAAAATACCAAGTTTGAGTCTCGTGGCAAACCTGAAACTGTCTCCAAAAACAGGGCAGTAAATTCACTATGGTGTGCAAAAAAAGTAAAGAAAAAGTCTCTAATGGCAACATAGCTAAATTATTAATTGAGGCATCCTTTAGAGTAGTACATATAAGTGTCCAGGGAGCTATCGTCTACTGATGCTTAATTCGACGCCTCTCTGACTTGGTGCGATAAGGATCCTCGAGCTGCAACAAATCTTGCACGAGATGTTTCCAGTTCAACTCCTGATGCTCCTTTTGTATCCGTGTTGCTTTAGTTTTCTATGGAAACCTCCAGTTATACACTACAAACATGTAAAAGAAAAATAAATTAACAGTTAGCTGTCATTTTACATCAAAAGGAGCTGCAGCTAGAAAATAGAACGATGATCATAACATGAGAATCTGATTCAGAGTTCAGCTAGAAAATAGAACGATGATCATAACATGAGAATCTGATTCAGAGTGCGCATATATCAAAGATTCGTACAACCATGTGCACAAAGATGTTATCTCACTAACCTGATGGTGTATGCAACGCTGATTCAAGTGCTAAGGACCTCCTTGTAGACTATGTTCTTCGTGGCCGTTATTAAGTCTTCGGATCTTTTTCGCTTCTTTGAATTTTTGGCCTGATCCTTGCCCTTGACATTGTCCTCTTCATTTTCCTTGATAGCGAGGATCTTAATGTTAACCTTAGCAGTAGCTCTGGACAAGGACAAGGCGACATACAACTGTCCATGGAAGAATATGGGCTCTGGTAGGTAAACACCGACAATAGGGATAGTCTGCCCTTGCGCCTTGTTGACCGTCATGGCAAAGCTGAGCCTGATCGGAAATTGCTTCCGTTTGAATCTGACCGGGAACATGTCGTCATCGGAGGGACAGAGAGGTATCTGGGGAAGGAACACCCTGTGTCCAGCATGTTGTCCTACTACGATCTCCGCGTCGATAGCGTTCATCTGGAACCCCCTTACAACAAGCCTCGTCCCGTTACATAGGCCGTTAGCCGGGTCAATGTTTCTGAGAAGTATAACCGGACAATTTATCTTCAATTTAAGCTCATGGGGGGCAGCCCATTAGGAGCTAGCAAGTTTAAGAACTCGGTAGCGTAGTATCCATGCGGATCATCTTCCACGCTGTCGAAGCTGTGGTAGATCTTCTCCTCGCCAGTAAACCGCTCTATCATGTGTTTGTTTATCTTGTCGACATTGTCATTTTTGGTTGCGAGGATCGCTCGAGAAGTCATGTAATTGGGATCAGACATGTTGTCGCCTAGAGCAGGAAATACATGCTCGATCAGCTGTAGATCCTCCTCCCCCCTGTTGACGGTACACATATATCTTCTGGGAGACGTATGTTCCCTTCCTCGTCAGCTTCCTCCGTGCCATTCCCTATCCTCAGCATGTAATCTGCGAACCATGGGTCGCTCTGTGCCCTCATGTTTTTGACGAGCCTTAGCTGGCGCATGCCCATCCAGAGGTGTGAACTCCGTAGGGAAGCATCGATTATCTGCCCCCGTGACCCCTTTCTGACGACGGGAAGCACTTGCCTAAAATCACCACCGAAAACGATAGTCTTTCCGCCGAACGGTCTGTCCCATCGACCCATGATGTCACGCATGCTGTTGTCCAGCGCCTCAACTGCCTGACGCTTCGTCATTGTGGCCTCGTCCCATAAGATGAGCGAAGCCCTCCTCAGGAGCTTGGCTGTCCCACTCTGCTTCGTGAAGTTACATGACGTTCCATCTTCACTATTTAGTGGGATCTTAAACCTCGAGTGGGCGGTCCGACCTCCCGGCATGATGGAAGCGGCGACGCCCGACATTGCCGTTGCCACAGCGATCTTGCCATCGCCTCGAACCGTAGCAAGGAGCGCCTTGTATAAAAAGGTCTTCCCCGTGCCTCCAGGGCCATCGACAAAGAAGACACCTCCTTCAGCACTGTCAACCGCCAACAATATTTCATCATAGGCACTCCTCTGCTCGACATTTAACGAAGACGCTAGATTTGCATCATTGGGGTCAACCTCGATGTTAGTCTCTTCGATGATCTCCCTAGCCTCGCCTCCAGTGTTGTCATACGTCTCGTCCATGTCGGGTAGAGGGAAAGTTTTAATGTCTTTCCCCATGGATGGCAATATGGCACTGATATCAAGCAACACCATCTGCTCAACTGCGTTCGGGCATGTGTGTTGTCGCCGGTAGTCATCAGACATTGCCTCTAGTGCCTATCCCACAAACCTCGCACGTCGCCTGGCTCGCAGAATACCAGAATTGTTGCGAAGAGCCTCCTGAGCGAAGCTGGCATCGCGAACTGCTCAGACTCGGTAAGACACTCATCGAGTGTGTTGTCGGACTCGATGAGACCTCTCCTCTCAGCAGCCTCGCGAAAGCTACCACACAAGACACCATCTACGGTTTTCAGATCTTCGAAGGACGTCGATCCTGACACGTGGTTTAGCAGCACCCTCAAAAAATATCGCTCCCCCTCACCTAGATGGGCCGACACGATTCGACCTACTTGATGACGTTGTATCCTTGGTTTCCAATACTTTGTTGGCTGCCATGTGAAGCTCCCTGGGAAATCTCGGTACAAAATATTTAGAGCCCCTCAAACTTTTGGTTGGCCACAAAATACTCCGTCAGCATGGATTTCCACACATTATATCGGGCAACAACGTCGTTTAGGTCCTCTCCTGCTTTGAAGGTGACCCTGTGCATATTTGGGAGATGAAGTGGCAGCTGTAGGACCGACGGAGAGTTCTCACAGAGCTTGAAGCCGAATATCCTCCACATCGCCTCTAGTGGAGTAACCCACCTCGCGTCAATGTATCTCTTGATCTCGTCTATGTTACCGTCGCTGTCGGGCTGATCAATGTTGAACGAAGCCCGATCATGACCCTTGTATATGTACTTATAAAGGTACTTGACGGCCTTGATGCTGGAGCACACCTCAACATTGATGTGGCAGTTAAACATCTGCAAAAGGTGAGGGTTGTAAGGCACGACCCATCTATTGTCCAAAGTCTGACCACAAACCTGTTCCGTCTACGGTAAACGGGGTAGGAGTCCTTTCCTTGTACGGTGTTATCATTGAATGTTCGGGGGTATCTGCAATTGCACACCCCATCTTGCATGCACACATTGTTGGGCTTGAGAACACCGCACAGGCCGTGCATCATATGCTTTACAACCATGGCATAGAGCTCCGGGTACTTATGCTTATCAGGGAGCTCAGCAGATATGAGGCGGTCGTATTGCTCTGGCGCAAGAAGTTTATGTGTTGAATCCATGATCAAAAGAAAGTGAGCATGGGGAGGCCTCTCTTCTGGAATTCGACGACATATACATGCGCTGTCACAACACCAAGGATGTGTTTCTTGAGTAGCATCTCCTTCATCGCCTCCAGCTTGGCCCTAAACACATGGGCAACAAGATCTGGTTGGTCTTGTGGGGTCTGACCCGGATACAACTCATCAAGTATCTCCTGCCAGTTCGGGTTGCAAGTCATTGTCAGGAAGATGTCTGGCTTGCCGTATGTTTGAACCAATACCATTGCGTCCATATGTCTCCGTTTCATGTCTCGATAGCCCCCCTGGAATGACCAGGGGGGCACCGTCCTTATGCCAACTTTGCTCCCTCGAGATTCTCCTGCAGTGATGCTATCAACAATTCCTTTATATAGATCAGCACGTATCTCCGGCTGGTGCTCCCTTACCCAGTTCAACCTGCAACCCTCAATCTTGATGTACATGTCGACCGCAAACTGTTGGAACAATCGTCCTCCATGCAGTATGGGATTAAATATTGCAGGACGTGTCTGTAGCCTGTAGCAATAGTAGTCCCTGACAGAGACGCATAACCGGCTATTTCCCTCTGTGGAAAGGCAAGAAAGCAAAAAATAAGGCAACATATGAGAATGATAGGAAAAACAGGTAAAATCATATGCAAGAGGCGAACCTGCATCGCTATGGTTAGCTCTTGACTGCTGCGCAAGATCCCAAGATACATTATGTTTAGGGATATTCGGATGCCAACCGAGCTCCCCATTTGGGAAAAAGAGGGGGTACGAGAGCGGGTCATAGCAGCCCTGTGTGGCCTAAATAATGGTCCGTTTGTTGTCGTTACCATGAAGGGTGATGCTGCGGTCGAACCTCCTTGCTAGGTTGCTGCCCTCTACCCAAATAGCAGCCACCTCAGATGAGACAGGTTTGTTATATCTCCTCTGATCTAGCTTTTGGTCAGTGTTCAGTTCTATCCGGTACTTGTCTAGGCTTTCCCTGTGAGCTCCTAGACTCCTAAACTGTTGGGAGTATGGGTTTTTTTTAAGGATTTCCACCAACATCTTAACGACAGACTGATCTAAATTCTCGGTCAATTTGGCACGATGGTTTAGGCTTGGGTCATCATCGTAGAAGTATAGCTGTAGATGTTCCGGCCGTGAACCTGGCCCGAACGAGTGCACGTTATGGTACATGTTGCCCTGCGCCCGGAACGTGTACGTCCCTGACCTCATGTTTGTGTACTTGTCGTCGAGGGTGACACCAAGTGTTGTGAAGGAGAAGTGGCCGTTGAAGAACCAGATGCTCTCTCGGAAATGCCGGGAGTCTGTATCGGATGTAGACCACAGCCTCATCGGTTCTGGTATAGGCTCCGGTTCAAGCAACTCGGTTTGCCCGTTCCGACAGCAGAAACCGTCGGTTTCGTACTCGAATCTCTTGGCCTTGCATATTTCACAGTCCACGACATGTTTCAGGATGTGTGTGCTGTCTGGGAGGTTAGAGTACACCCCGTCAAAAGGATCATTGTCCACAGAGTCCGAGGAGAATGAATCGTCTGGTTCATCGAGGTAGATGCCATCATCGTCATCACCTGCGATGAGATGTTGAGTTTAGAGACTACTTTACCAGTTTGTATATGTTACCTATTCTCAAAAGAGGGTACATCGATAGGTGTTCAGTAATACCTTCACCGTCAAATGCGCAATAGGTCCACAGGGTGGGGATTCTCCTCCATGAGCCTGCTAAGCATCACCTCCATCTCACCTTCAACATTTTTTAGTTGTTAAGGGATCATTACTACTAAAGTATGTACATAAGAATCGCAAAGTCAGGAGTGTTACCGTCAGTCCCGATGGTATAATCCTGCGTGCTCGCTGAAGCAGAGACGGTATGCGTAGAAGTTGTGGCATTCTGAGCGAAGCGAGCATTACAACGTTGTTGTTGTGCATGCCTCTCCCCGTGTGGTATGTTTTGCCTATTTGCTCTTCAGCTAGCACTATTCTCTCGCCTCTCTTCCGCTGCCAAAAATTCTTTATGAGCTCGCTCTAGAGACCTCCGTTGAGCTCTGGTCTCTGGCCTCTGCTTTGTTACTGGATTATGGTCGACACCTGTTAGCTGCTCAATGGTATCGCCGAAGGTCCTGGTCAGGTATTCGCCTGCATCATGATTAGGATGGTGTTAAGCAATTGTTTGATGAGTTTGTAGAAACCAAGTGGAGTAAAAAAATGAGATAAGTACCGTCGGACATGCACGCTGAGGGTGAGCCGTGAGGTGAAGCGGCAGGTGATGTGTGTGTGTTAACTATCGGACATGGCATGGCGATGGATGCAGCACACGGGGTCTTCCGTCTATACATAGGTTTTCAAGTCTTCAAACCTAAGCAAGGACATCATTACTAACTAATATGTCTCAAACTTCCATCGAAGAATATTTAGCGAAACAAAAAGCTGCAGCGTTTCGAATTTCGACGTACATTGATATCTCCCTTCCTTACAAAGCAAAGGTACACTGATTGAATGTTTGTTGTAGACACTAGGAACAAACAATATGCACCGTCAGTTGCAGATCATTAGCATGAATTATCTGTACTATGATTCCAGTTTATGAAAGCAGGACCATTTTTGCAATACATTGGCTGAAATTATTGTAACTTTAAGGCTACAAGCTAAGGAACTAGCATTGTTGTGTTGACATTAATTCATCCTACCCTCAGAAGCAGAGATTTTCAAAGATTTTCTTGTCACAGTCTACCAATGATAGAATGCTGGACTTGTATTAAATAGTCTTAGCCTCTCTCTGCGTGCTGTATAGCACTCTTTACATGTAGTGTTTCACTTTTACTTTGAAAAGGACAAGATGTGTACAGATTCTCATATGCAACCCACAGCAGATGGAATAAATTTGTCTTCATTTCTAATGTATTTTATAATATTTAATGACGGTAACTCTCGTGACAAAGGGTGAAAATTCACCAGCTTATTAGGAACTACTGGTGGAGATTTATTTCTAATAAAATAAACAAGTGGAGATTAAGACAAAGCCTTGTTGGGATTTCTCAAATTCAGGTTGATAAAAAAATGAACAGAACATGTGTCCTTTAGGTCAGAAATGCTACCAGAGTAGGTTCATCCCCCCTTCCATTTTCTTATTCATCCGATCTATCAACCCACGAGGGCTTATGGATTCCAGGTGATGGATAAGTGATGTATAAAAATCCATATCCACCCTGAAAATTTGTCTGTTCCTTTTGGAATGGCAGACAAATTGGATGCAGAGCTAACCTAGTTCCATTTTTAGAAACTGTATGATAGACAGATCTAACATGGTACTGTTATGGTGCAAGGTTTTTTTACAATCATGAATTGTTAATTGGGTCAGACCTGTGCTCAAGTGAGACAGCTAGATCGTATCCAAATCTTGAATCGAAACGACAAAATGTGAAGGGACTCTATACTTGCACAGGAAAATGCTAAATATCTGATAACAATAAAAACAATATCTGCCCTAATCTACAGAATTGTGTATGCATTTCCACTATATCTTGATTTTATATCTATGCTCCAGTGGCTGCTCTTTGATTTTATTTTTCAAAAATAATTTCATTTCCACGTAAGGTTCTATGAAGTATAATTAAATATGCAGACATACGTATGAATCTACACATAATATATGCCTTCTAAGTTCAAAGGTGCACTCAACTGTTGTTAACCCGAAATGAAAGTTAAGATTATTTTGAAGTCAGTAAACTGCTCTGATTAGGGTTTTGCTTGCAATTGCAAAGAATTATAGTTATGTGGTATGTAAAACTAATTCCAGCCATCTCCACATTCAGTTAACTTATAAAAAAACAAAGTTGCAACCAAAGAAATTATGGCGTTAATACTTTTCCGCAGCAGCATTTGGAAATAAGCAAACCACTTCACATTAACAACAAAGTTATCCTAGTGACAATATGAAGTCTTTAATTCAATTTCATAGAAATCAAGGCAAACATAGAAATAATTAAAATATTTACCAACAATTAAAAAAAGGTCTGAGTTAGGATGGGATACTTTTCACCTGAGCAATATGAAGTCTTTAATTCATTTCATAATTCAGCATCCAAATGATGTGGGGAAAGAGTAGACTCTCCGTTGATCGGTCCTATAGTTATCGCCTCCTAATTAGACCTACTTCCTTTAGCTACATCCTGCTTTCACCTTCCATGCATGAAAAGTGTTGTTCCTTGTGCTTCAAATTTTGTTGCTCCTGTGTTATTTCTTTATTAGGAAAGTAATACACGCCATCAAATATTTTCAAACGGTGATCAATATATAAAGTCATTTAACCAACAAAATAAAATTGTAAGAGTCATTCCTGAATTTAATGTCATATTTTCGAATAGTAGTGCCACAGAAAAACGAAAGAATGGACCTGAGATGTAAACTTCCTCGGGTCCTTATTTTAGAATATTTCTAATTCAAACTCTAGAGTCTCTAGATGCGGAAAATTTATTAAACATATACCCAGACGCACATAATATTTTCAACATTATCCTACAACTAGATTAACATCTAACACAATTCTCCTAGCTGTTATAATAATACTCCCCTTAGTTTCTAAATATAAGATGTTTTAGCCTTTTCAGATTTGCATGTATCTAGACACGTTCTATTCTATATGTTCACTCATTTCACTCCGTATGTAGTCAACATTGAAATGTCTAAACCATGTTATAATTAGGAACGTAGGGAGTATTTGATAAGTAGGAATACATCATGCTAAAGATTAGGAGCAAGTTGACGTAGCCTCAAATATTCTTGTGATATATGGCCTGATAAAATTTACAAAACTTTTTCAAGATCGAACATAATATACAGTATAGTGGAAATTTTCAATTTTACTTAATAAAAAACCTGACACACTCACTGGAAGAAATTCACATCAACTCTATATACTGTTGTACACGGACTGTAGATATTAGTTTGTAAGCTCGAGATGCATGAACTAGATTAAGCAGAGAACTTCCTCAATAGTCTGCCTCATTCAAAAAGTGGCATACCTTCCTTGCAAAGATGCATCACTCTTTCAAGTGGCTCCAGCTTTAGTCATATTCCAAGTACAGATAAAAGCACGGCAACAACTCCTGTGGTATTCGAGATTCAAGGTCAGAACATAGCCTATTGACCAGCAATTTTATGGAGTTTGATGCATAGCAAGTAGTACATGAAAACCATAACAAAAGTAAGGCACGATGACCATTGATGATAGCAACATAAATAACTCAATTTTCATTAAACATAGGTAATTAGTGGAATTATACAAGACTCCCCCTGCTTGTTATGACCAGAATTGCCTGACAGCTCCTGAGGTTATGCTGGGATAGAACTTTGTATTTTGCTGGAGGGGTCGAACTCTCCACTGGGGCGATGTTGTTTGTCGTTCTTCGTATGCTGTAAACTTGCTGTAAACTCGTGGTTTCGTTTTTATGCAAAATGGAACCGGGGCATGGCCCTTTCCCTCTAAAAACAGCTCCTGAGGTTAACAAACTTCGGAAGTTATGGCTCCTTCTGAACCTTGTAGTTTCCGTGAGACTTAACATTATAATAGTCACCATGGGACTTACATAAGAAACTTGACTAAATGCTACTATCTTTGTTTAATGCTCCCGTAGAGAAAAACTCATTGAGTATGCATTTACAACACTACCTACATCCCCGCTAAAAAATACCTACATATAACTTGGCACAAAGATGGCCTAAAAAGATTGGACGCATACCACGAAGTAGGATATGGTCCTAGGAGCACACCACAAGGTTCCCACGCCATTTGCGCTGCCGCACCGCCGACTGGAATCGAGAGGAGCTCTGGCCACAGCCCTTGGCGCGGCGGTCAGACCAGACTCCTGCCATCGTCCACGGAATATAACTTTTAGAATATCATTAATGCTTATAGAATTTAGTTTCATGAGCTACACTAAATTTTTTTGCATCATGTTTACATACTTTTGGTTATTCATGATACAAACAAGAAGGATCGGAAAGTTATTGGTGTATTTTTTGTAACTTTTGAGACGATTGTTGTATAGTGAAATGTGTAAGAGGATTTTTTTTGGTGAAACCCAACATACTTCTAATAGTATACGATGATACAACAAAAATCAAGGTACACTTCAAACCTAATATGTTTGATATATTTTAAATATGTTGCACCGCACGGACACTTTGCTATTTTTTGTAAATGCTTGACAATATGCTTCTCTACTTTCCAGTCACCTTCTTGCCTATGTGCCCTTCTTTCATCCTCAAACCAATATATGTTCTCCAGATGAACTACTTGTTTCTAACGAACACCACAGAACTATCTTGCACACCCTGTGGTCCTGATGCACAAGACTTTGTCAACAATTGGAAGGTTTTCATAAGAGAGACTTCCAAAGAGGAAAGAAGGTTCCGATGTTCTGTAGTTATAACAAAGAAGAGACAAAAAGTAGATTTTTGCACCTAAAGATACGGTATATACACATCAAGAAAAGTTTCATATCCGTGCTCATGCGAATCTCCCACGTGAAACACTTCAAAGTGGCTCATATCCAGAGGTGCGCAGATTTGAATCGGTGCCAACTCTGTACAAGTTGCTCAAATTTTGGAACCAACTTGGACTGGTACCTCATCATTGGCGGATAAAGGTCCAGATTTGACAGTAACGTATTCTCAACTTTCGCCAACATGGATTATTTGTTCGAATTTTAATCGCTTCTGGGATGACTTCTTGATAAAACATTAATTTGGATCTTCGTGGTATCACAATCCATATCACACAAGGGCACATCCATGCATTGTTTTTATTGTTTTCTCCCCTTTCAGTTTTTTGTCCTTTTTGTACAAGTTTGACACTCGACATAACCATGATAGCCTTTAGATGAACGAATTTACCAAGAAAACTTTCTCTTATAAACATAAAAATGATCTGCAGCTATCTTTTCGTTTCTTCGAAAACTGAAATTGATTCCACATCATAATTAAGTTCACGATTCAATGGGCCAGTCCAGACTTATTATCACAAATAAAACCTTTTGGACATGCCATTGTTGGTGGTGGCATGGCCAAAGATCACTGCCTATAGAATGTGTCATGCTATAGGGTACTGTTATGGAACCGATGGTGGTGTGGCCAAATGGGGTTATTCAAAAATAAGTTTCAGTACTGTTATGTTATAAACGCAGAAGATGCTCCCTTGGAATCTATATATCTGGAAATTGTGTGGCTGCAAGAATGTGGTGGTAGACGTGTGGTTGAGCCCTGCTTGCGACCTTGGTCTCATCCATCACACTGGTTAAAATTCCCATCTGGAAAAGAACTTTATCTGAATAGAACTTCAATGATATGTGTTAGCCTCGGAAAGGGATGCAGAAAGGAGAACAGTATTCTCCTATGTTTGAATGGGCTGATTTTTTTATCGAGTGAACTAATCAGCAACGACACCAATTAGCGCACTATGAGATATCACTAAGTTTTGTGGCAGTTGGTACAAAATCTATGCCCTTCAGTCTGATGAACAGTTCAAAAAGGAGCTGTGTAGGATTCCTCTTTGGGGAGAGCGGGAAGATGCTTATTTTCCCGATATTCTGATGCCCTCTCTCCCTCTCCCTTCCTACTCTCTTTATCCCCTAAGTATCATATGTCATAATTCACGAATTACAGCATTGTGTGTATGATGTCACTAAAACTACAGAATCATCAGTCACAATAGAATGGTCGGTGCTGCGATGGGCGTCGACTTGCTGAAAAAGTAGGGAACCCCACAGGACAGATGACTGGTGATGAATATGAGGCTTAAGAGCAAAAGCATAATGGGTGGACAGGATATGGTAAATCCCATGAAAGGACCCCCTCTATATATTATGCCCCTGCTTACAGAATGTGTTCCAACTTGTAAGGAAATCTGGATGTAACTCGATAATAGTGCTGAAATAGTTAATGCCTAAATATGATACAGCAGCTCAAACAAAATTTGCTTTTTCAGAAATTGTTTTTGGACAAGGTCACACACTTACTTAGCCAATCCATGGGGATGTGAAGGTTATCTTGGTGGGCTTACCTGATAATTAGTAATCACGATGATTAGGATGGCACTTTAAATGGACAACATATTAGTGTGCTGTCTCCAGTGGTGGCCGATAAAGAGGAGGCTGGGGCAATTATTTGCTAACCTGGATGGATAGAGAATGTATTATGTTCCTCGTTTAGGACGATTGGTTTATGCCATCATAACAACTGTCGACATTTGGGGTCAAAATGTGAAATGTAAGCAGAATATCCTAGCTAATAAGCTAGCACCACTAGCAAAATGCCGAAACCTTTGTGCTGTTCAGGGTGCCACCTTGTGTGAAGCAATTAGTTGACCATGACTGAAAGAGGCCAGATAGTGATGGGGAGGACGACAAGGAATGAAACTACAGTTCGGGACATTTTTTTTTTTGACGAACCGGGACAGTTGTAATCCATTCATTCCTGCTTCTGCTTGAATCTGGTGCTTGCAGTACACATCCTGATATAAAGCTGGATCAGAAAAAAAAAACAAGGTATTATCTCTAGGGTCTAACTGATTTTCCAAATAACCAAATCCTTATCCTTCAGAACTACTGTAATAACCAAGAAATATTGGAAACAATATCAGCGAAGTATTTAGCGTACATATAAATCACTTAGATATGCACAAAAAATATTAATCGCCAAAGCTACTACACAATTTGACTGTATCTCCCAGAACTAGAAGTTTGAACAGACCTGATTGTGATGCCATCGACCGGCGCGGACCCTGTGGCCGCGGCTACCTCAGCCCCTTCCTCCACCTCCCGAGCAAACGAACGAACAATCGGAGGCCATGTGACAAGCAGACGGGACGAGGCGCGTCACGCGCGAGCTCTCGCACGAGCTGGTGTCCCGGCGGCAGGCGCGCGATCGCCGCGGCTAGGTCGGCGGTAGAGAGGTGAGTAGGCGCAGCGCAACCGAGCAGAGGAAGAGTGGCGTTGCTGGGTTTGTTTTCAGAAATTGTACTCCTAGATAATTCTGCCCGGCCCGGCCAGGCCAAGCCAAGCCCGGTTCAGGCCCTCCCTTTGCTGGGCCAGTAGGAAGCAGGTCGTTTCGTTTTCATCGCTCAAAACATGAAACAAGGGTTGATCTCAAGAAACAAATGTTAGAAGGGTCTTTGTATGGTCCTACCTAAAAGAGAAGCTTGACTTCTGGAAAACTAGAGCATACAACTTCATCTCACAAAAAACATGAGCGCCTTTCAATTCTTATTTGTTCTCATCTTGCCACAGATTTGCCAATGATTTGCAGCCAGTTTGGATACTTATCTTCGGGCAACCAACCTAGAAAATACCCCTAGAAAGATCCGAATTAATCCGTAGATCATGATTTTTGTTTCCTTTTTGTATGCTTCGAGAAAGATATCGTCTGGTTCTCCTTCAATTAATTTTTTCCGATCAAGATGTTGTTGCTTCTAGGCCTTCCCTGGTTGCCAACAATACAGTGATAAAGCGTCATCAATGAAGGAGCGTTTACGACATCCGGCCTTCATGAACTCTCCAAGATCATTGCGAATAATGGAGCCTAGCCCAGCTTCACGTGAAATGGAATTTACTGAACGATATGTATTGACCATGCACCAACCTCCCGGGGATCTAGACCATGTGCACTCTGTCAAGCTTCATGCACTAGTCAACGCAACCAAAAATCCGCTGATAGAAAGGGCTAGTGCAATCCACATATATTATAACACCCCCTCTCACGTGTGACTCGAAGAGGCCAACATGTGCAAACGGATAAGAGCGACGGCGCGCGAGTCTCAGAGGTATGGCTAAAAAGGCCTATATGTGGACAAAGAGGGGACACCGGCATTTTTTTCAATAAATTTGTGAAGCCAGGACTCGAACGCGGGACCCTGGGCTCTGATAACATGACACTGTAAAGATGCATCTCCTGAGACAGGCACCAGAAGATATTGACGAACTAAAGATGAAAAACGAGAACCACAAATATGACCAAGTCGATGATGCCACTTCTGAAAGGAAGTGGAAGCAGAAGCATCGAGAGCATGTGAACTGGCGGGTGTGGGGGTAGCGAAAGGAACTTGAAGCGAGTCTAACTCCCAAACACCTTGAGAGTCACGGTGCCGAGGGACAGCCCCAACCAGAGCTTTGGTGCGATGATTCTAGACAGAGCAAGAGTCGACAACAAGAATAACACGACAAGCATAATCAGTAAGCTGAGAAGCAGAAAAGAGATTCCTGAGAAGACAGGGGCATGAGAAACATCCGGAACAGAACAAGATGAGGTATAAAGAGTGCCGCGACTAACAACAAGAAGAGGTGTGCCATCAACTGTGAGAACATTGACAGGAAAATCGAGAGATTGAAGAGAGACAAGGCGAAAGAATCAGAAGACATATGAAAATAAGCTCTAGAATCTAGAACCCACGAAGATCTAGCTGACTTTGTAGGCGGTGGTCGCTCAGTGGTAGAAGCATCACTCACAGAACCTGCGGTACGCGTCAAAGAAGATCCCGATGAAGCTAGTAGACGTTTGAGCCGCACAATGTCCTGCTCAGTGAGAGAGGGAGTCGAAGGAGAAGCACAAATCCCACTAGAAGAGGTGTGCCACTATTGCTGCGCATGTCCTGCTACTTCTGATGTCAATCAGACTCTGAGTGACCCTGCTCCGAACAGTTAACAACGAGAGCGCGGTCAGCCCTCTTCACCACAAGGAGGGTGACCCACCCCCATAGGGCCTGGTAGGAGCGGCTGAGCACTGGAACGATTAGATGACATGCCAGCGGACGACATAGAAGGAGCTAGAGCAGCGAGCACACATGAGACCTCAAGCAAACCAGCAGCACTGAGGCGTGTCTCCTCAACACGAAGCTCTGAAAATACCTCCGCAATTTAGCATGACGAGCCAGCATCAAACTCTCTACGAAGTCGAGACAAGAACTCATAGACACGCTGAAACTCCAAGTCTGACCACACAGTTTGGCAGCACGGGCAGGTACCACAAACAGTAGTGCGGAGGGAGTCAAGCTAATACCAGATTGAAGAGTTTGTGTGTAGAAATCATCAATAGTAGAGTCGCCATGCTGAAGAAAAAAAGCTCCTAACGTACCACAAATAAATAAAGAGCATCACCAGAGTACTGATCGCGTTGACGAAGTGAAACCACATCTGAGCAACATTACCGAGCCCCATAAAATGAGAGACAAAATGAGGTAAAACACTAGAAGTGAGAACAGTCGCAGCACGAGTATCCTCGTTTACACCACTGAATGTAAACAGGTAGAGCATCCTGGTAGGTGGAAAGAGGATCCGAGAAGGCCGAAACATGCTGATCATAAGCATCATCATCATCATCAATCATCTTGGCTACATCACGGTCAGCCTGAGAAGCATTAACAACAAGGACCGGAGGCGTTGGTGGGGTAGGAGCAATGGGCCATGGCGGAGAGGAGACCTCACCGGAGAGAACGCCCCAAAGTTGAATGCCGCGAATGTGGATGTGCATAAAGGCAGCAAACTCAGCATAGTTGGTACCATAAAAAATCATCGGGCAACGAGGAACACCAACATAGCTCGACGAGGATGACATGATGTTGTCTTTGTGTTTCTTTTCGATTTTTTAGGAAGTCAACGCACACCAGATCTCAGATCAAGATCGAGCGCGCGGAGCAGCGATTCCACACCGGCTTGCCCGCATTCGCGCGGGAATGGCGGGATCCAGCAGCGGCCGGGCAAGGGGAGATGCCGGTCTGCAGTGGCCAGGCTACGGGCGGCGGCGGCCCAGGCAGGCACTTGCGGTGCTCGTCGGCCTAGGCAGGCAACTCGTGGTGGTCAGACAACAACGGCCAGACTACAGCGGGTAGAGGAGAGAGAGGCAAGGCTATGTTAGGCGCATATGAGAGAGGAGCAGCAGCCTCAGCTTGAGCAACACGAAAAGTGTGTAGGGAGGGAGAAGCAGTGACAGCCTGCGAGAAAAGCTAGCGACAGTGACGGCGGCGGTGGACTAGGCATGTGGTTGTTGCGTGCGAGGAGCCCCTAACATGTTTCTCGGATACCATGTCAAGATTCATGCACTAGCCAACGTAATCAAAAGTCCGTGGAAAGGAACAGTGCAATCCACATGTACCATAACACACTCTAACTTTAAGGACACCGCTAGTGTCTTCCTTCAACGACCTGCACGCATGGAACCCAAAGGCTTGTATTTTTCCCCTCCATCAACATATTTGTTTCAACTAATCCATATACAGTGGAGCACAGTGATTAATTGCTATCGGTACATATTACGCTCTCAAGAACAAGGCCTACTAATATATTATACTCCCTCCGTTCCAAAAAGGATGACTTCTATTTATCTACATGTGGACATATCTAGACATGTTACATGTATAAATACGTTCACATGCACACAAATGGAAGTCATCCTTTTTAGAACGGAGTGAATATTAGATAGAGAGACAGACCACTACACCAGGATACAAACGCCCGCCGTGTCTGATACCTCGGCAGTACCAGCGCTAAGCCCATAGTTTTTTTTTTGACACATCCAACTTCCACTTTCATTCACCAAACGAGCCACATACAAAGTACACAGATCGAAACAACGAAGAACAACAAAGCGGAGAGGAAAGAACGGACCCAGGAGCACCGAAAGCGACGACTACGCCGGCGACGGAGACGAAGGAGACCACCTTCCAGCTTGCCACAGTCAGGGAACAGTTTGCCCTATAGGAGACGCCGCCATGCCCGTCCGCCGCGCCGCGGCGGAGCTTGAAACGATGAACGGCCGGGGCGAGCGCCCCCTTGACCCATCTACACCACCTTGCCGGAGTCGCCATCATCGCCATCGTCGGAAGGAGTCGAAGAAACCGCCGAGCTCCAAGATCCGCCCCAATCCCCGGCCAGGACGGAGACCGCCACTGGATCTGACCGGAGATCAAGGCACGGCGCGGATCCACCGATCCGCGGGTGCCGGAGAAGCAGATGCGCCGGCCCGGAGCTCCACGAGCGCCGCCGCCGGAGAGGGCGCACACCTGCAACAAAAACCACGCCAGCGCCACCAGCACCTCCACAGCACCGCCGGCTGCCCCAAAGGAGCCTACCCTATGTACACACGCGACGCTAAGCCCATAGTTGGGGACAAGGCTCATGCATGGTGGGGCAGGCACATACACGTAGACAATGAGTACAAAATATACGGAAGATACAGCTCCGATGCGGGGACTCGATTATGTCTAGGAACTTTTTCTCGTCGTCATCATCATCATCGGAGAGCGCTAGGTAGGACAGGAGCACCATCACCATGGGGTTGGTCATATGTATCTATTGTAGATAGAGTACTGGTTTCATGCTGGAAAGGGAGGAGGCTTGCTGTGCTCGAGGCCATCTTGCACCAGCCCAGCGATCACTGGATCCTCAGGCGATATGGCCTGGAAAAAGGAGAAAATAAATCCAGAGTTAGTCAGGTTATATATGCATGCTCCCAAGGCGGGATACATATTAGGCATGATCGAACCATTGAAATTAAAATTCACAAGCAAATGCGTAGCTAAAAAGCTCGAATGTTCCCTGTGGAGAGAGTGAGAGAGAGATGCCGACAGACAGAAAGAGAAGTGTCTTTTCCAGTGAAGGACATTAATTTGGAAATAATACATAGGAGGATCTAGGGACAAGCTAGAGGAAGATATGTAAGACTGACATTTGTCCTGTACGTACATATATATGCGATCGACAGAACAAAACATCACCGGTCAAGAGGAGGAGCTGCACTTTATGCCCGTCGAAAAGACAGCACGCTTTATGGGACTGTGCTGCATGTTTTACATGCAAATCTTCAGCGAAAGCATGCTTTACCTGCTACTAACTACCGATATGCAAAAGAGCCGCCTTCTTTTCTTTGTATTCCGCACAAATTTGCCTCCCTGCTGCACACTTTCTTGCCACTTAAGAGCACGATGTGCTTAAAAACCTAGCCTATTATAGCCTAATAAAGATGCGCTGCTTCTGAGATTAGTTAAGTTTTCAGACGCACCGTAGGTTATATGCTATCATATCATTCTTCACCATCTTCAGAAACGAACTTATTATGCCAGCTACTTTTGTTTTAGGTGATGCAAGATAATTTTGGTCATCTTGGAAGGAAATGACTGAAGAGAGCACACTATTTTGAAGATTAAAATGTCAGAATTGTTGCAAACAAAAAAAACATAATAAAACGTATTCATCACAAGTTATTCCTGGGTAGTACAACCTATAGATTCTCATGAAAATGGTTTAACTAGAATGGCTAATACTTCTCAAAACGAATACCACTAGATTTTGCACGGCTTGAGTTAGGAGCTCCTGTCTAGCTTAGGACAAACAAGCTTTAGGGACGATTGCAGAACAAGCTAGATCAAAAAGAATATATCGTACAAAGAAAATTCTAGCTAGCATGTACTATGTGATTCTAACCATGCATCATCCTACTAGTCATAAGATAGATCGTTAGAAACAAAAGTAGCTTAGTGAAGATCGTCACTTTATCAAGAATGGTAAAGAATCCAATGATATATATGGTTCTACGTAGATTATTACCCCATAAATACAAACAAAACGATCAGTTGGAGAATTTAAATTTTTCAGAAAGGTCAAGATAACCAAAGACTAGCTGGGACCCCTACTCCTGCGTCCTGACTCCTGACCGGCAGGGGCTCGCTGACGGTAGAGAATTTCTATAGATCCTGTTTGTCAAAGACTGAAGCACATAGTTCGTACAAAATATAGCATTTGAAAGGTCGACATGGACAGTACGTAGAAAGGCCCCCAAAGAAGTCGTTTCTCACAACGGAACAGCAAGAACCATGGATATTAGGGGAGGAAAATGCATGAAAGGAATATGTGGCCATGAAACAAGCAAAAACTTCCAAGGCAAGTGACTGCACCAGAATGTAACACCACCCTTAGCACACACCACATGACTTAACTGCTTCTGCTCCTCGCGGCTGGATTCTCCCCTGGAGTTGCCGGTACCGCCTGTTCTCCTAATGTCGTCCACGTCCCGGATAAGATACTCATAGTGACTTCTCACCTCCTCGGCCGTTATGCCGCCGCCCACAGCCCGCGCCACATTCTGCCAACGGTCTGGCGTGTCCCTGTCGTATATGGCCAGCGCATCCTCGAACAGCTTGTTCAGGTTATCCGTCCATGGTTCCCTCATGCTTTACTGGCTTCTCAAGGAATGGCTCAAGGAAGAAGAAAGGCAAGGTGATTTGTAATGGGTACTAGTACTACTACTAGAGTTGCTAGATGACTGGTCGGCTTGGCTTGTGTTTGTATGCAACAATGGTGAGGGCAATGGAGCAGCTTATATAGTTGGGAGGAGAGGCTAGTTGGAGAATAATGCTTGGAAGGTGGAATGGAGGTGTTAGTACTACCTGTGGGCAAAAGAACGACAAGCTTGCATAGGAACCACTAAAAGAAATAAAGGGGTTTTCATTTCCATTACTTTGGGGTGTACGAAATCAAATGCTGGGAAGAATCAAGACCACCTCAGGGCTAGCTGCTGGGTCGAGGGGAGGCCCCTTTCATCTTTTTTGTCTTTCGATCTTTACTAAGACTATTTGGTTCTTTTGTTCATTGGCAGAGGCCTCTGATACTTGAAGGAGGCTAATGACTACTAGGATTACTGATTACCGTAGGCTAAATATACGTAAAGCACCAGCTGAGCAACGCATAAGGCAACGTGATTCTTTGTTGCACTGTTCAGGATTTAAGGGGGGCACAGATTATTATATGTTATCACCACTTACCACAGAAAAATATTCCTGAAATATTATTTACTTAGATGATGCCCAAATGGTTGGCACCTCTTGTTGGACTCTTAACCTTCAAGGAAGTGTGCTAATTTAATTAATCACCACAGATCAAAATACCAGACACTGTAATCGAACAATGCACACACACGGATCTCTCCTACGTATAAGCTTTCAAGTCTTCAAATCGAAGCAACGACATACTCACCAGTTGATATGCCTTAGACTTCCATTGAAGAATATTTAGTGAAACAAAAAAGCAGCAGCGCTTGGAATTTAGACGTACATTGATGTTTTTTCTTTCATAGAAAGCAAACGTACACTGATTGAATGTCTGTTGTAGACAGTAGGAACAAACAAAATGCACCATCAGTTGCAGATCGTCAGCATGAATTATCTGTACTGTGGTTCCAGTTTCTAAAAGCAGGACCATTTTTGTAAAGGTTATTATGTTGGTGCCGCCCGGGTGCTATACCACCCACCTATCTGTCGTTGGATGTAACATATAGATTCGTACACATCATTTGTGATGTGCAGTCTAATTTTATGTGCACCTGCAAATCATCTGGCATACCTGCATGTAAGCAGTCCTGTTTTTACGGTCATGCTCAAATCTGACACTCTATAGCAAGGTCCCTAGGATCGAGGTAGCAGAGTAGCATTTATAGTTTTACTTACACTATAGCACTAGGCAGGGAACGTATCACCTGGAACGACTCATGTTCTGCCACGTTTGTACATGCATGAATGTATTTTTTGGGCCCCTATCACTTGTAATAAAACTAAGAATTATTTTTTGAAACTTTCTGCATGATAAAAATTACAATCTTTGTGCATGATTTTATATTACTAAGCATCCGTGCTGAGAGCCATTGTTGTAGCACTAAGCACATCCATGCAAAAAAAAAGGAGCGGAGAGAACAGAGCATGCATTCTCACTGGGAAGTGTAGGTAATTAACGTTCCGTACGTGTGGGTGCTTGAGTGAGAAAAATATGTAGAGGAGAGAGAATATGTGTGCATGCTAACGGGTGGCAATTAAATGCATCTGCAATCAGCAAACACACTGGCGGGCTAATTTTGTTGCGCCCCTGCTCGTGCTGACAAGTTTTTCCTTTCGCATCATCGTATAATTAGGCAGTAAGTGTCTGTTACGTCGGTTCCACACTACTTAGTACTTACAGAGCAGCTGACACCGCAGATGGAATCTCCAGCAAGCGATCGGACGGTAGTGGATGGGGTGGTATAGCCAACGGGCGACCAAAAATCCACTCTCGTTTGTAAAACATTGGCTGAGATTATTGTAACTTTGAGGCTACAAGCTAAAGAACTAGCATTGTTGTGTTGACATTCACCCAACCCTCTCAAGCAGAGAGTTTCAAAGATTTTCTTGTCACAGTCTACCAATGATAGAATGCTGGACTTGTATTAAAAGGTCTTAGCCTGTCACTGGTAGAAACAAGGGCTCTAGTCCCGGGTGGTAAGACCCTCTAATACCGGCTTGCCACCCGGGACCCCCAAATCGGGACTAGAGCCCCCCCCCCCCCCCCCCTCTAGTCCCGGGTCAGTTACGAACCGGAACAAAAGACTATCCACGTGGCCGTTGTCTGCGCGCGTGGTCGAGGACCTTTTATCTCGGTTCGTAATACGACCCGGGACAAAAGAGCACCACACGTGGAAGCATCTGGATTTTTTGTATTCCCGCCTTATTGTATATTTAAAACTATGATCAATCCTGCAAAATATATGGTTAATTAATTAAAAATCAGAAAAATACATATAGCCTATTAAAATGTTCATAAAATAAATATCTATCTAATAAAAATATACTTTATTACATGGAGATCACAACCGGGACTAGAGCCCGTCTATTCGATTACATGGAGATCTCATAACATCGGGACTAGAGCCCGTCTATTCGATTACATGGAGATCATATCCGAGACTCAATGTAAGTAGTACGTGCCATTATATTTTCCCTTTGGGTTTATGACATGGTCCAGCAAAAATCTCGCAATTTCCTCTTGAATTGCTTGAAAGCGCTCCTTTAGTTGCATGTTCCTCCGGTGAGCCCACAACTATAAAAGAAGGAGATCAATATGAATATCAATCATCATAACAAAAATTATGAATGACACTCAACATAATTGATGGTAATAAAATAGAATTATGAATATATTTGTTCACGTACTTCCGCAGATATCGCTCGGTTCCGCTCGCTGACCTCCTGGCGAATCCACTCGCAAACGAAGTATCCACACAAATTGGTCCCCGGTGGCTGCATATCGTAGATCTTTACGAGAATAGAATTCAATCAAATAATAATCAAGCATGGTATAATGGTATTGAAATTAGAATTAAAGAGATGCGCGAACCTAGCTAGCTCGTACTACTTACCTCATCATGATGAAAAGTAAGTTCCTCTGCAAATTCACCAGTTGTCCTCTTTTTGAAATCTTTTTAAATCCTGCCCGGCAAAAAATGAATAAATGAGTTATTAGTTACTTGATATCTCAGGAAATGAACAAAAGAGACCGATATAGTGCGATAATGATTGAAATTACCTTTGGAGCACATCTTTAATGCCTTGGGACTTCTCTTCGGGATACTTCTTTGCGTCGTAGATTTCAACTGTTCCAGCGTCAACTTCAATGAATAGCAGAATGTAATGGAAGCTGCGCACGTTTATATACGTCAGTAACTCATCAGTTACACTTAATATCGAGTGAGCAAAAATTAATGTGTACAAGACAGTAACACTCTTACTCGGAGTGGTAAGGAAACAATATCTTCTTTTTGTAATGTTGCCTCTGTATGAACCTTAGCAAGTTGGCCTCCGTTTCCTTGGGGTATTGTCGTAGCAATCTTTCATTAACTCGTACTGGGTCAATGAACCCAATGTCAAAGATTTGTTTTGTGTCACATTCATCACTCTTCATTCTGCATAATAGCGTAGTGAGCATAATTACTACAGGCAATGACCGAGCTAAGGTAGAGACTTTAATTTAGAAATAAATGAATTGAATCACTTACAGACAATAGGTATTGACGAGACTCAAGTCGAGGGCGTCAAGCTTGTATAACATATAGAGTTCTTCAAAATAAATTTGCACCTGGTCTTGACCTATGTAATGTTCTTCTGTAACTTTCACAGAGAGAACTTCGAGCTATGGATCCTTTGTGGCTTCCAAGTACCAGTCATGCAACATTCGCATTCATGTTGGTAGAAGCTCGATCTGTTCATGTGGCAGCAGAGGCTTCCCGTGTACCCATTTCCATACTACATCCAAATTATTGGGGATATCATCGCTTTCCAGTTGAGAAAGTGTAATACCAGCTTCTGCAGCAAATTGCGCCGCGTAGGATAAATCAATGTTCGCCGCGGGGCCCTGACCAGTGGGTACCTTGAGCGGGGAGATCGACTGTTTTGCCTGTTCTCCGAGCTGGGCAACGTCTCTTTTCCCGCTGGCACTAGTACTTGTCGTCGTGTGGGATCTAGCTCTCCTCATGTAGCGTAAATAGTCATCTGGCCTATTTATCTCAATTTGCGATGGATGCTCAAGAAAGTTCTTAGCCCACTTTTTTTTTCCTCTGCCGTATATACTGGCTTTGACTAGGGCTTTTTCGGTGCAAGCTGTTTTTTCACGTCGGCAGCCACGATCACGGTGTTTTCCTCTACAGTCCTGTCGTAAGCTCTCGGGGAGGAACCTTCGGTACTTTTGGGAGGGGCTCCTGTCGGGGTCCACGTCAGAAACCCATCGACGAAACGGCGCAAAACCCAAATTCTCGTGCTCACCGCGGTAGAGGATGCAGTCATTGATGCATGCATGTATCTTCTGCACCTCTAATCCTAGAGGGCAATTCATTATCCTTTGGAAGCATCTTCTTCAATATTTTCAGCAACTTTTCAAATCCCTTGTCAGAAGTACCATTTTCTGCCTTCCATTGTAGCAATTCCAGTGTGGTACTCAGCTTTTTCTGGCCATCTTCGCAATTTGGGTACAACAATTTTGTGTGATCAGCTAACATACGCTCCAACTTCAACCTCTCGTTTTCACTTCCGCAGTTTATCTGTGCATCACGAATGGCCTGACGAAAATCATCATTGGGCTCATCAACAATGGGCTCTTCTTCAGCTTCGTCTTCCCCCATTGAAGTACCACCGTGTTCACTGAACATAGGATAGTTGTCATTATCCACTTCTTCTTCATCATCTTCCATTATAACCCCTCTTTCTCCGTGCTGGGTCCAACAATTATAGCTGGGCATGAAACCATGCTCTATCAGGTGGATGTGAATTGTTCTTGAGGAAGACTAATCCTTCTCATTCCGACAGACTTTGCATGGACAACACATAAAACCATTCCGCGTGTTTGCCTCAGCCACATTGAGAAAAGAACGCGGGCCTTGAATGTACTCGTTAGAGCGTCGGTCAGCGGACATCCATGGATGGCTCATCTACATTGTATAAGTAAATCAAACGCAATCACGATGCTAAAATTATCAATAAAAGATGAAAGGGTTTAGTTGCTAACCTCTTGGAACACTTCAATAGAAGGGGTGCCGCCAAATCTTGACAAATCGTGGAGAAAACGGGGATAAACTCGAGCTCGGTGGTGAAAAACAGAGGAGAAGGAAGCTGGCTAGCTCGGGCATTTCATCGAACACCTCTTGTGCATAGGACGGAACAACAAACTAGCACACACCTCTCACCTCTTATATGCTGGAAAAAAAACAGAGAGAGAGGGGTGAGCAGGGGCGACATATATAGAGCAGAGGACCTCTAGTCCCGGTTCGTAATACGGACCGGGACTAGAGGTGTCTCGCACGTGGCCCTGCCGGGCCAGACCCCTCTAGTTCCGGTCCGTATTAAGAACCGGGACTAGAGGTCCCTTACGAACCGGGACTAGTCTGTTGCGGCCTCGTAGCCTTTGAACCAGGACTAGTCACCCCCTCTAGTCCCGGTTCGTAACCCAACCGGGACTAGAGCCCGATGTGGCTCTGGACGAAAGCCCTTGTTTCTACTAGTGTGTGTCTGCGTGCTATATAGCACTCTTTACATGTAGCGTTTAACATTTACTTCGAAAAGGACAAGATGTGTACAGGTTCTGTTCTGCAACCCACAGCAGATGGAATAAATCTGTCTTTATTTCTAATGTATTTTTTCATATTAATAATCAGGGTACCTCTCTTGATAAAGGGTGAAAATTCACCCAGCTTATTAGGAACTAGCCGTGGGGTTTTTTTTTCTAATAAAGGAAACTAGTGGAGATTAAGACAAAACCTTGTTGGGATTTCTCAAATTCAGGATGATAAAAAGGAACAGAACATGCGTCGTTTAGGTCAGAAGTGCTAGCAGAGTACGTAGGTAGGTTCATCTCCCCTTGCATATTTTTATTCATCTGATTTATCAGCCGACGAGGGCTTATGGATTGCAGGTGATGGATAAATGATGTATAAAATCCATATCCACCCTGAAAAGTTGTCTACTCCGTTTGGAATGGCAGACAAATTAGATGCAGAGATAACCTAGTTCCATTGGTAGAAACTGTGTGATAGACATATCAAACATGGTACTGTTATGGTGCAAGGTTTGTTTGCAATCATGCATTGTTAATTTCGTCAGACGTGTGCTCAAGTAGTACAGCTAGATCTGATCCAAAATCTTGAATCGAAACGACCAAAAGTGAAGGGAGGACTCTATACTTGCACAGGGAAATTCCCTATATCTGATAACAATAAAAAACAATATCTGCCCTAATCTATAGAATTTTGCATGCATTTCCACTATATCTTGATTTTCCTATCCATGGTCTAGTGGCTTCTCTTTGATTATTTTTAATTTTGAAAAATAATTACATTTCCACTATAAGTTCTATTAAGTGTAATTAAATATGCAGACATACGTATGAATCCACACATAATATAAGCCTTCTAAGTTCCAAGGTGTACTCAACTGTTGTTAACCCGAACTAAAGGTTCAGGTTATTTTGACGTCAGTAAAATTGCTCTAATTAGGGTTTTGCTTGCAATTGCAATAGCAATAACCTGATCCTCTACACTAGGGCGCACATAAGAAGCAACAAAATCAATATGCTTTGTGAGCTCATGCTTCACAGGATCACGTGAAATACTGTTGATGAGTCTATTGATGTGGTAACAGAAACACCAAAATTCTCAAGTAACCATTGTAACCAAGTCACCTCTATCGTGAAGAGAGGCATAACTCGCAACTCAGCCGCTGCACTCAAACGGGAAACTACAATTTGAGAACCACCAAGAAAAACACAGTTTTTCAAAAGTAAATTCGGATCACTAGTCCACATAGCATCCGAATAGGCCCAAAGCTGTAATGAGCTGGAATGCGGAAAGAAAATACAGTGAGAGATCGTGTCACGAAGATACGTATAACACAAAGAAGGTGACTATAATGAACCGAAGTGGGAGTAGTAACAAAATGACCCGGAATATGGAAACGATAGTAGATATCTGGACGAGTGACCATTAGTTAGACAAGACTACCAACGAGATGGCGATACCGCATCGGTTGAGACAAGGGATCACCATCATAAGCATGGAGGTGAACATTCAGCTCCTTAGGAGTCTCCAAGGTGCACTTATCACTAAGAGCAGCACAAACAAGGAGATCCAAAGAAAGCAGCGAAGAGGACCAAGATCAGATATAAGAAACTATTCATTGAGACATGCCTTGACAAATGCAATGTGCTCAGAGTCGTCGCTGTGATGATCATGTCATCAATATAGAGAAGAAGAGTCCGACCACGAGCATAAAGGTAGACAAACATCGCTTATCACTATGTGAAGAAACCAGCGGCAGTCACCACAAAGTCGAAGTGCTCAAACCAGGCACGGGGACTTGCTTAAGGCCAAGAGAGAAACGTACACAACAAGCCATGCCATCAGGAACCGAATACCCACGCGGTGCGTTCATTAAGAAAGACATTATTAACATCAAGCAGGGACATAGACCAATGGCGACTAGAGGCCACAAATGAGAAGTGCGCAAATATTGGTCATTTGGGCCACATGCTCCTGATGAAAGCCACGAGTCACAAGACGAGCTTTGTAACGCTCATGAGAACCATCGAAGCAAGTCTTAATATTATAGACCCACTTACAAGTGATAGGACATGAAGGAAGAGAGATCTGATCTCAGGTGTCAGTGCGTTCAAAAGAAGCAATCTCCTCTGCCATCGCAAGCTGCAATTTGGGATGAACATGTCGGTAAGAAGTCGGCTCAAGGACTACAGAAATATCATAGCCGTAAGGGGAATGCGATCAGGTGGTGTGGCAAGGTTAAGCACGAAAAACTTGAGTCGTGTGAGATGATACGTCCAAAACGTATCTATAATTTTTGATGTTCCATGCCTATTATATATTAATTACCAAATGTTTATCTTACACTTGATATCATTTTTATGCATTTTCTGGGACTAACCTATTAACAAGATGCCACAGTGCCAGTTCCTGTTCTCTGCTGTCTTTTTGTTTCAGAAAATCTATTCTGGAAATATTCTCGGAATCGGACGCCAATTTAACTGATTTATTTCTGGACCGAGACAGAGCAGCAGCCAGGAGGACGGAGATGGGGGCCACACCAGGCAGGCCGGTGGGGCCGCGCACCTAGGCCGCCGCCCCATGATACGTCTCCAACGTATCCATAATTTCTGATGTTCCATGCCTATATTATACCAATTGCTACATGTTTTATATACACTTCATATCACTTTTATGAATTTTCTGGGACTAACCTATTAACAAGATGCCGAAGTGCCAGTTCCCTATTTTCTGCTGTTTTTGATTCAAGAAAACTACTTCTGCGAATATTCTCGGAATTGCACGAAACAAAAGGCCAAGTCCCTATTTTTCCAACACGTACACGGAGTCCGAAGGAGAGACGAAGGGGAGCCACGAGGTGGCCAAACCACCTGGCGGCGCGGCCCCCCCTTCTGCCGCGCCAGCTGGTGAGGTGGGCCCCTCGGGGGTCCGCCGACATCGCCCCTTCGCCTATTTATTCCCTCAGACGCGAAAACCCTAAAAAAATCCTATCATACTCCACGAAGAGTTCCGCAGCGCCGCCGCCATCGACGACAAGTTTCGGGGGACAGAATCTCTGTTCCGGCACGCCGTCGGGACGGGGAATTTCCCCCGGAGCCATCTCCATCGACTCCATCGCCATCTCCAGCGCCGCCGCCGCGCCGTGGCTCCAGCGGTCCGTCGTCTCCTCTCCGGGCTGCACCTCTTCATCAACCTCTCCATCAAGTGTGCTCACCATGACCATGTGTGAGTAGTCTCCCCCGAGGCTGAGGGCTATACCGGTAGCTATGTGGTTTACCTCTCTCTCCATGGTGTGATCTTTATGTGATCATGAGTATTGCTAGTATCGCTGAATTCATATGTGATGTTTATGCTACTCAAGTGATTGTATCTAGTTCCCGGAGTCATTGTGAAAACACGGTATCAAGGTGACAGTGTGGGCACTTGTGTGTGACTCTATGAATAATTTAGATATCTATCATGGCTTGTTCTTGGGAACTGTGGTGTTTGTTTACTCAGACTTTGAGGAGTGCTTTTGCAGCCCTACACGTAGTACTCTTGTGTTATCAAGAAGGAGAATAATCCCGAGTATCATTTACTTGCATTCAGTTGTGCTAACATGTTGAGAGGTACCACTAGTGAAAGTATGATCCCTAGGCCTTGTTTCTAAGCATTGAAACACCGTTTACAACCAGTTCTGCTACATGTTTGCTTGCTGCCATTTTTATTCCAGATTGCAATTACCACTTATAATCATCCATATTACTTGTATTTCACTATCTCTTCGCCGAACTAGTGCACCTATACATCTGACAAGTGTATTGGGTGTGTTGGGGACACAAGAGACTTCTTGTATATTAATTGCAGGGTTGCTTAGAGGGATATCTTTGACCTCTACCTCCCTGAGTTCGATAAACCTTGGGTGATTCACTTAAGGGAAACTTGCTGCTGTTCTACAAACCTCTGCTCTTGGAGGCCCAACACTGTCTACAAGAATAGAATCGTGCGTAGACATCAAGCTATTTTCTGGCGCCGTTGCCGGGGGTAAGGTAAAAGGTATTCACATCCTCTGGCTACTAAGCTATTTTCTAGTGCTGTTGCTAGTGTGTGAGTGCTCGAAGGTATTTCCTTTAGATTCTGCAATTATTTCTTTTTGTTTCTTGTTTTTATTTTCACTAGTTAGGCTTAATGGAAAACAACAAAAAAATTAGAGATCTTATGAACTTTATATGAATTAGGACATGATGCTTTTGAAGAGAAAATTAAAAAACCTATGGAGGCTTGTTTGCATAATAGTGGTAGTAATGTTATTAGTATAAATTCTTTGGACACCATTATTGCTAAGGCTGTGGAAAAGCCTAAGCTTGGGGAAGCTAGTTTATATGAAAATAATCTTTTTTGCTCCTCAGCTATGGAGGAATTATTTTGCCTTGATAATGCTTTGTCTCCAATATGTGATAATTCTAATGATGTTTGTGATATTCCAAATCCACCTGTTGAAAGTATTTCTTTTAAAATACCTATGAAAATTGTTGAAAGGGTTATGAATGATCAGTATGCAGGGGATGGATCAATCCATCCAAGTGCTCACTTGTCGAAACTTACAGAACTTTGTGAGTTATTTAAGGTTGCAGGTTTATCAAGAGAAAATGTCATGAGGAAACTATTTCCATTGTCACTTAAGGACAAAGCAAAGGAATGGTATAGGCTGCTGGATGAACAACCTTCGAATTGGAAACAGCTTGAATCTCTCTTTTACTCTAAATTTTATCCTCTTCATGAAGTGCATCTAGATAGGAATTACATTTATAATTTTTACCCTCATGATGGAGAAAGCATTGCTCAAGCTTGGGGAAGGCTGAAAACATTAATACTCAAATGTCCTAACCATGAGCTTTCTGAGGAAATAATTGTTACTAATTTTTATGCAAGGCTTTCAGGTCATTACAAGGATTATGTAGATGCATGTTCACATGGTTCTTTCACAAGCAAGAAGGTTGAAGCTAGATGGGATCTTCTTGAAAGAATTCAAAACAATGCTGAGGATTGGGAGAATGACAAAGGTAAAGAATCAGGTATAAACTATGAATATGATTGCATTAAGTCTTTCGTTGAAACTGCTAGTTTTCAAGAGCTTAGTGCTAAATATGGTCTTGATTCTCAAATTATTGTTGATTGTTTTAGAACCTTTGCTTCTCATATTAATGTTCCTAAAGAAAATTGGGACGTGTATCATGAACCTTTCAAAGACACTTGCATGGAAAATGAAATTGTTGTTAATGATTGCAATAAACATGCTCAAACTTCTGAAAATACTATTTCTTATAAGCATGTTAATTTTTGTGGAATGCATAGACCTTGTGGAATTAATCAAATCGAAGATGAATATTGTATCCATCATAGGAATGAAAAAACTAGAACATGGTACAAGGCTCTAAGAGATCTTGGTGAAAAAGTTTGTGACCTCCATCCTTTTATTTGTGAACTTTGCTATGAAGTGGGTCATTTTAATTTTCAATGTTCAGGTCATGATAATAGCCTTTCGAATCCAATTACTGCAAATTTGTATTGTGATAACATGATCACTCCTAATCAACATGATGAACTTACATTATTTTTGGGGTGTGAAGAGTTATCAAGAAAAACTTCCTTGTTAGATATGAGTGATCTTGATATGAATAGTGTGTTGCATGGATGTTATCTCTATTGTGTTAATAATTGCCATGCTAACACCTACATACAAAATATTATAAAGGATGAGACTTTACCAAAGTATGACAGGACTAATATGTGTTTTGTTCTCATTAATGAAAGAGAGGAGTCCCCCAAGTTTCTTCCATTGTCTCTAATACTAAACCAGGTTATGTGGAGGAGCTTCCTTTCAAACCTCTCCCTCCTAAAGATAAAAAGAAGAGGGGAAAGAAGAAGAAGAAGAGGAGTAAAAGGAGAGAGGAAACGGTATCTTCTCCCAAACTTGTTGCTCCTGTTACAATTGATACTTATAATTCTGAATTCGATGATTCTGAACTTGATGATGAACCTATGCCTGTTACTTATATTAGTGATCATGATTGGGAAAATGAAACTACTTTTGATATTGAAAATCTTTGGGGTACCAATTCTGAAAATGATGATATTAATGATTGCCATACTATTAGTACTATCCATGTTTCTTCCAATGATGATATGAAAAGCTCTAAGCTTGGGGATGAGGTGTTTGAAAATCCTTTTGCTATTGCTGATTATATGCTTGATACATCTCCTTCTATTAAAAATAATGATATGTTTACGAATGAACACAGTTTGGAAGATGACTATTCTATTGCTTATGATGATACTATGCCTCCAGTCTTTGATAATTATTATAAAGAATACTATGACATAGGTTATAATTACAGTCATCCTCATGAAACTTGTCATAGTTATGGAGAGATTACCCAAAACCATCCCTTTAATATACAACTTGTCTATCATGTTCGAGTTCTTTATGATGATCCTGCCCCATTGTTATTAATGAGAAGAACTTTTCTTATGTGGAAAATGAAGATACTTTTGTGCATATGGATCATGGTAAGAATGTTTCATGTGATGATTATATTGTGGATTTTATCAATGATGCTACTGAAAGTTTTTATGAGAGAGGGAGGCATGGATTCATATATCTCAATAATATCAAGTCTCCTCTCTTTTTGTTGAAATTTTTGAAGTTGCACTTGTTTTGTCTTTCTATGCTAGTAGCTTCATGCATCAATAATTTGTTTTCTTACAAGATTCTTTGCATAGGAAGTGGGTTAGACTTAAATGTGTTTGGTATTTGCTTTTGATGCTCTCTTATATTCAACTCTTATACATATGAGAGCATATCAAAATTTCATGCCTAGCTAAAAGGCTTTAAAGAAAAGCGCTTATGGGAGACAACCCATTGTTTTTATTTTCTGTTATTTTTTTTTTTTTGAGTCAAGGAGCTTGTTACTTCTGTAGCAACTCCTTTGTATCTTTATTTTATTGCATTGTTGTGCCAAGTAAAGTTCTATATTGAAAGTTGATGCAAGATTTGGATTTCTGCGCAGTGACAGATTTTTAGCTGTCACGATTTGAGCTTTCTCCCTGTAGAAAATTCAAAAATTCTGAAAAAATCACGCATCTTCCTGAGATATGTACGCAACTTTCATTATTTGGCCAGATCCATCTGAGCAACTTAAGTGCCTCGAAAAAATTCGTCATTCCAGACTGTTCTGTTTTTGACAGATTCTGCCTTTTGTTTTGCATTCGCTCTTTTACTGTGTTTGTGTGGATTTCTTTGCTCCACAAAGCATTGGTGGCTGTAGCTAATGTCCAGAAGCTTTGGGATTGATTGTATCATTACAGAATATGAGAATTTTTGATTATGCACTAACCCTCTAATGAGAACTGTCTTGAGTTTGGTGTGAAGGAAGTTTTCAAGGATCAAGCGAGAAGGGTGATATTATGTGATCAAGAAGAGTGAAAAGCCTAAGCTTGGGGATGCCCCCGTGGTTCATCCCAACCATATTCAGAGAGACTCAAGCGTCTAAGCTTGGGGATGCCCAAGGCATCCCCTTCTTCATCAACAACTTATCAGGTCATCTCTAGTGAAACTATATTTTAATTCTTTCACATCTTATGCGCTTTACTTGGAGCGTCTGTGTGCTTTTATTTTTGTTTTGTTTGAATAAATTCGGATCCTAGCAATCCTTGTGTGGGAGAGAGACACGCTCCGCTTTTTCATGTGAATACTCATGTTCTTCACTTATATTTGTTGAGTATTCTTAACTAGCTACTGCAGTGCTTTTAGCTCCTGTTTTTCATGCATCTCTTCGAGCTGTTAGCACTTGTTTATAAATACTCTCTTGCTGCATTATATTATCATTTGGAGAGTTTATGTTTAAATAAATTGATTGGTGTTTGTTTGGAAGAAAGAAAATGCTACATGTAGTAGTTGGTATTGGAAAAGACATATGCATTCTTGTAGATCATTGTCTTGTTTCGATTTGATACTTTGCAATTGTTTTGAGCTCTCAAGTAGATCATGTTTAAGCTCTTGCATCATGTAGTTAAAGCCTAGTAGTGGAGAACTACCGTAGAGCTTGTTGAGACTTGGGATGCATATTTGTTCTCTCTAAGGTCTAGATATTTTCTGGTAAAATGTTTGAGCAACAAGGAAGACAGTGTAGAGTCTTATAATACTTGCAATATGTTTTTATGTGATTCTTGCTGTACCGGTTTATACTTGTGTTTGCTTCAAACAACCTTGCTAGCCTAAACTCTGTACTGAGAGGGAATGCTTCTCGTGCATCCAAAACTTGAGCCAAAACCCATGCCATTTGTGTCCACCATACCTACCTACTATGTGGTATTTCCTGCCATTCCAAGTAAATATTTCATGTGCTACCTTTAAACTATTCAAAACTTTATTACTCCTTATTTGTGTCAATGTTTTATAGCTCATGAGGAAGTATGTGGTGTTTTATCTTTCAATCTTGTCATTTACTTCTGACAGACTTTCACCAATGGACTAGTGGCATATACATCCGCTTATCCAATAATTTGCAAAAAGAGCTGGCAACGGGGTGCCCAGCCCCAATTAATTACAACTTTCATTAATAATTCTCTTCACATGTTTTGCCCTGATTTATCAGTAAGCAACTTAATTTGCAAATAGACACTCCTCCATGGTATGTGAATGTTGGAAGGCACCCGAGGATTCGGTTAGCCATGGCTTGTGTAAGCAAAAGGTTGGGAGGAGTGTCAACTATAAAGAAACTAAAATACATGTGTAAACAAAAGAGAAGAGGGATGATCTACCTTGCTGGTAGAGATAACGTCCTTCATGGGAGCCGCTCTTGAAAGTCTGGTTGACAAGGGGGTTAGAGTGCCCACTACCATTCGTTGACAACAACAAACACCTCTCAAATACTTATTTTGTGCTCTCTATATGCTTTCGAAAACTTAAAAAGCTCTAGCACATGATTTAATCCCTGCTTCCCTCTGCGAAGGGCCTATCTTTTACTTTATGTTGAGTCAGTTTACCTACTCCTTTCTATCTTAGAAGCAAACACTAGTGTCAACTTTGTGTGCATTGATTCTTACATGTTTACTTATTGCACTTGTTATATTGCTTTATGTTGACAACTATCCATGAGATATACATGTTACAAGTTGAAAGCAATTGCTGAAACTTAATCATCCTTTGTGTTGCTTCAATGCCTTTTACTTTGAATCTATTGCTTTATGAGTTACCTCTTATGCAAAACTTTTTGATGCTTGTCTTGAAAGTACTATTCATGAAAAGTTTTTGCTTATATGATTCATTGTTTACTCTTTATCTATTGTTAGCAAACTATAGACCATTGCTTTGAGTCACTTCATTCATGACATGAGCCTTGCAATATATGATCAAGATTGTGTGAAAGCATGTCTCCTCAGAAATTATTTGTTGTTATCGTTTTACCTACTCGAGGACGAGTAGAACTAAGCTTGGGGATGCTTGATACGTCTCCAACGTATCATAATTTCTGATGTTCCATGCTTATATTATACCAATTGCTACATGTTTTATATACACTTCATATCACTTTTATGCATTTTCTGGGACTAACCTATTAACAAGATGCCGAAGTGCCAGTTCCCTGTTTTCTGCTGTTTTTGGTTCCAGAAAATACTTCTGCGAATATTCTCGGAATTGCACGAAACAAAAGGCCAAGTCCCTATTTTTCCAACACGTACGGAGTCCGAAGGAGAGACGAAGGGAGCCACGAGGTGGCCAAACCACCTGGCGGCGCGGCCCCCCTGCCGCGCCAGCTGGTGAGGTGGGCCCCTCGGGTCCCCGACATCGCCCCTTCGCCTATTTATTCCCTCAGACGCGAAAACCCTAAAAAATCCTATCATACTCCACGAAGAGTTCCGCAGCGCCGCCGCCATCGACGACAAGTTTCGGGGGACAGAATCTCTGTTCCGGCACGCCGTCGGGACGGGGAATTGCCCCCGGAGCCATCTCCATCGACTCCATCGCCATCTCCAGCGCCGCCGCCGCGCCGTGGCTGCAGCGGTCCGTCGTCTCCTCTCCGGGCTGCACCTCTTCATCAACCTCTCCATCAAGTGTGCTCACCATGACCATGTGTGAGTAGTCTCCCCCGAGGCTGAGGGCTCTACCGGTAGCTATGTGGTTTACTCTCTCTCCCATGGTGTGATCTTTATGTGATCATGAGTATTGCTAGTATCGCTGAATTCATATGTAATGTTTATGCTACTCAAGTGATTGTATCTAGTTCCCGGAGTCATTGTGACAACACGGTATCAAGGTGACAGTGTGGGCACTTGTGTGTGACTCTATGAATAATTTAGATATTATCATGGCTTGTTCTTGGGAACTGTGGTGTTTGTTTACTCAGACTTTGAGGAGTGCTTTTGCAGCCCTACACGTAGTACTCTTGTGTTATCAAGAAGGAGAATAATCCCGAGTATCATTTACTTGCATTCAGTTGTGCTAACATGTTGAGAGGTACCACTAGTGAAAGTATGATCCCTAGGCCTTGTTTCTAAGCATTGAAACACCGTTTACAACCAGTTCTGCTACATGTTTGCTTGCTGCCATTTTTATTCCAGATTGCAATTACCACTTATAATCATCCATATTACTTGTATTTCACTATCTCTTCGCCGAACTAGTGCACCTATACATCTGACAAGTGTATTGGGTGTGTTGGGGACACAAGAGACTTCTTGTATATTAATTGCAGGGTTGCTTGAGAGGGATATCTTTGACCTCTACCTCCCTGAGTTCGATAAACCTTGGGTGATTCACTTAAGGGAAACTTGCTGCTGTTCTACAAACCTCTGCTCTTGGAGGCCCAACACTGTCTACAAGAATAGAATCGTGCGTAGACATCACCCCACCTCGGCTGGCCACCGACGCCGCCTTTTCGCCTATAAATTGCATCTAATCGGGAAACCCTAGATACCCGAGCAAAAATCCACGAAACGTTCCGAGGCCGCCGTCGTCTTCAACCCTAGTTCGGGACGGTTTCTGCAGTTCTTCCTGACACCTTGCCGAAGGGGAAATCATCACCGGAGGGCTCTACATCACCATGCCTGCCTCCGGAGTGATGCGTGAGTAGTTCTCCACGGGACTACGGGTCCATAGCAGTAGCTAGTTGGTAGTCTCTACACCTTGTGCTATCATGTTTAGATCTTGTGAACTGCCTAACATGATCAAGATCATCTTTATGTAATGCTACATGTTGTGTTTGCTGGGATCCGATGAATTGTGAAGTTATGATCAAGTTTTTTCATCTATCTATATTATGTTTTATCTATGTTCCTGCATGCTCTCCGTTGTTAGTAGATGCTTTGGCCAAGTAGATGCTAATGACTTCAAGAGAGGGTATTTATGCTAGATAGTGGGTTCATGCCTCTAGAAGCCTAGGCTTGATAGAAAGAAAGAACTAAGACTGTAGATGTGTTGTTGCCACTAGGGATAAAATAACCGATGCTTAGCTTAATGATACTGCTGTTAAGTCTAATGCGTTTGTTTACATTACACACTTTGCTTAATGCTATAATCTGTTGCTTGCAACTTAATACTCATGGGATACCCGGAAGCTATCTTGTGAGTGGATTATGAGTCATAGATGCAGCTAGTAAGCGGTCTATGTATATTGTTGTAATGCCCAATAAATATAACAATGAACATGTGCTTGTCATATATTGCATTGTCATGCGTTTGCAATTTGTCAATTGCCCAGCTGTAATTCGTTCACCCAACATGTATGTTTATTTGTCTTATGGAGAGACACCACTAGTGAACTGTGGACCCCGGTCCTTTATTCCACACTGATACAAGCACCATTTTCACCACGCTCTACGTTACTTCCTGCTGCTACTTTTGTGTTCATCATCATATTCTACACCATACGTTTAATCCTTTGTATTCAGCAAGCCGGGGAGATTGACAACCTTCCTGTTTCGTTGGGGCAAAGTAGTTTGATTGTGTGTGTGCAGGTCCACGTCAGTGATCGGGTAACGGCGCCGCTGACACCTTTCTGAAGCTCTTCCAATTCCTACTGGATCTGACAAACTTGGTTTTGTAATCAAGAGAAAACTTTGCTGGTGACTACATCATAACTTCCTCTTGGGTTTCCCAGCGAACGTGCGTTCCACGTCATCAAGCAACTTTTTCTGGCGCCATTGCTGGGGAATTGGAGGCTACAGCAAGGGAGGTACACACCACCATTCTCTTTACTTTGTTTTTGTCTTGCTTAGTTTATTTTTGTTCTAGCTTGTTTGCTTTTAAAATCAAAAACCACAAAAAAAACAGCATCTAGTTTATTTCGGTTTGTTATTATGTCTAGTTGTTTACTTGCTATCAATGACTTATCTCTTTGAAACAAAATCTTGTTGGCAAGGTGGGTCCACGGAGGATGTACAAAAATATTATGTGAATTACCGCTTGTCACAAAAGGGGTGTACTTATGGAAAGCAATAAGTCAACTGGAGACGTATGCTATAGATTTATGCTCTATATTTGACAAATCTTTCTGCTTTGATGAATCTGAGTGTCATAGGAAGTCTAAACACTTTTCTTTCCAATGTACTTGTAATGTTAATGAAACCTTAGCTTCTTATGTTAAAGGTTATTATATTGCATATGAGGTAGAAAGAATTGAAGAATTTATTGTTTTTAAGGGTGCCCTTGAAATTAGTTCTTTTCTTGAGCATAAAATTGATGCCCCTTATAAATCTGAAAGTCTTGCTATACTTAAATATTGTTATGATACCTACAAGGATAAGAATTCTTATATTACTGAACATCTAAAGAGGTTGTGTCCTCCAAAAGATGAAACTAATGCCTTGCAGGAACCTGTGGAAGAAGAAATTGCTGAAACTGAAATCTCATTGGATGAAAAAGAGGAAGAGGGTGATGAACAAAAGGAGGATCTACCTTCTAATGATAGTAACTCTTTAACTCTCACATTATATGATTACCCTCCATGCCTACCTAAGGAGGAAGAATGCTATATTGTTGAATGTTATGATTCTATTGAAATATCTTCTTTTGATAAATTTGAAATAACAACATCCTTGACTCAAGAAAAAGAAGAAATAACAGGAAGTAAAAATGTGGTCCCTCTTATATATGATAATGCTCTTGATGATGGTCCTATGTTGATTGATGATATAAATTATACTATTATTGTCAAAAGTGGGTTTAATGACCCCACAGTTTTTTAGCTTAAAAAAAACTATGTGTTTGTAGATCATGAAAAGCATGCTTTATGTGATAGTTATATTGTTGAGTTTGTTCATGATGCTACTGAAAGTTATTATGAGAGACAAAAATATGGTTATAAAAGTTTTCAAGTCACTAAAACACCTCTATTTATGTTGAAAGTTTTGAACTTACATTTGTTTCATCTTCCTATGCTAGTTGCTTTATGCTTCAATAATTTATTTTATTACAAGATTCCTTTGCATAGGAAGTGGGTTAGACTTGAATGTTTTTGATATTCGCCTCTTGATGCTCTCTTTTGTTTTTTTTTACTCTTATTCTTATGAGAGCATCATTAAAATCTTCTAGCCTAGCTAAAAGGCATTAAAGAAAGCGCTTTTGGAAGGCAACTCGTTATATTTTGTTTTCAGTTTTTATTAGTCAAGGAGCTTGTTTACTTCTGTAACAACTCCTTTGTATCTTTTATTTTCGTTTTTGTTGTGCCAAGAAAAGCCTCTAATGCAAGAGGGTGGTAAAGTTTTATCTGCTGTCCAGAAACAGATTTCTGTACCTCACGGTAAAAATTCGTGAAAAATCACGGATTACTATTTTAATCTGTAAATTTTTGAGCAGAAGTCTGAACTTATTACCTATCTTTCGTTAGTTAACTGGTTTCTGATTGAGCATCGGAAGTGCCTCGACAAAATTCGTCTTTACGGACTGTTCTGGTTTTGACAGATTCTGTCTTTGTTTTGCATCGTCTCTTTTGCAAGTATAGATTCACGTTCTTTGGGGGGAGATCACGATCTTGCTTAGTAACAGTAGCTAATGTTTGAACTAAAGTATGCAATGTGTTTTTACAGAACCAAGTGAGTTTATGTTTTGATGCACTAACCCTCTAATGAAATTTGCGAGTTATCTTTGTGTGAAGGAAGTTTTCAAGTATTAGGAGAGGAGGATGATATAAGAAGATCAAGAAGAGAGAAAAACTTAAGCTTGGAGAGGCTCCCATGGATCACCCCAGCATATATCAAGAAGACTCAGGGGTGTTTGTTTGGGCTTTGGTGGCTTTCCACTGAAAAAAGCAGGCAAAAGGAAACAAACGGGCTGCGGTGGCTGCAGGCTTTGCCGAAGCCGAGGCATCGAACAGGCATGGCGCGCGAAGCACCTCTAGAGGTGCTTTCGAAGCTTTTGCTCATTTAGCCGAAGCGCTAGAGTAGACAGCCCCTATTTTTTCACCTATTTACAACACATCTGCCACCGTAGCTTGAAGACTTTGGACCTCCCGTATGTGCAGTGCGCTCGTCCGTATGTGCGTGGCTATTTAGTTTTCCTTTTTTTTCTACATGAATGCATGCATAAAAAATCTCCCCATGCGCGAAACAGCTACTCCCCTGTCCTACATGTCTTTGTACGTGACTTGTACCAGGTCAAAATAATAACTCGGTTTGCTCAGTAGTTTCACGTGTACAAGTCAAAATAATAAGGAAACAACTAGGCGTCCCCCGGGGATCTTTCCGTCCGATCCCCCGGGTCGCCAGCCATCCGATTAGCTCGTTTAAAACCGTTCGATCAAAAGGGAGCCAGCCTGTCGGGCACGTGCACCCTTATCCCTTGGATTCCTGACCGCACAAAAAAGTCTACGCCCACGGAATAAAGGCATCGCCGCCCTGCTCCTGGACTCTCCCCTGCTGCCTGCTGCTCGCCATTAGAGCTCCGGCGAGAACTCATCGAGTCACCATCGCCGACCACTGCTTCCCCCAGGCACCGCGACTGCCAGAACCGCCACCCATCGCCGATGGGTAGCACCGCCGTCCATGTCTGGCAGCACCGCCGGCATCTAGTTGCAGCATCCAACTCCGGCTGTCGATGGCACTCGTCGGCGGCGCCGCCATGAAAGCATCGTGCCTCCACCATGAAGGCAACGCTGTTGTGCCCAAGGAGCACCATGCCTCCAATTTGGTAGCACGGCACCTCCCACCGGCAGCAGCTCCGCCGTGCCCCTGGTAGCACCGTGGGGAGGGGCGGAAGCAACGCCGCCGACAGCAGCTCCGTCATGCCCCTCGTAGCACCGTGGGCAGGGGAGGAACAACGAACGAATGGTAGTAGCAAAAATATCCATCAAATGATGCAAAACGGAATAACGTCCGTAGCAAAAAAATCCCCTTGCAATGATAAGAAAGAAAAGAACACCGGTAGCAAAAAAATTCTTCTAATGATACGAAACAGAACAACTATGGTAGCAAAAATCTCGGTCTAATAATGCAAAACGGAACAACTGTTGTAGCAAAAATCTCCATCTAATAATGCAAAATGGAATAACAGTCATAGCAAATTTCGCTCATATGATGCGAAATAAAGAACGGTGGTAGCAAAAAAATTCTTCCTATGATGCAAAACAAAAAAACTGCAGTAACAAAAATCTGCTACAACCATTATTTCAATTTGCATCGGAAGAAGAAAATTGCTACAAAAAATCTAAAAGATTTGCACCTCTTGAAAGTAGATTGCATCTTATAAAATAGAAATTTGCTACAACTGCTTAACAGATTTGCATCAAAAAGGGAAATTATTTGCTGGTAGCACCATCGCTTCCCAAGGTTAGTAGCAACGCGGCATGCCGCTCATGGGTGGTAGCAACACCGCCGGCCGCGGGTAGCACCACCGTTGGGTGCTGAGAGCACCACCCCCTACCGCTTGCAGCAACCCGGCCACCGTCCTTGCAGCTCCCTGTTGCAGCACGTTGTAGTGTCGGTCGCCGCCGTCAGAACTCGCCGTGGCTGCTGTTGTAGCAGTACGGAGGTTGCATCAGAAGGAGGGGGCGCCTCCCTCACGAATTTGCTGCCCTGAGCTGAGGAGGGTGAAGGAGCAGCACGAGGCCGGTGTGGAGCTGCGCTGGAGGTTGAAGAATGAGAGGAGGGAGAAGGAGCTGCACGGATTCTGGCACGGGGCTCCGCTGGAGGTTGACGAAGGAAGCGAGGATTTGGTGAAAAGTCCTTCAAGGGGCTGCGAGGTTGACGAAGGCTAGCAGATGAATGTCGGCGAAAAAGAAGCAAGGCAGAGGCGCGGCACCGGCGAGAAAGAGGGGCGGCGGAGGCGTAGTGCTGGAAAGAGATAAGATTGAGCTGGGTCTGCCTCCTTTTCTTTCGTGTTGACGAGGGCACGTGGCACGCGTTCTACCCGGGGGATGCGAGACACCGATCCCCCGGGTGATAACTAACCTTTTCCAAATAATAATGTGTAAGTACATTCCGGCAGCCCGGCAGTTAACGCAGCCCGACAGTTAACGCGTACAACGTATACTCGTATTATCTACTACTCCCTCCGTATCAAAATATAAAATGTTTTAACAATTTTGAACCGTATCTATCTAGACGTGTTTTGCTTAATGGTACGGATATGTATTTTGCACAAATCTATATCTTATCAATTATTTGTTGTTTAATGTTGTGACAGATACGCTTGTACGGTTCAATCAGTAAATACATATGTTCTCGAACTCTGAGGGCATTTCAGACAACTACTCAGCACACAGCTAGACAGCCAACCAAGTCGCCAAACGGTGACACTCAGAAAAGCAGCTTTCCCTGCACAGCAGCTTTCTCTACACAGCAGCACAGCCAGCCACAGCCAGCCAGCCACAACCCAAACAAACACCCCCTCAAGCGTCTAAGCCTGGGGATGCCCAAGGCATCCCCTTCTTCATCAACAAATTATCAGGTCACCTCTAGTGAGACTATATTTTTATTGCTTGACATATTGTGTGCTGTTCTTGGAGCGTCGTGTGTTTTATTTTCTGTTTGTTTTTGTTTTGTTTTCTGATCATAACTTAGTTGGATCTAGCACTCTTGTTTGGAGAGAGACACGCTCCGCTTTTGCTTAGAATACTCATGTTCTTCACTTATACTTGTTGAGTATTCTTGTTTAGCACTGCTATGCTATTAGCTCTTGTTTTTCATGTATCTCTTGTTCAGAGCTATTAGTTCTTTTATAGAAAGTACTCTCTTGCTTCACTTATATTTGTTTGGAGAGTTGTATAATTGGCGTCTGGTTGGAACAGAAAATGCTAAAGTGTGTGGTAGTTGTATAATGGAAAAACTTGCATAGTCTTGTAGATCATTGAACTTTGATAACTTGATTCCTTGCAAATGTTTTGAGATATTAAGAAATTAGATGTTAAATGCTTGCTGGTTAATTAAAGCTAAAATCTGATTAGTGGTTGTGTTATTAAAGCTTGTACCGTACTACAAACTCTTAAAATTGCTGAAGGTGTAGTTGGACTTGATAGCTTCTCATGTCTGAAGGTTTTTGGAAACAACATAGTTGCGTGCTAAGGTCGAGGGATCTAGCGGGTACTTGTGCCTCCGTGAACGGCCCTCCTTGGGGTAAATTTAATCATGCTCTTAATGTTGAACCTGCTAGTTGTTTGCAATAAACTTGTGAGTTCTTTTTGACTAATGTTGAGCTACGGTTTTTGGCACTTCCACCATCCATATTTTGCTAGCCTCTTCGGTGGTGCATTGCCTTCTGCTCACATTGAGAGTTGTGCATACTTCGCCAGTACATCCAACCCCGTGGGAGAACTTCATCTTGTTCTCCTACACATAAGCCAAACATCTTCCTCAAAACAGCCACCATAACTACCTATCACAGCATTTCCATAGCTGTTCCGAGATATATTGCCATGCAACTTCCACCTTACATTACATGACTTGTTGTCATTCATCATTGTTATATATTGCTTTGCATGATTCTATACAGCTGATGTGTGGTTTTACCCATGTTACGCTAGATCATTGCACATCCTGCTACACTGGCAGAGGCATACAGTTTTATACATCATGTTTTGTTCATTATGAGTTATTTGTACCAAAAAGTGTGTTGTCATATTAGAGTGTTGCCCCTACAGTGAGGGAGAGAAAAGTGAAAAAGCCACGGAGGCCATTGAAAAGAGAAACAGAAAAAGAAAAAAAAAAGAAAAAAGAAAAAAAGAAAAAAAGAAATAAAGAGAGAGGGGGCAACATTACTATCCTTTATCCACACTTGTGCTCATGTTTAGCACCAGTTTTATAGTCATCATTTGTGCTAGTAGCACCTATGCTTCATATGAGAGAGTTCTCATGTTTCATTAGTATAACTATGTGGGGAATTTACGTTATAGAACTTGGGTTGTATATTCCAATGATGAGCCTCCTCAAAAGTGCTCTAGGTCTTCATGAGCAACCAAGTTGGATGCACCCCCACTAGTTCCATTGGAGAGCTTTCATACACTTATAGCTCTATGTGCATCCGTTGCATGGCAATCACTACTCCTTGCATAGCTTCGATTATAAGACTTCCTCTTGTCTAATGATCATTTATAGCTTTGTGAGCCTTTCTTCCATTGGCCTTCCAAACCCCCATTATTATTCTCTTTGCCATAACATCCTGGTGCCAATACCAAATGCTTACGCTCACCGGTTGAGTAAAACTTCTAACCAGTGAATTCATTACGTTTGTGATACTTTTGCTTGACTGGATCCTTTCTATGTTTGTGAAAGATTGCTGGATGCTTGAGTAGAAGGATAACTTCTATACTGAATGCTTAAAACATCTATAATGAACTTTGTACGGTTTCATGTCTTTATAGCATCTTCCATGAAAGGTTTTTACTTGTTTAATTGTCTTGCTTTATTCATCTATGTGTTTAATATCAAACATAGACTTTTGCTTTGAATGATTTGATCTCAGCTCACATGCTTTACATTACTATATGATCAAGATTATGTTGGTAGCATGTCACCTCAAAAATTATCTTTGTGTTATCGTTTACCTACTCGAGGACGAGTAGGAACTAAGCTTGGGGATGCTTGATACGTCCAAAACGTATCTATAATTTTTGATGTTCCATGCCTATTATATATTGATTACCACATGTTTATCTTACACTTTATATCATTTTTATGCATTTTCTGGGACTAACCTATTAACAAGATGCCACAGTGCCAGTTCCTGTTTTCTGTGTCTTTTTGTTTCAGAAAATCTATTCTGAAATATTCTCGGAATCGGACGCCAATTTAACTGCGGACCAGGGGGAGGACGGAGCCGGGGGCCACACCAGGCAGGCCGGCGGGCCCACGGCGTGGCCCAGGGTGGGCCGCGCACCTAGGCCGCCGCCCCACCTCGGCTGGCCACCGACGCCGCCCTTTCGCCTATAAATTGCATCTAATCGGGAAACCCTAGATACCCGAGCAAAAATCCACGAAAAGTTCCGAGGCCCCGTCGTCTTCAACCCTAGTTCGGGAGGGTTTCTGCAGTTCTTCCCGGCACCTTGCCGGAGGGGAAATCATCACCGGAGGGCTCTACATCACCATGCCTGCCTCCGGAGTGATGCGTGAGTAGTTCTCCACGGGACTACGGTCCATAGCAGTAGCTAGTTGGTAGTCTCTCCACCTTGTGCTATCATGTTTAGATCTTGTGAGCTGCCTAACATGATCAAGATCATCTTTATGTAATGCTACATGTTGTGTTTGCTGGGATCCGATGAATTGTGAAGTTATGATCAAGTTTTTCATCTATCTATATTATGTTTTATCTATGTTCCTGCATGCTCTCCGTTGTTAGTAGATGCTTTGGCCAAGTAGATGCTAATGACTTCAAGAGAGGGTATTTATGCTAGATAGTGGGTTCATGCCTCTAGAAGCCTGGGCTTGATAGACAGAAACAACTAAGGCTGTAGATGTGATGTTGCCACTAGGGATAAAATAACCGATGCTTAGCTTAAGGGTACTACTGTTAAGTCTAATGCGTTTGTTTACATTACACACTTTGCTTAATGCTATAATCTGTTGCTTGCAACTTAATACTCATGGGAGACCCGGAAGCTATCTTGTGAGTGGATTATGAGTCATAGATGCAGCTAGTAAGCGGTCTATGTATATTGTTTAATGCCCAATAGATATAACAATGAACATGTGCTTGTCATATATTGCATTGTCATGCGTTTGCAATTTGTCAATTGCCCAGCTGTAATTCGTTCACCCAACATGTATGTTTATTTGTCTTATGGAGAGACACCACTAGTGAACTGTGGACCCCGGTCCTTTATTCCACACTGATACAAACACCGTTTTCACCACGCTCTACGTTATTTATGCTGCTACTTTTGTGTTCATCATCATATTCTACACACCATACGTTTAATCCTTTGTATTCAGCAAACCGGGGAGATTGACAACCTTCCTATTTCGTTGGGGCAAAGTAGTTTGATTGTGTGTGTGCAGGTACACGTCAATGATCGGGTAACGGCGCCGCTGACACCCTTCTGAAGTTCTTCTAATTCCTACTGGATCTGACAACCTTGGTTTTGTAATTAAGGGAAAACTTTGATGCTGACTACATCATACCTTCCTCTTGGGATTTCCCAGCAAACATGCGTTCCACATCATCATGAGACGAGAAAGACAACATACCAGAAGTAGATACCACGTCAATAGACTCATCAACAACACCGGGGCGACGAGTATAATGGAAAGTAAAAGAAGGAAAAGGAAGCATAACCAGAGGTGATGGAGATGGGGAAGTCATAGGTGATGAAGGTGGAGAGTCATGCGACAAGGAAGGAGAAGAAATTGTAGGAGAGGAGTAGTAATATGAGGCACAAAGTTAGGTGTATGGGAAAACACTAGAAAATATATATCCTCCACTGAAAAGGTCGATGAGGATGGTCGTGGGTAAAATGGATATTCATCAAAAGTTACATCTCGGGAAATATGCATCCAACGGCCGACAAGATCTGAACAGCGATAACCCTATGCTCATTAGTGTATCTTAGAAACACATACTCGTCTGGTGCGGTATCCTAGAAAGACATACCCGTCTGGTGTGTTCAAGGGGGAAGCAGAACATAGAAACACGAATCAAACAAACGAAACGTCGAAATAGGAGCACGATCAGAAAGACGCTCGATGAAAATAACATCCTACAAAGAAGCAAATGGTTGAATGTTGATGAGATAGGTGGAAGTGGAAACAACCTCAACTCAAAAGTGAGGTGGAAGAGAGGATCGATCAACATTGCACGAGCCGTCTCAAGAAGATGACGATGTTTGCGCTCAGCCATGCCATCCTAGGCATGAGCAAAAGGATAAGAGAACTGAGCAAGAGTAACCTGCTCAGCAAGAGCACCACACAACATCTTGGAGATATACTCGCCAACTGTTGGGGATATACTATGTAGGTATCCCCACAGGATGGAGTTAAGCCGACCTGCCAGGGTGGCCCACGAATGGCAAAGCGGTCGGTTGAGCCTTTCGTGTAAGCCCTAGGTCTGGCCGCCTTTATATGTCGGCCTCCGAGAAAACCTTATGGTTAAGCTCTCATACACAATCTCATTGTAACTTGTACACATATTTGTCATTTAGTGAATTACAGCACCACGTAGGGTTCCGCCACCGCCGTGGAAACCGAAGCTGGGTAAACCTGTGTCAATCCCGTCACCGGCATCCTCCCACCTTAACCCCGCGATCTCTCCGCTGGCTATGGTACACTATATCTTGCCTGCGGTAACAATACCACGACAGCAACAATGTTAGCACGAAACACACGAATAGGCGTAGAGAACTGAGTGTGATTATGGCAGTAAAAACGCCTATATAGAGAGAACTTCACTTCAGGACGTAAAGTAATGCCAACTGTATCGAAAGAAATCATTTATAAAATAATATAGTATTGTCGGGCCCCTTTTTGAAGCGAAGGTAGTCGGACCCACACAAAAGAATGAACTAACTCAAAAGTATGTTAAGACACTGACTCAATAGTAATCTGTTTGCCAAGCCTACAACCTTGATAGTATAAAGAGACATCTTCTAAGACATACCCAGAAGATCTCGACGAACTAAACACGAGAAACGAGAACCATAAAGATGACCAAGTCGACGATGCCACTACTAGAATGAGTGGGTATAACTAAAGCAACGAAAGCAAATGAACTGGCCATAGTGGTGGGAGCCAAGGGAACACGAAGACAGTATATCTACCAAAGTCTGTAACAATAGCGAGGGCCAGCCCCAACTAGAGCACGCGTGTAACGGTCCTGGAAAGAACAAGAATCAATGTCAAGAGTGACGCGACAACCAAAGTCACTGACCTGACCAGCTAAAAACAAAGCGAGTAGCATGAGAAACATCAGGAATAGAGAAAGGAGAGTTAATAGTGACATGACTAGCAACAGAAAAAGGAGTAACATCAACTACAAGGACATTAACAAGAAAATCGAGAGATCCAAGAGAGGAAAAGGAAGAATTAGAAGATATTTGAAACGAAGATCCAAAATCTAGAACCCACGGGGATGTTCCTGACTATCTAGTCGGTGATTGCTCATTGCCAGAAGCACATCGCCTGTAGACAAGAACCTGAAGGAGCAAGCAAATAACTTAAAATTCACAATATCCTTCTCCGTGAGGGAGACAATCGGTGTCGAAGCAAAAGTCCTGGAAGGAGACCACGTGACATGTGCTTCTTCGTGAAGCAATCAAACATAGTATGTCCATCCTTGACAAAGTAATCGCAATGACGGCACAGACGACCTCCACCTCCTACGGAAATCAGTAGAAGAGGCGGAGGACTGAGCGAGGAACAACCGATGCTGGTGGCGGCGTAGCAGATGAGCGAGTGCCAAGCACCGGCAGAACCTCTAGAAGACTAGCACAACGCAGAAGAGTCCTTAGCACGGATCTCGGTACATACTTCAATAAGAGAGACACGGTGCCCATGCGCAACCAGCTCAGCGCGTCGGGGCTCAAACTCTCGCTAGACACAAGAAAAGAACTCGTAGACACGCTGAAATTCCAATGTGAACAAACAACAAGGCAACACGGACAACAGCCACAACTGCCAGTGCGGAGAGAGTCAACTAAACGTCAGATAGAAGTCGTCGAAAGTGGAATCACCCTACTGAATCGTGTGCTCCTGGTGAACCACGAGTAAATATGGAGCGTCTACGGAGGGCTGATACCACTGCCAAAGGTGCGTTCACATCGCTAAGGTCGTAGACAAGACGACAAACTCAGAAGAAAGCTGAAGTAGGACACTGGCACAGAGAACGGCCGCAACATGAGCATTATCATCAATCCATTGAGTATAAGCACCAACTCATCATGATAGGTGTCGAGAGCCGTATGGTAGTCTGAAACGTGATGCCCATAGTCATCAACAACATCATCATCGGCACGTTTGGCAGCCCTGAGTCATCGGAGAAAGGATCTGTGGCATCGGCGGCGTAAACAAGAGATCACACCGGAGAGAACAAGCCAAACTCAAATACCACACATATGAATGTGCATGTGAGGGACGAGATCGATGTAGTAGTTAACACTATCGAAGGGTGCCGGGCAGACACGTGTGATACAAATTTTTTCGATAAAGAGAATATCAAAGAGATACCAATTACATCCAGCCTCTGCAACAACGAAATGTCCTAATGACATTAGGGATGCACACAACTCTAAAAAAAGAAGAATCCCCACTAAAGTGATCAGTTCCTTGTAGCTGCAACACAAACCACCACCAAGACAACACCCGGAGTCCAGATTCTCCAAAAGCGACGCCTACAAGAAGGAAATAGTGCACAAGCGCCGTCACCGCCTGATCATAGATCTTAGGTTTTCACCCTAGAGAATGTCCGCACTCACAAAACAATATCTTCAACAAGGTCATTGCCAGGCACAACCAATTAAGGTCAGACCTTGGATTTTCAGCCTAAAAGATAAGACTCTGTACTCCTCCTGAGGTGCCACCCCCACTTTCAATGCCGCTGCTACAAGTCACAAATGGACGTCTCGAGTGCAGTGAACATGCAGATGAAGTGAACGCCGGGAGCTAACGGGAGCAGCAACCGGCGACGAACGATAGAAGGATGTTGCGGCAGGAGCAGACACGTGTGAAGTGCAGGAGCATGCGCATGAAGCAGAGGAAACATTGTGGCGGACTCAATCTGTAGACGCGCCAAGTAAAGGAAGCACTGCAGCTCACTCGATCTGTAGGCAAACGAGCGCAGCTCGGAGGGAGACCAACAAAGAATCAAGATTGGATCTAAAGCACGACTTGTGCATGTAGAGAAAGAACAAACCCTAGCTCTGGTACTATGTTAGGAAAATAGCAATTTGTATTCCCTCGAGGCCAGAGGTCAAACTCTTAACACTTCTAACCACTAATCATGAAAAATCTATTCAGATGGACAGAGAATCTATTCAAGCAAGCCTAAAGGTGGGCAGTTGGAAACTAGTTGTCAACATGTGATCAGTCCACTAGTGAATTATAAACATAGTTTATACATCTCTTGCCTTTGAAATTTGGATTCTAGGACAAGTGCATTGATATAACCAAAGAATATCAAGCATATTTCGTGTTCAAGTAGTTTTTGCAAGTATATATGCATAATTAACTAAAGTAGGTGAATCCAATAAGGCCTCACTATTATTTCCCTAATAATGCAGCAAAATGACCAACTTTACAAGAATAACCAACAAAAAAAATTTTAAGAATCACTCGAATTTAATGTTATAATTATAATGGCATTTGTCATATAAAAACTCAGGTAATAGGCAGAATGGATCTGAAATGCAAACTTCCCCAGGTCCTTATTTTAGACTATTGAGGAAGAAATTCACATCAACTGTATATACGGTTGTATACTTACTGTAGATATTAGTTTGTAAGCTCGAGATGCATAAACTAGATTATACAGAAAAACTTCCTCAATAGTCTGCCTCATTCATAAGTGGCATACTTTCCTTGCAAAGATGCATCCCTCTTTCAAGTGGCTCCAGCTTTAGTCATATTCCAGGCACAGAAAAAAGCATGACAACAACTCCTACGGTATTCAAGATTCAAGGTCAGAACGTAGCCTATTGACCAGCAAATCTATGGAGTTTGATACATAGCACGTAGTACATGAAAACCATGACAAAAGTAAGGCATGATGACCATTGATGATAGCAACATAAATAACTCAAATTTCATTAAATATATTTAAATTATGGAATTATACAAGGCTCCCCCTACTTGTTGAAACAAGAATAGTCCGACAGCTCCTGCGGAAGTTACGACACCTTATGAAGTTTGTAGTTTCCATGAGACTTAACATTATTAGTTTCCACGGGACTTACCTAAGGAACTTGAGTAAATGCTAATATTTTTGTTGTGAGAGAAAAACTCATTGAGGATGCATTTACAACACTACCTACATCCCCGCAAAAAAAATACGACACTACATACATTGATACATATAACTTGGCACAAAGAGTGCCTAGAAAAATCATGGGACTGGACGCATACCATGAAGTTGGACATGGGCCTAGCCGCACGCCACAAGGTTCCCACGCCATTTGAGCCGCCGCACCGCCGACTGGAATCCGGAGGAGCTCCGGCCACGGCCCAATGCGCGGCGGTGCAGATAGGGCTCCCTTCCAGGCGTCTGGGTCCTCCAATATATGACTTTTAGAATTATCATGAATGCTTATAGAATTTAGTTTCATGAGCTACAATAAAAAAAACTTTTTCATTATGTTTTCATACTTTTGGATATTCATGATGCACACCAAAACGATCGGAAAGTCAGTGATGTGTTTTTTCATGTAAGAGGATTAAAAATTGGGTGAAACCCAACATACTTCTAATGGTATACAATGATAAAACAAAATCATCGTACACTTCACGCCTAATATGTTTGATATATTTTACATTTGTTGCAATGCACGAGCGCTTTGCTAGTTTTGTGTGAAAAAAACCTGTCAATATGTTTCTACACGTTTCCAGTCACTTTCTTGCCTATGTGTCCTTCTTTCATCCTCAAGCCAATATGTGTTCTATAGCTGAACTACTTGTTTCTATCGAACACCACGGAACTATCTTGCACACGATGTGGTCCTGATACACAAGGCTTTGTCAACAATTGGAAGGTTTCATAAGAGAGACTTCCAACGAGGAAAGAGGTTCTGACTTATGTTGTTATAAAACAAGAAGAGGCAGAAGTAGATTTTTGCACCTAAAGATATGGTATACACATCAGGAAAAGCTTCATATCCATTCTCATGCGAATCTCCCACGTGGTACACTTCAAAGTGGCTCACTATCCAGAGGGGCGCAGATTTGAATCGGTGCCAAATCTGCACAAGTTGCTCAAATTTTGGATCCAACTTGGACTCGGACCTGATCATTGGGGGATAAAGGTCCAGATTTGATAGTAAAGTATTCTCATCTGTCCCCAACAAGGAATATTTTTTCAAAAGTTTAACCTTTCCTGGGATGAGTTGTTGATAAAACACTAATTTGGATCTTCGTGATATCGCAAGCCATATCACACGGCGGCGCAGCCATGCATTTTTTGTATTATTTTCTCCCCTTTCAGTTTCTTTGTCCTTTTTGTACTAGTTTGCCAGCTGACATAGCCATGACAGAATTTAGATGAACGAATTTACCAATCAAACTTTCTCTTATAAACATTAAAAAATAATCCCCAACTACCTTTTCTTTTCTTTAAAACTGATCAAAACTGTATTTCACATCATATTCGGTGATGTGGATAATTATGTTCACGATTACATGGGCCAGTCCAGACTTATTTTCACAAATAAAGCCTTTTGGCCATGCATTCGCATGCTTACGCACCGACATGGCAACTTTGCCACTCACTTAATCCAATAGTGGCGGTTTGGCAGGCCCTTTTGCTATGGAACCGATGGTGGTGTGGCAAAATGGGGTTATTCAAAAATAAGTTTAGGTACTGTTATGTCATAAACGCGATATTGAGTAGAAGTTGCACCCTTGGAATCTATATATCTGAAAGAATTTGTGGCTGCGAGAATTTGGTGGTAGACGCGTGGTTGAGCCCTGCTTGCGACCTTGGTCTCATCCATCTCATTGGTTAAAATTCCCATCTGGAAAAGAATTCTATCTGAATAGAACCTCAATGATATGTGATAGCCTCCGAAAGGTCTGCAGAAAGGAGAACAGTATTCTCCTATGTTTCAATGAATGATTTTTTTTATCTAGTGAAACTAATTAGCACAACGCCAATTAGCGCACTATAAGACATCACTGGTTTTCCAGCAGTTGGTATAGAATCTATGCCCTTAAGCCTGATGAACAGTTAAAAAAGGAGCTGTGTAGGATTCCTCTTTGGGGAGAGCGGGAAGATGCTGATTTTCCCAATATTCTGATGCCCTCCCCCTCCCCCCCTTTCCTACTCCCTTTATCCCCTAGGCATCATATGTTATATTTCACGAATTACAGCGTTGTGTTTTATGATGTCACTAAAACTACAGAATTATCAAGGTCCTGACAGAATGGTCGGACTTGCTGAAAAAGTAGGGAACCCCACAGGACAGATGAATATGTGGCTTAAGAGCAAAATCATAATGGATGGACAGGATATGGTAAACCCCCTGAAAGGACCCCCTCTATATATTATGCCCCTGCTTACAGAATGTGTTCCAACTTGTAAGGACAGAAATGTGGATATAGCTCGATAATAGTGCTGAAATAATTAATGTCTAAATATGATACAGAGGCTGAAACACAAGTTTGCTGTTTCAGAAGTTGTTTTTGGACAAGGTCACACACTTACTTAGCCAATCCATGGGGATGTGAAGGTTATCTTGGTGCGCTTACCTACTAATCAGTAATCACGATGTTTAGGATGGCTCTTTAAATGGACAACATATTAGTGTGATGTCTCCAGTGGTGGTCGATAAAGAGGAGGCTAACCTGGATGGATAGAGATAGGTCACCTGTTTTCTCATTCAGGACGACTGTTTTATGCCATCAAACAGCTGTCGACATTTAGGGTCAATTGTTAAAAGTAGCAGAATATCCTAGTAGCTGATAAGCTCGCACAAGTAGCAAAGCACCGAAACCTTTGCACCTTTGTGTCAAGAAATTAGTTGACCATGATTGAAAGAGGCCAGATAGTGATGGGGAGGGACGACAAGGAGTGAAACCACAGTTCGGGACAGTTGTAATTCATTCATTCCTGCTTCGGCTTGAATCTGGTGCTTGCAGTTGCAGTACACATCCTGATATAAAGCTGGACCGGGAAGAAAAATAAGGTATTGTCTCAAGGGACTAACTGATTTTAATTTTTCCAAATAACAAATCCTTATTCTTCAGAACTAATCAAAAAAAATTTGGAAACAATATCACAGAAGTATTTAGCGTACATACAATTAGCTTAGATATGCACAGAAATATTGGAAACAATATCACGGAAGTTTGGTAGTAGTATAAATGTAGCTTCGGGCGTGCGAACAGACTTGATTGTGATGCCATCGACCGCCGCGGCTACCTCACCCCCTTCATCCGGCCTCTCTTCGTCACGCGCGAGCTCTCGCACGAGCTGGTGTGCCGGCGGCAGGCGCCCGATCGCCGCGGCTAGGTCGGCGGCAGAGAGGTGGGTACGCGCAACCGAGCAGAGGAAGAATGGCGTTGCTGGGTTTATTTTGAGAAATTATACTGTAGGGAATACTGCCCGGCCCGGCCACTTCAGCCCCTGCCTTTGTTGGGCCAGGTCGTTATCATCACTGAAATCATGTTAGAAATTTCTCAACAACAAAAAAAAACATGTTAGAAGGGTTGACCTAAAAAAATAGGTAATAAGTGGTACAAATACTTGTCCACCGTGTGCAAATTAGTACAACCAGTTAAAATCTATGATCATGTAGTACACAAACTCGTCACAAAGGTGCAAAACTAGTCCAAACAATTGTAGAGTTGACATGTTAGAAGGGTGATTTAAAAAAATGTTAAGAGGGGTCTTTGTATGGTGCTGGAGTGAGGTGCCCGCTGAAAAAGCTTTTTATTTATTTTAATCCACTGTATTATTAAACGGGATATTGGTTACATTCAAACAAAATCACGTCAGTTTGAAATCCACGCATTACATCAAAATGGACAAAATGTAAAATTTGTAGAGCTTCTTTGGCACATCTATGTGCCCCTTTTTATTTGCATTAATACCTAAAAAGAGAAGTTGGACTTCTCGAGAAATGGAGCACAAAACCTTTATCCCGCCGATGCCATGTACAGCGTGGGGCACTAGGATTGATTTCCCGGCCAAATGGCGGTTGAATTCTAAAATCACAGCTTCAGGGCTTAGCTCTTTTTTTGTTGTCACGGAGGGCGGCAGGCAGCCAGCAGTTGTACAGTTTTGCGCCCGTAATTGGTGTAGGAGCTAAATCTGATTTTGTGCTATTTATTATTTTCACCTAAGCCCCTAAATTCGCGTCTAGCATTGTATTTGCCCTAACAATGTGGGCGCCTTTAATTGTTATTTGTTTCTCATCCTGCCAATTATTTGCAGTAAAAGTTCGAATAATGATCTTCGGGATAACCAACCTAGTTGTTGCTTCTAGGCCTTCCCTGTTTTCCAACAATTCACTGATAAAAGCGGCATCAATGAAGGAGTGTTTATGGCATCCGGCCTTCGTGAACTCTCCAAGATCATTGTGAATTGTTGAACCATCTGTGTTGACCATGCACCAGCCCGCCGGGGATCTAGACCATGTGTACTACAGCTATAAGGACACCGCTAGTGTCTTCCGTACGTCCAGGAGGGTGAGTTGCTCTTCAATGAGCTGCATGGAACCCAAAGGCTTGTATTGTTCCTCTCCATGAACATATTTGTTTCCAATAATCCATATACACTAGAGCACAGTGAATGCTATCGGTACATGCATATTCCGCTCTCAAGAACAAGCCTACAAATAGATTAGATAGAGAGACAGACCACTACACCAGGATACAAACGCCCAGTCATGTCTGATACCTCCGGTAGTACCAGGCTACCAGCGCTAAGCCCATAGCTGGGGACAAGGCTCGTGGTGGGCATGCACATACACGTAGACAATGGGTACAATAAAAACGAAAGACACGGCTCCGACGCGGGAGTCGATTATGTTTTGGACTTCTTTCTCAGTTTCTCGTCGTCATCATCATCATCGGAGAGCGCTAGGTAGACAGGATCACCATCACCATGGGGTGGGTCATATGGTATCTATTGTAGATAGAGTACTGGTTTCATGCTGGAAAGGGAGGAGGCTAGCTGTGCTCGAGGGCTGCAAGCTGAGCTCCATCTTGCACCAGCCCAGCGATCAGAGGCACCCTTGCCTGGAAAAAGGAGAAAATAAATCCAGAGTTAGTGAGGTTATAGATGCTCCCAAGGCCAGATTCATGGGCATGATCCAACGATTGAAATTGAAATTCACAAGCAAATGCATGGCTAAAAGTATAAAAAGCTCGAATGTTCCCTGTGGAGAGAGGGAGATGCCAACATACAGAAAGATAAGGGTCTTTTCCAGTAAAGGACATTAATTTGGAAATAATACATAGGAGGATCTAGGGACAAGCTAGAGGAAGATATGTAAGATTGACATTTGTCCTGTACGTACATATATATGCGACTGAGAGAACAAAACAGCAACTGTTAAGAGGAGCAGCACTTTATGGCTTTATGCCCATCGAAAAGACTGCACGCTTTAAGGGACGTGCTGAGGCTTTACATGCAAATCTTCAGCCTCTACCTGCTACTAACTACCGATATGTAGAATGTGACGCCTTGTTTTCTTAGTATTCCGCACAAATTAGCCTCAGGTCTGCACACTTTTTTGCCATTTAAGGGTATGACAGACTTAAAAACCTAGCCTGATAAAAAGCCACTGCTTCTGAGATTAGTTATTGTAGGTTATACGTTCTTCACCATCTTTAGAAGATAAATTATTACGACAGCTACTTTTGGTTTTAGGTGATCCAAGATTATTTTGGTCATGTTGGAAGTAATTAAATTAATAAAAACAAAGAAAGCTCAATATTATTGAAGATTAAAATGTCAAAATTCTTGCAAGGAAAAGTTAATACTTCTCAAACGAGTACCACTAGATTCTCATGAAAATGGTTTAACTAGAACGACTAATACTTCTCAAACGAGTACCACTAGATTCTGCTAGGCTTGAGTCAGAAGCTGCTGTCTAGATTTAGGGAGTACAATAGCACAACAAGCTAGATCAAAAAGAAAAGAATACGTGTTCACTTGAAGAAGTGAATATCTCGTACAAAGAAAATGCTAGCATGCACTATATATGTCATAACCATTATCCTACTAGTGAAATGCACTCACATTGACATGTTTGTGTTTCGAGGACAATTAGTAAGGTATGTCATGTTCTACTATAGTGATCATCATATAACTAGCTAGGTGCATTATAAAAGTACTTGATCTCATAAACAAGATAAGGAAATATTAAATCCTAATTGACATCTTATTCAGATAATTTGAGACACACTTACCACTATATCGATTATATAACAAACAAATGGACAAGAAACACATATTTTCATGAATTCATTTCTATCTCCAAGAGCCTAAATATACAAATTAAGAAAATATCAAGGTTCAATTAAGCGCTAGGCGCTAATTGAGCGTTTTGCCTCCGCTTTTCTCTTTTCTGAAGGATTAAAGCGCTAAGTGCAATTAAGCGCACATTTAAGCGCAGTTGAGCGCTAGGCGTTTTGCTCCGCTCAGCGCCTAAGCGAGCTTTAGCGTGTGCTTAAGCGCGCTTTTTATAACCTTGGAAAATATGAATCACTTATTAGACATCTTGATACATAAAACTTGCCAAAAAAACTTCATTTCACATGACGAGAGAAGACAGCCATAAGATAGATCGTTGGAAACAAAAGTAGCTTAGTAAAGGTCATTACTTTATCTAGAATGGCAAAGAAGCCAACGATATCGTCAATTACCTCATAAATACAAAGGGATCAGTTCGGAGTATATAAGTTTTTCCTGAAGGTCGAGATAACCAAAGACTAGCTGGACGCCCACTCCTGCGTCCTGTCTGATTGGGTTAATGACCGCGGGGCTTGCCCACAGTAGAGAAATTCTAGAGATCCTGTTTGTAAATGACTGAAGCACCCCAGAGTTGGTACACAATATAGCATTTGAAAGGTCGATATGGACAGTATGTAGAAAGAAGTCGTTTCTCACAAGGGAACAGCAAGAAACCATATTAGGGGAGGAAAATGCATGAAAGGAATATGTGGCCATGAAACAAGCAAAAGCTTCCAGCGCAAGTGACTGCACCAGAAAGCCAGGCCGAAAGCAACACCACCCTTTGCAGACCAGATGACTAGTATACAGCAAAGGGTGGTCTCACTATGTAATGTAATGATGCATGCATGGATGGAACAGTCCGTAACTGAGAACGATTCAGACTACTTAACTACCTCTGCTGCTCGCGGCTGCTGCTGCCGCGGCTGGATTCCCCCCTGGAGTTGCCGCTGCCCCTGCCGCCGTTTGTTGATTGCATGTGGTCCACATCTCGTTCCAGCCTCTCATAGTGCCTTCTCATCTCCTCGGCCGTCATGCCGCCGCCCACAGCCCGCGCCACGTTCTGCCAACGGTCTGGCGTGTCCTGGTCATATATGGCCAGTGCATCCTCGAACCGACGGTTCAGGTCAAACGTCCATGGGTCACCCATGCTTTACTGGCTTCTCGAGGAATGGCTCGGGAAGAAGAAATGTAAGGTGACTGGCTACCGGTTCTACTACTACAGCTACTAGATCACTGGCCGGCTTGGCTTGTGTTTGTATGCAACAATGGTGAGGGCAATGGAGCAGCTTATATAGTGGGGAGGAGAGGCTAGTTGGAGAATAATGCTTGGGAGGTGGAATGGAATGTTAGTACTACCTGTGGGCAAATGAACGACAAGCTTGCATAGGAGCCACGAAAAGAAAGAATGGGGTTTTCATTTCCATATTTCCATCACTTTGAGGTGTACGAAATGAAATGCTGGGAAGAATCAGGATCACCTCAGGGCTAGCTGCTGGGGGAAGGGGAGGCCCCTTTCATCTCTTTCTGTCTCCCTATCTTCACTAAGACTATTTGGTTCTTTTGTTCATTGGCAGAGGCCTCTAATACTTTAAGGAGACTGATGACCACTATGATTAGTAATACCGTAGGCTAAATATACCGAAAGCACCAGCTGAACAACGAATAAGGCAACGATTCTTTGTTGCACTGTTCAAGTTTTAATAGGCACAAATTATTCTATATTATCACCACTTCCACAGAAAAATAATCCTAAAATATTATTTATTTAGATGATGCTCAAACGGTTGGTACCTCTTGGTTGGACTCTTAATCTTCAAGGAAGTGTGCTAAGTAATCACCTTAGATCAAACATACCTGACATGTAATTGAAGAATGCACAAACGAACCTCTCCTACATACATGGCTTTAAAGTCTTCAAACCGAAGCAACGCCATCCTTACTGATATGCCTCAAACTTCCATCCAAGAATATTTAGCGAAACAGAAAGCTGCAGCGCTCGGGATTTAATGTACATTGATGTCTTTCTTTCTTAGAAAGCAAACGCACACTGATTGAATGTCTGAGGTAGACAGTAGGAACAAACAATATGCACCATCAGTTGCAGATCATTAGCATGAATTGTGTGTACTATGTTTCCAGTTTATACAAGCAGGACCATTTTTGTAATACGTTGGCTGAGATTATTGTACCTTTAAGGCTACAAGCTAAAGAACTGGCCTTCTTGTGTTGACATTCACCCTACCCTCTGAAGCAGAGATTTCAAAAAAAATCTTGTCACGGTCTACCAATGATAGAATGCTGGACTTGTATTAAAAGGTCTTAGCCTGTGTCTGCGTGCTGTATAGCACTCTTTACAAGTAGCGTTTAACTTTACTTCGAAAAGGACAAGATGTGTACATATTCTCTTATGCAACGCAAAGCAGATGTCTTCATTTACAATGCATATAATCATATTTAATCAGGGTACCTCCGGTGACAAAGCGTGAAAAATCACCCAGCTTATTATGAACTAGTGGATTTTTTTAATAAAGGAAACTAGTAGAGATTAAGGGAAAGCCTTGTTGGGTGATAAAAAAAGGAACAGAACATGCGTCGTTTAGGTCAGAAGTTCTAGCAGAGTAGGTTCATCTCCCCTTCCATATTTTTATTCATCTGATTTATCTACCCACGAGGGCTTATGGATTCCAGGTGATGGATAAGTGATGTATAAAATCCATATCCACCCTGAAAATTTGTCTGTTCCTTTTGGAATGGCAGACAAATTGGATGCAGAGCTAACCTAGTTCCATTTGTAGAAACTGTGTGATAGACAGATCTAACATGGTACTGTTACGGTGCAAGGTTTGTTTGCAATCATGAATTGTTAACTGCGTCAGACGTGTGCTCAAGTGGGACAGCTAGATCTGATCCAAATCTTGAATCGAAACGACCAAAAGTGAAGGGACTCTATACTTGCACAGTGAAATGCTATATATCTGATAACAATAAAAACAATATCTGCCCTAATCTATAGAATTTTGTATGCATTTCCACTATATCTTGATTTTCCTATCCATGTTCCAGTGGCTTCTCTTTGATTTATTACCCTTTAAAAATATGTTCACTATAATTTCTATTAAGTATAACTGGATACGCAGAATATACGTATGAATCTACACACAATATGTGCCTTCTAAGTTCCAAGATAAGATTATTTTGAATTCAGTAAAATTGCTCTGATTAGTGATTAGGGTTTGCTTGCAATTGCAGCAAATTATGATGATTTGGTTTATGTAAAAGTGATTCCAGACAACTCCGCCTTAAGTAATCTGCTTTTCTAAAAAACAAAGTTGCAACATGATATATTACGGCATTAATACTAGAAAATAAGAAAACCACGTCGCATTAACAACAAACTTATCCAAGTGACCAAGGTTGCTAATTTTAGAATTTCCAATATATTTGAGTAATGCTATAAATAAACCGAAATCAAGGCAAACATAGAAATAATTAAATGTCAACACCAATAAGAAAAGGTATGATTTAGAATGGGAAACTTTTCACCTGAGCAAACGAAGTATTTAATTAAGTTTCATAATTCAGCATCCAACTGATGTGGAGAAGATTAGACTCTCTGCTGATCGGTCCTGTAGTTATCGCCTCCTAATTAGACCTACTTCCTTTAACTCCTTCCCGCTTTCAATTTCCATGCATGAAAATTGTTGTTTCTTGTGCTTCAAATTTTGTTGCTCATGTGCCATTTCTTTATTAGGAAAAATTAATCACATCCTATTTTTTTAGTAATACACGCCATCAGATATTTCAAAACAGCGATCAATATATACATACAATATTGTGCTTGTATCTGCATATTTTTTTTATAGTCCTACACCTCAACGATATTCAAGGTCAATATACTTGTAACGTGAAGATAACTATTTTTCATATTTAATTTATATTGGTCGAAGCACGTGCACTATCTCTAGTACTCCCTCCGTTCGGATTTAATTGACACACATTTTGTTATACATGGATGTATCTAGACATCAAACAAGTATAGATACATTTATATTTAGACAAAACCAAGTCAATTAATTTGGAACGGAGGGAGTAGATCTCAAGTTAAAGTCAGAAAATCAGTTACTTATAAATTATGCAGATAAGTGATTTTTCAGGCGAATAGAATATATGAAAGTACATTACTAATTTCCCACCATTTATACTAAAAAAGGCTAACACCTATTGAGGAGATTCGCACCATCATAGGTATATGTGTCCCTCTACCATACAACGATATTTCAGTTTTTTCATTTCATATACAGAAGGCTTTAATACCTCAATTATGCAAACTGCTAAGTTGAATAACAACATTCAATTTAGAAGTTGACAACCCCTTTGCAAGTTGCAACAAAACTTGTAACCAGGATCTTTAAAAACACTGTCAAAAAAGTAATCCTTAAAAACCTATTTTGATGGATAGTAATTAGTGGAAATCTATTCCGATGGACTGAGAAACTGAGTCCATCTGAAGGGATTAGTTCGAAATCCGTATCTATTCAAGCAATCATGCAGGTGGGAGTTGGGAACTAGTTGTCCACATGTGAGTGATCCACTAGCACATTCTAAACATGGTTTATACATCTCTTGCCTTTGAAATTTGGATTCAGGGAGAAGTGCATTGGTATGGCCAAAGAATGTCAAGCATATTTAGTGTCCAAATAGATTCTGCAAGCATATATATATATATATGCATAATTAACTAAAGTTGATGCATCCAATGTGGCATCAAAACTGTTTCCCAAATAATGCAGCAGTATGACCGACTTTAAAAAAATAACCAACAAAATAAATTGTAAGTGCCATTCATAAATTTATTATTATATTTTCTAATAGCATTGTCACATAAAAACGCAGGTACAAGGCAGAATGGACCTGATATGTATTAGTGTGTAATTTCCCCCTGTCCTTATTTTAGAATATTTCTAATTCAAACTCTAGAGTCTCTAGATATGGAAAATTTACTGAACATATACTCAGGCACATTTTTTTTTTAACCTTATCCTAGAACTAGATTAGCATCTTCACACATTTCTCCTAGCTGTTATATTATATATTTGATAAGTAGGAATAAATCATGCTAAAGATTATGAGCATTTACAAGTTTGATGTTGCCCCAAAATATTCTTGTGATATATGGCCCGATAAATTTTCCTAAACTTTTTTCTAGATCAAACTTAATATACAGTGTAGTGGAAATATTCAATTTTACTCAATAACAAAGCTGACACACTCATAGGAAGAAATTCACATCAACAGTATATACTGTTGTACACGGAATGTAGAAATTACTTTGTAAGCTCCAGACGCATAAACTAGATTAATTAGAAGAACCTCCTCAAAAGTCTGCCTCATTCAAAATTGGCACATTTTCCTTGCAAAGATGCATCCCTCTTTCAAGTGGCTCCATCTTTGGTGATATTCCAAGTACAGAAAAAAGCATGACACCAACTTTTGTGGTATTTGAGCAAGGTCAGAACATAGCCTATTGACCAGCAATTCTATGGAGTTTGATACTTCCTTTGTTCCATATTATAAGCCGAGGTAGTACATAGCAAGTAGCACACGAAAAAAAAAACAGATTACAATATGGAACGGAGGTAGTACATAGCAAGTAGCACACGAAAAAAAGCAAAAGGAAGGCATGATGACCATTAATGATAGCAACATAAATAACTCAATTTTATGAAAAAATAGCTATTAGTGGAACTACACAAGGCTTCCCCCAGAATAGCCTGACAGCTGGTTAACAAGCTTTAGAAGTTATGGCACCTTTTGAAGCTTGTAGTTTGCATGAGACTTAACATTATTTTTTCCATGGGACTTGCATAAGGACTTGAGTAAATTCTACTATCTTTGTTCCGTGCTCCCGGAGAGAAAAACTCATTAGGATGCCTTTACAACACTACCTACACATAACTTGGCACAAAGAGGGCCTAGAAAAATCATGGACCAGGACGACGAAGTGGGACATGGGACTAGACGCATGCCACAAGGTTCCCACGCCATTTGCGTCGCCGACTGGAATCGACAGGAGCTCCGGCTCCAGCCCTTGGCATGGCGGTGCAGACCAGGATTGTGCCACGACATCAGGGTGCTCCAATATGTAACTTTTAGAATTATCATGAATGGTTATAGAATTTAGTTTATGAGCTAAAAAAAATTACATCATGTTTTCACACTTTTGGATCTTCATGATGCAAAATAATTAGAACGGAATGTCAGTGGTGTGTTTTTTTTTGAAACTTTTAAGAATTCCATGCTCGGGAAGTCTAAGAGGATAAAGGAGGGAGTTCCCTGCAGGACATTTCACGGGGTTAGGATGTGCATGTTTACCAAATGAGCGGATGACTTGACGTGAGCCAATGAACCGCTGCTAAGGTGAATCGGCTTTCCCTCCTGACCTGCTAAGTGAGTTTTCTAGCTTGAGTTAGCATAGTTTGTTCCTTGTAGGCCAAGGTTGAGAATCCATACGGAATGGACAAGGAATTGAGAGGATTGTTGCATTGTGAAACATGTAAGAGGATTAAAAACTGGGTGAAAACTAACATACTTTTAATGGTATATACAATGATACAACAAAAATCAGGGTATATTTCAAACCTAATATGTTTGATATATTTTACATCTGTTGCAACGCACGGGCACTTTGCTAGTTGTGCGTAAAATCTTGACAATATGCTTCTCCACTTTCCGATTACCTTCTTGCCTATGCGTCCTTCTTTCATCCTCATGCCAATATATGTTCTATAGCTGAACTACTTGTTTCTAACGAACACCACAGAACTATCTTGCACACGTTGTGGTCCTGATGCACACTAAGGATTTTGACAACAATTGGAAAGTTTTCATAAGAGAGACTTCCAACGAGGAAAGAAGGTTCTGACGTTCTGTAGTTGTAACAACAAGAAGAGACAGAAGTAGATCTTTTGCACCTAAAGATACGGTATACACATCAGGAAAAGTTCCATAACCGTTCTCATGCGAATCCCCCACGTGACACACTTCAAAGTGGCTCATTATCGAGAGGTGCGCAGATTTGAATCGGTGACCACTCTGCACAAGTTGCCCAAATTTTGGATCCAACATGGAGTACTCGTACCTCATCATTGGGATAAAGGTCCAGATTTGATAGTAACATATTCTCAACTGTCTCCAACAAGGAATATTTGTTCAAAATTTTAATCTCTTCTGGGATGAGTTCTTGATAAAACATTTATTTGGATCGTCGTGATATCACAATCCATATCACACAACGTCACAACCATGCTTTGTTTACTATTTTCTCCCGTTTCAGTCCTTTTTGTACAAATTTTGCAATTGATACAGCCATGATAGCATTTAGATGAACGAATTTACCAATCAAATTTTCTCTTAAAATCATATCAAAAAATTATCCCCAGCTATCTTTTCTTTTCTCTGAAAACTGAACTGTATTCCCCATCGTAATTGGTGATGTGGATAATTAAGTTCACGATTCCATGGGCTAGTACAGACTTATTTTCACAAATAAAACCTTTTGGTGGCATGGCCAAATATCACTACGTATAGAATGTGTCATGCACAGAGATGGCAACTTTGCCACTCACTCCAATAGTGGCGGTGTGGAAGTGCTCTTTTGCTATGGAACCGATGGTGGTGTGGCCAAATGGGGTTATGCAAAAATAAGTTTGGGTACTGTTATGTTATAAACGCGATATTCAATAGACGTTGCTCCCTTGGAATCTATATCCGAAAGATTGTGTGGCTGCGAGAATGTGGTGGTAGACGCGTGGTTCAGCTCTGCTTGCGACCTTGGTCTCATCCATCACATTGGTTAAAATACCCATCTGGAAAAGAACTCTATCTGAATAGAACTTCAATGATATGTGATAGCCTCGGAAAAGGCTGCAGAAAGAACAGTATTCTCCTATGTTTGAACGGACTGAATTTGATTTGTCGAGTGAAACTAATCAGCAACGACACCAATTAGCGCACTACGCACTGCGAGATATCACCAAATTTTGTGGCTGTTGTATAGAATATATGCCCTTAAGCCTGATGAACAGTTCAAAAAAGAGTTGAGATGCTGATTTTCTCGATATTCTGCCTCCCCCCCCCCCCCCCCCCTTCTTTCCTACTCTCTCTATCCCCTAAGTATCAAACGGCATTGTGTGTATGATACTATGATGTCACTAAAACTACAGAATCATCAAAATCATGATAGAATGGTCGGTGTTGTGCGATAAGTGTGGACTTTCTGAAAAAGTAAGGAACCCCACAGGACAGATGACTGATGATGAATATGTGGCTTAAGAGCAAAAGTATAATGAGTGGACAGGATATGGTATGGTAACCCCCCTGAAAGGGCCGCTTACAGAATATGTTCCAACTTGTAAGGATGGATGTAGCTCGATAATAGTGCTGAAATAATTAATGCCTAAATATGATACAGCGGCTCAAACACAAGTCTGCTGTTTCAGAAGTTGTTTTTGGACAAGGTAACACACTTACTTGACCAACCCATGAGGATGTGAAAGTTATCTTGGTGGGCTTACGCTTACGGCTTACCTACTAATCAGTAATCACGATGCTTAGGATGGCTCTTTAAATGGACAACATATGTGCTGTCCCCAGTGGGGTGGATAAAGAGGAGGCTGCGGAAATTATTTGCTAACCTGGATGGATAAAGATAACCTCTTATGTCTCTCATTCAGGACGACTGGTTTATGCCATCAAACAGCTGTCGACATTTAGGGTCAATGTTTGAAAACGAAGCAGAATATCCTAGCTGATAAGCTCGCACAACTAGCAAAGCGCCCAAAGATTTGTGATGTTTGGCGTGCCACCTTGTGTGAAGCAGTTAGTTGACCATGACTGAAAGAGGCCAGATAGTGATGGGGAGGGACGACAAGTAGTGAAACAACAGTTGGGAAAGTTGTAATTCATTCATTCCTGCTTCTACTTGAATCTGGTGCTTGCAGTGCACACCCTGAATTAAAGCTGGATCGGGAAAAAACAAGGTATTATCTGTAGGGACACAAATAACTAATCCTTATCCTTCAGAAGTCCGAACTAATAACAAAAAATGGAAACGAAATCATGGAAGTATTTAGCGTACATATACATAACCTAGATATGAACAAAACAATAATTCCCCAAAGCTCCTACACAATTTGACTGTATCTCGCAGAACTGGAAGTTTGGCTATATAAAATGTAGCGCCGGAAGTGCGAACTGACCTGATCGTGATGCCATCGACAGGCGCGGACCGTGCCGCGGCCACCTCAGCCCCTTCCTCCACCTCCCAACCATACGAACAGAAAATCGGAGGCCTCTCTTGGCCAGGGAGCAAGCAGACGGGACGAGGCGCGTCACCCGCGCGAGCTCTCGATCGCATGGGCTGGTGTCCCGGCGGCAGGCGCGGCGCGCGACCGCCGGGGCCAGGTCGGCGGTAGAGCAGGAGAAGAATTCCAACCAGGCCAAGGCCCTGCTCAGCCCCTGACTTTGTTTTTAGAGGCACTGAAAACCTGTGCCTGCAAAAAAAACTTTATTTTACTTTATTTTATTCTACTTCTTTATTAAACGGGATAGTGGTTACATTCAAACTGGATCACGTCAGTTAGAAATCCAGATATTACATCAAAGCAAACATAATCTAAAATGTTTGGAGCTTCTTTGCCACATCTATGTGCCATTTTATTTGCATCACGACCTAAATAAGAGAAACTTGACTTCTTGAAAACTCGGGCACAAATTCTTCATCTCACTAACAATGTGAGTGTCTTATTTGTTTCTCATCCTGTCACAGATTTGCCACTGAGATGCAGTCAGTTTGCATAATGATCTTCAAGATACCCAATGTCCCTGCTTGCCAACAATTTATTGATAAAAGGGTCATCAACGAAGGAGTGTTTGCGACCTCCATGAACTCTCCAAGACCATTGCGGATAACGGAGCCTGGTCATACTTTTGATCTGGATTACACATGCAGTATACTAGATTTTTACTTAAAGACTCAGGTTTTATCAAATCCGAATGTAATTTTTTTTGGAAATGGGATTTCTATCAAATTTATGAAAGACTAAAAAGGTTTTATTTACTGGGCAATTATCTTTTGGGGTTTAATCAATGTATGGAAATAAGCCTGGGCGGAGGTTTCATCTGCTGTTGTGCACAAATATATTAGGATATTAAAATACAATAATATGAGCGTCTCCATGGGCACCCCCGGAAATCCGCACCCACCCCTTCCCCACGCACACACGCGCGCGCACACACACACACCCAAACTCAAATCAAAAAAAATATTTCAGATCTTGTCAAGTTTCATTCATAGAAAAAGGGGCATATTTCATTCAACATTTGGATACTTTTACATGAAATTAGAACGAAATTTAAACCCTAGACCTAACCTCGTCCGCGAGGGATTCCCAGTCGACGTCGACGCTCTCGTTGCCATCGCCATCATCGTTGTCGAGGTAGACGAAGGCGGAGGGGGAGGCAACACGGGAGGTTGAGGCGGCGTCCCGTGGAACGCCGCGCGAGGTGGAAGTGTCGTCGCCACCAGAGGAGGAGGAGGCCTGCATCGTGAACTCGATGGTTTTCATGAAACCCGGCGAGTCCTCCTCGAACTCCGTGGCCGACGCCACCAGAGCCTAGCTCGAGCCTGGTAGCCCTCGGGCACCACCTCCGCCGGCATATGAATTTCCTCCTTTTTATTCTTTTGTTGCATCACAGAAAACAAACTTTCGTGTTTTGAAGAGGTGCAAAGAAATCCTTATAAAAATGATACTAAATGATAGTATTTGTAGTAAATGAGAAAATTCATAAAGGATTTTAATCTTCCATAGTCTGCAAAAAAATGGTGTGATTTATAAGTAAAAAGTCTCATAGACAGGCGAAAAGTCGAAGTTTGTATGATATAGTTTGTTATGACAAAGAGAATGATGTGCTGCTGACCCACTCGGGACCCACGAATCGCCACCAAGACGACGAAACGACTAATTACCTCCGAGGGCGAAGACGCGAAGTGGTGGTAGTCTGGTATAACACGCAGCCAAGGATGGAAGCGATCAGCCTAGGATTAAAGTCTGAAAGTAATGCCCAAAACCATGTGTGTAATAATCGTAATACCCTGGACGACAGGGTATTGCGGTGGCGTCCACTATCCAGTGCGTTCGGCAGTTCACCGCACTCGCTCCCCGGCTGCGCGCGCACCAAGTCCTGTCCAAGAAAAGTGAGAAAATCAACGTGCGAGATGCCGATAAGCCCACCTCGATCCTCCCTTTCTTCTTCGATCGTCAATGGTTTCCAGAGGAGCTGAGCAGCCATTGCTGACTCCTGGCTCTGTTCCGTCGAGTCGATCTCGCCCTTGTGCATTCCAATCCTTTCTTGCGGTCTCCTTGCCGAAACAAGCTGTTAGTTCCTTCGCGCAAGAGTTCCCCTTGAAGAAAGGTCTCCTCGCGGAAACAAGCTCGTTCCTAGGCAAGAACTCCCTTTCTTGGAAAAAAAAAGGAGGACACAAAGGCCAACCAAGAATCAGCGGAAGATTCTTATTTCTTGAGAGGTAATTTTCAGTCTCTCGCTTCCCCTGTCTCCCCTTTCTTGATTTTGATTTGTGGATTTATATAATTGCACCGAATGAAGGTTTCTTGATTTAACTCCATGCACCACACACAGAGAAAAAGATCAAATTCTTGAGAGAGGCTGTCAAAAAGGGTTGAGTTGCTTCTCAAGTTTGCTCATTTTTTTCAGCTAATCTAACTAGAGCAATGTCTCAGTTAGCCCGACAATACAGCGACTTTTCAATGGAATCTCCCTTTTATAGGTAGAGCACATGCAATACATCTAGAATCTACCATATCATCGTTGACATCGTCGTTTTTCTGCAATAAGAATGATGAACATATCCAATAATCTGGTTGGATTAGGCACGTCGAGAGAGTCACCGAGCCAAATCCCTCCAAGGGAGGAAATATCCCTTGCCGCTGGCAGCAAGAGGTTGGAGTGCTGCTTAGCAATAGATGGACAGGAAGCCTCCCGCACCAAACTGACAGCATCAGTCTGGAGAATCAGAAAACCAATCATGGACAAGGAACCACAATTAACCACTAGCTCTAACATGTCTAGGGTAATCAGTGTTTTTGTGCTCCAAATTAAAAACTAGAAACATTGAAAGTTTGCATGTAAAGTTTGGTTGACCACTGATTTTAGCTTCATTTCCCAACTATTTGGAGAAACACTCTTGGCTTTTAACAAGATTATCATTTTTAATAAGTGTTTATCAATAAGCATGATTCAGCTTTTAACTTTGTGCATTTGTGTACCGATAGTCTGATACCACTTTTTGTGTGTTGACGCAGGTGGAATCTCTTGTGATCAATAGTGTTTTTGTTCATGGAGAATAGTAATGATGCAATGATTGGTACACTTCAGTGCAACTCTCATATTAAGGTATGGATATTGGTTGCTAGCATTTCCCTTTCTTACAAATCACTTTTTCCCTGTGAGTTGAAGTTCATATAGTAGTGTCCATACATTATTTAATTGCTGGGGAGTATGATATCATTCTTAATTTCTGTGATGTGGGAAGATCTAGAGGAATTAAATGGTCATGAGTTTTTTGGGGAATTATTACAATACTTACCATCTTAAGTATGATCTACTGTGTGCAGTTAATATAATAAGTGTGAAACAATACCGTACTATAGATGCTAAATGTTGTGTCCAACAAGAAGTGAGCCCAGGTTCAAATCCTCGCGGACACAGGGAAGTGGATGTACAACCCAGTCACCCAGGTTCAAATCCTCGCGGACACAGATTTGGGTTCTTATTAAAAAAAAACGCTGTAGGGGCTTCCCCTACCGCATTTCTTTCAAAAAAATCACAATAGTCTCAAATGATTAAGCCATAATATGGCACTAAACAATGTAATTTCTTCTGTCAAGCAGAATATGCATTTTACTTTTCAGAAAAAGAGTATTTTGGTGATTAGATTTTTATGGTATTATCCTTTGTACTATTGACAACCCAAAAAGATATCTCAGTGCCCATAGTTAAACTTATTTTTATATATGCATGATATTATCTATTTGTTACATCATTTTCATGATGCTCTTTTTTGCGGGAAATTCTTATTAGTCTTTTTTATTGCAACTTGTTATGTGACATAATACAACCACCATTGAAAGGGCCACCATAGGGAAGTTCCCCTATTTAAATTTATAGGTTTCCTTAATTATTTTAATTATTTTTAGCAGTTAAATCTCTCAAGATATTTCTTGATTGTTAAGTTAGTTATGTTTCTAAAGTTTAGCAGTTCAGCTTGGCCTCCAAAATTCTAAGCAGGCTATATAATGCTCACACTTTTATCAATGAAGCAAGCAAGAAAACAGTTCCAATTTTCTCCCTGCTCTTGTTGTGCGGCAGACGTCGCGCCTCATCTATCCAGGGCCATCTTGTACCAGCCTTTGTGACATTATCCTATCACCTACCACGATCATAACACAACTATTCTTTCGTGGTTGTATTTTTGTAGGTTCACGGCTCGATGTGTAGTCGGTTGACAATAATGTTGGATAAAGTGACTTCTATTCTTCCATCAATAGAAGCTGCTCAACCAGGATGCAAAGCGGGCATAGAGGAACTATGCAACCTATACAACACAGTTGACAAAGGGAAACTTATTATCCAGAACTGCATTGAGTGTAGTAGTTTGTATTTGGTATGTTACCATCTTTATGAAAAATCATGCTAAATAATTATAATATTACTTTTTATTTATTTTGCTGGACCTTTTTCTTGATAAAATGGTTTCCTTGGCTTCTCAAGTATTGATTTTTTTATATTGAGCACACATATTTCAGGCTATTACAGGAGAGGCGATAGCAATGCGATGTGAAAGGATTAGAAACTCAATGAGGCGGAGCCTGTTCCTGATTCAGAATATGATCCCATCCTTGTTGGCTAATCAGGCTAGTTTACTGCATTCCATAGATCACGCCATTGCAGGCAAACTTCTTTGTACATTGCTCATTACTAGCTACGTAGTTAAGAGGTAGTAGTGGAAGATCTGTCTGAGTAATACTCCCTAGCTATGTTTTTAATTACCTTGGTTTTGTGGGCTTAGTCAAATTCAAACTTTGTAAAGTTTAACTAAGTATATAAGCATCAACATCTATGATGTCAAATGCATATAATATGAAAATATATTGTGTGATGATTCTAATAATATTGATTTTAATATGTTGATATTTTCCCCTACATATTTGATCGAACTTTAATTATAAACGGAGGAAGTAACCGAACTGTAGTAGTGTAATGATGGTAACTTTTCATTCACAGAATTACAAACATGGTCTACATATTTTTCATTTACCAAAATACTAGTTGCATTTATTACTGCGACGATATGGATCTTGCAGGTTTCAAATAGTATATTTACAGCTGACTGTTTATAACAGGTCGTTGATATCCATGATGATCTCCGGGATATGAAATTCCATGTTGATCCAGCAGAAGAGGAAGCTGGCAAAGAGATTTTGAGGATGCTTCGGCAGTCAGATGCAACACAAGAACTTGAACGCCAGACCTTCCTTCTAGCATGTTCAAAGTTAAATCTGACATCACCCAAAGATATCTTAGTTGAAAGACGTGCAATCAAGAAATTACTAAATAAGATCAATGGCAATGATCCCAAAAAGGATGGAATCCTCAATTTTTTCCTATATCTAGTCCGGAAGTATGGAAAGGACATCAAGCCTGAGATAGGTGCAAAGAATGAAACCGTGAATACCCCAAATCGAAGTATATGCACAAATTTAATTGCTAGTGACAACAATAACCTAGAGAGCTATGAAGATCAGAATAATTTTTCAGGAGTTGCTACACCACCTAGAGAGCTCTGCTGCCCAATATCTATGAAGCTGATGTGTGATCCAGTGATAATATCCTCTGGACAAACTTACGAAAGAGAAAATATCGAGAGATGGTTCAGCAAGGGATATGATACTTGTCCTAGGACACAACTGAAGTTAGAAAACTTCATGATAACTCCAAATACTTGCATGCAGGCTGTTATTTACAACTGGTGCAAAGATAACAGGCGTGAATGCACTTATTTGCCCGAGCAGTTCCACGATTACTCCCAATCAAGCTTGCACGATATCTCGGCGCCTCTAATTGATGATAGAAACAAAGACTATACATTTGATTATAGCAGTTCATCGTTTGCATTATCTGATACTAGTTACTTATCATCCCCAGTGAAGGAAACGGATGTGTCGAAGACTAATTTTACCCAGTCTCTATCCAGTTTGCACGATATCTCAGTGCCTCTAATTGCTGACAGAAACATAGATTACATGGTTGATCATAGCAATTCATCATTCGAACTATCTCGCACTAACTACTTATCATCCCCGGTGAGGGAAACGGGTGTGTCCAAGACTAGTTTTGCCCAGTTATATTCGAATGCCAATTGCCAGTTGTATTTGTCCTTCTGCAACTTTGATAAGGAAATGTTTGTAAATTTCTTTCATGAACTCTCTGTGCTTCCGGTGGAACTGCAAAGGAAGGCTATAGAAGACTTCAAAAAAGTTCTGAACGGTGAAAATCAGATTTGGCAATATATGCTCTCCAATGGCTTTTTAGAAGCGTTCCTTCAATTTCTTCAGAATGACAATGCCGAATACACATTGCAAGATCAGAAAACTGGAATTCAGTTTTTTCTTACGTTTCTTTGCAACAGCAGGTATGAATATTTTTACGCTTATATTCTCCATATGAAGATTTTAGTGGATGTTGATTATAAGAGATTGTTTTGCATATGAACCAGTGAGTATTTGTAATGTTCAGTTTCCCTTTCCATCCAGGACCAGACTTCTACCTATCAGTGAAGAGGCAGTGCGGCAGATTGTATCACTCCTCGATTCGGATTTAAAACAGGAAGCTCTGTTGATACTTCACGAACTGCTGCATCAGCCAAGCTATCGGGGATCTCCTCTCATGTCCTCTGTTGTGGTTCCTTCAGTGATCGGCGCTTTGGATACCGGAGACAACGAGTGCCTGGAGCTCGCTCTTCAGATAACCTGCGAGCTTTCATCCAGCAACGATGTAAAACCACTACTTATTTCTCCAGGCATAATCGGGAAGCTGTCTACAATGCTCGGTGAAGTGAGCTTGACCGAGTACTGCCTGAAGATCTTGCGCAACTTATGCGAGGTGAAACAAGCCGCCCATCTCATCTTCAGATCCGACGATTGTCTCGGTTCCATTTCAGATCATCTGGAGGCGGGAAGCCGCGAGGAGCAGGAGCATGCATCTGTTATCCTTCACACAGTACTGTGTTACCGCAGCACCGAGGGCCGTGTTCTTGCGACGAAGGAAGGTGTCATCCCTGCCCTTGTTGATCTGTCGGTGAATGGGACTGAGGTGGCAAAGGCTTCTTCAGCCAAACTGCTCCAACTCCTGACGGAATCGAGGGTGGCTCATGGTTCCGATGGTGCAGTAGAGAGCTCGCCCAATGGCTCGATTTGCAGACAACCAATATCCAAGTCAGGTCGGTTCATTCCAAGAAAGCTCAACATTTTCTCCAGGCCCCAGTCGCCATTCGCCAGCTCTCGTCTGAGAACTCTGTAAAGTTTGTAAAACTGACCACCTGATGCAGAGGGTAGTGGTAGTAGGATCCAGATGAAATGCCTAATGGGACTTTTCTTACCCACACGTTTTCACTAGAGTTTATACTGACATTTACTTTTAGCTTCTCTACTAGATTTTAGAACCAGGAGAAACACCTCGGTGCCCGTGCGGGCGGGTGCACATGCTTGTAGGGCATCATAACTCGTCACTCGTGTCCTGTTGCGGTCGTATTTGATGAAGTCTCTGCATTGTGTGAAGATTTCACGGACTTTCTCTGGGTGAAAACACATGATCTGACTTGTTTAGATTGGTCAACGACAGTGTTTGTGCACTGTTTTCTTTCTGAACTCGTTGCGGTTGGAGAGCCTTTTCCGTGGTCTGGGTGTTGCCAATGGTGGTGTTTGTTTACCGCTGCGAGTCATCGATTGCTTTGGCAGGCGCCATATTTTCATTTTCTCTCTCTTCTTTTTTGGTTATGTGTCTTTAATGGCTTGACAAGTTCTTTGCATTATGTTGTTGCAGAAGCTGAATGTAATTGATATTTTTTATTAATATATTTTCTTTATCGATTTCTTTGATAAAGTCTCTCATCCATTTTTTAAGATATTGAATTTCTGAAAATAATTTGACATTTGGACCTTATCGTCATATATCATTTAGTATAACCGTTAAAATTTTGACTCTGGCAGAAGGGCATGTGCAATGCTAGAGAAGACAGTCTTCTTAGCCCTCCACGTAATTTAGAGAAGACACCAAATAGAAGTCACACAATGTCTCTATGTCTTATTGTCATCGTAGCAAATAATGACTACTAATTTAAGTTTCATGGGGAATTCTATTACTCCCTCCGACCCGAATTAATGGGCGGGAGCGTGTTTTAATTTGTTTTTACAAAAAAAAAACCGCCAGTTCAAAAACTTTTCAAATCAAGTCCCTGCGCAACTTCTTCCTCGCGGGCGGATCGCTGCCGCCGCTGCACCTCATCGGCGGCCGGCGCCGCGGTCGGCGGCCGGCGCCGCGGTCGGCGCCTACCCGCTGCGGAGCCTCCCAACACCAGAGGGAGCCGGCGCCGGCGCAGTCCCCATCTTCAACTCCTCCGGCCGCCCGCAGGTCGTCCACTTCGCCTGCCGCCGCAGCGGGGGGCGGTGGTACCAGGACCGGCGGAAGGTCATCGCGGTGGTCGTCGTCGCCGGCGGCGGGGCGGTCGTCGTCTACTTCGGGAACCTCGAGACGGTGCCCAACCGCGTCCACTTCGTCCTCGTCTCGCCCTAGCTCGAGCGCCAGCTCGGCGAGTCCCAGTTCGAGGAGCTCAAGAAGGAGCTCCACCCCGAGAGCGTCCGCGTCCGCCTCATCGCCTCCGAGATCGTCCGCGCCCTCCACCGCGGCCTCACCGACGACTTCGGGGACGCCTCCTATGGCGACATCTCCTCCGACCTTCGCCCTGTTCATTTTCAGAAAGTTAGTGTTGTATAGATGTTTGCAAACTGTATAGCTTCTGTCGCACTAATTTTTTTTTGAATCTTCCAGGAATAGCTTCTTGCAAATTTGAATCACAAGACACTAAACTGGTTGACACAAGACAAGAATATGCAAAACACATTTATACACTAAAACACATGCTTGCAAAATGTATAGCTTCTGTCGAACTGAACAATATTCTGAAATGAGTTCAGGGAGTATCAAGTTTGTAATGTTTACAGGGATATATCATGATCAGTAGGTGATGAAATCAGTCGAGCAAGCAACAATATTCTGAGTAGCAAAGAAACAAAAGTGAATATTCTGAATATGCATCATAAGCTTGCTCAACTTTGGCAAGAGTAGCAGGTTGGTACTGAAGATGGACAGGACAAAACCATTTGCAAGCAACAATATTCTGCTTTATGCCAATCAATATAAATTACTCCCTGAACTCATTTGGCAATATAGCAACAATTAAACTCGAAGTATAGGACAATATAGCAACAATATAGCAACAATATAAATTACTCCCTGAACTCCATGAGCAGCTTTGGCAATATAGCAACAATATAGAACCAGTACACCTGCTGCATTCACTTCTGTCCATCCGAAACAAAAAGCACAGGAACACATGATACTCATACCTGAGCAAGGGCAACATGGACAGCATTAGAAATGCAATTTCATGACAAGGAACAGCCTAACATGTGCAAAGTTAACATAACAAACAAACAGTGATTCAGAGATAACTACTGCTATTTACTAAATTGAACAGCTTATGTTATCGACTGTTAGTTGCCCACCTGACCAGTTCTGTAGCTTCTGCTTGAGTTTGTTCTGCCTGTAACATGTGAAACTGAAATAGTTCAAGTTAGTGAAATATTTTGCATATTTTGGATAAATGTTTGCAGCTATAATGACATATAATTGCTGCATTTGATAACAAAGGACTGAAGCAGTCAGGTTAACTTATACAGAGATAGCAGATAAAAGTGTAGTACTTCAGGAGAACTGACTTTACTACTGCCAGTAAAAAAGCATAATAGATCATGCCACATATGAGGATAATACAGTAGAGTACAAAGTATGCAAAACTGTCCAAATTTGCCACTAAGAAGGCATGATATGCATCTATGTCCTAGCATTTTAGGAAGTAGGAATTGTAAGAAAGTAAATAATTATGCTGCCTATATCAATTTCAGAGAAACTAAATACTCCTCAATTGCTTTTCTGCAGGTTGCCCAGTCCACCATAGGACAAGATGGTCCTATTTGATATCAACTTAACTCCTCCGCAAGAGCTGGATCTCAACTTCAGTCCAAATACTCCACAAGAACAAGAACAAGCTGCTCATGTTCCAGAAGAAGAAGAACAAGAACATGCTGACGAGGCAGACCACATTCAAGAAGAAGAAGACCAAGAACATGTTGTGCAGAGGCACCATAAAGATGTGCCGGAGAGTTCTAAATTTGCAGCATATATTGCACTGAAAGCTCTAGGAAAAGATAGACCAGTGGTGAAGGCGGATAAAGAAGTTGTGGCTCAACTTTTGGGAATAAGTCTTAGATCTATCGAGAAGATATGGAAGAAGGCCATAGATCAAGAGGGCAGAAATGAAGCGCTTGATTTCTCAAATAAGCGGAAGGGCAGGTGCGGAAGAAAGAGGAGAGAGCTTAATCTCGATGAAAGGGTGCCTCAAGTTCCCTTGAACAAAAGAGGTACATTGAGGGCGCTAGCAAGGTCCCTTGATATCCCTTTCTCAACACTACAAAGGATGTTGGAATGGGGCGATTTAAGGCGCCATACCAATAGCCTAAAACCACATCTAACTTTGGAAAACAGAATAAGAAGGCTCCTATTTTGCATCTCAATGATCGATGAATCAACAATATTACAAGCAAAGCTTTGGTTCAAAAAGATGGGGAACACAATGCATATGGATGAAAAATGGTTTGGTATGACTAAGCGAGATCGGACCTACTACCTAACACGAGAAGAACCAGAACCAGTTCGCACTACCCATAACAAAAACAGCATCGGCAAGGTCATGTTCTTAACTATAGTTGCAAGACCTAGACATGATGCGCAAGGAAATGTGACATTTGACGGAAAGGTAGGCATATGGGCTTTTGTCACAGAAGATGCAGCCAAATACAACTCGAAGTACAGGACAAAAGGCACAATGGAACTAAAGAACGTCAATGTTACTAGAGACGTCATGCGGGAATACCTCTGTGAGAAGGTAATTCCAGCAATTGTAGAAGTGTGGCCTGATGATGGAGATGTGGAAACACTATGGATACAGCAAGCCAATGCTAGAACACATGTTAAACCTGATGATCCTGTATTTCTTGCCACCGTAAAAGCTTCAGGACTAGATATTAGGTTGACTTTCCAACCTCCAAACTCGCCGGATGTGAATGTGTTGGACCTTTGCTTCTTCAGCTCCATCCAATCCTTGGCATTTGAGAGTGCACCTAACACTCTCAAAGAACTGATAGAATCAGTCGAGCAAGCTTATGATGCATATGACGTGCAGACACTTGCCAAAGTGTATATCACCTTGCAGTCTGTCTTGTTGGAGATTATGAAAGACCAAGGTGGAAACACATATAAGCCACCCCACATGGGCAAGGACAAGCTAATAAAAGAGGGAAAGCTGCCTAACATACTAGAGGTTGATAGCACACTGTATGAAAATACCTTAAAGCTAATAGCCGACTATGAGAAACAACTAGTGGAGCAAGAGGAGGAGAAGATGAAGGATAAACAAGCAAAGAAAGCATCAAAGAGAAAAGGAAGGTCCCAAGTAATCCTGGATTATGACGGAATGATCGCAGGAAAAGAATATGCCACATGGTTGAAGGACCCATCAAGCATTGTCCGTCCACGCCGTCGAGTCAAGAGTGTATGTCAATGTCTTATTGCTTGTAGTTATGTTTACTATTTGCAGCAACTTGATCTCATCTTACTGACATAATTTTATGTTTACTATTTGCAGAAACTTGATCTCATCCGGGAAACACAAATAGGCAACTTTGAAGCTACAATACAACCAAGAATAGAAGAAGAGAAGCCTGAGCAGGGGAAGAGGAAGGGAAAACAACCAAGAATAGAAGAAGAGAAGCCTGAGGAGAAGAAGAGGATCAAGAGGAGAAGAGGAGGAGAAGAAGAAGGGCAATACAAGAAGGCCAGGAAGGCACAAAACAAACAGCAAGCCATCCTAAATTAGCTGGCATGTGATACTAGAGCAAACAAATACTCCTAGTGGAGTATAATCTCCTCAGTACAACAATGGAGTAAAAATGATGCCTATATTGATGGTGTATCTCAAGACTCATAGGCAGATGAGATATGTTTCAATTAAGTTTGTAATACTCCAAACAGATGAGATATTGGTTACAAACCCAATTATGCTTTGAATTACACATAGATGCCTATATTTCTACTGTCCAAATCACAGATTGTAATACAGTACTCCAAACAGATTCTGTGTGGTGAAGCTTGCTTCCACTATATGTGCTCCAAACATTTTTTTTTCACCAATTTTACAAGAGCACAAGCAATTTCATACTCCAACACAATAAGCAGAAGCAAGTTTACAACAACTACTACTAGTGCATCAGTAAGTACTAAACCATCGGTAGGTGTATGATTTGATAAAAAAATCTTGCAAGTTGCCAATATTATTTCTACTCCACCAACTACACAGCAAGCAAGCTAGCAAACATCTGTGTGGTGAAGCTTGCTTGCTTTCTACTCCAGCAAAAATAATTCTACCCCACCCAAAATACTCCAGCAAAAATACTTAAGCTACGATTCTTATTGGCACTAGGATGGAGTACTCCAGCACAAGCATTGAGAATTGGTTTGTACAGAATTTAGTTACTCCTTCAGCATTTGAGAAACTCCTTTAGCATAGGCAGCAAAACGGAGAAAAATTAAGCAAGAATAGATGGAGGGGGAGGAGGAGGAGAGAGACCTCAACGTAAGCAGAAGGCTCGGGATGTCGCCGGAAGCAGCACATCGGAGCGCTTGGTGGCGACGGCAGCTCAGGGAGGTGTGGTCGCCGGCAGCCGAAACAGACTCGGCCAGGTCGGTGGTGGGCGTCGCCGGGATCAGCCTCAGCGTCTCGAGGGACTCCGCCATGACGTCGTCCAGCACGAGGCAGAGCCACTCCGCCTGGTCGTCGTCGTCCGCGGCGTCGCAGAGCAGCTCGACGATGTCGCCCCTGGCGGCGTGTTGGGGAACCAGGTGAGGACGAGCCTGATGACGAGCACGGCCGTTGTACACCACCAACCCGGCCACGGAGCCGCCCACCACCGCCGCGAAGCACGGCGCCTGCCGCATCGCCACCATCCTCCGCCTCCGGGAGATTGAACATGGATCCCACCTCACATCCGGGTCGCAGCCACCGGATCCGGCAATTCGTCACCGGCTTGGACCAAAAGTCCAATCTTTTTGGTGGAGGGGAGGCTGGGAGCGTGGCTAGCGGCGGCGAGGGGAGCGCGGGGAGGGAGAGTGGAGGGGAGCGATGCGACGGAGGTGGGGGCAGACCACGGCGGCGAGGGGAGCGCGGGGAGGGAGAGTGGAGGGGAGCGAGGCGACGGAGGTTGATACGTCTCAAACGTATCTATAATTTTTTATGTTCCATGCTTGTTTTATACCAATTGCTACATGTTTTGCATCTACTTTATATCACTTTTATACATTTTTTGGGACTAACCTATTAACAAGATGCCGCAGTGCCAGTTCCTGTTTTCTGCTGTTTTTGTATTCCAGAAAAGCTAGTTTGGAAATATTCTCGGAATTGGACGAAACTACACGGGGGTCCCTATTTTTCCAGAACACACCTGACGGAGCGAAGGAGCAGCAGAGGAGGGCCACCAGGAGGCCACACGCACCTAGGGCGCGGGCCCCCCTTCTGCCGCGCCCTAGGGTGGTGTGGGCCCCTCGGGGGTCCGCAGCCGCCGCCCTTTCGCCTACTTATTCCCCTCGACGCGAAAACCCTAAGTACCTGAGCAAATATCCACGAAAAGATCCAGAGACGCCGCCATCGTCAACCCTAGCTCGGGAGGGTTCAGAACCTCTTCCCGGCACCCTGCCGGAGAGGGGAATCATCACCGGAGGCTTCTACATCGCCATGCCTGCCTCCGGAGTGATGCGTGAGTAGTTCATCCTTGGACTACGGGTCCATAGCAGTAGCTAGATGGTTGTCTCTCCACTTTGTGCCATCATGTTTAGATCTTGTGAGCTGCCTTACATGATCAAGATCATATTATTGTAATGCTACATGTTGTGTTTGCTGGGATCCGATGAATATTGAATATTATGTCAAATTGATTATCAATCTATCTTATATGTTATTTAAGATCTTGCATGCTTTCCGTTACTCGTAGATGCTTTGGCCAAGTAGATGCCTGTAACTCCAAGAGAGAGTATTTATGCTAGATAGTGGGTTCATGTCTCCGTTTAACCTGGGACAGTGATAGAAAGTTCTAAGGTTGTGGATGTGCTGTTGCCACTAGGGATAACCTAACGATGCTATGTCCACGGGCATATGTGTTTGTTTACATTACGCACTTTACTTAATGCAATTATCCGTTGCTTGCAACTTAATACCAACGGGGGACTCGGATGACAACCCGGCGGTGGATTATTAGTCATAGATGCTGTTGGATAACGGTCTATGTATCATGTCGTAATGCCCAATTAAATATCATAGTAGTCAACATGTCATGTATATGCATTGTCATGCGCTCACTATTCGTCAATTGCCCAGCTGTAATTTGTTCACCCAACATGTTAGTTATCTTTTATGGAGAGACACCACTAGTGAACTGTGGACCCCGGTCCATTCTTTTACACTGATTAAACAACCACAAACTGTTCCTTTTTCATTCTCTGCAATTTAATACTCATTTTCCACACCATACGTTTAATCCTTTGTTTTCAGCAAGCCAGTGAGATTGACAATCTCACTGTTTCGTTGGGGCAAAGTAGTTTGATTGTGTTGTGTGCAGATTCCACGTCAACAGTCCAGACTCCCTGCAACAGCTATTTTTCTGGCGCCGTTGACAACCTTCTGAAGAGTTGCTGCTCCTACTGGTTCGATAACCTTGGTTTCTTTCTGATGGAAAACTTGCTGCTGACTACATCATACCTTCCTCTTGGGGTCTCCCAAAACGTGTGTTTCACGTCATCATGCTATTTTTCTGGCGCCGTTGCCGGGGAGTAGAAGTTCTTCAGGAAGCTGTCTGTCTCCCGTCAACAGCACTATTTTTCTGGCGCCGTTGCCGAGGAGACAGCAGTCTTCTGCAAGGGGAGTTTCACGCTTCCGATCTCTTTACTTTCTTTTTGTCTTGCTTAGTTTATTTTATTTTATCTTGTTTGCTTTCAATTATCAAAAACACAAAAAAATTAGTTACTTGCATCTAGTTTACTTTCAAGTTATTTTCTGTACTGTTTTTATTTCTGCTAAAATGAGTACTCCTGAGAACACTAAGTTGTGTGATTTCACTAGCACGAACAACAATGATTTCATATGCACACCTATTGCTCCACCTGCTGCTTCAGCAGAATTTTATGAAATTAAACCTGCACTTTTAAATCTTGTTATGAAAGAGCAATTTTCTGGTGTTAGTACTGATGATGCTGCTGTTCACCTTAATAACTTTGTTGAACTTTGTGAAATGCAAAAGCTCAAGGAAGTAGATGGTGATATTATTAAACAGAAACATTTTCCTTTCTTCTTGAGAGGACGTGCTAAAGAATGGTTGCTATCTTTGCCTAGAAATAGTATTGATTCATGGACTAAATGCAAAGATGCTTTTATTGGAAAATATTATCCTCCTGCTAAGATTATTTCTTTGAGAAGTAGCATAATGAATTTTAAGCAATTTGATAATGAACATGTTGCTCAAGAATGGGAGAGAATGAAATCATTGGTTAAAAATTGTCCCACTCATGGACTGACAACTTGGATGATCATCCAAACCTTCTATGCAGGATTAAATTTTTCTTCGAGGAATTTATTGGATTCGGCCGCTGGAGGTACCTTTATGTCCATCACTTTGGGTGCTGCAACAAAGCTTCTTGATGATATGATGATTAATTATTCTGAGTGGCACACCGAGAGAGCTCCAACAGGTAAGAAGGTAAATTCTGTTGAGGAAACCTCCTCCTTGAGTGCCAAAATTGATACTATTATGTCTATGCTTGCAAATGGTCAAACACATGTTGATCCAAATAATGTTCCTTTAGCTTCTTTGGTTGCTCAAGAAGAGCATGTTGATGTGAACTTCATTAAAAATAATAATTTCAACAACAATGCTTATAGGAATAATTTTGGTAATAGCAATTATAGGCCCTATCCTTCTAATAGTGGCAATGGTTATGGAAATTCCTATTGTAACTCCTACAATAATAATAAGAGTGTACCCTCTGATCTTGAAGTTATGCTTAAGAATTTTATTAGTACACAAACTGCTTTCAATAAAACTGTTGAGGAGAAATTTGGGAAAATTGATGTGCTTTCCTCTAAAGTTGATAGTCTTGCTCTTGATGTTGACTTATTGAAACTAAAGAACATGCCTCATGATGTTAAAGAGAGCAAAACTCTCAATGCTATACAAGTTAAAATTGATAACAATGTGAGGATGTTAGCTGAATTGCATGCTAGATGGGAAAGAGATGATGAAATTGCTAGAAAGAATAATATTGCTAGAGTTTATACTATTACCACTTCTGAAAAGGCTTCAAACTCAAGTGTTAACAAACCTCCTACCATTAATGGCAAGATAGTTGGTGTTGGTAATGTTTCCACTTCTATTGCAAAATGTCCTAAATTGCCTGATAACTCTGAAACTGTCCTTGATAAAGATGCTGAAATTTCTAGCAATAAGGAAGAGCATAACTCCATTACTTTTGATAATAATGACTTTGATTTTGATGGTTGCAATATTTCTGAAGTAATTAAGTTCTTGCAAAAGCTAGCTAGAAGTCCTAATGCTAGTGCTATAAACATGGCTTTTACTAAACATATTACTAATGCTCTTATGCAAGTTAGGGAAGAGAAATTAAACCATGAAGCTTCTATCCCTAGGAAGTTAGAAGATGGTTGGGAACCCATCATTAAATTGAAATTGAATGACTTTGATTGCAATGCTTTGTGTGACCTTGGTGCTAGTATTTCTGTTATGCCTAAAAGATTATATGATATGCTTGATTTAGCACCATTGGAAAATTGTTACTTGGATGTTCACCTTGTTGATTCTACTATTAAAAAACCTTTGGGAAGAATTGATGATATTCTTATCATGGTTAACAACAATTATGTCCCCGTTGATTTTATTGTCTTGGATATTGAGTGCAATCCGTCATGCCCTATTGTGCTGGGAAGACCTTTTCTTAGGACTGTAGGTGCTATTATTGATATGAAAGAAGGGAATATAAAATATCAATTTCCTCTCAAGAAAGGTATGGAACACTTTCCTAGGAAGAAGATTAAGCCACCTTATGATTCTATTGTTCGAACAAACTACAATGTTGATGCTTATTGACTTGGTAATACTTGATGCATGCTTTGTGCCTAGCTAAAAGGCGTTAAAGAAAAGCGCTTATGGGAGGCAACCCATTTTATTTTTCTACAATTTTTCTTTTATTGAGTCAAGGAGTTTGTTTACTTCTGTAGCAACTCCTTTGTATCTTTATTTTCTCGCATTGTTGTGCCAAGAGTAGCCTCTAATGATAAGATGATGCTTAATTTTGATTGCTGTGTAGAAACAGATTTTTGCTGTTCACTGTACGAAATTCCTAAAATCACCAGATTGTTAATTAAATCTGAAAAATTTTGTGCGTAATCTTTATGAATGTCTGAAACTTTCATTAGTTCAGAGTTTCTCGGTCTGAGCGTCGTAAGTGCCTCGAAAAAATTCGTCTTTGCGGACTGTTCTGTTTTAGATAGATTATGCCTTTTTATTTTTTGCATTCTCTCTTTTACTAGTGTTGAGTGAAATTCTTTTTTGGGTGGAAGAGCTTCACATAACATCAGTGGCTGTAGCTAATGTTTAAAGTAACAAATCATATTGCGTCTTTATAGAACATGTGAATTTTTGATTATGCACTAACCCTCTAATGAGATCTACTTTGAGTTTGGTGTGACGGAAGTTTTCAAGGGTCAAGAGAGAAAGATGATATAATAGGATCAAGAAGAGTGAAGAGCTTAAGCTTGGGGAGGCTCCCATGGATCTCCCCAGCATATTTCAAGAAGACTCAAGCGTCTAAGCTCGGGGATGCCCAAGGCATCCCCTTCTTCATCGTCAAAATTATCAGGTCATCTCTAGTGAAACTATATTTTAATTCTTTCACATCATATGTGCTTTTCTTGGAGCGTCTGTGTGCTTTTATTTTCAGTATTGCACTTTTATTTTCAATAAAGCTTGACTGGACCCTAGCATTCTTGATTGGGAGAGAGACACGCTCCGCTTTTTCATAAGAATACTCCTATTCTTCACTTATATTTGTTGAAGTATTCATATCTAGCGCTGTTCAGGTTTTAGCTCTTGTTTTCATGTATCTCTTGTCAGAGCTATTAGCTTTCTTTTGTAGAAAGTACTCTCTTGCTTCACTTATATTTGTTTGGAGAGTTGATTGATTGGTGTTTGGTTGGTTCAGAAAATGTTGCATGTGGTAACTGGTATAAGGAAAAACTTGCTTAATCTTGTAGATCACTAAAATGGATAACTTGATGCTTGTCAATTGTTTTGAGTTAACAAGTAGATCATGATTAAATTGTGCATCACATGAGTTAAGCCTATTAGTGAAGAACTACCGTAAAGCTTGTTGAAAATTTGGTTTGCATCGGTGGTATCTCTAAGGTCTAGATATTTTCTAATAACAGGGTTTGGTTAACAAGGAAGACGGTATGAAGTCTTATAATGTTTGCAATATGTTTGTCATATAAAACTTGGTGTACGGGTTGATATTCTTGTTTGCTTACATAACCTTGCTAGCCTAAACTCTGTACTGAGAGGGAATGCTTCTCGTGCATCCAAATCCTTGAGCCAAAATCCATGCCATTTGTGTCCACCATAACTACCTATATGTGGTATTTCCCTGCCACTCCAAGTAAATTTTTCATATGCTACCTTTAAATTATTCAAAATGTTATTATTCCCTTTTTGTGTCAATGTTTACTAGCTCATGAGAAATTAGTGTGGTTATTCTTTATTCTATTTGTCGAGTGGACTTTTACACCTGGACTAGTGACATATACATCCGCTTATCCAATAACTTGCAAAAAGAGCTGGCAACGGGGTGCCCAGTCCCAATTAATTACAACTTTAACCAATTAATTCTCTTCACACTTTTGCCCTGATTTATCAGTAAGCAATGACAAACAGTAAAATACCTGAATGTGTGTAAACCAAAGAGAAAGAGGGATGATCTGCCTTGCTGGTAGAAATAACGTCCTTCATGGGAGCCGCTCTTAAAAGTCCGTTCGACAGGTAGAATACTGTTCTCACCCGCTACCATTCGTTGACAATTAACAAACACCTCTCAAAAATAGATACTCCTCCATGGTATGTGATTGATGGAAGGCACCCGAGGATTCGGTTAGCCATGGCTTGTGTTAGCAAGGTTGGGAGGAGTGAAGGGATCGAGTAGGTTGACTAGAAGGGGGGTGAATAGGCAACTACCAATTTTAATTTTCTTTTCAACAAGTTAAGGAATTGCTCAAATATAAGTTCTCTAGATATGCAACTAGGTGAACAATCCTATATGATGAGCAAGAAGCTAGCTAACAAGATATACTAAACAAGGTAAGCTAGCAATACAAGTAAAGGTATATATAAAAAGGATAAGCACACGGTGACACGGAGATGATTCCCGAAGTTCACTTCCCAATGGAAGCTACGTCTTCGTTGGAGCGGTGCGGGGTCACAAGTGATCCCCGAATAGCCGTGATATGGCACACCGTATCTCCTCCACTATATGATGCCCTCGAGGTCGGCAACAAACCTTTACAAGGATGAGGCACACTCCACAACCGAATTGGAGGCTCTCACCAATTCCCACGGCTTCCAAAGCCGCAAGAATCACAAGGCCGGGGCACGTCTCCACAACCGAATTGGAGGCTCCCGGCTAGTCCCCGCGGCTCCCAAAGCCACAAGAACGACCAACGACCGTCTCGGGTTCCAATGAACCCAAGATGCACAAGTTCCTCTAAGGAATGGATATGGAAATCAAATCGCTTTGGTGGAAGGGTAGATCTAGGTCAACTCTCCCAAGTCCTAGAAGGACAAGGTGTTTGAGTGGCTAGGGAGAGAGATCTACCAAGTTTAAGCTTGCAACAATGGTGGGGAGATATTTCTGGTCGTGGTGCCCTCTCCAATGTAGGAGAAGGCCTTTATATACTGCCCCCAGATTCTAGCCGTTGCAGACAGGGAATCGGATAATCCGATTCAAGTCATCATCGGATTATCCGATGGAATCGGATAATCCGATCAGACAATCATCGGATAATCCGAACAGCGTCAGTGAAGATTTCTTTCAGTCCTTAGCAGAATTCCAGCGAAATCTTGAGCATCGGATAATCCGATTATTTCCAACTCGGATAATCCGAACATCTTCAGTGTGACATTTCTTCTAGTCCTTAGCAGAATTCCAGCGAAATCTTGATCATCGGATAATCCGATATTTTGCAACTCGGATAATCCGAACAACTTCAGTGTGAGATTTCTTCTAGTCCTTAGCAGAATTCCAGCGAAATCTGCAGATCGGATAATCCGATATTTTCAACATCGGATAATCCGGTTTACTTCAGCAACAAAACTGGCTCTTTTCAACTCCCTTTTTGGTTTCGATGCAAAGATGTTTTACACACTTAAAACCTGCATCACTTGATTCACATGTTAAATTGTCACTAGTGTTGTTGCCTAACACACAAAACACAAGGGATTAATAAATGTCCTTTCAATCTCCCCCTTTTTGGTGTTAGATGACAACACTAGGATTTGCAAGGAAAGCATAGTTATATATTATCTAGATTCCCGAGCTTAAGTCATGAGAAGCTCCCCCTGAATGTGTGCATATAATTAAATTGCATTGGAATACAAATGCAATACATATGGAGGAGGACACTTCCAAATATTGAGGAAACTAGATGGAGACATATCAAAATAGGTTGAGTTTCGATAGTGGACTATACCTTGTGCATAATAGAGTAGAAATGAACCTTAGCACAAGAATACAACTCATAACCATATTAGAAATCCATATGTCTCATAACTTAAAGGTTCACACACATAAGTTCCACATGAAAACACAACACAAATAAGTTCACGAATAAGTTCGACATAAATGGACACAAGCGCAACAAGAATGGTAAAAGCATATGCTTGTGCCCGAAACCCATGCAAATCCCACACGGAGACCTAATAGAACTACTTCTCCCCCTTTGGCATCGAAACGCCAAAAAGGGAAAAGAGCGATGCTACGACCCAAGTAGATCACTCCGTCGCAGAGGTATCATCATCATCAGTGTCATCACCATCCCTCTGAAGTCTCATAAGTACGGGCACGAGTGTAGGATGGACGGGAAGGGCCGGCAGACGCTGTCTCTAGCAGATGAGACTCAAGCTGAGTCCATGGAAACTGAGAGCCCTCGTTCCACTGAGCAAAAGAGAGAGGAGCAGACTCTGGAGGATCATTTGGGAGGCGAGGAAGGTGCTTGAGAATGTTCTCCTGCCTCAGATAAGTGTCATATTGTCCCCTCCGATGTCAGCATTCATGCACAGAATGTTCCTGGAACCAGTTGAGTTTCTTGGGCGGAGCAAAGGAAGGAACCAAGACGGACCAGTGGCACCACGACGAGCATCACCCATGAAGGAACCACGGGCAGGAGCTGCAGCAGCAGAAGATGGAATGACCTCTTTCCTCTTCTGATAAACCTTCTTGTACGTATGGGCTCCAATCATACCGGTTGAAGTTGTGGTTCTTCAGAGTGTCCTTGATGAGCATCATGATGTAAGGAGCATAGGAATAGTGAGCCCACTGACAAAGAGTCACAACTCGAAAGATAAAATGCATCACATCCACTGTAAAATCCTCTTCAGGGTTTTCATTCTCAACAATTTTCTTAGCAAGGCAAAGCAGATTTGCAAGAGGAGCAACTATATTGTCATTGTTACCTCCACTGGGAGCAATAGTTGAGCGGAAGATGATCGCAAGCTGGTCATAGAGGGGCAGGAGGCCCTTTTTTCACCAATAATTGCACCAGCCCCATACATATCCTTCATTATGTTTTTGTTGAACTTCTCAACAGTGTGCATAGTGTAACCATTGGGAGGAAGGTTGCTCTGGTAGGGTGCATAGCCAAGAAGAGTAGACAACCGAGCAAAGGAGGATGTGCACTGAGTGCGACCCGTCATCCACTTCATGGTCTTTATGTGGTCATTCTCGATCACCAAGGTGGAGAAAAACTGCAGAATCATTTCCACATTGTAGGGGCATTGCTTCTCAATGAGTGAAACCAAGCCCATCTGTTCAATCACATCTGCAGCTTGAGCATAACTGGCCTTGGCCTTGATATCTCGCATTCTGTAGGGCTGCATCGGGCGAATAGGATGGTTATAGTGCTTGTAGATGTCATTGTATATATATATCTGCTCCATGCACCAGAAGTTGGGATCTTCAATATCATCATCTCTTGGCATACTCGTATACCAGTTGGACTGACGGACTCGGGCATAGTCAATTGGGTTCATGGTCAAATAGTTGGGGCGAGTTTCCTTGAGCTTCTTGGTTCTATGAGCAACTTGCTTCTTCTTCATGGGTTGCTTGCCTTTTCTAGCATGTTTCTGTGGAGGACTACCGAATCACGACTGCCGGAACCACCTGTGAGATAGAATAATAGATGGATAGCATAGATGAGTACACACAAGTCACAGAGCAAGGAATGGTACAATGTACACTAGAAGAGCATCCCTAAGTTGAGTCTACTAAGTCCTGGACAAATCAAGATGTGGCTGAAAAATAGCACTGAGCAATTTCGGATAATCCGATTCAGTATGAATCGGATAATCCGACGGTCGGAATATCCGGTTCAGACTGATCGGAAAATCCGATCTGGATCTGGCAGCAACAAAGTGATTCAAGTCCTAGGTCTAGCAGTAGATCGACAATAAGGGGGGCTAGCCTAGTGTTCTAAGTACCAAGGGGAACCACAAACACCAGCCAAAACAACTTCTTCCAAAGATTTAGGTGAGGAACACCTAGGAGATGAGAGAGAAGAAGTTACCCTCGTCCATTGAGGAAAAAGCTTCGGTGAATGGTTCCCGGGGAGGAGGAGCACCAAATCCGGCCAAATGCCGGAGTTGGGGCGGCCGGAGATGCGGGGAGGAGCCGGGAGAGTAGGGGCGGTGGTGGTGGAGAGAGGGGGTCGGGGGTGGAGAAAGATGCTCGAATGAGCCCTTCACCCCGACCCCTGTTCTATTTGGAGACAAACCGCCAAATCGGATAATCCGATTTTGACTTGGATCGGATATTCCGATAGTCGGATAATCCGAGCAAGTCAGAATCGGATAATCCGATTTCAGGATTTCGTTAGAAATTCTGGCCTGCTACACCCTTTCTCCTCAGTTTCAAAATAGGACTTGTGTGCATAAGATGAAGTGTTTTTAGGGAAGATAGGCTTGGGATAAGATTGTCAAACTGACATTGGTACTCCACACTCAAACTTGCAAAAATCGAACACGGAAATGCCAAGATGAGTGGGTTTCCCATAAAACCAACAATAGGACCAAAATTCCAAATGATTTTCAATTAAGACCGAAAAGAACCAACTCTTCATAAAGAAGAGGGCGGTGGCCAAGGCCACCATGTATGAGTTTGTGGTGTGACACCGCGAAGATGTATCTCGGGTTCACGGCCACTACTCGTCATTTAAGCTCACAATTCATGAAATGAAAATATAGAGACAAAATGAGTTCTTACTATCGGCATAATGGGGGGAGGGATAGCCCAATGGATTAGGACCGCACTCCCCCTATGTCCATGCCTACACCTAAACCAAATAAGTATCGTCTAATATGGGTAGGTATGCAAGAAATCCACTAAATCCAATTGGATATGTCCACCACATTGAGTTCTCCTCTCAACTCCTTGAATCTTGCTTCACCAAGAGGCTTCGTGAACATATCGGCGAGTTGATGCTTGGTGTTGACATACTTGATTGCAATATCACCCTTCTCAACATGGTCTCGAATAAAATGATACCGAATCTCAATGTGCTTGGTCTTGCCATGAAGAACCGGGTTGTGTGCAATTTTAATAGCACTTTCATTGTCACATAAAAGAGGCACTTTGTCACAAATGACACCATAATCCTTTAAAGTTTGCCTCATCCATAATAATTGTGCACAACAACTACCGGCGGCGATGTATTCGGCTTCGGTGGATGACGAGGCCACACAATTTTGCTTCTTGGAAGACCAACTCACAAGGGACCTACCAAGGAATTGGCATGTACCCGAAGTTGATTTTCTATCCATTTTGCAACCCGCCCAATCCGCATCCGAATAACCAACAAGATCAAAGCTTGTACCATGGGGATACCAAAGACCATAGTTGGGAGTATCCAACAAATATCTTAGAATCCTTTTGACCGCGGTTTCATGACTTTCCCTAGGACTTGATTGGAATCTTGCACACATACCCACACTAAACATAATATCCGGTCTAGATGCACAAAGGTAAAGCAAAGATCCAATCATAGAACGATAAAGCTTTTGATCAACTTCCTTACCATCCGGATCTAAGTGAAGATCCGCCTTGGAGTCCATGGGAAACTTATATGGCTTGGCATTGTTCATATCAAATTTCTTGAGCATGTCCTTAATATACTTGGCTTGACATAAGAATGTTCCTTCTCGAAATTGGTGGATTTCAAAGCCAAGAAAATAATTCAATTTTCCCATCATGGACATCTCAAATTCCTTGGTCATTAGCTTGCCAAATTGATCACTAAATTCACGGTTAGTGGAACCAAAGATAATATCATCAACATATATTTGGCATACGAAAAAATCTCCATTTACCCTTTTTGTAAAAAGAGTGGGATCTATTACCCCAATTTCAAAGCCACGGTCTACTAAGAACTCCTTGAGATGATCATACCAAGCACGTGGAGCTTGCTTGAGCCCATAAAGAGCCTTATGTAGTAAGTAGACGTGGTTAGGAAATTTAGGGTCTTCGAAACCCGGTGGTTGTTTAACATACACCAATTCATTTAGTGGACCATTTAAGAAAGCACTTTTAACATCCATTTGATATAAGACAATATTATGAGTAGATGCATAAGCAATTAGTAAGCGAATGGATTCAAGTCTAGCAACGGGGGCATAGGTTTCACCGTAGTCGACTCCTTCGATTTGGGTGTAGCCTTGTGCAACCAATCTTGCTTTGTTGCGAATGACTTGACCATGTGAGTCTTGCTTGTTCTTAAATATCCACTTGGTTCCAATGACATTATGGGAGGAGTCATTGGGTCTTTCCACTAATGACCATACTTTGTTGCGCTCGAAGTTGTTCAACTCTTCATGCATAGCCGCAACCCAATCCATGTCTTCAAGAGCATCATATACCTTGAGAGGTTCTAAGCTAGACAAACAAGAGACATGACCACAAAAGTTAGATAATTGATTGCGTGTGGACACACCTCTACGGATACTCCCAAGGATATTTTCTTTGAAGTGTTGTTGGTAATCCAATTTTGATGCACGCCGGATGACCCGGCGTTCCAGGCTTGACCAATTGTTTCACCAACACAAATATCTTCATCATTGCCTTTATCTTGCTCATGGTCAACCGAAGTGGAGTTCTTGGAGTTGTGGGTTCATTATGTTCTTGTTCACCACTAGAGTTGGGTGGGTCTTGACCATCTTCTTGATCAATATTTGAGGTGGATGGCTCAACTTGAGTAGAACTTGTTCCTTCTTCTTGAGTATCATCAATGGTCCTTCAATAGGAATTAGTTCTCCAATCCCCATAGTTCTTATGGCTTGAGATGGAGATCATCACCTACATCATCATGATCAATATGCTCCGCTTGGGAGCCATTATCCTCGACAAACTCCACGTTCATAGATTCTTCAACACACCCGGTGGATATGTTGTAGACCCTATAAGCATGAGACTTTGCGGCATATCCAACAAATATACCATCAAAAGATCTAGATTCAAATTTAGCAATTTTGCAACCTTTAATGTAAACATGGCATTTGCATCCAAAGACTCGAAAGTAAGATACATTTGGCTTTTTACCGGTGAGGAGTTCATATGGTGTCATGTCCTTGAGAGGACGGAAGAAGAGCCGGTTTGAGTAATGACAAGCGGTGTTGATGGCTTCGGCCCAAAAGTTGTATGGGGAATTAAATTCGGCCATCATAGTTCTTGCCATATCAATAAGAGTGCGGTTCTTCCTTTCGGCAACACCATTTTGTTGGGGAGTATATGCAGCGGAATATTGGTGTTGAATGCCCTCCCCACTTAGGAAATCATCCATAGTGTAATTCTTGAACTCCGTACCATTGTCACTTCTAATTGCCAAAATCTTGGAGTCATATTGGCGTTGAACTAGGGTTGCAAAGTCAATGAATATCTTTTGAGTTTCACTCTTCTTCTTGATGTAGAAAGTCCAACAATATCTTGAATAATCATCCACAATCACCAAACAATATTTCTTGCCACCAAGACTATCATATGTGGGAGGCCCAAAAAGATCCATATGAAGGAGCTCCAAAGGCCTCTTAGTGGAGATAATGGTCTTCTTGGGGTGATTCTTTCATGCATCTTTCCGGCTATGCAAGCACTACAAGGACGATCTTTGGAAAAATTAACATCGGTTAGTCCTACCACGTGTCCACCCTTTACAAGAGTTTGTAAATTTCTCATACCGACATGGCCAAGTCGGCGATGCCAAAGCCACCCCTTGTCGCCTTTAGCCATTAAACATGTAGCGATTTGAGTGGTCTCTTTTGAGAAATCAACCACATACAAACCGTTTTCACGAAATCCAACAAAGGCGACATTGAGTGTTTGAGTGAAAAGGATGGTCACGTGGTATTTATTAAAAATAACGGTGTAACCGGCATTGCATAATTGACCAACGGAAAGTAAATTGTATGAAAGAGATTCACAAGGAGGACCTTCTCAATGGATAACTCCGGAGTGATCACCACTTACCAACTCCCACTACCTTGAGTCTTGCATTGTTGCCAACGGTGACATGAGAGAATGAGAGTAGTTGTTTCAATAAGTCCTTTACTAGTTCTTTGCTTCCGGTCATATGGGATGAGCATCCACTATCAATGAGCCATGAAGATCCACCGGAAGAGAAACCCTACAATAATCAAGTCTTTGATTTAGGTACCCATTTTGGAATGGGTCCTCTTTTGTTAGTCACAAGGGTCTTTGGAACCCAAATAGCATAGTGATAATCATCTCCATATGAAGAGCCAACATATTTAGCAAAAACACAACCATTTGTAGATTTCAAAAGAACATATGAGGGGTTGTATTTTCCCGCAAAGTTATTGTGAGTGGCATTGCCCCTAGTGACATTACCACTCCCAATAGAGTTGTCATTTGCTTTGGCTAACTCCCCCTCCTTCACAAAAACAATATCTTTGGAAGGGGGAGTCGCCTTCTTCTTCTTGTTGTTGACCTTCTTAGAGTTGGGTGTGAACCCAATTCCTTCTTTGCCAACCACTCCCTTTTGATTGCTCAAAAGATCATTGAGGTTCTTTTCCCCTTGGATACAAGTGGCTAGGCCCTTCTCAAGTTGGGCCTTCAACCTAGTGTTTTCCTCAATAAGAGATGCCTTGACACATAAAGGGTTAGTGGAACAAGCATTTGCATCTTTATCATTATGAGAAGTGGTGAAGCTAGCATAGATAAATTGAGCTTGTAGTTTGGCATATGACTCCTTGAGTGTAGTGAGCTCACTTGAGGTCACCTTGTGGGTTTCCCTAAGTTGCTCAAAACCCTCAAAGAGCTTGTTATGACTCACTACAAGTTCCTCATTTTTACTTTTTAGATCAATAGCAATTTGAATAGAGGTTTCACGAGTTTCTTTTGCCTTGGAAAGATCCATGGCATGTGTCTCCTCAAGTTGCTCACGGAGCAATTGTTCCTCAACAAGTTGATCTTCTAGCTCACCAATTTTGTCGGCATGATCACATGCATGCCCTTCGAGCTCACAAATCCTAACATCCTTCTCATTAAGAAGATGCTTGGCTTCTCCATATTGATACATGAGGGCCTCAACCATTTTCTTGGTTGGACCTTGGAGCTTGCTAATGAAGATAGAAATTTTATCCTCTTCTTCAATTTTCCCTACATCCTCAACACAATCCAATAGTGATGGGTTAGAGGAGATAGTAATTTTTGGTGGGGAATTCACCTTTGTTTCCTTGGCCATGAGGCACATAGGCTTGGAGATCTTGTCGTCGTTTGGAGATGAGAAGAGGTTGGCCAATGATGGAGGAAGGGTGCCCATTGCAAGAGCCGCCATTCCTACTTCTTCACTTGGTTCTTTATCCTCCTCACCTCCGGACTCGTATTCCTCTTGATGGGATGCCACAAGAGCCTTTTGAGGTGATCTCTTCATGTAGGTAGGCTTGGGGTGGTACTTGTTCTTCTTTAGAATGAGTTGACCACCATTATCCTCTCTTCTTTCATAGGGGCAATCCTTCACAAGATGAGTGTCCTTTCCACAATTGAAGCACATTCTTTTTATTGGTGGAGGGTTGACGCTCTTGTTCTTCTTGTTCCAAAACCGGGTGGCGGCAAGTGCAAGAACTTCATTGAGCTCACCCTCCAAGTCTTCTTCACCTTCATAGACCGGGCTTTCTTCATATCTTGGATGGTCTACCACACGAGCCTTCAAAGCAAGAGTCTTTGGGCCACGGACTTGGTTGAAAGACTTGGATGTGGACTTCAATGTATCATAGTGACAAATTGAGCCAAGATGTCATTGGGAGTCATTGTTGTGTAATCCGCTCTTGCATGGAGGTTCATCACCATAGTTTCACTATATGGCATAATTGCTTGAAGGAACTTGGCCTTGACCCATTCATCATCCATATCCTTCTTTCCATTTTCCCTACATGTCACCACAAGCTTGTAGAGTCTTCGGTAAAGTTCGGTCGGAGTCTCTTCGTCTAGCATGATGAAGTTGTCAACTTGATGTTGAAGGACGGCCGCATTGGAGCGTTGAATGCCCTCATTTCCTTCATACACGGTTTCAAGATAGAGCCAAGCCTCATTGCAAGTTTTGAGATTCCGCACATGATCTTCATCATTTGCGGTCATAGCACTCTCAAGAATGTACTTGGCATTTGCATCAAGTTGCTCATCAATCTCTTCTTGCTTGGTCAAGTTGTTGGGATCAACTGGGTTGAAACCATGTAGAACCACCCTCCAAAGATGCACCGATGAGCTGCGAAAATAAGACTCCATAGATTTCTTCCAAGTGAAATAACGAGTATTATCAAGCTTAGGAGGGGGTCTACCAAGGTTGGTTATATGAGGTTGAGTGAGTGAAACTTGAGTGAGATAAGAGCTAGGTGGAGCAAAGTTAAGAGAAGGCTTCTCATTAGGTTTATCATTTTTATCCTTGTCACTAGCACCCTTAATAGGGCTAGCGGATGATGAGGAGCCATTTTGATTAGATACCCGAGTATACACCTCATCCACCATTTTGCCTTTCATGAACCCAAAAAGTTCAATCATGGACTTCATGGTGATTGGGGCATCACCCTCGGGAGGGATTATTCCCGCTTCGATTAGTTCTCTATCAAGTTGTTCTCTATCAAATTTTTCTTGTTCCTTAGCAAGTCTTAACTCCTCATCTTTAGCACGTTGTACATCCTCCGCACTAGCCATCCTCCTCTTTAGGCGATTAAGCCCTTAATAAAGAGACCTTGCTCTGATACCAATTGAAAGGATCGAGTAGGTTGACTAGAGGGGGGGGGTGAATAGGCAACTACCAATTTTAATTTTCTTTTCAACAAGTTAAGGAATTGCTCAAATATAAGTTCTCTAGATATGCAACTAGGTGAACAATCCTATATGATGAGCAAGAAGCTAGCTAACAAGATATACTAAACAAGGTAAGCTAGCAATACAAGTAAAGGTATATATAAAAAGGATAAGCACACGGTGACACGGAGATGATTCCCGAAGTTCACTTCCCAATGGAAGCTACGTCTTCGTTGGAGCGGTGCGGGGTCACAAGTGATCCCCGAATAGCCGTGATATGGCACACCGTATCTCCTCCACTATATGATGCCCTCGAGGTCGGCAACAAACCTTTACAAGGATGAGGCACACTCCACAACCGAATTGGAGGCTCTCACCAATTCCCACGGCTTCCAAAGCCGCAAGAATCACAAGGCCGGGGCACGTCTCCACAACCGAATTGGAGGCTCCCGGCTAGTCCCCGCGGCTCCCAAAGCCACAAGAACGACCAACGACCGTCTCGGGTTCCAATGAACCCAAGATGCACAAGTTCCTCTAAGGAATGGATATGGAAATCAAATCGCTTTGGTGGAAGGGTAGATCTAGGTCAACTCTCCCAAGTCCTAGAAGGACAAGGTGTTTGAGTGGCTAGGGAGAGAGATCTACCAAGTTTAAGCTTGCAACAATGGTGGGGAGATATTTCTGGTCGTGGTGCCCTCTCCAATGTAGGAGAAGGCCTTTATATACTGCCCCCAGATTCTAGCCGTTGCAGACAGGTAAATCGGATAATCCGATTCAAGTCATCATCGGATTATCCGATGGAATCGGATAATCCGATCAGACAATCATCGGATAATCCGAACAGCGTCAGTGAAGATTTCTTTCAGTCCTTAGCAGAATTCCAGCGAAATCTTGATCATCGGATAATCCGATTATTTCCAACTCGGATAATCCGAACATCTTCAGTGTGACATTTCTTCTAGTCCTTAGCAGAATTCCAGCGAAATCTTGATCATCGGATAATCCGATATTTGCAACTCGGATAATCCGAACAACTTCAGTGTGAGATTTCTTCTAGTCCTTAGCAGAATTCCAGCGAAATCTGCGATCGGATAATCCGATATTTCAACATCGGATAATCCGGTTTACTTCAGCAACAAAACTGGCTCTTTTCAACTCCCTTTTTGGTTTCGATGCAAAGATGTTTTACACACTTAAAACCTGCATCACTTGATTCACATGTTAAATTGTCACTAGTGTTGTTGCCTAACACACAAAACACAAGGGATTAATAAATGTCCTTTCAAGGAGTATCAAATATTTTATGCAATCTCTATATGCTTTCAAAAACATAAAAGCTCTAGCACATGATTTAATCCCTGCTTCCCTCTGCGAAGGGCCTTTCTTTTACTTTTATGTTGAGTCAGTTTTCCTATTCTTTCTGTCTTCCACAAGCAAACACTAGTGTCAACTTTGTTACAACATGCGTTATATGCAATGTATTGGACTTGTTATACTACTTTGTGTTGACAATATCCATGAGATAAATATGTTGAAAGTTGAAGCAAATGCTGAAACTAAATTCTTCCTTTGTGTTGATTAAATACCTTTTATTAGAAACTATTGCTTTATGAGTTAACACTTATGCAAAACTGTTTGATACTTGTCTCGAAAGTACTATTCATGAAAACGTTTAGCTTGTGTGATTCATTGTTTACTCATTATCTATTTGGTAGCAAATTATAGACCATTGACTTGGATCAATTCATTCATTTACATGTGCCTTGCAATATTATATGATCAAGATTATGATAGTAGCATGTCACCTCAAAAATTATTTTGTTTTTATCGTTTACCTACTCGAGGACGAGTAGGAACTAAGCTTGGGGATGCTGATACGTCTCAAACGTATCTATAATTTTTGATGTTCCATGCTTGTTTTATACCAATTGCTACATGTTTTGCATCTACTTTATATCACTTTTATACATTTTTTGGGACTAACCTATTAACAAGATGCCGAAGTGCCAGTTCCTATTTTCTGCTGTTTTTGTATTCCAGAAAAGCTAGTCTGGAAATATTCTCGGAATTGGACGAAACTACACGGGGGTCCCTATTTTTCCAGAACACACCTGACGGAGCGAAGGAGCAGCAGAGGAGGGCCACCAGGAGGCCACACGCACCTAGGGCGCGGGCCCCCCTTCTGCCGCGCCCTAGGGTGGTGTGGGCCCCTCGGGGGTCCGCAGCCGCCGCCCTTTCGCCTACTTATTCCCCCCGGCGCGAAAACCCTAAGTAGCTGAGCAAATATCCACGAAAAGATCCAGAGACGCCGCCGTCATCAACCCTAGCTCGGGAGGGTTCAGAACCTCTTCCCGGCACCCTGCCGGAGAGGGGAATCGTCACCGGAGACTTCTACATCGCCATGCCTGCCTCCGGAGTGATGCGTGAGTAGTTCATCCTTGGACTACGGGTCCATAGCAGTAGCTAGATGGTTGTCTCTCCACTTTGTGCCATCATGTTTAGATCTTGTGAGCTGCCTTACATGATCAAGATCATATTATTGTAATGCTACATGTTGTGTTTGCTGGGATCCGATGAATATTGAATATTATGTCAAGTTGATTATCAATCTATCTTATATGTTATTTAAGATCTTGCATGCTTTCCGTTACTCGTAGATGCTTTAGCCAAGTAGATGCTTATAACTCCAAGAGAGAGTATTTATGCTAGATAGTGGGTTCATGTCTCCGTTTAACCTGGGACAGTGACAGAAAGTTCTAAGGTTGTGGATGTGCTGTTGCCACTAGGGATAACCTAACGATGCTATGTCCACGGGCATATGTGTTTGTTTACATTACGCACTTTACTTAATGCAATTATCCGTTGCTTGCAACTTAATACCAACGGGGGACTCGGATGACAACCCGGCGGTGGATTATTAGTCATAGATGCTGTTGGATAACGGTCTATGTATCATATCGTAATGCACAATTAAATATCATAGTAGTCAACATGTCATGTATATGCATTGTCATGCGCTCACTATTCGTCGATTGCCCAGCTGTAATTTGTTCACCCAACATGTTAGTTATCTTTTATGGAGAGACACCACTAGTGAACTGTGGACCCCGGTCCATTCTTTTACACTGATTAAACAACCACAAACTGCAAACTGTTCCTTTTTCATTCTCTGCAATTTAATACTCATTTTCCACACCATACGTTTAATCCTTTGTTTTCAGCAAGCCAGTGAGATTGACAACCTCACTGTTTCGTTGGGGCAAAGTAGTTTGATTGTGTTGTGTGCAGATTCCACGTCAACAGTCCAGACTCCCTGCAACAGCTATTTTTCTGGCGCCGTTGACAACCATCTGAAGAGTTGCTGCTCCTACTGGTTCGATAATCTTGGTTTCTTTCTGAGGGAAAACTTGCTGCTGACTACATCATACCTTCCTCTTGGTGTCTCCCAACGAACGTGTGTTTCACGTCATCAGAGGTGGGGGCGGACCGCGGCGGCGAGGCGAGGGGAGCTCGGCGGCGACCGGAGCAGAGAGAGAGGCGTCTGCGGTGTCGTGTTCAGGGGCGGACCGGACCAGAGTTTTCAGGTGAAAAAGTTCAGGGGCGTTTTCGCAAAAAAACCATCGCGACCGGTAATTCGGGTCGGAGGGAGTACTAAGAAAATAAATAATACACAATGGAGAAAATAGTTTTCATTTAATTTATAAGAGATTATGCCCTCTGGAAGCCAACTTTCTCTTTCTTCATTGTCTGTTTTTCAACTAAGCAAAAATTCAACGAGAAGACCAACAACACCTTATTGTACATGACTTTAGTATAACAACAACGGTTAATATTAAGAGATAAAAATTAAGGATAAGATGATCCATTAATCACATGTTACACTTCAAGATAGATTTATGGTCTATTTAATCAATCTCAAAAATTTCTTCATTTCAAGATTCATGTATATTCAGAACATTATTCCCATATTTTTATAGTTACGTTAATGTGATATCTCACAGTCTTAAATATGGCGTACTCAAATATTTGCATCCATTTTTTCAAAATTTATATTTTAAAGAATAAATAGATTTATAACATTTCATATATTCCACAATTTATAAATCCAAATTTCACAATTTTGAACGCATTATAAAATTTCCTTTTAGAAAAATCTCTGACCAGTTTGATTGGCATTTTATAATTACGCTGAACGAAGATTTATTGATTTTTTTTACTACATCCACCATAATTAAAAAGTAAAATTGTGTTCCTGAGGTTGATCTTGCTTTGTTATTTTGTTTAATTACTAGCTAGCATTTAGGGGTTTGTTGCTTCTCAAGTTTTAGCTCACCCTTTTTCTAAAAAAGGTCACACAGAGCTGACTCTGTTACACGACCATAATTGTATCATAGTAGATGCGACACATCGATGCAAAAATAAAAACATTAATAAATTATCCCAGTTTTCCTTCATCCGTCTTCCCTCTTTGCCTTTCACTACAGGTAAAAATGCCACCAGACGACTTGGGAAAAACCGAGCACCGAGAGCAAAACGGGTCGGTAGGAAACCAGGTCACGGTCGAAGTTTTCCTACCTGGCGCTTGCGCCTCAAGGGCGTGTACCTGAGCAACGATTCCACGGCCAAAAGATTAGAGCTAGTTTGCTAGCCATCATTTCAGCCCAGAATCATGGAAATCAATCACGATTGCATACCCAACGTGTTTGGCTGCCACGAAATTGGAAGTGTCTCTTGGAATTCCATCTAATTTTTATAGTATGTTAATTGAGTCAATTTATGTCTCTAAACCTGTCATTCTTCTAAAATTCATTTCATTTCCTTTCTGCCAAATAAATGAATGAGGTGTGCCAAACGAGCTGACTGTTGTCTACTCTGCCAGTACATATAAACAGTCGGCAATTAAATAACAAAAGCGTAAATAGACCTTCGGAAAAGAACAAATATGTCTATATTCAATGAACTAAATTATCTGGTTGTTTTCCCGGCCCCGACTGAAAGACTCCTCTCTTTTTCCTCTTTATTACGTTGTACTCCTACTATCTGGTTGTTTATATTCAATGGACTAAATTTGTAAGGAGTGGTGGCCTTGTCCATTCCCACTGTAGTACTGAGTCTACCCCTATTCAGCTTGCTTTTCCATTTTCTCAAAATTTATTTTGCCTCTCCGTCTTGCTCTGGACATCCCTTGCTCTGGCCTTGTTCTGTTCCGTGGTGTACATGGCGTCGGCGGCGGGTGAGGGGAAGAGCCGGGTGCTGGTGATAGGCGGCACGGGCTACATCGGCAGGTTCGTCGTCGCCGCCAGCGCAGGCGAGGGCCACCCCACCGCCGTCCTCGTCCGCGACGCCGCGCCCACCGACCCAGCCAAGGCCGCTGTCCTCCAGGGCTTCCGAGATGCCGGCGTCACCCTTGTCAAGGTCAGCCGCCGTTCTCCTCTTTGTACCTCTTATTCAGTTCTGCTATTTCTTCCTGCTTTCCTGGAGTTGGTCCTGGTCCTAGCTATGATGCTGTCATTTTGGGTCCAACATAAAGATAAGAGATTCGCTGTATTGGTCCATGAAATCAGGATTTCTATTTTGGGGTGCACCAGTACTAAACAAAGTGGTGAACTTGATTTCTAATGTGGCACATCTATCAACAAGACTGAAATCAAGGAATGTGGGGTTTTAGAAAGAGAAAAATCTTAGAGATCTGTTAAGGCAATGAACCTTTTTCGTGCTGTTCTATTCGACCAACAGCCAAATCAGGTGATTTGAGCGAATTAAAGACTAGGTGATTCGAACCATTACTACTGTTGATCGTGTACATAAGTTATTCTTGAACAAATCTGCTAGGATCTTGAACATTCTTAGTCTTCCAAAAATATTAGTCACAAATGCACTCTATTATTACTAATTGACTTAATTGTGGTTTGCATCTTCACTGCACAATACGATTTCCTCATAGTCTAGTCTACTGGTCAACAAACTGTTCTGACAACCAACCCATGGTCTGTAGCAACAGAAGCTAATTTCATAACACAATCCATCTGTTGTATGACAAAAAAAAAAAGGTTTTCATTCCATAAGGCTTCAGGAAGCCAACAATTGACATCTACGAAAAAAACTACAATTTTAGCAAGGAAAACCGCCATGTCTGATTGTGTCAGCGCCCTGTTTTGATTACAGAAACAATCACCTCACAATATTTTATTGGACACTGATATATACGTAACTGTTATATTACCGTTGGATCATTAGGGTGATATATATAACCATGAGAGCCTGGTGGCAGCCATCAAATCGACAGATGTTGTGATCTCGGCTGTGGGTTACGCACAGCTACCAGATCAAACTCTCATTATCACGGCAATTAAGGAAGCTGGGAGTATAAAGGTAACTTCCAATGTCCAAATCATCAGTATCAAGTTATTTTTCGTGCGCACTTTATGGCTTACTCTGAATGCTTAAACTGATGGTATAGGTCAAATTTATATGTTATTGAAGAGTAGGCAGTACTGATATGTACAATCGCTTCTAACTCTATCAAGCTGCGCATCCATCAAGCCTCATTATGTAAAATAATTCGTACATTTCATTTGCTTATTTTTTTTCTGATGATGACACTATTCATTTTGGTACTAAGTAACTAGTTTGACAACTTATGATATTCCCTGCCTTCCACAGTTCCACTCCAGGTGGACAAGAAAGTCGCTGAAATTGAATGGCATTGTTTGTGGTTATTTTGATCAACCATGTTGGATGTGCCTGTTTTTATATCTGATTAGACTGATACCATGATTTTCTAATGTAATTTTTTTTGTGACGAGCTCTATGCAGAGATTCATTCCGTCAGAGTTTGGTAATGATGTGGATCATGTACATGCGGTTGAGCCTGCAAAGTCAGTATTTGGTGTGAAAGCTCGTATAAGGCGTGCCATCGAGGCTGAGGGCATCCCCTATACATATGTCTCTTCCAACTTCTTCGCTGGTCGTTTTCTGCCAAGCCTTGCACAGATTGGGGTCCCTGCACCCCCAACTGACAAGGTTCTAATTTTAGGTGATGGGAATGTAAAAGGTAATTCTGATCATGATGCCCTTACTTATTGTATATTTTTACTACATAGAGAGGAATATCTATTTTAAAGAAGGGATTTAAATCAAACAAGAAATGATAATATGTCTGCACTTTTATGTGTATATTGTCCACAATAGGAGTATTCGCCGCAGAGGAGGATGTGGGCACATACACTATTAAAGCTGTAGATGATCCAAGAACCCTGAATAAGATCCTGTATCTGAGGCCACCAAGCAACATTTTGTCCCATAACGAGCTTGTCTCGCTCTGGGAGAAGAAAGTTGCGAAGACAATTGAGAGGGTGTACATCCAGAAGAAGAAGTCCTGAAGAAGATTCAAGGTCATAGTAAAGGCACTTTTGTCACTTGGAAGACTAGTTGCCTTCCATAATTATTGTTTGTGTTTCTTCCTAAACAATGGTTGTTCCATTTTTTCCTGATTTTGCTCTGTTGGATATGTTTCAGAGTCTCCAGTGCCGATAAAAGTAGCGCTGGCAATCAGCCACTCTGTCTGGGTGAAGGGGGACCACACTAACTTTGAGATTGACCCATCATTTGGTGTTGAAGCCACTGATCTTTACCCCGATGTCCGATACATTACGGTGGATGAATACCTAAACAGGCTCCTTTGAACTTCTAAATCCTATTGGCACCATTATTCATATGCTTAGAATAAATGTTGGAGGTTATCTATTGTTATCAGAATGCCACGTGAATAATGTAATCAGAATGTGTGAGAATTTGTGAGCTGCGAGGAATGCATACCATGCTGGATTGCTGGCTAGGCATTGCCTTGAGCTTAGCCCTCTGTAAAGTACAACAGAATAGATCTGGAAAAACATGGCTTGGTGGAACATGATATTATGGGGAAACTAAAGTTTGCAACTAGTTGCGCCGGCAACCCATTCCGCATGTCGCACTTCCAAGTTTTCAAAAAATGTGAAATAAATCATGGACATTGCTTATGTTGTTTATTGTGCATCCACAAATTTTCACCCAAAAATTTGACAATACGTGGCCGGCATAAAAAAGACAAATGAGCTGTGAATAGTACACGATACTATTCACTCGTGTCTTCTCTTTTTTGCACAGAACACATATGGTCATATTTTGGGATGAAAATTTATGAATGCCTGAGAAACAACATAACCAATGTTCATGATTTATTTCGCATTTTTTGGAAACTCGAAAATAGGACTTCCGATAATGGGGTGCGGGCGCAACTAGTTGCGGAATATTCGCTCTCGATATTATGGGAATCTAAAAAAAATAAGCTTATTGTACGCAACATGGAACCTGTTGTAAACAAGTTACTGTAATGCTTCAGTAATGGATGGTCACTGGTGGTTTTATTATTGTAACATCAAACAGTCTACGCCTATCTACACAAAGCGTTTCTTATTTAAAATAATATTAAATGTTGGTCTTTTCTTGCGACCGTAAATTGTGAGCACAGTTTGTTCCAAAAGTTAGAGATTTAACATCATTCAGCAATTTGCATATTTGTTCAAAAGTATCAACCGATGGAAAGGGCTAATGCAATGCAATATAAAGAGGGGCTACGAGCAATTTTTTTTTAATAGACTGCGAAAGGCAGGACTCAAACTTGAGACCCTGATATTACCATGTCATGCTTCATGTACTAGCCAACACAATCAAAAGTCCGAACTGATAGAAAGGCTAGTGAAGTCCACACTTTGAACATATGTATGAGTTCATTCCGCACAAGGGGCCTAATACTAGTTTAGGTATGAAGTGATTTATAGTGGAAATGGAACAAACTGGTGGACATGAAGAGATGAAGCTGGGTCAGAACTTGCACAAAAGGTTGGTGATAAGAAATAAAGATAACTACTGAATATTGACAAAATTGATATGGTTATAGAACAATCCTGTACTTGTTTGTGTATACTATTTAACATGGATTCCGACGCAGTCAATGCTAACATAAAACCATTCTAAAATTCATAATCTCTATCAAATTACCAGTTATCCAGTGTGTTTGAACTACACGAGTTTATCAACATTGTAACAAACTTGAAATTTGAACATTTGGAGAGTCCGGAAAAGTCTCCCCTTTCGTTTTCTAAAAAATAATAATACAAGGGTGATGTGAGAGTCTAGACGTACCTATTTCATTTTGTTTTTGACACAAAAACAGTGGGGAAGGTCACTACTCTGTCATTTTTCATTTATAAAAATGGATATTTACAATGATATGGCAAGTCCAAAAATGGGAAATTACAAAGTATCTATCCATTGTTGCATGCCTTCCTTGAGGCTAGATTCTGCTCTGTGCATAACAATAGCAAATGATTCTTTGAAAAATCTGAAACATTCATGGATATCGAGGTTCTGGCCATCAAATATAATTTTGTTTATGTGATTCTATAAGCTCCAGTAACCTGTAATAAGGGACTCCTTGAAGCATGCAAAACTTGACCTTTGGTTCCTCAAGTAGAAGTCTATGATACTGAGATCATTGTTCCATTCTAAATTTAATTTCCACCAGAAGTTTTGACTAAAATCACATGAGAAAAATAGATGTTCCGTTGTTTCATTTGGGCAATCATGGCATAGAACACAAGCCTTTGAGTCAACATGAAAAAGTCTGGTCAGCGGATCTCTTGTGTTAAGTCTGTCAAGCAGCAATAACCAGAAAAAGAATTTATGTTTAGGAAGTGCTCTTGATTTCCAAATCCATTGGAATGGCTTTGGTGCAGTGGCAGCTGGTGCTAGTTTTTCATAAAATTTTGTGCATGAGTATTTCCCTTCCCCATCAAATACCCATTGGTCCGCAGTGTCCTTATTTTCGTGATTTTGAAGGATAAGGGAGAGTTCTACTGCAATGATGGATAATGGGAGGTGGAACTCATATATATCCTCTTCAGATAGTTCAATGATTTTTTTAAGCTGATGTCTTGGTTCTTGGAGAAAGAAAATACATGTGGAAATTCCTTGGTTCCATCCATTTATCTTTCTAGATTCTTATAGTTTCCCCTGAACTAGCTTTAACATTGGTTAGATCCATAAATTTGTCCCACAATGATAAGCAATCCTTCCACCAGAATAATCCACATGGTTTTTCAATTGTGGCAATTTGTTCTTATAATGTGATTTCCAAATTAATTGGACCCATGGGATATCTTCTTGATTCATGAATTTGAATAAGTTCTTCATCATGAGGGATGTATTTTGAATTCTTAAGGTTTTCACTCCAAGACCACCAGCTGATTTTGGCATGCAAACCTTCTCCCATTTAACTTAGCATTTACATTTTTTTAAATTATTTTCCTTTCCATAGGAAATTTGTACCTGCATTTTTAACATGATCCAGGAAATCAAGAGGCAACTTCATTGAGCACATTGCAAATTTTGTCATTGCAGAGATAACTTCTTTCACAAAAATTAATCTTCCATCATATGAGAGAGTAATAGCTACACAAGATAACCTTCTGTCAATTCTTTCCAGGATTTCAATTAGGTGTTCAATTCTTGGTTTAGTGGTCCCCATAGGTAAACCCAAGTATGGAAAAGGCAGAATCTCAGCTTTACATCCAAATACTTGAGCTAGTTCATTGAATCTTTCGAATGATAAATTAATTGGAATCATTGCTGATTTGATGTAATTGACCTTAAAATTATTTCAGTTGGCACAGAGAATTTCTGTAGAAGTGCTTTAAGATTAGTGAGGTGAGTAGGATCTGCCGACATGATTAATAGACTATCATATGCATATTGAATGATGGGAAAATCAAGCCCAAAAAAGTTTCTAGTGGAATATTTATCTCTCCATTGTGTCAAGCCTTACTAATAACATACTGAAGCAGCTCACCAGCCAAAATATACAAAATTCGAGAAACAGGATTTTTTTTTGACTGATGGCGTGTAGTTGACGGAAAAAATATTCTGCAGGAAGCTTCGTATCTTCCCCTACAACGGCGCCAGAAAGCACTCTTGATGGCCCTTCACGTAGTTACCTGCGTGAAAAGTAAATGGGTTAGGTTGAGACTCCAAGTGCAGAGTGTGTAGTAAGTGGAAGACGTGTTTTCCCCACGAGGGGTGACTCGAGGGTTTAATATCGAACTCTCGGGGAATCAGTAGTGAAGATTTATCTTTCCTATCCTTCTTTTGGTTACCTACAAAACAAAGTAAATGTTTTGGTCCTCAACCTCACCTAGTGGTTGTCAAGCACAAGGTGTGAGAATGATATCAAGATAATATGCAATGCAAACAAGAAATAAATATGCAATGGTGGTAAATAAATATGCAAGGATGGTGGTAGCAATGATAAATGATATTTTTGGGTTTTATATGATGAATGCAAGATGTAAAAGTGTTTTTGTATTTTCGGATTTTTAAATGGCAGAAAATGGAAAAGTGGTAAAAGTGGTTGGAAAGGTGTTTCTTATGATTAAAAATGGACCGGGGTTCATGGTTTCACAAATGCACTCTCTCTTTAATAAAGTGGTAGACAATGGAACACTAGAGTTGACATATGAGATTGCAACACAACAGTTTAATGACAAGTTATAATTATATGGGCATCACGTCCTAACATAGAGACCTTTTGGTTATTAGTCTCTCTTATACTCCACCAAGATGCGAACTAAATCATAACACCTCAGTAATTAAGATAACTCAGAGTATAGCAATAAGTATCATGACATGAAGTTAAAATAAGAACATGCTAGATCTAGTCATGGAGTAGTGGCAATGGTCACACCCACATCTCCGGTAGCATGGTATTTCTTTTTATCCCTAGTGAGGCAACAAAGTAAGGTAAAACACCCAAGTGGATCGCAGAACTTTCTCTCACGTTCACTGCACTAGCCCCCCCGTTACTCCAACTAATGCACACGTTCCCCCTCACACGCTCTCATAAACATGCTTGATCATGACAAGTAAATAAGAACGGGGTACATAATATGCATCTACTTTCATAACTGAAACAAAACCATTGCAATCTCAAACATATATTAACTCATAAAAAGATCCACCACAAAGGTATTACATAGATGACCGTAATCATGTTCAGCAGCTCATACGGTACTAATTAGTGAAGCTCGAGAGAGAGAGATACATAAGTTACTTCCACAAACCCATAGTCCAGAGGTGGACTACTCCCTCTTCATCATGGAGACGGTGGAGAAGTCGTTGGAGAAGATGGAGACCACCGGCAGCGCCCCGCCGGAGTTTTCCCCCTCCAATCTGCAGCTCCAGGTCTCTGTTTCGGTGTTTCTGTGTTTCTGCGGCGCTCCTTCCAGAGAACGTCGGGGGACTATTTTTATAGGCGTTTTAGGTCAAAACGGAGTCGGTGGAGGAAAGATCGACGGCAACGGAGCTCGAGGCCCAAAAGGGGGGTCCCACGCGGCCAGGTACAGGGCCGCGTGGGCCCACCTATTTGGCCCTCGGGCTCCGCTTGTTTGCTTCCTTCGCTCCCACGCTTTGTTCCTTCCAAAAATGATGCTCGTAAATTTCCAGGTCATTTGGACGTCGTTTGGGTCCCTGAAACATTAAAATATAGAAATAGGGTTTTCTGCCTGCGCAGGGTTAATTCCATAAAAAATAGGAAACATATCAAATATTCCCAAAATCATTATAAAACAGTGATATAACCCTTATATGATGCAAATATGACTGGAATATAAGTAAAATAATGCAAAGTTCATGTATGCATTTTACATGCATCAACATCCCCAAGCTTAACCTATACTCGTCCTCGAGTATGAAGGTGATAAAACTAACATGGACTTTGCAATTTAATACTATCAATGGATATCAAAGATGATTACTATTGCTACATAGAGTCAAATGGTTCATTCTTAAAAGGAGTAGCAATATGCAAGATAGTTTATGAAGTGATATCAAGTATTCAATGCAAGGATGTTCAATGATAATTCACAAAGTGTAACATAAGAGAAGAAGTACTATGGACCACATGTATGCATAATAATAAGTAAGAACATCCTACAATGGTCATAGAGTATTGATGAAAATCTGAATATAAAAGGTGGACACTTTGGAAAGATATATATATGAGTAGAGGTAAAGCATGAATAAATTTCATCTAACTTCTGAACTTCTCTACTTAAGTCAATGATTGTAATATGGTAATCCTTGGTGTCAAGCTCTCATTCCCCTATCATAGCATCTTGAATGATTAAGTTTAAAGTGAAAGCAATATGAGTAGTGTGCTTGACAAAGTACAGGTTGAAAGTCTCATGCCCCTTGAATACAAGTACCTACTCCATGTGTTACTCAACTTGGAAAACAAAGCAAGTTCAAGTTAAATATCATTGTAAGTAATAATAGTATCATTAAGAGCGTCAACTGGGGTACCTCTTGTCCCAGGATATGGAACAAGCCCATATCAAAATGACAAGACAAACAAACACAATGAACAATCTCAACACCCTTTTTATTTACCATTGGATAGCTTTTTATTGTAAGGTGTATCACAGAAGGTTCACCATAGCATGTAAGTAAATTTCCACCATGAATGATGCATGGCTTAGATTAGCGGCCCAGGCGTCTCTCTAACCATTTATACAAACTCATTTAAACTCACTTCATTTCCCATTTATTTCACCCATGGTAAGCATCCATAAACAAAAGTACATGATATCAACTAAATGAGATGAGTGCAATGTTGAAAGCTTGCCATGTGACAGCACATATGAGCTAACTCTCAACCAAAGACATTTGTCAAGTCCACAACATCATAATTTTAATCACAATGGGTCATTTTTATTTATGCAATGAAAGTAAAGTGTGCATCAAGTTCGAGAGAGCTATATAACCAACTTTTCCCACAACAATTAACAACATAAGCATTTTCATTCAGAGGTATAGATAACACAAATATCATGATAAACATACTCGGAATAGCATAAAGCTAATAGGTAGATATGGTGGACTCACTGGAAAAACTTTGGTTGAAGGTGTTGGAAACAAGTTTTTGCTTGTTGGAATTTTTGGGCTAGCAAGAGGGAGAAAGTTGACCATCTAAATGCATGCATGAGTGTCCATAGAACTAACTAATCCATGTTAAAACAAGGTAAATAACATTTAGCATCAAAACATGAATAAAAGATAGCTCTTGATAAAATATTTGCAAATTATTACTCATTAACAAGCTCATGAATCATGCAATTATATGTATCTTTTAAAATTAACTCAACATCCCTTTTCCCAATCTTATAATAGCATCCAACATAATTCAACCCAAATTTCCAGTAGCTCTCTCATATATAAATGATAGTGTGGTGGTCTCACAAAATAAAAATCTAACCTAAACAAACAAAAAGACGCTCCAAGTTTATGCGATAAAGTGTTTCGATCGAAAAACAGAAGTTAGACGTGTGCAAACCGAGAGTGTGTAGGTCCAGTGGGGTTGTCTTCACATCCCCAAGCTTATGGTCTTCACCATCCTTGGATAGCTCTTGGTGCATCTCCTCTAATCCCTGTGAAAAAACTTCAAAACACCGTTTCTCCCATTTCTTTTTCTGTGGGGCACATTAGTAGTGATAAACAAATAGATTTCTTGCTGCATATAATCCTTAGACAAAAATTCATATGAATGTCCAGAAAGTGTATAATGTTGTATGCCTACTCATAAACTCAATTGGATCAAAAAGATTCAAGTTAAAAGTTCTAAGCATGCATCAAACAAAATGGGACAGAATCTGTCCAGAAAAACAGCAGCAGCTAAACGTATTTTTCTACCCTACTTAACTTTGTCGGAAAATTCCGAAAAATTCATGCATACAGAGGATGAAAAGTTACTACAGTTTAAATATGAGCTCATTCGGAGTTACAGAATAAGAATTAAAAATCATACCGTGCACAGATTCGTGCAGGAATAATATCTCCGAACGCTATAAGCAACTTTTCAACCAAAATGAGTAAAACTTGGCACTTTATTAAAAATTCCAGAAACTAAACTAAACACTAAGTCTCTTGTTACAGCAAGAGGACACAAAGAAAATCACAAATAAAAACAACCGGGTTGCCTCCCGTAAAGCGCTTTCTTTATAGCCATATAGCTAGGCTTCTTACTTGATGTTTATTGTGGACGAAGCTCATGAGGGAGCTTGAATGATGTGCCCTCTTCCTTGGGAAGTGTTCCATGCACTTCTTGTGTGGAAACTGAAACTTCACATTCCCTTCTTTTGAATCAATGATAGCACCTGTAGTACGAAGAAAAGGTCTTCCAAGAATAATTGGACTAGAGGTTTTATTCCCCATATCCATGATTAGAAAATCAACAGGCACAAATGTCATATGTAACTCTACCATAACATCACTTACTTTTCCTAAAGCATGTTTAATGGAATCATCAGCAAGTGCAAGTTCAATAGAGCATTTTTCAAGATTTTTCAATTCAAGTACTTCATATAGTTCTTTAGATAAAACAGAGACACTAGATCCTAGATCAAGTATAGCATGGTGTGTCTCTTTTCCAATGGTTACTAGGACTTTGGGAATCCATACATCCCCAAGCTTAGGTGGTATCATAGCCTCTTGGTTGTACCTAGCAATCTTTTCTTTTAAGACATGATTAGCAATATAAGAACCAAAACCAGCTTGGTTACATTAATGGAAGGATCACTTGCAAATTTTTGTAAGATAGATATTAATTCATGCAAGCTACAATTCTCTAAGTCAAGCAATGGTTCCTTTACTTCACTAAGCATTTTAACTTCTTCAACTTTCTTTTCTAACTCAATCAACATAAGAGATTCATCATGTTCAGTTTCGTTAACTTCTTCTTTTAATCCAACAAGTTGAGACATAAATGGCAACAAATATTCAGGATAGTTCAATAATTCATTAAGAGTTTCCTCCAAAGTAAGAGGAACATTTTCAGCAATATTAATAGAATTCATTCCAACCACAGGTGGTGCTTGTGGTTTCCCTGCAGACATACTCAATAAAGTGGCTTGGTTATCAGCTAGTTTTGACAAGGCTTTGTCTAGTCCTGCAGTTTGGAGTTGTAAGCCTTTAATATCAGAACTAATAGAAGCAACAGACTTATTCAACTCTTGTATCATGGTATTATGACTAGCAACTTGTTCCATAAGAATTTTATTAGCCTCAAAATTATCATTACGTGGTGGCATAGGCTTCCAATTATCACTAGCATTAGGATATGGAATAGAAGGACGGTTGTTGGGAACATATGGGGGTTTATTATAAGAGTTATAATTGTTGTTACCATACCCATTATTACCATAGTTCCTAATGAAGTTGACATCAATATTTTCAGGATTATTACCAACTAGTTCTTGCAAAGGCACATTTTCAATATTTTGTTTATTAATGAAAGCAAGAATAGTATCCATTTTAGATGACAAATCATTTGTTTCTTCTATGGAGTTCACTTTCTTAGAAGGATTAGGTGCTCTATCAGTATGCCATTGACTATAGTTTTGCAAAATACTTTCCAATATGTTCTTAGCTTCTACTATAGTTTTTCCCATAAAAGCACCTCCAGCAGCAGAATCAAGAATATTTCTAGACATGTAATTTAGACCATTGTAAAAAGAGTGTATATGGTCCATTCGTTGACCCCATGTGATGGACAAGTTCTAAGCATAAGTTTAATCCTATCCCAAGCCATAGCAACATGTTCATTTTCATTTTGCCTAAAAGAAAGAATGTTGTTTCTATTTTGCAAAATTTTAACAGGGGATAGTATTTCTTAATGAAAGCTTCTTTTAAATCATCCCAAGTTTTAATGCTATCAATAGGTAATGAATGCAGCCACTCTTTAGCTTTTCCTCTAAGTGAGAAAGGAAATAACTTCAGTTTTAGAATATCACTTTCCACATTTTTAAATTTCTGCATGTCACATATTTCAACAAAATCATGAAGATGCATAGAGGCATCCTCCATAGCACTACCGCCAAATTGTTCCCTAGTTATCAAGTTCAACAAACTAGGACTTACTTCATAACTCTCAGCATTTATCTTAGGTGTGGCAATGGGCCTAGCAATAAATTGATCATTTGGAGTGTTTGTGTAATCACACAACTTAGTTCTTTCTCCCATTTTAGCAAGTTTTTATGTGTTTTTTAATTTTTTATGCAAAACTGAAAATAAATATGCAAGACAATGAAAAAACAAGATAAATTGCTTTGAAGGTAAAGATGGATAAGATGATGCTCACGTAGGTGCAACCTCCCAAGCTTAGGTGTTAGCACAAGTTGGTGATGAAGTTGACTTGGTGAGATATCCTTGGATAAACCCGCACCAGAAAACAGAGCTAGTGCAGGGACCCTTGGATAAACCTTTCAGCAATGATTCCCCGGCAACGGCGCCAGAAAACAGTCTTGATGGCGTGTAGTTGATGAAAAAATATTCTGCAGGAAGCTTCGTATCTTCCCCTACAACGGCGCCAGAAAGCACTCTTGATGGCCCTTCACGTAGTTACCTGCGTGAAAAGTAAATGGGTTAGGTTGAGACTCCAAGTGCAAAGTGTGTAGTAAGTGGAAGACGTGTTTTCCCCACGAGGGGTGACTCGAGGGTTTAATATCGAACTCTCGGAGAATCAGTAGTGAAGATTTATCTTTCCTATCCTTCTTTTGGTTACCTACAAAACAAAGTAAATGTTTTGGTCCTCAACCTCACCTAGTGGTTGTCAAGCACAAGGTGTGAGAATGATATCAAGATAATATGCAATGCAAACAAGAATATAAATGCAATGGTGGTAAATAAATATGCAAGGATGGTGGTAGCAATGATAAATGATATTTTTGGGTTTTATATGATGAATGCAAGATGTAAAAGTGTTTTCGTATTTTCGGATTTTTAAATGGCAGAAAATGGTAAATGGGTAAAAGTGGTTGGAAAAGTGTTTCTTATGATTAAAAATGGACCGGGGTTCATGGTTTCACAAATGCACTCTCTCTTTAATAAAGTGGTAGACAATGGAACACTAGAGTTGACATATGAGATTGCAACACAACAGTTTAATGACAAGTTATAATTATATGGGCATCACGTCTTAACATAGAGACCTTTTGGTTATTAGTCTCTCTTATACTCCACCAAGATGCGAACTAAATCATAACACCTCAGTAATTAAGATAACTCAGAGTATAGCAATAAGTATCATGACATGAAGTTAAAATAAGAACATGCTAGATCTAGTCATGGAGTAGTGGCAATGGTCACACCCACATCTCCGGTAGCATGGTACAAAACGGAGTCGGTGGAGGAAAGATCGACGGCAGCGGAGCTCCGAGGCCAAAAGGAGGGGCCCCACGCGGCCAGGTACAGGGGCCGCGTGGGCCCACCTATTTTGGCCCTCGGTCCTCCTCTTGTTTGCTTCCTTCGCTCCCACGCTTTGTTCCTTCCAAAAAATGATGCTCGTAAATTTCCAAGTCATTTGGACGTCGTTTGGGTCCCAGAAACATTAAAATATAGAAATAGGGTTTTCTGCCTGCGCAGGGTTAATTCCATAAAAAATAGGAAACATATCAAATATTCCCAAAATCATTATAAAACAGTGATATAACCCTTATATGATGCAAATATGACTGGAATATAAGTAAAAATAATGCAAAGTTCATGTATGCATTTTACATGCATCATTGACAGAGTCGAGAAAGAGGATCTCCTTGCCTAACTCCTCTTATGCATTTGATATTCCAGGAACTCCATTTAATATCACTGAGGTTGAGGCATTGTAGAGAATTATTATTATCTATCCAAATACCAAATGTTCTAACATATCGAAAATTACAGAATTTCTACTTATCAAAGGCCTTTTCAAAATCCAACTTGAGAATTATGATCTCCTTTTATGATTTATGGTATAGATGGAGATATTTAAATGTCCAGACCAAACAGTCATGAATTGATTTAGACTTAATGAATCCATATTGGTTTGTGTGAACTAGTGGAATAATAATTTTTTGGAGCCTATTTGCAACAATTTTGTCAGGAATTTTAGAGCTATACTGACCAAGGAAATAGGTCTGAAGTCATTGACATTACCTATTTCACTTATCTATTTAACACAGTTCAACTAGTTTTGGAGAGCCTCTTTGGTTAACAAGATTAAAAAAACATATAGTATGTATAACCTAGGTATTGATGTCATAGCATGTGAATCATGAGATTGAAAGAGCATAAATGCATAGTGAAAATTAATTGCTTGCACCACACAGAAACATAGGAATAAAGATATCGTCCATAGTTCTCATAGAACCAAAGGAAAAAATCATGAGGTTGGACTCGATCAATGTTTTCCTCTAAAATACATGCAAAATTTGAAATCGTGCTCAATCCTACCAATCAGACAGATTCTATAAGAATACTTTTAAAGAGCCGACAAACCCACCAGTCATGGTAAAACTTTGAATAAAACAGCCTAAAAAGATGCCACAGTTTAGGGTTTCTACGCTTCATAAGATTTTACTAGGGAACTTAGCGCGGCAATGTCGCGCCTGTGTAGTAAATAAAATTTAAATTTGGTAACGTGCGCATTTAGAAATTGTGTAGGTTTGGAAATTATTGAAATTCGGAAAAGTTTGCGTTTTAAAATTGTTTAGATTTTGAAAATTGTTCAAGTTGGGGTGTTTTTCAGATTCGACTTCTTTTTACTTTTGCGAAATGGTCAGAGTTGGAAGATATTTAAAAGTTTAAAATATCTAAAATTGAAATTTGATCATACGCCATAAATAGTCAGCATTTTTTTGTGTTTATTTCGATATATTTTTCATAATTTGTTGATGGATATAGTTTAAGTTACTGATTTTGCAGTATTGAGTAGATTTTGAAAATTGTATAAATACCCTAAAACAATATATATAAAGTGTTTTAAATTGTTTGAAACATGTTCTATTTCAAATTTTGTTTGTTGATTCAATTATGTTTATTTGGAAAATAAGTTTGAAATAGCTATTTTCAATATTTACATTTGTGGTATTCATATTTGATATTTTAAAGCCGATTTTCTAGCAAATTGTAATGTTCAAATGTGTTGCAATTATGGTTTTTATGAGCTTTTTGAAATATGTTATCGTATTTCCAAATATTTAGCAAATTGAAACTTGGGAATGCTGATATATTTTAGAGTTTTTTTAAAAAACAATTTGAAGCAGTTTGGATTGTTAAAATTTGTGACATTTTTTTGTGGGCATTTTGATGTATTTTAGTGTTTTTTTGAAATATAGTACTTTAGCAAATGGAATTGTTCAAATGAGTTTGTATTTAAAGAGTATCTCCAATTTTTTAGCAAATTTGGTGGAATTCAATTTTGGAAATGTCGATATGTAAAAGTTGTAAAGATTTGAGCACGGCAAATGCCGCGCCTGTGTGTTAAAATTCAAATTTGAAGATGTCTTCATTCTAAAATTGTTTAAGTTTGGAAATTATTGGAATTTGAAAAAGTTGTCGTTTTTAAACTAGTCGGATTTTTAGAGGTTGCTCAAATTTGGAAATTGTTGTAATTTAAAAAAAAATTACGTTTCAGGAACGTTTAGATTTTAAAAATAGGTTAAATTGGAAATGTATTAAAGTTTGAATTTTGTTCACGGTTGCCTGTGTGTTAAAATTTGAATTTGAAGATGTCGGCATTCTAAAATTGTTTATGTTTGGAAATTATTGGAATTCAAAAAAGTTGTCATTTTAAAAATGGTCGGAATTTAGAGGTTGCTCAAATTTGGAAATTGTTGTAATTCAAAAAAAAAATGTTTTAGGAACGTTTAGATTTAAAAAATTGGTTAAATTGGAAATGTATTAAGGTTTGAATTATGTTAATGTTCGTAAGATGATCAGGTTTAAAAGAATTTTAAAATTTTGAAGTACAGAAATTTGGATGTTGAATTAGAATGGTTCAGTATGGTTGTAATTCATTTTTTTAAATCGTCCACTTCAGTAAAAGTTAAAATTTGTAAATTTACAGGAATTTTTAAAAAGTTTGCGTTTCAAAAAATGTTTGTACTTTAAAATTGGGCAAATTGGGAAAGTTTAACGATTTGAATTGTTTGCACGTTTTTAATGGTTAGATTCGAAAGAATGCTTAAATTTTAGAAGACTCAAATTTGAAATTTGGATCTAAATGCTCTAATATGTTTTGTGTTTGTTTGTTACAAATTTATCCAAATTTTGGCAATACAAAATAGTCAAGCATTTTTTTGCCCCTGTCATAAATAGTTTTATTTTTTTCTAGTCATTTTGATATATTTTTTTATATTTTTACGATGGTTATGTGTAAAACTGTTTGCATTTTCTGTTTCTGGTTTAAAAAATATGAAATCTGACATGTTGGGCCCACCGTGACGTCGGCGTGACGTCAGCAAGGGGAGGGCCTCCCACGGCGACGACGGCGAGGTCTACAGCGGCGGCGCACCACCGCGTTCTGGGACGCGCGCGTGGGCGCTGCGGTTGCGCGCGGAACCGGGGTGGTCGTAGGCGGCGGCGCCGCTGCGTCTGGGTCGTCGGAGCGGCGCCGGCGGCCACCAAACGCGGCGGACGCGGCAAACCCAGGTCGGCGGCGATTCCGGCGCGAGTTGTGCGAGCCAGCAGCCGATCTGCGGGGAGGAAGGAGAGGGCGTGGCGGCGGAGCTCTCCGTGCGGTCGGATTCGTGCGGGGAGGAGCGTGGCGGGCGCGCGCCGCGTCGGCGGCGCCGGGGAGCTCCGGGTCGCGCGGGGAGAGAGAAGAGGGGGAGCGAGTTGTGTGGATGATTTTTCACGGAGTCCCCTGGCATTTCCGAAATTTGCGAAACAGTCCTTTGCGGGGGGTTTCCTGTAAAATTTTGCTTCAAAAGTCGTGCGGGAGGGGTGACCGGCTGGTCACCGGCGCGACCGGCCAGTGACCGGGCGACGTGTCAGCTTCCTATTGGTAGAAATTCGCTCGCATTGTAGATGTGAACAGTACAGCGCGCGGGGGAGGACGTGGCCGTATCTTGGCCGTCGGATGGCGCGGATCGAACGGCTGAGAAATTCGGGCGACGTGGGCAGTACGAAGCGGGGGTGAAGTTTTCCAGGCTTTATATATTGATCTATAAAAAAATTGGAAGATTGAAATCCTTAAGATTTTACCAAAACAATTGGTTTTGTTTACATGGTTGAATTCAATACGAAAATTTCTAAGGATATTTGCTTTGCACTAAATTTAAAAAATATTTTTTCATCCACTCGAACATGTTTAGAAGAATCATTTGCTCCTCACTGATGTAATGATTAATAAACTTTGGTCTCAATTGTGTAGAATTTAAGTGTACATACGCTTCAACCCCTGCATCTTTTCCCTGTTCATACGGTTTTCTGATCTCTACGGACCAAGTAGGCCTTGTCGTAGAGTTTAAGACTTCTAGATGTGCCCCTCAAGAGATGAATAATCTATTTACGAGTTTCAAATTTTTGATTAACATGAAATTAAGTGTATATACGAGCTAGCGGAGCTAAAATCATCCAACTTTACTAAATGTACCACACATGACCCCAAGTTCGACTCAAACACGCAGTGAAGTTCGATGCCTCGTTGGTGCCTTTCCTCCGAATCTAGACATGGTGCGTGGTTGGCGATTTTGCGTGACGAGTCTCAGTCTTGTGTGGGGCATGTGAAGGAAAGATGCTGAAATTAAAGGACGCTCAGCAGGGCGAATCGGTTGATTTCGTCAATTATAAGGAGCTTGCAAGAGAAGAACTCATACATGCCTCGTGCCATTACTGAAGAAGAGCCAGATTGACTAGTGTGAACGTTGTGATCCTTTGTGAAGCTAGGATTACACGTTTCGCGACCGAAGCCGTGTAATATTATTTGCTCAAGAACTAGGCACAACGAACAAGAAGAATTCGATTAGCCTACCTGCGACAAGATCGCACATAAAACGAAAAATCATGTGCATACACTGGACTCTACATTGTGGAGTGATCATCCAAACGGCGGTAGAGCTAAGAAAGGATATTCATTGAAATACACTTGTGACACACGCAAGACTGGAATGTTGTTGACCTTCTAACCATCTAATATAGTGACTAGTAATAGTTGAAAAGCAGAGAAAAGAACCCTTTTCAACAGAAGCACTACTAGCTCCGAGGTCAAATTTACCATATCATGGCGATCTGGCGGTTGATAGGCATACAGAGGCACACCACTACATTACGTGTCTACAATATCTTTTCTCGATGCCTCCCAGCCCCGGTTGAAATATACGCATACATGACACAACATAGTCTAATCTAATTGTGAAGCACAAAGGGGTGCCAAAGTGGCGGATGTGTCTAATTGGCATGCAGCTACCATGTCCTAAACATGCGCATCTGCTAGTGTGTATTGTTTCTCGGAGAAAAATGCTCAGCACCCTACAACCCATCGTTATATTATTACACACACAGATCGAACAAGAAGTCGATAAGAGATGAAGTAGGCTCAGGGCCTGCGCAAAGGGTAGGTGACAAGATGTATTGGAAGCCCCCGAACCTTATCCTCTCCCTCCCGTGTCGCGCCCAGGCGACACCGGAGGGCTCACCCCGTGCCGCCGCCACAAGCTCCTCCTCCGCGCCTCCTCGACGCCGCTGCCGCCGGCCTCTGCGCCGCGGTGGCGGCACGCCCCTGCTGCCAAAAATTGGTGGCGGGGGTGGTTCTCTTCTCGCCCTCGCGCGGGGGCGGCCGCCGGGCTCGGGCTGGGGCGGCGATGGCGGCCTGCCGGCGCCTGCAGGCCGGAGCGGCGGCTCCGGGACCGCGTCGTGCTCGCCGCCGTGGCGGCCGGCTGCGGGGCGGCGAATCGGGACCCTGGCACCCTGATTCGATGGGGAGGCGGGCCGTCGGTTGGTGGCGGCGGCCCGGCAGATGCGCCGCTGCTCTGGCCTTGGGAAGGCAGGGCGACGACGCGGGCCGCAGGCGTCGGGGCGGTGCTGCGGCGTGGAGGTGCTGCGCTGGTTGGGCTCCGGCTTCAGCGGCGGCGTCCTCCTCCACCGGCGCCTGGGGAGGTCGGCCAGTGGGAGTGGCTGCCATGGAGCTCACCTAGCTCTGTGGCGGTAGCCGGGTCCGTGGAGGTGGTGGAGATCTGCGGCGGTGGTGGTGTCCGGTCCGGACGCGATGGCGGCTGCTCGGTCTAGAGCAGTGGTGATGATCCGGACATCGGCTTTCGTCGCGGCGACGGGGAGCCTAGGCGTTGTGGCGTGTTGGATGCTGGGCCTTGCTGCCCAGTTCGACCGGCTTCGCTGAGGACATCACGATCTCTTCGTCGTGTTCGTCAGTTAGGCCGTGGAGGGTGTCCGTCAGTGGAGGTGGCGCCCGGATGCCGGGGCGGCGGCCCCGGATGGTGGTCTTCGTATCGCGCCGAGCCAGGAGGAGGCTCTGCGGGAGGTGGACCTGGGCCCCGGCGCCTAGTTCCATTCGTGGCCTCAGATCGTCGGGCGCGTGGGCCTGATGGTCTGTGTGCGGGATCGAGATGGTGGTCTGGCCGGTCCTTGAGGGCGGTTGCGGGGTGTGCGACACATCGGCGGGCGAAAGCCTTGCCCTGGCTATCGGCCTGGGCCGACGACGGCAACGCCCTCGGGCGTCGTGTCCTTCTTGAAGGCGTCGTCGTGATGGTGCTCTCGCTGCTTCGTCCGGGTTCTCCGGGGGAAACCCTAGATCCCGCGAGGGATCGGGCGGGGGCGGCGCTCTTGCGTCGCTTGCCTCTTGGGGCCTTGTCTTGGATGTTCCACCGGCTCGAGGGGTATGTGGAGTGCTGGTGGTTGGCGGCGGCGATTTCTTCGTCTTCGGCTAGGTGGTGCGCGGCCTTGGGGCCGGCGTGGATGTCGGAGCGGCGGCTCCGGATTTCGTCTTGCGTTGAGGGTCGCCTCCGCCGTGTTTTGTGTCGGCTATGGTTGCTAGGGTGACATGGCTGTCGACTTGTTCTGGGGCGTGGCCTTGGGGCCAGTGTGGATGTCGGAGCGGCGGCTCCGGGTATCTCCTTGCGTTGAGGTTTGCCTCCGCCGTGTTTGTGTCGGCTATGGTTGCTAGGGTGACGTAGTCGTCGACTCGCTTTTGGGGCGTGGCCTTGGGGCCAGCGTGGTGCGTTGTGTTGTATGGTTTTTTGCCGGTTTCCCTTATAAACTGTCCAACTCTTTTCGACTTTATCAATCAAAGGCATTGCCGAGGTTCGAAAAAAAAGACAAGATGTATTGACTATTGAAAGAAATTAAAGAGGTAAAAGAGATTGCATGCTACCCTACCACTAAATTTTGGCAGCTGTCACTAGTATAAAAACATGGTCACTGGTTTATTTGTTGCAAAGAATATCTCATAGGAAGAAAAGAAGCATATCAACCATTGTAATGTACATTCGCAATGGACATTGTATTCAAGTAACGTCTATTGTGCCCAAAAAGGCTAGCCAACCTGAATGCCAGGGCTTACTTCCGAGAACATTTCTGATGAGACAAACACCATACATTGTTTTTTTTCTTAATGCCAGAATTACATTAACATCCTATATGAAGAACACCTTTAACAAATAGACCTTACCTAAGTCCTTTGTCAAATTTGTACTATGCAAGGCTCTTCACGTATTTTAAGACACTTTAACAAACAATCCGAGCAATGAAGTGCAAGGTTATGTGACACTATACTACTCAATATGTCCGGAATTATCCTGCGATCTGGGTTTAGTCAATATCAAACTTGGTAAACTTTTTGACTAAGCATATAGAAAAAAATATCTATATCTATAATACAAAGTAGATAATATTAGAATCATCATAAAATATATTTTCGTATTATACATGTTGACATTTTTCTGTATATGCTTGGTCGAGTTTGACCTTTACCAAACTCAGATTTCAGGGTTTATTGACAGAGGGAGTAATATCAAACCAAAAAATGGTGAAAAATTGGAGAAATTATAATATATTAATGAACCAATAATACACCTCAACGATTGCCATTAATGAATTTGCCATAGTATTGTTCCAAACCAACATGGGGAGGAGGGCCCGTTATTTTAATCAAGGTACTGGTGAGTCTCGAGCTCTGACTGCCCAATACACTATAGCTAGTAAGCCCCAGAGTCACCACAATATTGTTCAATACACCAAGAAGTTGTAACTACTCTACGAAGATGTACAATTTAATGTACCATACTACTTATTTAAATCAAAAATATGTTGATCATTTATAACACCTCAATGGCGTGTGTTTATAATAATATGTGTACACCTCCAAGACTAATCAAACCCAAGTGAAGAAGCGAAATTGATTCCTCGAAAACCCTCGACACGACCAAGGCACTATAGCAGTACGGTTTGGGGTCAACTTTATGAAGGCATCTACTGATGTACGAATGGTACTGAACCTTCTGTTAGAAGTGTCATGTATAATTTTTGTTGAGTTTGTGAAAATTCATCACGAGATAACATATATAATGGCATACATAAGATTATTGTTTTCTTCATTCAATGGCATGTCCTTTATTTGTCACATGTTTTCTTACTCGCTTTTAAGTATCACATATTTTTATATCAATGTGAGTGTTAGTTGTGGCTTGTTAGAGATGCATGTCACCGGACGATAAGTCATCATGTGCAATTATTTATTGTCATGTCTGAATAACAAGTGTGAAGTGTGAAAATGACTGCCATGTAGCTTGAGAGTGGCGCTTTGGCTCGTTAGTGCACCTATATGAGATGATGAATTGTTAAGTAAAAAACAAATTAATATTCTCTAAACGAGAAATCTGCAAGCGTTAAGCGTGTGGGTGTTCGAGTCGTTGACATGTTTGGAAATTGCAATGGAAAGAGAAACATTATTTTCCTTCACTTTTCTTCCTCAAAATTCCGACAATTGCTCACTGAAGATTTTCTGACATCTGGCATGAAATTCGGCTTCCTATTACACATGTCGCACAAGGAACCATGAATCATACCTATAGAAATAATCACCCAAAACTAGAAAAATAAATAACCTAAAGACACCATAGTAGGGATAACATAGATGGTAACATGTTCCATGTCAGGAAAAAAGTTGAGGTGACAACTAAATAATGAGAAATACTTGTGGTAACATATATGTTATAACACACAACAAGACAAAATGACTCCACAACCTAATAAATTAAACTTTGCATGATACTACACATATGCTACTACTATGCACAACGGGTACTCCTTCCATCCCTATTTAGGTTGACACAAGCGTTTTTCGAGATCTAAATTTGACCAACAATTTGACCACAAAATATGTATTATATTTCATAAAAGTTATACCATTGAATTTGAAGATTTAAATGGTATACTTTTTATAACAAATGATATAGGTATTATTCTTCAAATTAGCGAAAGATAAAAAAATGAGAGCGCACGTGCATTCGGACAGAAGGAATACTAAGATATACTAGTATTATATTCATGATACCACTATCCATTATTGCCCACTATGAATAGCCTAACAAGTTTTTTATTAGAACAGTTGCCCTAAACCTTCTTAATTAAGTACAAGTATAAGCATTATTATTTCTTCCTATGTTTTGCATAATCAATTAAAATAGTCACATCTCGTGTTAATAAGAGCACATCTACACATGCATCAAGTCTAATATACTACTTTTTGCGTCTTGCATTGCATTCTTATCCACCAAATTTCAGCTTGGTATCGGCCTATTGCCTCTAAGATCTTCGTCAAGCTACTAGAATGCTCTTGTGCTTGAATGGTGTAACCAATTATTTTTCTGAAAGAAGATACAAGGAGGGACATTGTCAGACAAAATCACTACTATTTAGGAGACATAATCTACTACATCTCGTAGATGGTGAGCTTAATAGATGAAGGGCTGAAAAAAGCACTACAGTTGAGCTTTGGACTGGGACATGTTTTCTCGATGCCTCACAACCCTGGTTGCTATTTACACACGCATGACACAACATATATATTTATCCCATTCAGAAGCAACACTTGTCGGTAGGGTGTGCTTGGCCTAGTGCAACAAGACGCTGAGCATGGAAACACATATATGAAGCAGCGTTTGAGCCTGCACAGAAGGGTAGGTGACAAGATCACCACACAAAATCGATGAAGTTAATGAAGAAGATTACATGGTGGTACCCGGCCTGCAGTAGTCTACAAGTTCACTATCACTAGTCGCTCACTACTGGGGACTACATCAGTGCACACACTAAGATCTGTTTTTTAATAAAAGGAGTGAGACACCAGAAATTTGCAGAGACTGGGATTTGAACTCTGGTGGGCCAGCTGCACCACCGCAGCACTAACCACCCGACTACTAGTCGTTCATATGGCATAAGGAATTTATAATTGCTCGAAAGAAGATACAAAAAAGGACACTCTCAAACGCATGTACTACTATTTCAGAGACCTAATCTACTACGCCTCGGAGTCGGAGATGCTGTGCTTAATGGATGAAGGGCTGAAGATAGCACTTCAAGCGAGATTTTGTCTGCGACATTTTTCCTTGATGCCTCACAACCCGGGTGCTATTTACACATGCCTGACACAACATATATATTTCTCCAATTCAAACGCAACACTTGAGGCCTTGTTTGGCAAAGGAGTTTTGGAGTGTATATTACCTAGTGTTTTTGGTGAAAACACTCCTCACACCCAAAATACTCCCACCCCTCCCAACCCCCTTCTCCACCAAAACCCCCACCATTTCACGTTGTTTGGTACACAGGTTTTGCAAAGTGGTGTTTTTTCACAGAACTAGTGCACACAATTACAAAATTGCCACGTTTTGGTCATTAACAAAAACCTGATATTGTTTAACAGCATGTTCATCAACAAAAACCTGATATTTTTTCACAGCACATGGGACACACAGTTTTAGCAATTCATAAGATTCAGTAACAATAACTCATGCTTCCCAGGTTTATCCTACAACAAAATTTGATCAAAAGTCATCGAATGCTTCTCACGAACATAATTTTGCTTCCCAGGTTTATCCCCGATTATTTGACAAAATGGTCACATGAACAAGAAGCTTGCAGCAACAATGTAGACATATTATTGTAGCAAGAAGATCATCGCAGCAAGAAGCTTGCTTCATGACAAGTTGTTTCTGCAAACAATGTAGACATATGTTGTTAAAGCATTCCATTTGTGCTCACATAGGCTTGTAGAGAAATAAGAAAGTTCAAAACACATGGGCAGCTAAGCCCACTCCATGCCAACAATCATCAAGCAATATAACATGGTAATACCCAACAGCCGCAACAACTAATCATGACATCTTATTGCAGTTTAAATACAAGAACCAGTATCATGTGTAAAACAAATTACTGTCTAGAAAAAAGTCATCTTGACATGGCACAAGTATTTCTCATTTTTCCTAGCATGGTGACGCATCAAAGACAAATGGAGAGCTTTCAACAATATATAAGAAAGAAGCACAGAAGCCATCAAGGACATGAATTCGATACAATGTGCAAGATAAGAAAATTGTATATCATCGATACTAGTTTAACTTAGTGTCATGCTATCATCAATCACACTAGTGAAGGAACATGTCATGCTAACATAATTCGGAAAAAGAACCAGGACACATTGTCATAAATATTAACTAGTGATGATCCACAGAATGATCATGCAAAAGACATACGGATGCAAAGATAGGCATTATTCCCGTTACTAGCCACCTTTCTAAAGCAGGACATGTATAAGATTTTTCAATTAAAACTTAAGAAAGCTCACAGCCCCATGGTCCATCTTAGTGACAGAAACGTTTTTTAAGCATGCAATGATACAAGAGTCGCTACATGATATATTAATTAAATAAGCACATTTATCTACTACTAGATAAACTTAAGCTAAGAACAATTATGTTTTGGCTTCCTGCAAACAAATCTGGCACTGCCCATTACCTCACTACAACAAAGTCGGATCAATACATGAACTGCAATACTTTGAGACCACAAACAAACTGGCTTGCTCGTGTACAGGCTGAAAAGTTAAAGCTACATCACAAACTCCAATTACCCATGAAAAGCATCAACGCAAGCAACAGACCCCATGCCTACCATCAACGCGAGCAACGCTCTGCTCCTCCTCTCACAATCAAGAACCCAAGGACGGGATCAAGAACCCATGGTCAGGATCTGACTCGAGGCATCAAGGACCCTAGGACCAAACAAACCCTAGAACCCTCTGTCCTCAGCTAGCAGTACATGAGAACATGAGAGGACAAGGTATACATGGGCTTACCGGAGAAAAGTCCAGCGCTGCCGGAGAAGAGAGGCGGCGGGAGGAGCTCGTCGGTGGCGGCGGCGCCATCAATAGATGAGGAAGCATGATGGGGAGGATCCGTCCTTGCCTCGGGCTGGCTGGTTGCGGGAAGGAGGATCCGCTGGCGGCGGCGGCGGCGCACGAAGAAGATCGAGCCGGCGCGCGAGCGTCGCTGCCAGCGCTGACACGGCAAGACGCGAGGGGTGAGGAGTGTCGTGAATACACTCGTACCCGACGTGTATTGGAGTGTTTTCAGATTCCGAGCCCGGCCCAAACCGGCCTGCCAAACGGCTCAGCCGTGTTTTCTGGTGTTTTATTTTGGGCCAGGAATTTACACGGAAAAACACCCCAAAACTCCTTTGCCAAACAAGGCCTGAAGGTACGGTGTGCTTGGACTAGTGCAACGACACACTGAACATCGAAACACATATATGAGGCAGGGTCTGATCTTGCGCAGAAGGATGTAGGTGACAAGATAACCACACAATATGGATGAAGTTAAAGAAGAAGATTGCGTGGTGGGTACCGTTGAAATTTGGTTTGAGTGCATACTTTGCAGTAGTTTACAAGTTCACTACCCCTAAGGCCCTAAACCCTACACTATCACTAGTGCATACACAAAATTCTGTAACGTCTCTTGTAAAATGAAACTGCTACCTGCCCCTCTAATTTTTACTGTCAATTCAGTTACCAATTAAGCATCACTGCACTAGTTGCATCAGGCACTAGTGAAACAACTACTAGCAAACATCAAGCAGCATGTACTGATTGCGACTCTTCACCCAAAAAAAAAAAAATCTAAGGAGATCTGGCGCGGTGCATTATCACTCAGAAACTATACAACAACTACCCCATACATCAGTGCTGATCAGGGGAGATAAGGAAATGCAAACACGGTCGCGCAGACAAATATAACTCTGGATTCTACATGCAAGAACACATTTCTGAATTGTCAATGTTGTGTATAAGATTACACGAAATAACATTATCTCAAATCTCTGAAAAATGGAACAATAGCTCCATCAATTTCAAATAGAATACTCTTGAAATCGAAGAGTTATCTGCTGGTAAAGAACAATAGCAACATCAGACTTTCATTAAGAAGTAAGAATTGAAGCCTCAGTAATCAAGACACATGGACGTACACTCGAGAAGTTATGGGGGCAAGGCTCACGTGTTACTGAAACTTTTTTTTGTTGGACTGCATACTCTGCAACAGTATACGAATACAATGCGCTTCATGTCCGGTTGTACTTGTTCCCCGTATTTTCGTAGGGTTTGATTCTCCATCAGTGCTATTTTTTTTTTGACGTAAACTAGCAAGAGCTCTGCTTATTCATTATTAGAAGAAAGAGAAGTATGTTGTTTTATGGTGATCCAAATTCATTTATACTGATGAAGGCCAACTTGTGACGAAGGAGAGCGGAGCACCCGGAATCGTTTCCGGATCGGACTGCAGCCGACCTAGGGTTTTATGCCACCATATATACCTCTTGTAAGCCGCCGGTTGGGATAAGTCGCATTGTGTAAATCTCCGGCGTTTGTAACCTCACCCGATTATAGTGAAGTTTTGCTGACTGGCGCCCGTGGTTTTTTCTCCTCCATTGTTGGAGGGGTTTTCCACGTTAAAATCTCGTGTCCCCATTGGTTTGATCGTTCCGCACTTCATCGTTTCTTTGCTATCGTTTATAACAAAGTACAACAGCAGTTCAAAGAACCGCAACCCGACGTAACCCAGAACACACAACTCATACAAACTCAACACTATCTTTCACGGTAAGCCAACTCTAGCAGTTTGAGGTCTGCTCGGACTAAACCTGCAACCGCCGACGGCGTCAACTCTTGGTGTTAAAAAATCCTTCTCCCTCTCTCCTTCCAGGTATGCCAAAGTACATACACCGAGAAGGCAATGCTCTGCTTCTTGCTGTTGTCAAATTTACCGCAGGACAATTCCTTCCACCAACCGGAGATTGTCGTGGCATTCGCAGCGCGCTGCACTTCCCGAGGGAAAGAGTCACTGAAACTAGCCCAAACCTCACGAGCAGAAGGACACAAGAAAGCAAGATGCACAGCCGTTTCAAGAACCAAACCACACAGACTGCACTTGTCATCATGTGGCCATCCTCTCGCCTGCAATCTATCAGCTGTTCAGTTACGATTCTGAAGTAGGAGCCAAAGGAAAAAAAATTGTTTTGCCTTCCGCTCTGATCCTCCACACTTTCTCCAAAGAAGGTTCAATTTGTCTCCCATAGAACTGAGCGAAATATGCAGATTTTGCCGAGTACTTTCCATCGGCCGTGAGGTTCCATCGTATTGTATCAGGACGATCCATCAGCTGCACTTGTTGAACCTTCTCCCATAGCTGAACAAATTGGATCAACTGATCTTCAGAATTAATGCGTCGCAGCCCTTTCATCCATCTGTCCTCCGACATAGCTTCATATTTCCGGCGAGCAAGCGGGAAAATGGCCGGGGCGAGCTGGCTTGGTGCAAAGCCATCTTTTTTTTTTAGACGGAAGGCTCGAGAAGAGCCCGGCTTTGAATTAACGAAGCCAACAACCGGCTAGGAGTTACACCAAGAGTTACAACACACACACGCGCAGAGCGCACACCGAAAAACCAACAACAAAAGACAACAAAGAAATATCGCCAAAGCGCTAGCTAGAATGATGGAGCCTTGTCTTCTGTTGCACCGGAGCGTCCAAGACCATGTCCACGCCAAAAACTTGGCCTTATCTCCAAGCATCCTTCCAGAACTTGGCCTTATCTCCATTGCCAACAACGATAGAAGTGCAGGCAGCAAATGGATTGAACTACAGAAGCGTAACAACACTGTGTACGCATCATTGGATGAAGACGCTTCTCACTCGTTATTCAATCAAAGTAAAAAAAAAATAGTACCATGAGAGTGCAGTTTTGCCTCCGTGAGGTTATATGCTTCTGGCCGATTAATTTTTGGAAAAATAGTAAAACACCTTAAAATATTCTGAAAAAAGTGGTGATGAACATATCTAAGTGTTCTACATATGTGCTAAGTTTCGTGATGAAATGACACTTGTGCTGCTATGTGTGTAAAAACAAAACCAGCGCACCAAAAAAAAAATTAATCCCATGTTCGCCACTATTTTTTCCACAAAGCACCAGAAATTTCATTTCATCACAATACTTTGCACGTATATAGAGTACATGGATTTGTCCCGAATATAAAAACGATACTTTGTAAATTTCTTTTCATCACAATACCTTCCTATCGGCGCCGAAAGAAGCTGGCGGCTAAAGCCCGCTCAGAGGATGGAGGTGGCTAGCTATCATCCCCTGGCGTGCGGCCCTAGACGGCATCGTGCTCGATGTAGCTAGAAACCTAGTCGCATTGTCATGGTTGTGGCGACTGTGAAGGCATCACACTGGCCGCATGTGGATCTGAGCAGTGGCTGTGTGGGGACAGTCAGATGTCAGTCACGGCAAGCGGGGCCAAACGACCATGTTCGGACCCTTTGCTGGTCCGGAAAATTGGGGGCGGCTTGGGGTGTTCATACATTTTAGTCTCACAGACGGACTGTGGGAGGCCTTTTTTAATAAACTAGTTCCCGTCGTAAACTGTTAGGATGTAGTTGGTTGTTCTCACAGAAGGTTGTTGTTCCACTTGAACCGTCCTTTTGTATCAGGTGCTTGTTTTAGCTTTTCAATCCATTTCGTGGCTTGTTCATTTGATGAATAGCTTGCTCGTACTTCATCTAGCCATTTGGGATGACATTCTGTGATAGTGTGGATGGACATGTCTGCTTCGTGTGGTCGCCTAGACAGGGCATCTGCAGCTCGATTATCAGTACCTTTGCGGTACGATATCTTGTACTGAAGCCCGAGAAGTTTTGTGAATGCCTTCTGCTGCCACACCGTAGTCAGCCTCTGTTCCTCCAGATGTACCAAGCTTTTTGGTCTGTGCGTATGGTGAATTCTTGGTGTTGCAGATATGGGCGCCACTGCTCGATGGCCATGAGAATGGCTAGGCATTCTTTTTCATAGGTCGATAGACCTCTGTTTTTGGGACCCAAAGCTCTGCTCATATATGCGATTGGATGCCCGTCTTGTTGCAATACTGCTCCCACTCCCGTGTCACAAGCGTCAGTGTCCACAACGAACGTCTTGGTGAAATCAGGGAGTTTCAACACTGGTGCTGCTATGAGTTTCTGTTTCAGTAACTCAAAAGATGTTTGTGTTTCACTTGTCCAAACGAAAGGGACGTTCTTCTTCAGGAGATTGAAAAGTGGCCGAGCAATGATACCGAAGTATTCAATGAACTTGCGATAATAGCCCACTAAGCCCAGAAAACTGCGCACATCCTTGCAATTCAGAGGAACAGGCCAGTGTGCTACCTTGTTGATTTTTGCAGGATCAGATGATACACCATCATTGTTGATTACATGCCCCAAGTAAGCAATTTCTTGCTGTCCGAAAGAGCACTTGCTTTTCTTGACTAACCACATATCTTTGCGAAGGAGTTGCAAAACTTGTGATAAGTGTGTCAGGTGTTCTTCTAAGCTGCGACTGTACACCAGTATGTCGTCAAAAAACACCACTACACACTTCCGGAGCAGTGGTTGAAGTGTGGCGTTCATTGCGCCTAGGAACGTTGCTGGTGCTCCAGCTAGCCCAAATGGCATCACTGTATATTCCCAGTGGCCAGAATGAGTTTGGAAAGCCGTTTTGTGCTCTTCCCCTGGTGCTAACCTGATCTGATGGTACCCTGCTCTCAGGTCCATTTTGGAAAACCATCTTGCTCCGGCCAATTCATCGAGCAGTTCATCTATTACTGGAACAGGGAATTTGCTGATGATTGTCATTGAATTCAGTGCTCTATAGTCAATACAAAGGCGCCATGTGCCGTCCTTCTTCTTCACCAAGATGGCAGGTGAAGAAAAATTACTTGTGCTGCGTTGTATGACTCCTGAAGCCAACAATTCATCAACTTGTCTCTCAATCTCCGACTTGAGTTCAGGCTTATGACGGTAAGCACGAATATTCACAGGTTGTGCTCCCTGCATGAGAGGGATTTTGTGATCGCAAGCTCGTCTTGGAGGTAGAGCCGTTGGTGAGGCAAAAACATCAACAAAAGTGTCGACCAGCTTCTGAATTTCCTCAGGAGGAGTAACTTCTGCTTGCACTATTTCACCCAAAGAGTAAACATGGACTAGATGGGCCACTGAACCTTGACGGCAAGCAGTGAGCAGTTCGTCAGTTGAAATAGCTGAACATTGAATCTGATCACTTCGATGGCCTTGAAGTTGAAGAGATCCTTCAGGGGTATCAATGGACAGTGTCTTGGCTATCCAATCGATGTCAGGATTGTGCTTCTCTAGCCAATCCATTCCCAATATAGCATCAAAAGCACCGAGAGGGAGTATCTTCATATCAGTTTGGAACTGATGCCCTTGCGAAGACCACTGACAGTTTGGAATATATGCAACACATCTGTGCTGGGAGCCATCAGCAACATTGACTCTACAGGGTTTAGGAAGTGGAGTACTGCCTGATAGCTTCTTGGCTAGCTGTTCATTAATGAAAGAGGCAGAGCTCCCTGAGTCGATGAGGATCAGAACCTCGTGATGTGTGATGAATGCTTGCAATTGGATTACCCCAGAAACACCTGTTGCTGATCCTGTCATTGCATGGATCGAGATAGAGCAGGCGTTTTCTACTTCTTCTGAACCTGAATCTTGACTCTCATGTCCCGTAATTTCATCTTGTGAAAAGAGTGCCAGGAGTTCTTCTACAATGTGTAGTTGAACAGTTTGAGGACAGACATGCGTCGGACCCCATTTTTCACCGCAAGTGAAACACAAGCCCTTCGCTCTCCTGTAATTGCGTAGAGCAGTGAGTTTATCATCCCCACCTCGTGTTGCTTCCAGAGCTCGACTATCTGATGAGCGAGCTGTTGGTGTTACTGGTGTTGTAGGAGCCTGGTTGTGCACTGATCTTGCTGGAAACTTGACATATCTGTGCCCAATCTGTCGGGGAGGAGACACACACTCGCGCTCTGTCACTTCTTCCTGGAGTAAGGCTAGGGAGCAAGCCGTGTCCAGGTCTGATGGCCTCTGCACCATGACGATAGCTCGGATATCCGCCCGCAGTCCCTCGATGAAACGAGTCAAGAAATAATATGGGTGAGTAGCATCGGAGTATGAGGTCAAATGATTAAGGAGAATATCAAATCGCTCAATATAGTCTGCAACTGAAGAAATCTGTCTAATGGTGTAAAACTGCCTAATCAGAAGCTGATGGCGATCACGGCCGAAGCGCGTGCACAATAATGAAGTGAACGAGATCCATTCCAATGTGGCGATCTTCTTCCTGACGGACTGCAACCATATGCCAGCCGCGCCAGAGAAATGGAGGATGCCCATCGAAACCCAGTACGACTCGTGAATCGCGAACATATGGAAATACTGCTCGGCTAATGTGATCCATAAATTGGGATTATCACCCGTGAATGGTGGGAACGGGAAATTGGGCGCGTTCGCACCCAATCCCGCTAGGATCTGACTCGAAATCACAGGGCCGTCTGAGCTAGGAGACATCGGGTGCTGGAGGGAGTTCATACCGGTGACCGGAGGCACCGACGACGGCACAAGGGCCGCCGTCGAAGTACCCCCGGGGTTGTTGACGAAGCCGTGGCCAGCAGGCCCGTGGACCGCCCCGTCGGGCTTGGTGGCGAGGTCCGCCGCCACCGATCCATTATTCGCCGCCGCAGATGAGTTCTGCGCGCGTTGCAGTGCTGCGACCGTCGACTGGAGTTCGGTGAAGCGGGCTTCCAGGTCCGGCTTCCAATCGCACAGATCGGCTAGTTGTGCCGCCTGCGAGTCGATTCGCTGCGCCACGGAGTTGATCTTGTCGCCGTTGGCTGCGATGGAGGTCTTGATCTCGGCGGAGTCCTTGCGCATGTCATCGAGATACGCCTTGAGCGCTGGATCCATGGTTTCGAGAAGACGAGCCCTACCGGCGACGAACAATCGGGTTTCTGGAATTTTTGGATTTGTGGAAAGGATCGATGTCTCTGATACCACGATGTTAGGATGTAGTTGGGACTCTCGATCGATTACTCAGGAACTAGTAGGATTCGATACAAGGAATGATCAGAAAAGGGAAATCCTAGCCTATTACAACAGAGCGCTGCTCTGCCGCCGCCGCCAGTTCGCCGTGATCCACCGGATGATCCTTCTCCTCCAGGTGAGCCTGCTTATGAAGTGGTGGTCGTTGTAGTCACTTGGTCCAGTCGGGCCCGACGTGCCTTCTGTTGGGCTGCCTCAACCTCCTGGGCCGGGCCGAGCGTTGGGCGAGGCCCATGTCATCTCCTGCTTCTCCTCTGCTCATAGGGCTGCTGACATAAACCGCCAATTTACATAGACGTCCATACTGATGGGTTTCCATCTATGAAGAATGTTCTTTTGTTTTTCGCAGTTTTGCTCCTGATTCTTTTAATCGTTGCCTATGGGAGGTTGTAGAGCTGCGCATGTTTTAGCTAAGTTACTAAGATCAAACATGGTATTTGTCATGGCGATCCTCATATTTCCGAGTGTTTTGCGGACGATATATCTTTTATGCTCAATTTAATATTAACAGCCGTGATGGCGTTTGAGATTGCATTTCTAAAGCCATCCCACATACCGTCTTGTTTGTTACTGGTGTATTTTTAAACATTGGTGGGATTATCCCGGCCTAAAACCAAATCTCCACCTATAGTCAAAGTCCCTTTTGGTTCTCTATCCCCACTTTTTTTACAATTTCCCAAATTCTAATATATTTTGCTCAATACACACGACACGATACAGTAGCGCCGAGCCGAACGTGGCGCCAGTAGCGGGATCCACGACACAGTGTGGAGATCTCAACTAATGCACACACAGATCTCACTGCCACCTGGAGGTGCTTTGCATCGGGACGGCCGACACCAAGCTGGAGGAGCTGCTCTTCCTCGCCGCTCGCCTCCGCTCCAGCCTCGCCGCCTCCGTCCCAGAGGTACCACCCCTAGCCCTACACTCACACTCTGTCCGGCGCCTGTCTTCTCGTCCCCTCACGCAAGTAGGCGAGGAGTTCACTAGTCCGCAATTTGATTTCCAATCGGATGCTTGATACGGTGGTGAAGTCCCAATCTAAAATGGGAGTGGACACGCATTTGATCTGGTTGTTCCCACAGATTGTGGTTCCACCTAGCACTTTACAATACCAAATTAAATTTCTTGCTTAATGCTCAGACTACATCGCTCCTTCATTAATTTGTGTTAGCCACATCCCACATAGGCACATACAGTAGTCTTAACGATCGATCACTTGGGCAGCCCTTGAGTTGCCCTGTATATTTATTTATTATTTCCTTCCTTAACTCTAGCATAACATGCAGTATTGTGATCTATTGAAATGGCAGGTTCAAGTAAGCATAGTGGATGTCTCCACGAGTAAAACAGTACCAACACACGGTTCTGAAGACATTGCAGTCATCGCGAGAGATACAATTCTCTCGTGTTATTCGCATGCCAACCAGTAAGATCTTCCTTTTTTTTGCGAAACACAGTACAACGTAGATGCTCATATACACGCGCACACACTCACCCCTATGAACGCACGCACGCACACCCTACCCCTATGAGCACCTCCGAGAGACCGAGTCGGCGGATCGAGTCTTGAGATTGACGAAGTCACCACGGGCGCCTCGCTGTCGACGGGAACGTCGCCTCCCACTGAAGAATATTCCGCCTTAAATGAGAAACAGCAGCGTCAAACCTGGGGTTTGAACTCTGCTAGGTTGGGGATACAACCACCCTCCTAACCATCTTGTCACAGGCAAGTTCTCCCAGCAAGATCATCCTCGAAGTTCTCGAATTCCCATGAAGATGGGCACGACCAAGGCACTACAGAAGTAGAGTTTGCGGCTTAACTTCATTAAGGAATCTACCGATGTACAAACGGTGAACATTCTGTTTGAAGTGTCACATAGTTTTTGTTGAGTTTGTAAATATTTGTGAAGACATAACAAATATATTGGCATTTACAAGATTATTATTCTCTTTACTAAATGAAATGTTCTATATTTGGGACATGTTTTTCTTACTCGATTTTAAGTATCACATATTTTATATCAGTGTGACCGTTAGTTGTGACTTGATAGAGATGTCACCAAATGATAAGTCATATTGTACAATTATTTATTGTCACATCTGAATAATAGGTATGAATGTGAAAATGACTACCATGTAGCTGGAGAGTGGCGTTTTCGCTCGTCGGTGCACCTAGGTTAGATAAATTATTAAATCGAAAATCAGTTAATATTCTCAAAATTAGATATATGCAAATTAAGCGTTAAGAATGTGGGTGTATAATACACCCCAAGACAAAATGAGTCCACAACCTTATAAATAAAATCTTGTTTGATATCACACATTTTTTTATTACTATCCACTATGGCCATTCGTCTCTATTTAGGTGATACACGTGGTTTCGAGATCTAAATGTGACCATCAAATTGACCAACGAAAAATGTATTATATTTCACGAAAGTTATACCATTGAATTTGAAGACTTTAATGGTATAATTTTCATAACAACTGACATATGTTTTTATTGTCAAATTAGTGGTCAGGTTAAGACATAAAAAAGAGAGTGCATTGCGACGGAGAGAATAGAAACATAAAATGTAGCATATGCATGACTAGTTTCCATTACTACCTACTATGAGTACTCTAACAAGTTTTTGATGGGAGCAGTTGCCAAAAATCTTCTTAATTACTCATAGTGGGCAGTAATGGATACTAGTCATGCATTATTACATTTTCTAGTCATGCATCAAGTTTCTTGCACTCTTGTCCATCGAATGTCTGTTGGTGTTGGCCTATTGCCTCCTCTAAGATGGTCGTGAAGCTACTCGAATGTTCTGTGCTTCAATGCGTAACCAATAATTGTCCTAAAGAAGATGCATAAAAAGGACATGGCAAACGCATGTACTACTATTTCGGAGACCTAATCCACTAGGTCTCGGAAATGCTGAGCTTAATGGATGAAATGCTAAGACCGTACTGCAACCCATGCTTGGTCTGTGACATGTTTTCTTGATGCCTCGCAACCCCGGTTGCTATTTACACACGCATGACACGACATATGTCATTCTGCAAATCTGAAGCAACACTTGTAGGTAGGATTTGATTGGCCTAGTGCAACAAGCCGCTGAACATGGAAACACATATATGAAGCAGGGTGGTTGATATGTCTCAAACGTATCTATAATTTTTTATGTTCCATGCTTGTTTTATATCAAATGCCACATGTTTATCCTAAAGTTTATATCATTTTATGACATTTATTGGACTAACCTATTAACCTAGTGCCCAGTGCCAGTTTCTGTCTGTTTTGTCTATTTATTGCAGAAAAGGCCGAAAAATGAAAGTGCTCGGAATTGGACGAAAATTTACCTGAATTATTTCCAGCACAAATAAGCCACAGAGCCAGAAGACCACCTGTAGGCAGGCCTCACATCCACCACGCGGCCTAGGGGCGCGGCCCAGGCCTACCCCGCGCCGTGGGCCCGCTTGGCCCATCAGTTCACCGCCTTGCGTCGCCTCTTCGCCTATAAATTGAGTCTTGACCTAAAAACGACGGAGGACCGAAGACTTTTCCCAGATTCGACTCCGAGCTCCGCCGTCACCAAAAACCCTAATTCGAGGGACATAAGTCTTTGTTCCGGGACGGGGAAGTGCCCCCGGAGCCATCTTCATTGCCGTTGCTGCTTCCCATGATGAGGAGGGAGTAGTTCTTCATCAGACTGAGGGCCCTACCGGTAGCTATGTGGTTTATCTCTCTCTCCCATGGTGTGATCTTTATGTGATCATGAGCATTGTAATCTAGTTGAATTCATAGATGTTTCCCCTTCATTATGTTATGGATATGCTACTCAATTGGTTTTATCATTATAATTTCCGGAGTCATTGTTGAGAACACAAAGTCTTGTTGACAGTGTGGGTGGCATGTGTGACTCTACCAGGATAATAGATTAGAGTGATATTTACCATGAGATGTTCTTTGTGTTTGATGTCACTATAAAATTGTGTTTGTTTAGTACTATCTTGGGTGCTCTTAGTGACAGCGTGTTGTGCCCTAGATGTGGAATACAAACTTTGAGGTGTGCTTTTGTAGCCCTACGCGGTGGTCTTGGTGTTCGTTATCCAACAAGAGAATAGTTCCGAGTAGCACCTAAGTTGCATATTGAAGAGGAAGTATTTATATGTGTTCAGTTATATTATTATTGTTGAGAGTGACCAGTAGCGAAAGTATGATCCCTAGGCCTTATTTCCAAGCATTGAAACACCGTTTACTCTCAGTTCTGATACATGTTTGCTCGCTGCCATTTTTACTACAGATTGCAATTACCACTTGTAATCATCCATATCACTTGTATTTTACTATCTCTTCGCCGAACTAGTGCACCTATACACCTGACAAGTGTATTGGGTGTGTTGGGGACACAAGAAACTTCGTGTATCTTAATTGTAGGGTTGCTTGAGAGGGATATCTTTGACCTCTACCTCTGAGTTCGATAAACCTTGGGTTACTCACTTAAGGGAAATTTGCTGCTGTTCTACAACCTCTGCACTTGGAGGCCCAACACTGTCTACAAGAATAGAAGTTATAGTAGACATCAAGCTCTTTTCTGGCGCCGTTGTCGGGGAGGTAAGGTAAACGGTACTCATATCTTCTGGCTACTAAGCTATTTTCTAGCACTGTTGCCGACGTGTGATTGCTTGAAGGTATTTCCTTTAGATCCTGCAGTTATATCTTTTTGTTTCTTGTTTTTATTTCACTAGTTAGGCTTAATGGAAAATAACAAAAAAATAGAGAGCTCTATGAAATTTATCTTGAGTTAGGACATGATGTGTTTGAAGAGAAAATTAAAAAACCATGGAACTTTGTTTGCATAAGTAGTAGCAATGTTATTAGCATGAATTCTTTGAACAACATTATTGCTAATGCTATGGAAAATTCCAAGCTTGGGGAAGCTGGTTTTGATGATATGATATTTTTAGCCCCCAAGCTTTGAGGAGAAAATTTGCTTTGATGATACTTTGCCTCCAATTTATGATGATTATAATGATAGTGATATTTTGGTGCCACCTACTATAGAGGATAAAGTTTATTATGATTATACTATGCCTGCAATTTATGATGATTACAATGATGGCTGTGATAGTTTTACTCCCACTATTACTAATGAAATTGATTATGCTTATGTGGAGAGTAATGATACTTTTATGCATGTGGATCATGATAAGAATGCTTTATGTGATAGATATATTGTTGAGTTTGTTGGAAGTTATTATGAGAGAGGAAAACATAGTTCTAGATATCTCAATAATATTAAGTTTCCTCTCTTTTTGTTGAAAGTTTTGAAGTTGTACTTGTTTTGTCTTTCTATGCTAGCAGCTTCATACTTCAATAATTTGTTTTCTTACAAGATTCCTTTGCATAGGAAGTGGGTTAGACTTAAATGTGCTTTATATTTGCTTCTTGATGCACTCTTATATGTTCAACTCTTATTCTTATGAGAGCATCATTAAAATTGTCATGCCTAGCTAAAAGGCTTTAAAGAAAAGCGCTTGTGGGAGACAACCCATGTTATTTTTGCTTTCTGTTTTCTTTTGCTTTTTGTTGAGTCAAGGATGTTGTTACCTCTGTAACACCTCCTTTGTATCTTTTTGTTTTCGTTTTTGTGCCAAGAAAAGCCTCTAATGGCAAGAAAGTGTTAAAACTGAGTTTTCTGCCAGAAACAGATTTTCTGCGCTTCACTGTACGAAATTCCAAAAAATCACGGTACGTGATATTGATCTGTAATTTTTTTCAGAAGCCTCAGGTTTATATAAATCTTTCGTTAGTCTATCATTTTTGATTTGAGTTACGTAAGTGCCTCGAAAAAATTCATCTTTACGGGTTGTTCTGTTTTTGACAGATTCTGTCTTTATTTTGCATTGCTTCTTATACGAATTTTTTTGTGGTTTCTTTTTGTGGAAAGGTGCTACAAAGACCTGGTATACAGTAGCTAATGTTAGAATGAGTTCTTGCAATGTGTCATTACAGAAACAAAGTGGATTAAATGTTTTGAGTACTAACCCTCTAATGAAGTTTATGAGAAGTTTTGTGTGAAGGAAGTTTTCAAGTATTAGGAGAGAAGAATGATAAAAAAGATCAAGAAGAGAGAAGAGCTTAAGCTTGGGGAGGCTCCCCTGGACCTCCCCAACATATTTCAAGAAGACTCAAGCGTCTAAGCTTGGGGATGCCCAAGGCATCCCCTTCTTCATCGACAAATTATCAGGTCATCTCTAGTGAGACTATATTTTTATTTCTTCACATATTATGCGCTATTCTTGGAGCGTCTTGTGTGTTTTATTTTCAGTTTTGTTTTTATTTTGTTCTCTGGTCACTACAATGCTTGATCACAACATTCTTGTTTGGGAGAGAGACACGCTCGCTTTTTCATAGAATACTCCTGTGCTTCACTTATACCTGTTGAGTATTCTGTTTTTGCACTGTTTAGCTTCTAGCTCTTGGTTTTCATGCATCTCTTGTTCAGAGCTATTAGTTTTTTTAGAAAGTACTCTCTTGCTTCACTTATATTTGTTTGGAGAGTTGCTTGGTTGATGTGTTGGTTCAGAAAATGTTATGCATGTGGTAGTGGTATAATAAAAACTTGCATGGTCTTGTAGATCATTGAACTTTGATAACTTGATTCCTTGCAAATGTTTTGAGATATTAAGAAATTAGATGTTAAATGCTTGCTGGTTAATTAAGCTAAAATCTGATTAGTGGTTGTGTTATTAAAGCTTGTACCGTACTACAAACTCTTAAAATTGCTGAAGGTGTAGTTGGACTTGATAGCTTCTCATGTTTGAAGGTAGTTGGAAACAACATAGTTGCGTGCTAAGGTCGGGGGATCTAACGGGTACTTGTGCCACCGTGAACGGCCCCTCTTGGAGTGAATTTAATCATGCTCTTAATGTTGAACCTGCTAGTTGTTTGCAATAAACTTGTGAGTTCTTTTTGACTAATGTTGAGCTACGGTTTTTGGCACTTCCACCATCCATATTTTGCTAGCCTCTTCGGTGTTGTGCATTGCCTTCTGCTCACATTGAGAGTTGTGCATACTTCGCCAGTACATCCAACCCCGTGGGAGAACTTCCTCTTGTTCTCCTACACATAAGCCAAACATCTTCCTCAAAACAGCCACCATAACTACCTATCACAGCATTTCCATAGCTGTTCCGAGATACATTGCCATGCAACTTCCATCTTACATTACATGACTTGTTGTCATTCATCATTGTTATATATTGCTTTGCATGATTCTGTACAGCTGATGTGTGGTTTTACCCATGTTACGCTAGATCATTGCACATCCTGCTACACTGGCAGAGGCACTCAGTTTCATACATCATGTTTTGTTCATTATGAGTTATTTGTACCAAAAAGTGTGTCATCATATTAGAATGTTGCCCCTACAGTGAGGGAGAGAAAAGTGAAAAGAGCCATGGAGGCCATCGAAAAGAGAAATAGAAAAAGAAAAAAAAGAAAAAAGAAAGAAAGAAATAAAGAGAGAGGGGGCAACATTACTATCTTTTATCCACACTTGTGCTCATGCTTAGCACCTATACTCCATATGAGAGAGTTTTCATGTTTTACTAGTATAACTATGTGGGGATCTAACGTTATAGAACTTGGGTTGTATATTCCAATGATGAGCCTCCTCAAAAGTGCTCTAGGTCTTCGTGAGCAACCAAGTTGGATGCACCCCCACTAGTTCCATTGGAGAGCTTTCATACACTTATAGCTCTATGTGCATCCGTTGCATGGCAATCACTACTCCTTGCATAGCTTCGATTATAAGACTTCCTCTTGTCTAATGATCATTTACAGCTTTGTGAGACTATCTTCCTTTGGCCTTCCAAACCCCCATTATTATTCTCTTTGCCATAACATCCTGGTGCCAATACCAAATGCTTACGCTCACCGGTTGAGTAAAACTTCTAAACAGTTGATTCATTACGTTTGTGATACTTTTGCTTGACTGGATCCTTTCTATGTTTGTGAAAGATTGCTTGATGCTTGAGTAGAAGGATTGAACTTCTATACTGAATGCTTAAATCATCTATAATAAACTTTGTACGGTTTCATGTCTTTATAGCATCTTCCATGAAAGGTTTTTACTTGTTTAATTGTCTTGCTTTATCATCTGTTTGTTTGATATCAAATATAGACTTTTGCTTTGAATGATTTGATCTCAGCTCACATGCTTTACATTACTATAAGATCAAGATTATGTTGGTAGCATGTCACTTCAAAAATTATCTTTTGTTATCGTTTACCTACTCGAGGACGAGTAGGAACTAAGCTTGGGGATGCTTGATACGTCTCAAACGTATCTATAATTTTTGATGTTCCATGCTTGTTTTATATCAAATGCCACATGTTTATCCTAAAGTTTATATCATTTTATGACATTTATTGGACTAACCTATTAACCTAGTGCCAGTTTCTGTCTGTTTTGTCTGTTTATTGCAGAAAAGGCCCAAAAATGAAAGTGCTCGGAATTGGACGAAAATTTACCTGAATTATTTCCAGCACAAATAAGCCACGGAGCCAGAAGACCACCTGTAGGTGGGCCTAACAGCCACCACGCGGCCTAGGGGCGCGGCCCAGGCCTCCCCCGTGCCATGGGCCCGCTTGGCCACCTCTCACCGCCTTGCGTCGCCTCTTCGCCTATAAAATCCTGACCTAAAAACGACGGAGGACCGAAGACTTTTCCCAGATTCGACTCCGAGCTCCGCCGCCACCAAAAACCCTAATTCGGGGACATAAGTCTCTGTTCCGGGACGGGGAAGTGCCCCCGGAGCCATCTTCATCGCCATTGCTGCTTCCCATGATGAGGAGGGAGTAGTTCTTCATCGAGGCTGAGGTCCCTACCGTAGCTATGTGGTTTATCTCTCTCCCATGGTGTGATCTTTATGTGATCATGAGCATTGTAATCTAGTTGAATTCATAGATGTTTCCCCTTCATTATGTTATGATATGCTACTCAATTGGTTTTATTATTATAATTTCCGGAGTCATTGTTGAGAACACAAAGCCTTGTTGACAGTGTGGGTGGCGTGTGTACTCTACCAGGATAATAGATTAGAGTGATATTTACCATGAGATGTTCTTTGTGTTTGATGTCACTATAAAATTGTGGTGTTTGTTTAGTACTATCTTGGGTGCTCTTAGTGACAGCGTGTTGTGCCCTAGATGTGGAATACAAACTTTGAGGTGTGCTTTTGTAGCCCTACGGAGTGGTCTTGGTGTTCGTTATCCAACAAGAGAATAGTTCCGAGTAGCACCTAAGTTGCATATTGAAGAGGAAGTATTTATATGTGTTCAGTTATATTATTATTGTTGAGAGTGACCAGTAGCGAAAATATGATCCCTAGGCCTTGTTTCCAAGCATTGAAACATCGTTTACTCTTAGTTCTGATGCATGTTTGCTCGCTGCCATTTTTACTACAGATTGGAATTACCACTTGTAATCATCCATATCACTTGTATTTTACTATCTCTTCGCCGAACTAGTGCACCTATACACCTGACAAGTGTATTGGGTGTGTTGGGGACACAAGAGACTTCTTGTATCTTAATTGCAGGGTTGCTTGAGAGGGATATCTTTGACCTCTACCTCCCTGAGTTCGATAAACCTTGGGTTACTCACTTGAGAGAAATTTGCTACTGTTCTACAAACCTCTACACTTGGAGGCCCAACACTATCTACAAGAATAGAAGTTATAGTAGACATCAGTGGTCTAAGCCTGCGCAGGAGGGTAGGTGACAAGATTACCACACACATAGGAACACGACCACGGGCAAGCAAGTGAGCACGCCGAGGCTCAAACTCGGGACGGAGGCGAGACAGGAACTCATGGACACGCTAAAACTCTAAATCTGACCTCACTGTCTGACAGCAACGGCAAGCACCACAAACAACAGTCCTCAGAGAGTCAAGCTGACGCCAGATGGTAGAGCACTGTGTGTAGAACTCATCAACAGTAGAGTCTCCCTGCTGAAGATCATGCTCCTGACGCACTACAGATAGGTAGAGAGCATCACCAGAGGGCTGATAGCGCTGACAAAGATAAGTCCACATAGCAGCAGCAGTGCCCAATCCCATAAACTCAGAAGCAAACTTGGGTAGAACACTAGCAGTGAGGACAGCAGCAGCACGATCATCATCATTGCACCACTGAGTGTAAACAGACGGAGCATCCCGATAAACGGAGAGAGACTCCGAGTAATCCGATACCTACTGGTCATAGGCTTCACCTGCAAGATCATCAACATCCTTGGCAGCAGCCCGATCAGCCTCAGAAGCATCAGCGGCAAGAACGGGTGGCACTGGTGGAGTAGGAGCCACAAGAGCAACGGGGCACGGCGGACAAGAGACCTCGCCAGAGAGAACGCCCCACAACAGGAGGCCGCGCATGTGGATGCGCATAAAGCCCACAAACTCTGCATAGTTGGTGCCATCAAAAATCACGGAGCACCGAGGAACATCAACATAGCCCGAAGAAGACATGACGGGCTTCTCTGAATTTTTTTTTCAAGAAGTCAACTCAGGGATGAGAGAGAATCTAGATCGGGCGGAGGTGCCCCAACCCATACGAGCAAAGGACGGATCCGTGGGAACCGGAGGGCGGCCGGAGGGCAGGCCGGAGGAGCGGCCGGAGGGGCAGCCGCGACGGGCAGGGCCGCGACGAGCGGCGGCGGCCAGAGGGCAGGCCGCGGCGGGCGGCGGCGGCGGCCGCGACGGACGGCGGCGGTGCGGCAGGCCGGAACGACGGCAGCACGGCAGGCCGGAACGGCGACCGGAAGAAGCAGCTCGGCCACGGGCTCGAGCGAGAGGAGAGAGGCAGCCGGCAAGCCTAGCAACGGCGGCAACGGCGGTGAATTTTGCACGGAGTTGCGGCGTGTGGGAGGAGAGCTAGCCTATGCTCTGATACCATGTTAGAGAATGAGCAACTGATATTCTTAGAGGGCCAAAGGCCAATACATGTACAGTGTGGTAATCTACAGTAAGCCCCTTATACAATGGGGATATACAGGAAAGGACCTATACACATCTAACAGTCTAAAAGTTCATTATTACTAGTCACTCACTACGGAGGACTACATCGGTGCATGCACAAAGTTCAGTAACATCTCTTGTAAAATGAAACTGCTTCTTGAGTGAGGTGTTTTGGCTTCTGAGATTTAGTTATCTCGGTACTTTTGAAAAATCTAAAAATGACATTTTGATACATACATATTATGTGGATACATACATATGTTATCTACAAGTCTGCAAAGTTTTGTTAGACTAGGAAACATGCCCGTGCGTTGCAACGGGAGGAAAAATTTGCGTTGTGGAAGCAAACAAAATAAGTTCTCATTGGTACGACCATAGCACCGTGTTAGATCACCTTGGGTGCATAGATAATGCGTGTCCTGGGTTGTACTTGAACGACGTGTAACATCTAAATTAGAAATATGTTGTACTTCGGGCAGTGTAAAATTACAAAATCTGAATTTTGGAAATAATGAACAGTGTAAATATTCCTAACGGTAATGCCTAACGGTTTACAAAAAATCTAGTGAACGAAACAACAAAGGAAGGGCTATACTCAGAAGTCAAAACCAAGAACCATATATAGTTTCCCTTCTGAAAAGCAGAAAATCATGTAATTTCTATTTAAACAAGAAGAAAATAAAGAACTTAATTTTTTTACTAAGAAGGTCAAAATGTCCAAACAAAGAAACAGTTTCAAATGGCACAAGGCCACGACTTATTATGATTGCCTGAAAAATAAAATCAGTATGCGTCTTTCCTTCATATAAGAATAGATCCGCTTTAGCACCACGCTGTGGTAAAGCATCAAAGAAAGCTTCACCGTAATTTGGATTTAGTCAATTCATAACAATATCAAGAATACAGGTAAAAGCTCATGAGGGATCACGCTTACAAAATTAAGAAGATTATAACTACAGAAATCAAAAGTCAAATGTTAAGACCAATACACCTATTATATTACTGATAAATTGTTCAAGTCACGCCATTACATTAGTCCTAGAAAAAATCATTATCCAAATGAACATTGCCTTCAATACATTCTACCTACTAATGGATTTCTAAAGCATGCATCTTCTAAACATTGTCTCCTCCGTAGAAGACTCATTTTCTGTCACGGCTATACACCTATACCCCCATCTTCCTGATTTTAAACCTATAAAATCCATACCAATGGTGCCAATGCAATGCATCCATAAGTAACACATATCCATGGGAGACGGAGTAGAAAGAGTACACCCTTAAAATGACACTGATACTCAATTACACGCAGCCACAAAATGAATTTCACACCATGACTCCAAATGCAGGCCTTGGGAACCCATTTGACAACCAAATAAAATTATAACAATTATCGCAATCTGACATTTGTTAAATTGAGAGACATTAGCTAATAATGCCACACCAATCTCCACTTTTTAATTCACCAAACCCCTGTACTGCAATGTCTGCATGCTCTATTACTGCTAATGAAAATTTTAAATTCTTCAAGCAAAAATAAATTTGCCAGGATCCACTACAGTCCAGGCACAACTTGGGCAAACAAAACCTGAATTACGGTGCCACTGATGAGATCACAATGTATGACATCTTAACCAGTGAGGCGTATCACAAATAACAAGCGCGAGATCCAGCGTCTTACCAGATTGGCCGGGAACCAGTAATGACGGCCGCTGCTTTTTTCCTTTCCGACGCACATGTGGGCGGCCGCCCTCGTCTTGCCGTCAATCTCGGCCACCACCGCACCCACATTCTCCTCTTCCTCTGCATTAAAATTGTGCTCAAACTAACCCACGTGCTCAAATCTAGCGCTCCACTGTTATGGAGATATTGCCAAAAATTTACTTCCGGATGGAAGGATTACAAAATGGTATCTGAATCCATAAATCTGCATTATGTTTCCAACTGATAATTGCATGTAGTGATCAATCTTTTGGCAAATTTCTGTATATCTGATTCTAGAGATAGTGCTATAGTATCTGGGAGGAAGAAAGTGTTCTCCGGAGTCTCAGGACCTGATGGTGCCTGCCAAAGTTCAGTACACTCTGCGTATAAAATTGATGGCAAGACTCCTCGATGGCAATATGATCAAGTGAATTAAAAATTGAAAGAAGAAGCATCAATTGAAAACTTAGCTAGAAGAGGATTACTCCCTTGAAGAAAATGTGATACAAAGTTAGCAAAATTATCCTTTATCATAGATAAAAATGTTACAAAAGTTAAACTGAAGCATACTGTTAATGTTCTCGGTGATTGCACAACTCATTAATTTAATTGATGTGACAAACACTTCTGCTATACAAGACAAGCAAGCCGGAAGCATGCTCCAACACCTAGAATAACAGAAAGAATATCAGCATCATAAGAATTGACGCCATCATGGTAGTTCAGAACTTCAGAAGAACTTCTAATAGTGGAAACCGCTCCAATTACAAAATCTGGGTTGTAAGAAAGAAGCTTCCTACACATATTAGCATATGTAAATAGTGTGAGTGTCTGTAACTATGTATACATTCCACCAAAGAAGTAAAAAATCTGATGCACTTGCGTATACGGCAGCAAACAGCCTACTCATTGAAATGGTAAACGCGTTCCCAGCAGATCAATTTCATATATGGAGGCCTTCTGTAACAAGTTTCAACGCATACCTGCCGTGGAACCTGAGGGCAAAAAACGATGAGCAGAACGTAGACCTCATGAGGCGACGCCACACTCAACGGGAAGGATCGCGCCGGCCGGCCGGCCCGGCGGGAGCGGGCGCGATGATTGCGACGGACTGGCGACGAGGGCAAGGTTCATTGGACTTCCAGGCTCCCAGCCATGTGAGGCACGAGGGTGCAGCGAGCGGGCGGCTAGGGCTAGCTCCCATGAAACTGCTGTAGCAATTGTTTGTGTGGTTTATTTTACTTTTTCGAGAGGGAGGAGCGGCGGTAATTACGGAGTTGATTAGGAGCGGAACTCGTCGAGTGTGACGAAGGACGGGGCAGGACGAAGGGTGGGCAGAAAGTGGAATCAAATTCTTTTTTAAGATAGTAGAGATAATATGTTGTATTTTACGACTGTACAAAAACTGGGGAGTTACAAATGACTTTAGCTTTCTACCCTCTATTTCTTACTATCAATTTTTTTTTACTATCAATTTAGTTACCTCTAAAGCGTTAGTGTGCACCAGTTGCATCAGTCACTAGTGAAACAGCTAGTACTAGCAAAAATCATGGGGGCAACTTGGGTAGAATCTCACATTAGGTAGGATCTATAAGATCAATTTTTTTGAATGGACGAAACATGTTCAAATATTCTCAAAAAAATTGACGACAGTCATCTATGTTATATATGCAACTTTAAAAAATGGCTGCTTCAAATTCGACCTATACTTAGATAGGCAAAAAAAGAGAAACTTCAGTGTGAATAGGGTGAAACACTATTCACTCAAATCTGACACTATTTACAGTGTAGTTTAGCATTTTTGTTTCTCTAACTGTAGGTCAAATTTTGAGCTGAAATTTTTTGGAGTTGTACAAACAATCATAAGTATGTTGTGTAATTTTTTCAAATTTTTTAACAATTTATATATATGATTTTTTGATATGATCCTATGATTCTCACTTAAAGAACTAATCCTATACAAGTCTCCCCCGGAGTAGGCAGCATGTATTGATTACAACTCTTCACCGGGTGATGGAGCGAGCAGGAGAGGAATAATGGACTTATCAGTAGGGGTGGGGGTGTGGTCGACGACGAAAATCTGGTCTGGTTTTTTTCCAAGAGGATGCCTGGTGCGGGCGTGCGGCCGGTGGAGGCCACGAGACACGAGTTGAAGGACGGGTGACGAGGCGTGCCAGGTGGTTCGGCTAGCGGTGGCTGAGGGAGTGGAGATGATCTTCTTCCTCCCTGTTTTATCATTTTGCTTCGACGAAAAATGGATCGATCAAGCGTATCTCGAATCGCCTCGTGGCGTCGGTAGCGGGATCCACGACACGATATGGAAGTCTCAACTAACGCACGCACACATCTCACATCTCACTGCCACTGTTTCTCTTCCCGCACCAACAGACCCAAACCCACCCGACCGGCCCATCCCCACTGCTGCGCGGAGCTCCCGATCTCTGCTCCGAGCCGTCGGAAATGGAGGTGCTCTGCATCGGGACGGCCGACACCAAGCTGGAGGAGCTGCTCTTCCTCGCCGCTCGCCTCCGCTCCAGCCTCGCCGCCTCCGTCCCAGAGGTACCACCACTGCACTGTCAGCATGCCTTCTCGTCCCCTCATGCACGCAAGTAGCAGTAGGTGTCCGCAATTTGATTTCCAATCGTATGCTTGATACGATGGTGAATTCCCAATCTAAAATGGGAATTCCCACAATATCGTGGTTCCACCTAGTACTTTATAGCTACAGTGCAGTTTTGACTTCTGGGAGAGTTCCTTCACTGAACGTAGAAGCTCGGGTTCATTCTCTGAACATAGAAACTGCTTCGTCGCACTGGGATATAGCTGAGTAATATGTTGACAATACAACTTCACCAAAGGGAAAAAAAAATTTCTTAAGGCTCACAGGATATGGCTCCTTCATTAATTTGTGTTAGCCACATACAGTATTCTTAACGATCGATCACTTGGGCATTGCCCTTGAAGTTGTCATGTATATTTATGGAGTATTATTTTCTTCCTTAACTCTAGCATTAACACTCGGTATTGTGGTCTATCGAAATGGCAGGTTCAAGTAAGCATAGTGGATGTCTCCACGAGTAAAACAGTAGCAACACAAGATTCTCAAGACATTGAAGTTATTGCAAGAGATGCCGTTCTTTCATGTTATCTGGATTCCAGTCAACAAGATCTTCCAGATGACAGAGGTGAAGCAATAGTGCTTATGTCAAAAGCACTTCAGAGCTTTCTGAAAAACAGATATGAGGGGGGTACCCTGGTTGCTGCTGTTGGCTTGGGAGGAAGTGGAGGAACCGCGCTAATTGCTCCTGCTCTAAGATCCCTACCACTCGGAGTGCCTAAGCTCATTGTGTCTACTGTTGCTAGTGGCAATACCGCACCCTATATTGGGACGTCTGACTTGGTATTGTTTCCTTCAGTCGTTGACATATGCGGCATAAACAGTGTCAGCCGTGTTATATTGTCTAATGCTGCTTCAGCTGTTGCCGGGATGGTACATGGGGTATTAATGGCTTCCAGTGAATCGGATGAAACAGAGGCGAAGCTGACTGTTGGTATCACAATGTTTGGTGTTACCACACCGTGTGCAATTGCTGTCAAAGATAGACTGAACAAAGAAGGGTATGAGACGCTTGTATTCCATGCCACTGGTGTTGGAGGCAAAGCAATGGAAGAACTTGTTAGAAGTGGTTTCATACAGGTAGTACTTTCATGTTATTTCGTACATTTATTTCCTTGTCTTGCCCATTTTGCTGTAAGCTCGTGGCCAGCTGGCATAAAATTGGTGTTTAATTTTGATCTCGTGGAGATTATGTTTTTCAGCTCGAGAACTCTGATGATGAACTCGTTGCCAGATACAAATTCTTCTGATGTTAATTTTCTGCCTCTAGAGTTTCTCATTTTACTTCCATTTGGTTGCATATAGGGCGTGTTGGACATAACACAACAGAAGTTGCGGATCACATTGTTGGTGGTATCATGGCATGCGATGAGACCAGGTTTGATGCAGCTATAGATAAAAATATCCCTCTCGTTCTCAGTGTCGGGGCCTTGGACATGGTTAACTTTGGAGCTCATGATACAATACCTGCTGCTTTCGCAGACAGAAAGATCCATGTACATAATGAACAGGTTAGGCAAAGTATTATTTTCCAATTTCAGAATTCACTTTGCTTCCTAAATTTACTTACATGGTTTTGGCTAAATTCCCTGTGTATATATATTCACTGTGAATACTGAATCGTAAATATACTGTTAGGTTATCACAACGATCTGTTACGAGACTGATATGCTAGGATATCCTTACAGACATTGCCACAGAACCAAATCGTCTGTGATGAACCTTTGTTCACTGCTAGAACAGTAGGACTTGGGGATATATCTGTATACAGAAGAGGGTGAGGATGAAGGAAGCATTTGCATCAATTTTTCTTGCTTACTAGTCCGAATCATACAACACATGTCCTTATAAACAGGACAGTCTAACAAGTAAATATAAAGATGAGACGTAGTATAATAAAACACTGTTTCTATTTGTAACAAGTCAACTTATCCCTAAAACAAGATCTTATCTCTCAACAAAAGGACTTGACAAAGCAATAAGATTAGGAGTAAGTCACCATATTCAACATTAATCCTATCTAACATTTTAGATAAATCCATCCTTTTACATGCAAGCTGTAATTGCTACCTTACGAGTACCTTATGTTCTGTAATTTGTGAGGATTTCACATGTCCTGGCCTTCTTGCGGCGACTGAAAGACCATTAACTCTTTCAGATTTCGTTGATGCGGACTACTGTGGAAGAGAACAAGAAATGTGCTCAGTTTATTGCTGACAAACTGAACAAATCTTCGTCCAGAGTTACAGTTTGCCTGCCACAAAAGGGCATCTCTGCAATTGATGCGCCTGGAATGCCATTTTATGATCTTGAAGCTACATCTGCACTCTTGGATGAGTTAAACACCCGTATAGTCAAAACTGAAAACAGACAGGTTTGTTCATGTTCCATAATTTTCTATGCAATTGCACCGGTTTCGGATGAACTAATTTGGTTGAGCTGTTGATAGGTGAAGCTGCTTCCTTATCACATAAATGATCCTGAATTCGCCAATGCCTTGGTGGATGCATTCTTGAGTATGGATTTAAAGGCCTCTAGTAACACAACTCAGGGAAACAACATGGTCCTACCAAAGCTTGATGCAAACAAAAAAGAATCTTGTGCAGGAGAGAGGACTTCAGATAATTCTATCATATGGAGACCTCCTGTGGATTATCCTGATGCAAGACCAGGTTAGCGGTGATTATATTTTCATTCTTATGGACATTTGTTTATGCTCACGCAAACAGATTGGGTCATTGGAAGTACTTATAATTTCTCATAAAAGAAGTGGTAGAATGGTATCTGGTGTTTACTTTGTGATCTGATATGCCGCCTTACAAAATAATCCCGCAGGGTAAAGTTCTAATTTCATTTACTTCAATAATTCATTCCTAGTTTTTTTTTTGGAAGAGAACAGTAGGGAAAACCCCTACCGTATAAATTAGAACCTAAATTCGCATCTGTGCAGGTGGTGGGGTTGTACATCACCCCCTCCCTCCTCAAGAGTGTCGTCATCATAAGAGCAACTTCAATAGTACATCACCTGTTTTCACTTTTACAACACCTGTTTTTGCGTTTTACATCACCATCGTCCATTCCAGATGATGTAAAATAGATCACCACTGGAATTCCAGATGTAAAATAGGTCACCACACTTGTGACCTATATTCACACAATTGCAAACATAAATTAGAGACAAATATGAATCGAAATCTTCGAGGCTCCTCCTCTGGCCTTGGGGGCGGCCCGGCCTCCCTTGATCGTCGCCAGAGCTGGGACGGTGGTGTTCGGCGCGGCGACGGGACGCGGCGGGGCGAACATGGCATGGCGGAGAGAAGCGGCGCTAGGGTTTGCCGCGGCGGGCGCAGCGGCGGCGGGGCCGAGCTCGATTGAGGGTGGGAACCAGCGGCGGCGGGAGGGGTGGAAGTGGTCGGGGAAGGGCCGGCGCCCTCCATGGCTGGAATTTGGCCAGCGGCAGCGGCGGATCGAAGGGGATGGGGCGCGCGTGGGAGGAGTCTGAAAGGGTGAAGTTGGCGGTTGGGCTGCGCGTGAGCTGAAATTATACGTTTGCAACACCTCTTTGGTGATGTATATTTGCATCACCAAACCCAGAAATATACATCATGTGGTAAAAATTTGCATCACCATATACGTTTACATCATCTGTTGGAGCTCGTTTTTTGGCGTTTGGTGATGTAAAAGTTAGGTATTTTACAAATACATCATCTGTTGGAATTGCTCTAACTAGGGAGTTGTAAAGGTTTGAGTCATCTTGCCGTTTCTTCTACTACAAAATGACATGTATTTTGGTCGAGAAAAAATATTTTGTATTCTGATTGTCCAAGAGGCCAAGATACCTCTAATTGACTGCACATTTGAGGATGTGCTACAATAATCTGTAGTCGACTTCCCCAGTTGTTGTTGTCAACGTTTCTCTAGTCTTAACATCATGAAATTGTTGGGGATTTTATTCGGCGGAAACCGCAGGCATCGCTCGGAGGACACACAGCAATGGTAGCAGCTTAGGTGCGGTCGTGACTTGGGGACGGTAGGCATTAGAACATAAGCATATTAGGTGATAAGTTGATAGGAAATCTCAAGTGATCATTTTGGTAAAGAGATAACATTGCTAAGAGACAAGATCTCTGAATGAGATCAATTTAGATACGATCGTTTGGACACCCATATTCAGAGAGACTACATTGCTTTTAAAAGGGATCATGTAGCACTGAACTTTCGGGAAAACTGCCATGTTCAGATGAAGCTGAAGATGAGCTCAACGTGCATACAGGGGCAAGCTCGGCTTACCTACCTGTCCTTTGAGATCACGACCAGAATATACTCATTATATGCTCTTCTCTTGGCTTTCCAGGGCATCAGAAATGTTTGGTATTACCATGTTTGTAGCTGAATTAGGGTTAAGTTAAGCTGTTATTACATGCGCTAAGTTTTAATCTACTTGATGTACAATATGATCAAAAGGATAATATTCAAAATTCTAAAGAATTTATACATATATAGTGCTGGTTTGCATGGATGAAATAACTACAGAAGGTATTGTCTCCTCACGTGAGACCAATCATGACAGAACAGATAATCGGTAGCTTCGTAAGTGACATGAATATTATCATTCTATTTTCAGCCTATTTTTCCTCGTGATTGTTCTTCATTCATTTCAGGTTTTGAGATCTATTGATACAATTGTATACCATAATGGTTCTAATGGCTTGCTCTTCTGTGCTGACAGAAACTTTGCAAAAAACAAAGTCAATATTGCATAAATTAAAGCAGCAAATTAGTGAGGGTATCCCTGTTATTGGAGCTGGTGCCGGAACAGGCATATCTGCAAAGTTTGAAGAAGCTGGTGGGGTTGATCTGATTGTGCTGTATAATTCTGGGCGGTTTCGAATGGCTGGAAGGGGCTCATTAGCAGGGCTCCTGCCATTTGGTGACGCAAATGCCATTGTACTTGAGATGGCCAATGAAGTGTTACCTGTAAGTTTCATAGAATAACAGACTTCACTCTTTCTCTTTCTTTGGGAGTATATCTGAAAGTTAATGACACACTGATATAGGTCGTTAAAGAAGTCCCTGTTCTTGCTGGGGTCTGTGCTACTGATCCATTTCGCAGAATGGATTACTTTCTTAAACAGCTAGAAGCCATTGGATTTTGCGGTGTCCAAAATTTCCCTACAGTTGGTCTGTTCGATGGGAATTTCCGACAGAACTTGGAAGAAACTGGAATGGGCTACAGGTATAATTCATCAAATCCTTACTTTTGGATACATGCTTTATTGATGGCATGGCATGAACATAATCGGCACATGAAAAGCTATGTACTCGATTATGATTATGGCTTCTGCTTCAGTCACTTGATTACAGTTAGCTTTCTGTTAAGGGAAAGATTTCCATATTTGAAATCATTTTAACTTATAGTAAACAAATGGCATGCATTTGAGTGTGTGTTTGAGAAAGTTATGGTAACTCAGTCGTGTCTTTTGCCAGCATGGAAGTGGAGATGATCTCAAAAGCTCACAACATGGGTTTCCTGACAACTCCATACGCTTTCGATCCAAAAGAAGGTGCTGCCATGGCCAAGGCTGGAGCTCATATCATAGTGGCACATATGGGTCTCACGACAGCTGGGTCAATCGGCGCAAAGACAGCTGCGACTTTAGGTGACAGTGTTACTCGGGTCCAAGCCATCGCCGATGCTGCACTTGGTGTTAATCCTGACATTATTGTTCTCTGCCATGGAGGTACGCATTCTAATTTCTGCAAGCCTCAAGTAAAGATGGTGTCTTAATGCTCTTTTTCATCCTGCAAAATCAAGTAATTCCCATGCACAATTCCATCAGGTCCCATATCAGGGCCCCGAGAGGCGGAGTTTATCCTGAAGAACACTAACAGTGTCCATGGATTCTACGGTGCTTCAAGCATGGAAAGACTGCCAGTTGAGCAAGCCATCACAAACACTATGAGGGAGTACAAACTCATTTCTCTCAAATGAGGATGGTAGCTTCAAATGGAAGATGATGCCCGGTGTTTGTCACTTTGTTGTCACATGCAAATAGCTACCAAATGTACCTTTTGCGTTTGAATAATAATAATAATGATAACGGCAAAACTATTCTAGGTGATTTAGTGTATGTCTCATTGGTCCAAGCGCCATATAGTTTTCTTTTCGCAATGCCTTGGGTTGGGGAGGACAGAATTATGATAGGAGAATTTTTGGTTTACTACGATCATGCATAAGGTGTTGTTTTGTACTTTTGTTCCCTGTGTTCCAGCCTGTAAATAGGGCATTTTGATGCAGTTCAGCAGAACTTCAAACATAAATAACATCTGCTTTGTCACAGTTTCACTGGCTGTGGCTGGCGTCCGATTCAGGGTAGAGTGATCAAGACCACGAGCGTGGAGTGCATGCCCTTCTTCCTGTCACTCCCCTGCCCGAAGAAGAAAGCTCGGACGGATGGGAGAAGCAAGAACCCGCCTCGCGGAGAATATTCGTTCTCATCAGACAGTTCCCCTGCCCGGAGAAGAATGCACCGGCGGACGGGAGAAGCAGCAGCCCACCTTATGCGGCTTGCCGGAGGAGAAATGCGACAGCCACTCACGATCTCTGACGGAAGCCCAGCAGACGATGTGCCGCATGGGTGGATGACTCTGGCACGGCCGCAGCGACGCACGCTGCCGCACCCACCCTCACCGCCACCGGAACGAAGGAAATCGCCGGTACCCAGGCACCGGGCGCACTCCGCTCTGCTGCCATGGACGTTGCCAGCCGGGAAGACGGCATTGGCATGCGTACAGTCCGGGCATCCAAGGAGCAAGCACTTTCTTCCATGACAGTGCTGGTAGTTAGACACTTGAGCCCTATGATCGAGAGGTCGACGATCAAAACACCAGCTTCCTTCGTCGCCGCGTGAGCAGGCATTTCCCCGGACCGCGTAACATCTCCTGCCTATAGATATAGATGTGAGGAAACAGATGCACGAGCATCAGATTCTGACGGACGGATGACAGGCTTTGGAAGTGCACACAAGGATAAACATCGGCCAGATATATATTGGCTAACAAGTGCATGCGTTTGTGCTTAAATAAAATCGATCCAACATCATTGGGCCGACGAGCAGCTATGAGAAGCTGCTCATAAATCCGGAAAATCCGTGCTCATGCACAATCCATAACAGAATGCACGAAGGTACAGCACTCATACACACAGAGATGAACATTACTGAAAGACAGCATACCCTCAATTCAGAATAACAAACTTACAGAAACAGTCAACGACGCAAAGCTTCTGGATTAATAGTTCGTCTAACTCTCTTCAGTACGAGCTACATCAGAGAAAACATACGGCCTAAAGCTTGCTACTCCCACATCGTTGAGCCTAAGCTTTTCATGTAGGAGCAGTGCCTGGACCGAACACTACGCAAAGTACCCTTACATTGCATATAATGGTCAGAAGCAAGTAAGGTCTTCGAGTGGCGTGCAAGAAGTTTTGCTAACTAAAGTAACATGTCGCCACCCAGTTCATCGATGGCTTTGTCGAGCGAGGCCAACATATCTAGGGGAAGCAAGAGTACTTAGTCAACAGAAGCGTGTGAAATGAGGTTCAGTTTACAGGTAATATGAAAAATACATGCTGTGGGTTTTCAAATTGGCAATGCGTTAGCACCCTAAATGCTAAGAAAGGCATTTCATGGTTTATTAGCAATCTTCAAGGCACACTAAAAATTACACCCATGGGAAGAGGAAGAGAAAACATACCATTAAAAGAGTCGCTGGCCACATATGTCTACAGCAATAAAAGTAGAACAGAACATGTTAGAACATATAAATTAGTCTGGTGGATTTAGGAAGAATCTTGACGGGAGAGATACCTCTATCCCTGCCATATCAAACGTTTCGATACTAGCATCAATCTCTTTAGCGGCACCTTTTCCTTTGTCAGCAATCGATTTTTTACGGGCAACTGCAGCAATCATTGCGGACAGGTGAGGAAAAGATGGGATAAAACCATCAAAAAATAAGTAGCAATACAACTAATATTATCTGTACCATCATGACAAGTATCCAGTATGTAGGCCTGCAAAATTTGCAAACATTAAGAAATTTTCTTTGCAGACAATTTGCAGGATTTACAGATGACCAAAGGATTACCCTTTCAGGAGCATGACCAGTTGCAGTCGCTGGATAAGGTTCGTCTCCATCTGAGTTTTATGTATTAAAAGTTACTAAAACTAGACCAGCAAACATCAAAATGAAGATATTTGTGCTTTCAGTGTAGATTTATCCAATCATGATTGGTCTACCTTTCTCATATTTTATTGAACAACCTGCCGGCATTTCAAAGTAATTATGAGGAAAATCGGAGTAGCTGCTATCTATATTTGTAGCCAGGGGAGATGGAAGAACAGACTGGTCTAGTTCCTCGCGGTAGTCAAATGAAGGTGCAGCTGTCCTGTGATCAGAAGTCGGCTCCTCAAAGCTTGCCATCTCATCAGGCCTAGGCATAGAATATAATGTTATCAAAGGCAATATTTCCCACAAACAACAGACCTGATCGTTTTTTTTACTTATTACCTGTATTGAAGCCCACTAGAAGAAATATATTCAGATGACGATGAATCTTCATACACGCAGTCGCTTCCAGATGGTATGATATCCATGGTGTTGCTTGAGAGTTCCTTAAGTCAGTCGAACAAATGCATTTAGTGTTTGAAAAATCATATTAAGCCACACATGAACAACATCTGAAGATAACACAAAGATAGAAAAATGCACCTTCACACTATTCAAGAATGATTCTGCATCACTGAGTTGTGGGAAACGTACAGCAAACTTCTGGATCTGCAGAAAAAACAGTGATATTTATAATTTCTTCACTAGAAATGAGCTCACAGAGGTAATATTATGGGCAGAAACATCCCATAAGAACAAATTGTAACAACAACAAGAAAAAACATTTTATTCAGCTAATCAGCCATTAGAATCATATTTGGTATGGCAAAAAAACATGCCTGCTTGGACCTATCACAAAAGCTCACGAACACGACCCTGCTCCCTCTAACTGGGCACTCTGGCACGCATGCAACCTGTGGCCATGAGAAGTTGAGAATGGAGACATAGTGCTCCTCCTGCACCATGAAAAAATACCTTGACGTTAAGTTGTTAGGACAGAAAAGAGAACATATGACAAAACAGAAAAGAACAATGTGTTAAAGCTGGCAGAGTCTCCTCATTTCTCCAACCCCCATAACTTCTCTCACACAATATTAGATCAAGGCTTGTGCGCAACTTAATACCATAGTGGGGGAACTCTGTGGCAGAGCAGTGCTAGGTATGATATTTTTATTAAAGGAAAGTGGCGATGAGGCACCCACAGCAAGTTTTTCATCAAATAACAAGAACTAAATTTGCGTCCGTGGGGATTTCAAACTCGGTGGCTGGGTAGTACATCCATTCCCCTAGCCAAGTGAGCTAGGCTCATTTCTTAGTGCTAGGTATGATGGCAATACCACATTCTCACTTTTAGTGCTAAAGGGGTTTTGAACTTTGAAGACTTCCTTTGGAGAGAAATGTACTTATGAAACCATGAAATTGTTCAGCCAACACAACTCGGTTCCAACTTTCAACTTATGGAATTTCCAGGGTTGCTCCTTCACATTAGGGACCCCAATTAAACATATATCAATCTTGCTCTGAACAAAGCCCATAAACGATTCAAGGTAGCATGTGTTTTCCTCCCAGCATGGCAGTTCATTGAGTAACATGAAAATGTGAACATACTGGGACACAAAAATAACTTCATTTTTCAGGTATATACAGGACAACGTGCATTTTATCATTAAAGAAATAAAACATGAATCATTGGGTTCAGAAACTACCTACAACCTAACCATGCTGTCTAATCATACATGCAGTTTCCTCCACCTCTAAGTATACATTGTTGAATTTTCTCCGGCATCACATTTGTTAAGAGGGGTCGTGGTAGGCCAAACTTGACATGGGAGGAGTCTGTTAAGAGAGATCTGAAGGATTGGAATATCACCAAAGAACTAGCCATGGATAGGGCTGCGTGGAAGTTAGCTATCCATGTGCCAGAACCATGACCTAGTTTCGAGATCTTATGGGTTTCAACTCTAGCCTACCCCAACTTGTTTGGGAAAAAAGGCTTTGTTGTTGTTGTTGTTGTTGTTGTATCACATTTCTGGCCGTGTGGGGTATTTCATTCTTTTTCCAAACAGAACTATAAGATTCGCACATAGAAGGTTTTACTGTAGAACCTAACTAAAAAGTAAAACCTTATGTACAACGAATATAATTTCCCATAATACAATGATCAAGGCAGTACCAGAAAACAATGATGACAAACTATATTATACGAGAACATGCAGCATCAAGGTAGGTTACCGGAGAAAATACACACAATAAACAGTGACAATAAGGAAAACATCATTAAATCGGCAAAATATAACACAGCTCACAAACACTGAACAAGGTAACAATTTGGCACAGCAATCAGTTCAACAAACATGTCTTGTTTCAAACGTGAAATCATCTGAAGACCAAGGGTGGCTATGATTCTAGTGAGCAATGCCGTGGCATCCAAGTGCTAGTCTACAAATCACCATGAACAATCATACCTACGCTGCAGCACAATACAAAGACACATAGCCCATACTGCAAACTCTTGAAACAATCAATACCAGAGCACCAGCAAACACACCAATAAAGAGCAATGCTGGGTCATCGACCTCTCGATATAATGCAGCGAACTGCTTGAGAAATTACGGTATCGAGCTGCCAAACTATCCACATTGTACACATGCCGGGCCGTACACCCGAACCAGCGGCCTCCCGATTTCTACAGCCAAATCAACTCAGGGCAGCAGTGCATTGGCACACCAGAAAACCTTAACCCCAAGTCGATCCCCAACAGTAACAAGCATTTCGATCTCAAGTCTTTATCGAAATAAAAAAACAAGAATTTCTCAAGTGCCTCCATCGGACATGCTTGCCTGGATCAGACTGGCAAGCAAACAAACATGTAGCGACACAAGCGGAAACGAACAAGGGGGGAATTAAAGGGGAGGGTTTCGGTACGGACGTAGACGACGTTGCCGATGGAGACGGTGAGGACGTGGGCGGCGAAGGAGTGGGTGGGGCGGGAGATGCGGAGCGCGGCGCGGGAGGCGGCCGGGAGCCAGGTCCCGTGGAGGCGGTTCCTGCCGCGGGAAACGTAGCGGAGGCCCGAGGGCGGCGGCGGCGTCGAGGGGCCGCGCCGCGGCGTGGCGAAGTAGCGCGCGAACTCCACCTCCCACTGCTGCTGGCTCCGCCGCTTGCCCCCCGCGGCCTCCCTGCTCTTGTCGCCGCCGCGGGCCATGGAGACGATGATGATGATGCTCCGCCGAGAAGGTGGTACGGAGTTTTTGCCGTTTTGGGGTTTTTAGAAGCAGCGCTTCACTGTACTGCCTCAACTGCACGAAGAAAAAAGAAGGGCCTTTTTTTTGTTCTTATGGAGCGGCTCATGGGTGAAAAAAAAACCTCAGAACTCAGAATTTTATATGAAGCTAAATTTCGGACCTTGGGCCATCTCTGAGTTACTCGAGATATTTTTCGAGGTTCACCTAGAGTATGTGACTCAACTCAACCGTTGTTAAGGGCGCGTTTGGTAGCCTGCAGCGAGGGTGGCCTGGCTCGCCAGCTGCGACCTCCTGCTGTTTGCTTACTCGTTTCTTCTCTTGGGCCTGCATAGCACGCTCCTCAAAGCACACTCGGGGCAGGCCCTGGAGGAACGGCCGAATCGGCCGTTTCCACGGAGCCATGCCCCGCAGCTGCAAAAAGGAGCGCTGCTCATGCAGCCTCGTTCTTCCCCTCACTCTCTCTTCCACTTACCCTCTTCCAATTCTTCATACACTGCTCAAATCAAAAAACGTTGTACACCTAAATGATGCGCTTTGATGCTGCGGTTCCATTCCCGCGATCAGTTCGAGCTTTTGTTAACCGTGCAGTCCTAATTTCGTGTTCTTGTCGGAAGCTTTTTTGACCGAATTTTGAAGATCTTGTCGCACATAGTTGACCGTTTGCGATTTCCTTCGAGGAGTAGCTGTATCTCATCATTCCGCACAACTATCGTGTTGTAAGTTTTGCGTTTCGTTGCTTGTAGATGGATAGATCTGCTATTGTAGATGCGTATTTAGACTGTTCTTGTTGTACGTGTCTTCTTCAACCTCCTCTCTTCGTCGTCGCCGTCGAGCTCTACCGCTGCCATGCTGTGTCATCGTCGCCAAGCTCCGCCGCTGCCATGTCGTGTCCCGTCGAGCTCCGCCGCCGTCATGCGGTTTCGTCACCGTCCAGCTCTGTTGTCGCCATGGCGTCTCCCGTCGAGCTTCGCCGCCGTCATGTCGTGTTGTCGTCGTCCATCTCCGCCGCCGCCATGGCGTCTCCTTGTACAGATGCATGTAACCAGTAGGTGGTAACTTCACCCATGTGAAATTAGATGAGACTAATCAAAAGTTGCATGTAACCAAACAAAGAGGAGTTGTTTGCCCAACTGATGCGATGCGGGCAACCAAACAACAAGCACAACATGGTTTTAGGGGTGACTCTACTCAGCACTGCCCTCCAGAGCCTGCCCCGTCGCAGGTGAGAAAGGCATGCAGCCTACCAAACAGGCCCTAAATGTCGTCTCATGATCTCATCCATCATATATTTCTCCTTTCGCTAGAACGATTTTCTAGTTATCCACTCTATGTCCACACGGACGGGCTAGGGTTCCCAATCCAGCCCTACCGCCTCACCTAGAGTATGTGACATCTATCTTACTCGAAATACCCTCAACTCAACCGTTGTTAAATGTCGTCTCATCCATCATATATTTCTCCTTTCGCTAGAACGATTTTCTAGTTATCCACTCCATCTCGACACAGACGGGTTAGGGTTCCCAATCCAGCCCTACCGCCTGTGGCACCGAAGCCGCTCTCCGCTGCCCAAATATCCCCTTCGCACTCCATTTCTCTGCCGCCCAATATCCCCCTTTATTTTTCCGTACAATGTTGTTGTCTACTCTCAGGCACCTTGACGCTACTCCCCGTCTGGGAGCCGCTCGATGTGCGACGATCGGGATCTCTATCAGCATGTCGGCCAGGTTGCATGTTTTTCCTTTTTTTTCTATCGTGCCAAGCCAATTGAGCATGTATATGATTTTTTTCTTGGTAGTCCAAAACATTAGTAGTAAAAAGGAATATGATTTTTTTTATTCATTTGTGTTCTGTTTAGAAAAAGCTGGTGAGTATTTGACCAGTCACCATGTTTAGAAGGTGCTTATGCATTTAAATAGCACCATTTTATATATCATGCTACCAGAGGTGATCGCATTGAAAGAGTTACATTATATATAATTTTATATATGTACACAATGACGTACAATATTATCTTTTATTAAGCACTCCCACATACGCACATTTCGTTGTACCGTCCTAATACACAACTTTGACTAAGTCTTTTACTTATAATATGTCGAAATGGTAGCATGATATATGATATAAAAGTAATTTACAAGAAAATGCAAAAATACTACTCCTACATGTCTAGCCAATATATTAGTGATCAAAAGCTTTCAATTGTTGAGCGCGGGCATAGTAAAGTGCGCCTTAATTTTTGGGACGGGCCGAGTATAAAGATTGCATAAATCATGAGATGAAATTGTATTCTTATATTTTCCATGTAACATTTTGAAGCTATATTAGTTTTATAGTTTGTTATACTGGTATTATTAGGAAAAGTAACTGCAAGGTGCCAGGTGGTATGTTGGAGACTGCTCACGTTCGAACGACATGCATTCAAAGAGGGAAGTGGCATCGCTCATTGAGCACGGCGTTTTGGAGGCTGCGCTATATGTAGCTTCGGTTTCCAAAAAAAAATTGAATCCACATTTTTCTGTTTCGAAAAAATCTAGAAAAAATCCTATATGTAGATAAAGTCGAGATCTACCACTACGAAAAGTTTCAAATCAAAATTTGTAAGTTTCTGGGCTACAAAAAATGACAAATCTGACAAAAATTCGAATTTTTCAAACTGTGTACGGTTCCAGATCTAGATCTTCGTATTTGTGTTTTTTGCCTAGACCAAAATACAACGAATCTTTCACTAAAAATTTGCACATCTGTAGATCTCAATATTATCTACACGCACAATTTTTTTTAGAATTTTTTGAAACAGAAAAATGTAGATTCAATTTTGTTGGAAAACCGAGCTACATATAGCTCGGCCTCCATTTGGAGTTTCTGATTGCTCGTTCCTCTTTTCTTTCTAGATTTTGCATTTTGTATCTATGTAACTCTTTTTTAGCAATCATTTAAATGACACTCTTTTCAAATTTTGAGTGTCATCTGTTGTTAGGAATATATTTTCGATTCGTCATAAATCACTAAGTACTGAACGTCTCCGATCGATCCAATGGAAACGGACTCCCTATCTCTGGGTCTTTTCTATCCAGTGTGAGTGTATCTTCTTTACGAGCACAGTTCCGCCCAACGGCCCAAGCACAACCACCACCACAACATCACGGTCAAGAGGTCGCTCGCTCGTTGAAGAGAATTCTTAGAACACGAGTCTACTTGAATTTTGAGTGTGTGTGTCTGGACTTAGTAAAATGGTTGATTTAAGATCTAGTACTATAAATTATGAAATAAAACCATACACGTGAATACGGTGAAAACATTTTTCTTTCTAAATTTTGCAAGCTGGTAGATACTCTATAGATTTAAAACGGGCATTGTTGATCACAAGAGCAGCTAGCACATAGGCGCGTCAATAATCAAAGCAAGATGACGAAAGAAAATCTGCATATCCGAGTCGTGTATAACCATCTTTCAAATTATCGGGAGACAATGCAGCTTTCACAATGTTGACAGACTAAGAGACAAAGAGCAGATAGCAGACGAACGAAATGTAAACTACAATGCGCACTTGTGCTATAGTCAACTCACTTTGATATGGACACTGGATCACTCTAACTCCTAAGATCCACCAGACTTCACTTTGTAAACAACACAGTTAATCCTTTAGTTTAACAACTCTATGCGAACCACCTCTACTCGACAGCACGATCAGATCTATAAACCAAATAACACATGATTTTCTACTGCTGGCATACCCTCTGTTAAGCAGCCAATCCAGATGGAGGCTCGGACTGAAGCGGCTGTTGAGGCGCTACAGCAGAGTCCTGCTTCGTCGTCGCGCTCTCGGGTGATTTAGGATGGTCCGAAACGGCAGCAGCAACATGGACAATGCCCATCTCGGGCATGCCAATTGCAGGTGTGGCAGACATGGTGGTAACGTTCTCAGACAGACCAGCAGCTGGCTCGACCGTGCTCTTCGCCTTCTTGGTTTTCCTGCCCGCGGTCTTCTTGGCCCGACGTTTTGCCTTTGGTGCTGGAGGCACTCCATCGGCTGAATTGCTGTCAGCCGACATGCTCTTCCTGTGTGCGGAGCAGAAATCCATCCCCCATTTTGAGCTTGCGCTGCATCCTTCAAACTTGCAACGTTTACCGCCACCATGTTTGATGCAGTGCTCACTCCGCCCTTGTGCGCTCTTTCCACAGCCTTCAAACTTGCACCGCCTCCCTCCACCATGTGCGATGCAGAAATCTGTGTTTCCTTGAGCACCCTTTCCACATCCATCATGCTTACACCTCTTGCCACCACCATGCCTCACGCAGCAGTCAGTGCGGCCTTGACTGCTTCCACATGCAGCATTGGAGCACCCAGTGACCGAACAACGTTTGCCTCCTCCATGGCCGATGCACAGAGGAGTGCCTCCATGTGCACCCTTGGCACAACCTTGAACCATACATGCCTTTGAACCACCGCTGTGGACCTTGCAGTACACTGTACTTCCCTGGGCTCGCTTGCTGCATCCTTGGTGATTGCACATCACAACTTCACCATCAGGATTGTGGATGCCTGTGCTGACCATAGCATTTCCAGCATTTTCCATCACTCTAAATCCACCATCTCCTTCTGATTTGGTGAATGGTACTACACTGGAACCTGGTTCACTATATGGGTGGCCTCCACCATGGGCCATGCACAAAGCTATGCCATCTGGTAGGATATGAGGGCAGCCAATGACCTGGCAATGTTGGCCTACACAGTGATTTCTGCAGAACACTGTCTGGCCTTCAGCAACTTCGTTACACCCAAGTCTCTGGCAGCGCCGTCCAGCTGTTTAAAAAAGAAAAGAGTCTAAGAAAGATGCAGGACATTACACAAATTACAGAAATATTGTTTTTACCCAGAATGAATTCAAATTAGCAACCTACGTGTGCTGACGTATGCAGTCTGGTCTTATCCGAACTACCAAAGTTATATTGGCCAAACACCAATAAATATATCTAAAACTCAATTCGCTTACAATGAGAACACACCAATATAACATACTCATCACTGGGTCCATCTTAACTGATCACTTTGAGCAAATAAAAATTTGCAGAAGAAAGGTGGTAGTTTTTCGAACATCGTTGCAAAAAAAGATTGACTATGCATATATATCTTCTTCTGAATACTGGACTCTGGAACAAAGTGAATTTTGGACAAGTGCACAGACATTGGAAAGAGTAGGTATAGAAGAACATACCAGAAGAAGAATCATCAGCCATGTACTTCTGTATAATAAAAAAACACAGACATCTCAGAAAATATATTTTGGAGTGGGCAGTATTAATGAGAAGACATGGCAGCTTACATTTAACTGTATCATATTGACACGCTCTGCAAAGTTGCTTTGTTTATCAGCATAAATACCTAGACCAAGTATACCACATGGTCAGTGAAACAGATATAGTTTTTTTTTTTTTGCCATCAAACCTGGGGAGCTTTATTGATTCTCAAACATAAGGGTACAATCAGCCAAAAGGCTACTAACAAGAAACAGCGGCATCTCCTCGAGCCAGCAGTCTGACACCGACAAAGTGCAGGCATGCTTGGCGCACAGATTAGTAGTTTACATAATCAGAAAGTAATGTCAGTGGTTGTACAATACCTTGGTTAAAAGAAGAATCCATGGCATACACCTGTATGTGGCATTTAATATGTTACACAACAAAATAGTAATTAATAAATATTAAATTATCAGAAGACCATTAGACATTACCCCTTGCTGAGAAGAATGACCATGTCCAATCATTGAAATCTGTTGCCCTGAAACATATATGCATAGATATTAAAGCACATTGTCTGTGAAAAGTCATAAATTTCAGCTGCAATGCTGCAAGAAGGCTCAGTAAATAGCATTTTAGCTAACCTTTTAGGCTATGAGTTGAATTGCCTGCCTGTAACACAGAAAAAACAGGTGGGCCAGACATCGGTTATATCGCGAGAAATGAGACCTTTATTGATACAATTCACTTGTTCCTCGTTGTAATCAAGCACTGGTATCTGTATTGTAAGCTCCAAGGAAGTCGCCAATATTTTGCAGCTCATCAAATCTATATAGAGTGCAATCTATTAGTTAGAGATGCATTTTTTATGACATTACAAACTATCAAATTTGAGTCTGTAACTTAGCAAACCCCCTTTCTGAGGAAACCCGTGGTGTTCGAATGTTGATTATGAGTATCATATGGCAAGGTGAAAAACAACATAGTATGACAAAAAAATGAAAGATTCACATGCATAGACAGTTAATCATTATCATTCCCTTTCACAGATTAGCCAACATTCAGTACTCTAGCATGTTCAAGTCTACGCATTGACAGACAGCACTGTTACATCAGAGTTTATCGACAAAACAAAATTCATCATTTAAAAGGAAAAAATACATTAAAGATCAAGGGTGGAAAGTCAGTTTCATCAGAGTTAAAATTGATAAGATTCCTTAATAGTAGAAAATGAAACAGATAGATTATTATGGGTTATGGAGATAGCGGTGATCATAAAATGAGAAATCTGTTTCTAGAAAAAATAAAGAAGTGTGCATCCCGATCTGAATATCTTGCAGAAGCTAATAAATCTTCCATAAAGATAATGTCGGATTAGTCACCATCAACGAGTTACTGATTGGCACGAAGCACATCCTCTTGAGAAAGGCAGGTGTTAGACCCACCCCTTTCAATGTGTGAGTATTTTGGTTAAATGGTGCCAAACCACCACTAACCTAAGAACTGAGCCAACCCCCCACCACCACCCAAACAAGTCTTAATCTTACGAAAGAAAAGGACTACATTTAAGATGCTGCTCGGTTGGCTAGAGCGCACGCCTGTGAGCTCGCCCACCCGCGTTCGAGTCGCAGCCTCCGCAGGCTGCCTCACTTCTACTAACTAACAACGTACAATTAAGGAAGGGAACTCCCCTCTTCGACCACGTATTTAAGAGGCAGTTTGGCAACAAAACAAGAATGCGTCCAACTCTAACTCTAGAAGAATGTCCATGCGTTCAAAGCTTACCTAAGCACGGTCGAAGTGTCACATACAACCCTAAACTGTATCATTGATTTCAATCTGATTTCAATCATTGCAAGTAATACTCAAATCCCTAGTTCCTGACAGAAACATAAATAGGTTACCCTCGAACAACATATGCAACATCTGATTCCAGAACATGGTAATCCCAAGAGCATCAATCAATATATAACACAAATTCAGGTTCTACAAGTTCCATGTGTCGTATGATAGCAACGAAATCGTGCCCTGTCCTCCGTCCAAACAAGGGGGGCGGATCTAGATGGTGTGCCGGGTGTGCAGCGGCACACCAAGAAGCTGCGAAGGGAGTGCCGGGAGTAACTAATCGCTGGATCAGGACAACCTCATACCTCAAAACCAATGAACAAAGACAGACTTCCGGACGGGGTGGAGAAAGCAGGATCTCGGTGTCCCAAACGGGGACGAAGATGGCGGCGACGCGTCGGAGGCGGGGGTGGGGCGCGGGATCGAGACGTCGGCGGTGACGGCGAAGGTACAGGCAGCACGGCGGCAGATGTAGGGCACGGTGGTTAAGGTTGACTATCACGAGAGATTTAGGGCCGCTTTTTCTTTTTGGCGTTGATTTAGAGCCGCCTTGGTAGGTCAGGTCAGGTCAGGTCAGGACTCGGATGTAAATTTGCCCATGACCAGCCCGGCCGATGGCCCTATATAGCCCGATGGGTCCCTAGCATGGCCGAAAAGCCCGATTAAAACCCTAATAAATAACTAAAATCTAGGATTTTTAAAGAAAACATGGACATGATAACATCAAATTGTATTCTGAAATAAATAAAATAATATATTATAATGAAAAGGCCATAGTTTACTCTTGTTGGACAAACTCTTCTCGTACGGATTTGTTACACTTCTGCCCAACCGCATGATGGCCGACATTTTTTTTACGTGTTAGGGGTTACATGGGAGGGAAGAGGAACAATAGCAGAAGTAGTTTGTGACGTGGTGAATTTGGCTATGTTAAACATGCAGTAAATTTTGCCCTCTAGCTTGTCTCCATTTGATTGGACTCATTGCTCCACCAAAAATATATCGAACGACACGTCTCGACTCTGTAATCTTCTAGGACACATATTCTGCATCAACAAATCATATAATTCTTATTAGTCTTCGTCGATCATGAAAAACATGCATCGACACACCGAAAGGCTAGGAAATTGAAATGTACCTAATTTTAACTAAACAAAACCAATTGTATGTATGTTGCATCATAAGGGGTATTTAAAGGGGGCCCTGTGGAGGAACTGTAACCAAGACCTAGCGATTTCAAATATTTCATCTATCCTCAGACTTGGACCAACCCATGAAAGTGGATGGACTTCTGACCAAGATAAGGGTGACCCGACATGTTTCACCTTGATAAACTACACCGTCCAGAAAAGACCGCGATGCCCAATGCCCGATGCCCTCTTATTTGTATATGATAGCACTGTGAATGGCTAGAGGGAGATGGGAGTATGGAACACGCAAGATATGCCATAGGGAGGTGAAGGGGTTGCATGTGGGTTGTTAATTCTGGTTAGAACGGCTGGCTAGAAGAGGACGGGTATTTTGGGAACTCAACTATTTTGATCGGAAATACATATGGTAATATGAAAAAACCCGAAGAGAAGGTATACACAAACTATTGAGAAAATAGGGAGTATGAAAGAAGGATCAATGTGCATGGAATAATGGGGCACGGTCGTGATGTCGCTTCTCACTCAACTAGTAGCATTCGATTCAGCTTTAGTAATGGTAGTCACTGGAAAGATGATAGGGTATTATATAAAATCAAGTACAATGAGTGAATAAGAGTTCTCTAAGGCGTACGAGACGGGGGGAGCGAGCGACAGTATTCCAGTTTCAATCAAAACATGACATTATACACATTACATGCGCTTTGCATATCATCACATTCTAGAACGAGAAGCGGATGTACGATAACAGGGACTAATGTCTTGTTATCGTGAATAGTGTAACGCAATATTTTCAAAATGTTACATTGGAGAAGCTTAAAAACCCACCAAACAACGGTAAATGTGCAAAGCATGTTTGACCAACTCAGCTGAAGTACACACAAAAATATAGTCCATTTATATTTTACTCCCTCCATTAGCAAATAAGTGTACTCATACATTTTATTCTAAGTCAAACTTTGTTAAGTTTAATAAACCTTATAGAAAAAAAAACAATATATACAATACCAAATTAATATCACTAGATTCATGTTGGAATATAGTTTGATAATATACTAGTTTAATGAATAATTAAAGTGGCTCACACTTAAAAAGTTTGGCTCGGTACAAAACCTTGTGTGTGGACGTAGTGAGTAAGCATTAATAAATGTGCGGGGAAAATATGTTTGGCCAAACAATTGGGAATGAGAAAAAGTACATGCCTCTACAGTATATCTTCCCATAATTTTACACTAGTTTCTTACCTTGAAAATTCAGTTGGAATAAAACTATTGAGAATATGTAGGTGTGCATGTTTTAACAAAATACTGGATTATACAAGTTATAGAAAATAGCAAAAATTTAGATCCATACATATCGATTATTGTCTATTATTGTAAATATATATATATATATGATTCTTTTATGTATGAAAATACACATAACATGTACATCTCAAGTGACATCTTCTCAACAAAAATGCCACGAAAAAAGCACGAAGTATAACAATTCCCCGTGCATATACATACATAATAGAATTAGAGGTTAACTGAAAGCATCAAAAGAGCATAAACATTAGAGAAAATTCTTGCTATGGCACACAAGCATAACACATAACCGCGCAACTCCTCCACTGCTACCGACATCACAAGGTGATTAGAGAAGAGTTATTACATTTATCGACAAAAAATAGATTGATAAGTATGAAACTATGATATTCTAAAAAAATATAGTATGAAACTAGGTTTGAATTTTCAACTCATCTAAGACATGCATCTTATGCCGCTAAAATAAAAATACAACACCTTGTTAACTCCATGAAAAGCTGACGACTCTAATTTAGTTTTTAGTTTATAATAAGATTTACTCCCTCTGTCCCATAATATAACATGTTTTGGCAAGCTAAAACAATTTTTCAAAAGGTTTTATACTCTGGGAGTATTTAATTTTGAGTTGAATAAGACTTTAGATCCTTCTCTATATTTTTCTTTTTTAGCCAGCTGTTAGGAGCCCTGAGGCCTGAGGTAATAGCTACGTCCACCAACACCATTCCACACGGAAACGTGCTACACAAACCCCAAAGCAAAACGGCACCGTCGTTGCGCTCCGCCATGGTAGGCGCCGGCGGCGACGACAGCAGGGCGCTGCTCGCACTACGGTCGGATGCTGCGGTAGGCCAGCGGCGGGGGCAGCAATGGGAGGTGGAATTCGCTCGCTTCTTCACGGCGCCGCCAGGCGGCCCCTCGAGGCCGCCTCCCCCCGGCGTCCGTTACGCCTTCCACGGAAAGCATCGCCATCCCGGTGCCTGGCTCCCCGCCGCTGCCCCAGCCGCTCTTCGCGTCTCCCGCCCCAGCCACGCCTCCGCCGCCCCCGTCCTCACCGTCTCCATCGACGACGTCGTCTTCGTCCGTACCACCTCTCCCTTCCCTTTCCCTTCTTGTCTGATGATGTGGCTGCTTGTTTGTTGTGTGCTTGGTCAGTACAATTAGTTGTGCGCGCTTGTTTGTGGAGGTATTTGGGGATTGGGTCGGGGTTGGTTTAGATGGGACTTCAGGCTTGGTACATGTGCTCTGAATTCATCTGCTTCAAGAACGTTGTGAGGACGTTAATTTTGGCTGGCAGGCTCCATCTATTTGCATATATGTGTTGGGATATGATCGTAACGTACTATGATTTTGTTTCGTTCAACCGTTCAAGTGACTGTGAATTGTGATGATCTGCATTTTGAAAGAGGGCCTGATGATTGTGTTTGATTGTAGTGTGAACGGATCCATGTTTTCATGCAAGCAATTAGTGTGAAAACACGGTTTGTTATCATAATTTTTTTTTGCACATCCACATTGTGTACCTCTCTAATCCGCAAATCGTGCCCGTAAAAATAACTGGTGGATGCTTTTTGTAAGTTTCAGTGGATCATTTCAGTTGTTCTGCATAAATATTTGTGCCTGATTAGATTTCTGTATAAGTCCTAGCAGTCTGTATGTTCTAGTTATTTATTGTACTAATATGCTTCGGCTAGGATATGCTGTCTTATTTTATGGCCTTTAAGCAGAGAAATTATGTCGATATTCATTTCAGTGGGCGTGGTAATTATTTTTGTCTCCTGAGCTCTAGTGTACAACCTTTGGGGATTGGTTTGGGTTATGGTTTTGTGATGATGCTTGGCACATGCGCTCTGAATTCATATGCTTCAAGATTTGTGACGGCCTTGATTTTGGATGCGAGGCCCCATTTCTGGCCATATATATGTTTTGGGATATGATCGTGATGTACTCTGAATTTGGATTGTTCCATTGACTGTGATTTGTGATGGTGTGCATTTTGAAAGAGGGCCTGACCTTTGTGTATTGTGCATTTGCGCTCCACCGTTGGTGAATGGATCCATGCATGTTTTCATGCAAGCAATTAGTGTCAAAACATGGTTCATTGTCATCCTAGTTTTATTTTTCAATTTTATTGCGCATGCACGTACTGCACCTCTCTAATATGCAAATCGTGTTTATGAAAAGAATTCGTGAATGCTTTTTGTACAAGTAAGGTGCTACACTAATGTTCGATGTGAAGTGCAGCCTGAGGGATATTAATGATTTTTTGTGTGTTGATTAATGTTGGTTTTTAAAATTAGTAAGTTCCACTGGATCATTTAAGTTGTTCTGCATAAATATGTTTGCGGACGATCAGATTTATGTATTAAGTTCTAGCACTACAATCATTTTGTACAAATTTTTCATTTATTCTGTCCTGTGTGCAGTATGTTTCTAGTTATTTCCTTTCAGCGGAAAAAACGAAGTCGATATTTATCTTAGTGAGTGCGGTAATTGCTTTTGGCTCCTGAGGTCCAGTGGTCTCAATTTTTTTTTTGAAAATCTCAAAAAGTGCATTAACAAGTAGAAATAATCAAAGAAGATTCCTACATTTATATGTGATATAACACTTCAAATCTGCAAAAGTTCTGTGGAAAACTGCTTTCCTTCGTGAGCTGCAGAACCAAAAAATGACCTGATCTACACAACTGTAGCAATACTATTTATTATTATAGATCACCATTTTTTTTGTGTACAGCGGATGCATGAACAAAAACCGTGAAATTCGGCAGATTCGTAGTGCATTCCAACATGTACACATCATATTCTTTTGGACTCTTTTTAAAATTTTAAATACTATTTTTAAATATTTTAAAATAAAGAGATCATTGGATCCCGGGAGCAAAAAATCTATCCTATCAATGTGTGTCCTTGATCTACAGGAGTGAACATGCCTGGAAGTTCCTTTAGTTGAAAGTTTTAAAGTTGGTTGTGTTGGCCGACTAATTTGATGTTAAGCAATTACATTTCTGTCCAAAGGGAATCCTTAGCATCACTGTACCTTTCAAAACAGGACTCTGTACTATTGTTATTTCTAATTGCCAATCATTCATTTAGGTAAGATAACTGTAGGTTAGGCCTAATTCTGAGATCTGTGTGGTTGCTATAACTACAATCAAATATTGCATGTTAGACAGTTGAGTTTAGTATGAGTCAATTTTGAGTCCTTGTATAACCTGAGTCTGTAATCCTAGGAAATAAATTGAGGGTCCTAATTATTTTAACAATTTCTCCTACATTGCACAATTATTGTTATGTTATATTATTCTGGAGAAGTTACACAAATTTTAGAATGTCCTGTTCTAATATTGTTTTGCTGGATGGTCCCTTACATAACTAGTTTGCTCGTGGCACAGGAGGAGCACTTTTTGTCCATCCTCAACTTCTCATGGCCTCAGGTTACATGTATGACAGAATGCCCAGTAAGAGCGAGCAGGGCGGTGTTTGTGAGCTTTTTGGATAAGTCCAAACAGGCAAGTCTTATATACCATCAAATGTGATTCTGCTGACTGCTTAGTTGAGGGTTGTGCTGCACTGATTTTGTATCTTCACTGACTTGTTCACCTAAAACTTACAAAGTAAAGTTCAAAAAAACTTACAAAGTATCCAGAACAAATGGGTTTGTTGTCTTTTTATGGATGTTTATGCACATAGAATTTTCAAATTATTAATGGAGAACATATATGTATACAATCATGGTCACATTGGTTACTGTCTCTGCAGATACAGAAATTTGCTCTACGTTTCCCGCTGATCAGGGATGCAGAGTCATTCTTAAATTGTGTGAAGGTGCAATTTCTTATCTTTCTGATATATATATATATCCAAACATGTGAAGCTGCGACTTAATGCGGTCTCTTTGGTATTGTCTTATGTCATCCATTTCATACCGTCTCCTTCTATCCGTGGTCATAAATCTGGATATTATCTTTTGATACGTCTGTGAACCAAAGTGTTTGCTAATACAGTATTATGCATGGTTATATTCAAAACTGAAAGTTGGAGGCACATAATTTTATATCATTATGGCGTGTTTTAATTGTAGTTGCATATTCTTGTGAGCTTGCCACAGAGAAATAATATCATATGGTAAACGCTAGCCTTACGTCTATAATGGGACTTTTTGTCATATGGAAAATATTTATGTACCAACTACTCCCTCCGTCCAAAAATAAGTGTCACAAGTTTGACAAAAAGTGGATGTATCTATACATGAAACATGTCTAGATACCTCCACTTTTGAGCAAACTTGAGACACTTATTGTTGGACGGAGGGAGTACCAAATAAGGTTAATAATATTCCAAAGGACAGCATGCAGTTATAGATCAACGGTACATATAATTAAGCCACACTAGCAATTGTGTGGGTAAACAACGTTTTAAAAAAAATGCTTAAGTACCTTCCAATTTTTACTACTTTTTTGAGTTATCTACAACTAATATTTGATGGATGTATCCATTCTTCATATTGTTGAATCTACATTTCTACACCCCTAATTTAATGTATTCTTAATTAACTCATGACTGCAAAGTGCAATAGAGCTGACAAAAAACATTTATGATACTTTTGTTATTCCTGCTCTGTATGACTATATTACATGCACTCGTGTGACCATATTACTTATTATGAAAAATAAGAAACTGTAGTGCTGATAGCTGTCACTTAGCATCTCTGTATGATATATTGCAGGGGTGCTAAGCTTCTTGGTATGTGAACTGCTGTAGTGAAATTTACTACGTGTGCTAGTTATAGAAATATTTCAGTACAAAGGAAGATCTAACACTAGCTTCGGTTTTGCTTGATAAACTTTGTCAAATAGTAAATTAATTTCCGTCGTTGATTAAAAAGGAATGCTTGGGCGACACCATGGATATCATACCATCTGGAAGCGACTACGTGGGTGAAGATTCACCAGCATCTGAATATATTGCTTCTAATGAATTTCAGCAAAGGTAAAACAGTAGAGCTGTTGTGGGTTTATATGTTGCAAGATATATTTTCCGTGATAGCATAATGTATAATGGATGGGCCTGATGATGCTTCCAGCTTTGAGGAGCTAGCTTCAGACCGCAGGACAGAGGTGCAAGCATTATGCTACCATGAGGAACCAGACCAGCCTGCTTTTGAACCTCTCCTTGCTACCGACATTAACAATATCAACTCTGGTTTCCCTCCTAGTTCCACTGAAATGCTGACAACTTTACCAACTGAGAATGAAATAGGTACGGGAATTCCTGTTGGATGGGGTTATACTTAAGCACATTATATTTATTTTGATTTGTCTTTTGCTGTGCCTGAAAATGTTCTCACATGTATAAATCAGATATGGAGGACCCGCATCCACTGACTGGAACAGACCATCCTCAAGAGGTAATGTGTGGTTAAATACTGCACATCTTACTACTTGATAAATGATCTTAATATTAATTTCTGTCGTCGATTAAAAAGGAATGCTTGGGTGACACCATGGATATCATGCCGTCAGGAAGCGACTATGTGTGTGAAGATTCATCAGCACCTGAATATATTACTTCCAATAGACTTCAGCACAGGTGAAACAGTAGAGCTGTTGCGGGTTTATATGTTGCAAGATTTTTTTCTTTTGCAATAGCATAATATATAATGCATAGGCCTGATGATGCTTCAAGCTTTGAGAAGACAGCGTCAGACTACACGATAGAGGCACCAGCATTATGCTACCATGAGAAACCAGACCAGCCTGTTTCTGAACCTCTCCAGGCTACCAACAATGCCAATATAATCTCTGGGTTCCCTCCTAGTTTTACTGAAATGCTGACAAACTTGTCAACTGAGAAAACGACAGGTAAGCGAATTCCTATTGGATGAGGTTATACTTGCGCACATTATATTTATTTTTTCCTTTTCTTTGGCTATGCTTGAAAATGTTTCACATGTACAAATCAGACGCGGAGGACCGGCATCCACTGACTGGAACAGGCCATCCTCAAGAGGTAATGTGTGGTTAAATATTGCAAATTTTCACTGCTCAAGAAATGATCTTAATATCTGTAAATTTTGCAGGTCTACACACAAGATATTCGACATGATGGTAGAAATAATTTCAGCTTCATTTACTGTACAAGCAGCTTGATACTTCTGTCATTCTGACCTATATGCAGTATTTCCTTCAATTACAGTTGCCAGTAACGAAAGCACTGCTGGTAAACAAATTGATACTAGTAAATCAACAGATGATATTATGGCAAGGATAAAGGTACTTTTCTCATCAACAGTCTTCTAGTGGGCCCATTAACTTTTCCCTCAGAATTCAGTATACACTTTGCATGCTTTGATATCTTGTGTTTTGATCATGCAGACATATCTAGCTGATGAGTCGTTCCATGGTACGCTTTCTATTCCTTTTCTCGTGGGAGTACGATAAAAGAAAGTGAACATTACCTCATTTCTCTAAGCATTTCCATTGCTAGTTGCTAGATAACACGTGTCGACTTGGAAACCCATGTGATGTATTATCTGTATTATATTTACATAGAATCCTTTTCTTAATAAGAGTACATAGAATCCTCATTTCACCATTCAGTCTCGTGCTGATTTTTTGCTTTCTCTTTCCCTAGATATGTTGTTCAGGCTCGAGCGAGTCATTGATGCACTGGGTATGGACTTGTCGCTGTAGATAGCAAAACCATTACGTTGCCACGTGGAGGCCTTTTTAACTTTTCTGCTCTGATGAAATATACTGTACAATGTAGCTGTAGTTTACTTGGTGGTTCCTTAATTATTGCGGCTTCTGCTCTTACCAAGGTACCAGTAGTCGGTCACTGATGGGAACTTCACAGGATTAGTCCTATTTATGTTTCCTCTTACATATATTGTACATCTGCGGTACATGTTCACGTGTTCTGTTATGTTTATGCTAGTGTGTTGAGTTTCTTACCGTCAAGGAGTCAGTGCCTACACTACAGTACTACACGGCTAGGGATGTAAACGGATCGGATCGGATCGGATATTACTATTTACATATCCTTTACCATATATTTTTGTCGGATTCGGATCGGAGCGGATAATTGTCGAATGCGGATATCTCGAATGTCGCATATGGAGCGGATTCGGAACGGCTTCGGATCGGTAGCGGATAATCAAATAAATACACAAATACGAACATAAATTTATTTCTTTTATTCAAATAACAGACATAAAACATGTAACACTTGAATGTATAAAAAGTTGCACGCTTGTTCGTACAATACATAACCTTGTGTGATGGCACAATATCACGATGATCCAAAAGCAACCGAATACATTAAAAATAAGCAAGAATAAAAGTGTAAATATGTAATACCGACAATATCATTACCAATGGACTAACTAGGTTGTGTGATCATTTGGCGTGTGGCTAATTTTATCGGATTATCCTATTAGTGGGCCTCGGATAATCCGCAAAAAATATCGGATAATTCATATCCGTCGGATATTATCAATACCATATCCGCTACCATATTCGTCGGATATCCGCTTGTCTAATATCCACATCCGCATCCATATCCGGCGGATTTCTAAAACTAAATACCGTATCCACAAAAACGGATGCGGGTGCGGATATGGAGCGGAAATTATCCGTACCATTTACATCCCTATACACGGCACACGGGGTTGTACTCGGTCTTCAGGCTTTCTTCTATGCTATCGATATGTCTTGTAAGGACTAGGGAGACATATTCTCGAAGGAAAAATATCCCACAACTGTACCGTTTTATGCAGCAGTCAGTAGTAGACTCCTTCATCTAGGAGATCGATGTCGAACTGTGATACATTGTATCCCTGCCGTATTTATCTAGACTAGCAAAAATGCCCGTGCGTTGCAACGGTATAGAAAAAATATACGTTATGAAGGTGCACAAATTATTTTTTTATTGCTAAGATCTCGACGTGTCCTATAATTAAACGTCCACAGTGAATTGTAGCCCGCTGCCTCTGCCCGCCGCTTCGACCAGTGCACAGTAGACGTGCGCTAGCGCTTGCGGAGTCATACGCTTATATCTCCACCTAACCCCGGTTTGCGAAGGTTTTCCCCTCCCTCAGGGATGATATGTAGCTTGGATTTTTATTATAAAGAGTTTGCTTGCTTGCATGCGTGCTGCATAGGTAATTATCTAAAAAATAATGCAAATAATAACAAATTAAGATTATTCCGTGGATCGGTCTTGAAGGGCCTCAAGTTGTGCATGGACACTGGAACTGCGGCAATGCCTGGTGTGTGGTACGGTTGGAGCTTGTACTCCTAGAGGAGGCACTGAGAACTAAGTAATTTTTCTTCAGATGAATATACATACACTTTGATTAGTCCACGTATGCTGCACGACTTCATCCAGCTAACATGCAAAGACCAGTTCAACACGTATTAAACATCCTCATAAGAGGTGGGCCAGACCCATCTTTTGCATGTCGTACCGTGTGTGTGCATGCATGCCCCAAGCACAGGCCACCGCACCAAGCTCAGCCTCCTGGCTCTTGCTACGCTGCCATCACTGCGAGAACCTGGCCAACTACTTCGCTCTCACCAGCCAACGCTGCCCCCTCGGCGTGCCGGGAATCCACACCGGGCTGCCACGGGAGTCTATTGGCGCTGCTCGGGGAGTCCACACCGGCTGCCTCGGCTTCTCCTCTGAACGCCTGCATCGCCGAGCAGGCTGTTATGATGCTCCGAGGCATGTGATTTGATAATACAACCATAGGCAAGGAAGCGGTGGAGTTGGAGTTGGAGTTGGAGTACCGACAGTTGTGAGAGAGTAGGTCTAGCGTGTGAGTGGAGTGGTGTTCCTGTCCCCTTTGCTTAGGGCATCTCCGGTCGTTCGGCCCCCCAGGCCAAAAACGGCGCTATTTTGGCCCGCCTGGGGGCAGCGGCGCTATTTGACGCCCTGGGGGGGGGTGTTTTCCCAGCCGTGCCCAAACCCAACACTTGGGTCAAAAAATTCAAAAAACCAAATTTGCGCGAAATTTATCTAATTAAGGCGGATTTCATACATATATGGGCGAAATTCGGCGAAAAACTTAATAAAAATATAACTTGGCGATCTAGACGCCGTTCTACATGCCCAGTTGGCTGTAGAAGACGGTGTAGTCGCCGTCGTCGTCGTCGGAGTCTCCGGCGGGGCGGCTGGGGCCTTCGCCGTCGTCTCCGCCGTGCCACCTGCTCGGCCCGGGCGCGGTGGGGGCGTCCTCATCCTCGTCGCTGGGGTCGAGGATGTACTCCGGGGGCGGTGGCGGAGGTGGAATGCGACGGCGAGGAGCCGCCGCGCGCGCCGCCGCGCGATTGGACGCACGCTGCTCCTCCGCGCGCCGGCGCTCCACCTCCTCCAGGATGCGCTGCTGGTGCGCGATCTGCTCCGCCTCGTGCTCCCTCGCCGACCAGGCGTCGGCGACGTCGTCTGGCGCCGGAGGGACGTCCTCAATGGAGGCGGCGATGGCGAGGTTCAGGTCGGGGAACTCCTCCCCGTCCTCCGGCGCCGCCATATTGATGGCCGCCCTGACGTAGTCGGGCGTCGCCTGCCACTCCGGCGCCTTCTTCTTGTCCTCCGTCTTGAGCTTGACGAGGCGGCGGAAGAGGCCGCGAGGCGGCGACTCGGCGCGGCGTTCGTTGATGCGGACGCGACGCGGTCCACCCCTTCTGGCGACGGAGGCACGGGAACGCCACCGGCACTCAGAAGCCACGCGGCTTGGCCGGCGGATGCGCCGGGGACGCGCATATCAGGCGGCGTCGGGTAGCCCGCCTGATACAGCATCCGCGCCTCCTCTCTGTGGAGGAAGCGGCGGCCGAAGCCGTTCGCGGCGGCATGATCGCCAGGGAACCGCTTGGCCATTGCTCTGTGGGCGAGAAGAGAAGGCGAGGAGGAGAAGAGGAAGGCGAGAGCGAGAGAGAGATGTGCGTCTACGGCGAGGGGAGGGGTTTTTATAGCGGCGCGGGAGGCCAGACGGTGGCCCGCCATTACTGTGCGCCGCGTGCCGCGCGATTGGACGCGTCGGCGACGGCCGCACGTCACGTCATTAACTCCGGCAGCCTTGGACCGACGCGTGGCAACGGATTGGACGCGTCGGCGGTGGCGCAGACGGCGCGGCAGCCATAACTCCGGCAGACTTTTGACCAGCGCGGGAGCCGAGGGGATGAAGATGCCACGTTTTCGCTCCGTTTCCCCGCCATTTTCGCCCAAGTCGCTGACAGCGTTGGCTCGCCCTGTTTTCGCGCCATTTCACCCCCCCCCCCCCCAGGCGGAACCCAATGGGTTGGGTCTGGCCTGGGTGCGCCGGCGCTAAAACGGCGCTAAACGGCGCTATTTGGGCTCCTGGGGGGCCGACTGGAAGAAAAACAACGCTCTCAGGCCAAAACGGCGCTATTTTGGGCCCTTGTGGGGCTCTGAGGGGGCACGGCTGGAGATGCCCTTAGGCTTGGGCGACTGTCTTGTAAATTACTTTGCTTTCTTCTATAAAAATGAGGTACGCAATTTGCGTACTCTCGAGAAAAAAAAGATAATACAACCTTCCTCTACGTTGTTTCTGGTGAAACATAATGCTCAAAAATAGATAGATCCCTTGGCGAATATGGCGAGATGGTTTCCCTCTTTTAGAGACCAAGGACGCTCTTGGTTTTCCTGAAGAACTTGCTGAGTATTGCTTCACCCAGACAGCCCGTCAGCCAGGACTGGTATTGTTCTGAATTGGATGACTTGCATGCATTAAACTGTTCATTATTTTCACATGCATTAAACTGTCCATATACACCTTCCCAATGCCTGATTGCATGTGCCAGCAAGTTGGAACATAATCTAAATAGGATTAGCATACATGCCCAAGGATAAATAATTAAATATCCTTTGACTTTCTGCAGTCTGCACCATAGGCACGAGGAATTCCTAGGCACAACATAGTGGACTCTAATATCAGGGATTCATGATCTTTTTTTTTAGCAAAGGGATTCATGATCATTATTAGTCACGAAGTGCACTTCGTCCATCGCGACTGTTCTTTTTATTTTGTGGAAATGTTCATTTGGTTAAAAAAAATGAAGGTTGGTTAAGCTAGAGATTTGGGAATGGAGTGATCAGTGGTTTCACGAGGAGGAAAAGGAGATTGAGGCTAAGTGTTTTTACTTCCGCGTGCGCGCGGGCCATCGAGCATTCTACGCGACAAGTGCTACACGAGACCGCACCATTTTGGCCACGACAATGGATTTCCCTGCTATGCGCGTCACACTATGTGGATGTCCGAACCGGCTGTTTTTTTTTTTTTGCGAAACACAGTACAACGCAAGCGCTCATATACACGCGCACACACTGATGTATATGACGTCACACATGAAGTAAACCTTTCTTGGTGCAGACACACAAAAATCAAGAAAGAGCACCATTTCTTATCCGTGCGACGACAACCGTCAAGAAATACATTGCTTGACGGCAACACGATCCGACATGAAAGCAACACTTATTTTGCTAGTTATTTCACATAAAAATTGCGTAAATGTATAGTACATGATTTGGTTAAGGCATATCAACAACAAAGTAAAAGTTCCGTTGTGGCTGAATTGAAGAGAGTGAGAATAAACTCCAGGAGATGGATGGCGAACTATATCCCTGCCATATTTTATCTAGGATCAAATAATGTTGGTCATATCGATCAAGCAGAGCAAGTGGCCGGCCATGCCGGTGCTCACTGATCACTGCTGGAACCCACGGATGAACCAGTTGATCATCTGGAGCATGGGGTGCTTGGCGGGCTTTGGCCATCTGATCATGGGTATCATGGGCATCTGCTGCTGCCCCCTGGGCCTGTTGACGAGCCGGCAGTTCCGCCTGATCTGGCCCTTGTCCGGTTGGATGATCACGTCGAGCGCGCCCACCTTCTGCATTGCCTCGCCGAACTTCTTCTGGAACAGGGCGTCGTTCTTGGCGTAGCGCTCCACGATGGGCCTCGTCTGCGGGTCCTGGACGAGCGTGTTGTCCGAGGTGAGCAGGCTGCGCCTCGCCAGCAGCTCCTGGTAGTAGGAGTTGTCGAGCTTCTCCCCGGTGCGCTCGTCGAAGGGCACCTTGGGCGCCGCCTCCGGGTTGTCGTCGGGGTTGGGCCGCGGGCAGATCTTGCGGAGCCGCTCCGCGAACGCCGGGTCCAGCGACGGGTCCACCTCCGAGGTCTTGGAGAAGCCGTAGATGCGGTTGGAGAACATGAAGCAGTGCGCGCCGCCGATGGAGTGCGCGCCGGACAGCGTCACCAGGTCCTCCTGGGAGAGGCCGCGGCTGGCGAAGAGCTCCGTGAGGCGCGGCACCGTGTGTCCCGGGACCGGGAAGTTGCCCGGGAGGTCGTCCATCCTCGAGTGCACGCCGTCGCGGCGCCCGCCACCGACCTCGTAGCTGGGGAGGCCGGCGGCCACGGCGGCGTCACGCGCCGCGAAGGCCAGGATGTCGGAGCAGGAGACGGTGCGCGGGCACATGGCCTCGATGGTCGTCTTGGCCACGTCGATTGTGTGGAGGCCCACCAGGGTGAACCCGTTGGCCGACGACTCCTTCTCCGGGATGTCGCCCGCCGGCGTCTCGTCCAGCAGGATGGAAGCGTCGCACCCCTACGTACACAATGATCGGCCATTGTTACGAAACGTGCTGTGCTCTGTGCTCTGCATTGGCATGGGCATGGGCATGGCACGTAGCCAGCGATCATATATACATATACCGTGATGAAGCAGTCGTGGAAGAAGATGCGGATAAGGCCCGGGGCGATGCTGCGGTTCATGCCGACCTCGGCCTCGACGACGTCGCGGACCACCTGCTCGGCCTCCGGGCACGAATGGCTGTAGTACCCGACCTTCAGGCCGTCGACGACAACCGCCTCGACGACGGCGACGCGCGGGGCCAGCGCCAGCATACAGGAGATTACCAACAGCATCGTCATCGGGAGCCGCGACATGGCGCCGGTTGTTGCTTCAAATCGCATCAGCAGCGTGCCTGGGTAGGGCGGCAATTTTCCAAATTATATAGAAGGTGACGCGAGCTAAGAGAAGAGGGTTCGACAGAATGAGCTGTTGCATTTTGAAGAAGGGTGTGGAAGCTTAAGAGCGTGTTTGTTTCAAGAGGCCGAGCAACTTAAGCCTCATATTCTTTAGCCATTTGCTTTGTGGAGACAGTTCTAACAATAGGGGACCGTACGTTGACGGACGGTCAAATTGACCTCGACATATTTCACAACTGAAAAATAAAACAGAATTGTTTTTTGTTGACCTGCAACAAAATGTTGTTTTGCAATGTGAAACAGGTCAAATATCTAAGTCAAAACACCCTATCGGTTGTATTTTTTGATGGGGCTCGTGGATGTTAAATACACATTCGTTCAGCTGTTGGGTCTCATATGACAAATGGTTTGAGTCGGCTCCTCTCTGCCAAACAGAAACTTCTTTGTTTAATATGGTTTTGTTAAATTTTACTCGACTGAGAATTAACTTAGATCTTAGTGGAGTCCTTGATCGTTAGATTTGCATCGTGATTCATGCTAACTTATGAGTTGTGCATGGGTTGCAATCGTGTTTAACTAGGGAAAAATGTTCACATTGTACAAGTTTTTCTTAACTTTAAAATATTCAGTCTCCACCGTTCGTTCGTTCCGTTATTGTAACATATGTCCCGAGACGGCAACCCATATGTTATTCCAACATTCCAATGTTTCTACTTGCATCGTGTCCATTACTGGTTAGACTGTGAGAAGGTTGAATTTTACCCTCGGTTAAGGCTTGGTGCTTCAACGTCATTAAGCACCAGGGCGTCCCAAGAAGGTCACGGCTTTGATCCTTAAACTTGTGACGTGGGAAATATAGAAGGAAAGGAACATAAGAGATTAAGAGTTCCTGCAAAGTCTTCTCCTTGGCGCGGGTGATCTTTGCAAACGTCAAGAAAGAGTATGATATTTGGGTTAGAGCAGGAGCTTTCCATCAAGAGTTGTAATCTTAGGAGAGTAATTGTATCTCTTGGTCATCAAACTTGTACTATATCTTCCTAAACTATTTTTTATAATGGTAATTATTCAACATTTCAAAATATTGTAGAGGTTGTGCTATCCGGCGGCGCCAGATGGGAGCCTGCTCCGTGCTATGGCCCACTTTCTCTTTCTTACATGCAACAAGGACACATGAGCATGACATCAGCTAAAGATCCTCTTAAATTCAAAATAAAAAAATGTTTTTCGCACAAACAGTTAATCAGATTGATGTTTCGTTTTCACTGTTAGATTCCTCGTGGCCAAATATTCAAAACTAAATATCAAGTCGGTATGTTTCAAAAACTTTTTTATCTGTTAATTATCATATTGTTGTCACCCTTATCAGATTATCCATTGCTCAGTAACACATTAAAAGTAACTTCTTTGTCCATATTTATCAGATTGTAGTCACATATTTGCCATATTATGGACTGCTTAGTTGTCGGATTAAAAGTAAATTGTTTTCACTAACTATTACAACACATACTTAACAGATTATGCACAATTAAATAATAATTTTTGTGCCAGTTTCATGTAGGTCATTCTACATCGACGCAAATGTTGCATGCTATTATTTTTTGTTTAGTGGTATCATCTCTTAGTTGTTAGACATACTTTAAGGACACTTAGCCGTGCAGATCATTGCAATGTTTGAAAGCATGTAAAACGCTACCTATAAACGATGCAAATTATCATGATATTTGTTTGCTGCTAATCTGGTGATAATGGCTACGTAATCTAGTAACTGCGCGATACAAAAATCATTGAAATATAAATCGTGGGATCTATAGTTTTGAATACCTCGTCGAGACGAAATTAACGGTGTAAATGGGGCGTTAATCAGAATAATGGTTTAGAAGACAAATCATTTTTTTGGATTTACTCCCTCCATGCACAATTATAACATGTTTTACCTTTTTATAAAGGGACGATGTACGTAGATTTATTCATTTTGATCTGTGTGAGTCCATATTGAAATATCTAAAACATCTTACCATTATGAACGAAGGGGTAGAAATTAATGTGACCGATGTCACCAATGAGGTGGCATATTATGTGTATACATGTGTTTTCTCCTATGTAACAAAAACTGCATGCAAAAAGCGTCGCTGTATGCTTTCTTCTCCATATGTGTGGTACATGTAGTTAGTTTTTTCCAACACAGTAACCTACTTAGTCTTTTCCAATATATGCGTCGCTATTTCTACAGGATTTAGAATCTAATCCGTTGTTGGTTAGTTCGGATTATTTGGCTCGATTTCCCTTCAGTCAAGGTCTTGTGGTTCAGCATCAATGAGTGCCAGGACGTTCCAAGAAGAGCATGGCTTTGAACCTTACTAGTTGAATTTTGGCGTGGCGTCACGCCACGCCCTTGGTGATTTTTATGTACATTTTTATTTTATTTTTTCGGCAAAATTTTAGCCAAAATTGAAGTGTTCGGAGCCTTTTTGATATATTGTGTAGGATTTTTTTGATATCCAAAATTGAAGTTTTCGGCAAAATGTTAGCCAAAATTGCAATGTTCGCCACGCTTGGTTAGATTTTTTGTGCTTATTTGTTTTTATTGGCTAATTTTTTGGTAAACTTGAATGTCCAAACATGTTTTTATTTTGCTACGAATAGTTAGCATTTTTTCGTGGGCATTTTTTGATATATTTTGTGGAATATTCAAATGTTTGGTGGTGCCAAATGTTCAATCATGTTTGTATTTTGCCATCATTATTCAATTGAAATTGGAAAAATTATTTTTGAATTTGATTCCACATTTGGGGAAAGTTTGTTCGTATGGTGTCGAAATACTGGGCAAATTGTAATGTGGGAAAATATTTGTATTTTGCTATATGTGCATAGAGTTTTTCTTTTACATTTTCGATATATTTTATTGAATATTGGAAATATTTGCCCAATTGTAAACCAAATTGGAATTTGGATTTTTTTATTTTGGTATGAGTAGGTAGCATTTTTTGTGAGCATTTTTTTAATATTTTGTGCAATATTTAAATATTTGGTAGATTGAAATGTTAGAGCATGGTTGTATTTCAGCGTCAATATTTAATTGAAATTAGAGGAAGTGCATGTGAATTACCTCTGAATGGTGACAAAATTTGAGTATTCGAAATTACATGTTTGCATTTCAGCGTTAAAATCTAATTGAGATTAGGAGAAATGCATTTGAATTGTCTCTAAATGGTGAGAAAACTTGAGTATTCAAAAAAAAAAAATCTTTACCATAAGTAGTTTGTATGTAGTTATACATGGCATAATTCTCAAGGGGCTAACTAATTGACCATGCGCGCACCTTTTTTCAAACAGAGACCGGCTAGGGTAGTGATGGAACATGAGAACATATCAAGTTCCACTCAGCAAAAACCTATCTACGGGGTGCCTGCATGCATGCAGTGTGTGCTTTGCACACATATTCTTATCTTTTTTTGATGTAATATGTCGAGCTGGTTAGTTATGTCTATGGTCCGTGCGATTGATAGACAACCAGAGTTTTGCATGTGCCTTAATCTGGCTAGGCTGTTCTGTTGCCATAGTGGGAGGAACAAATTTTGTATTTTGTCGAAATATTAATCTAATCAAGTTTTTTTTTAAATTGTGAGTACATAATTAGATAGAATTAAGTTATATTGGTTTTGGATCGCCGCAGCGTGAAGTTTTGGATCGCGGGTTGATTTTTCCGGTAAGTGAGGGCTTTTTTGAAAAAGCATCTGTTTTTTTTTTAGTTGAAATTCGGTCATATTTAATAAATAGTCAATTCAGCAATTAGTAGTTCTCCAAAATAGGCTAAATGCCGTAAAACAATATGTACGAAGTGTTATAAATTCTGTAAAGCATGTTTTATTTTAGAATTTGATTTGTAGTTCGAACATATTGGTTTTCATTTTTTTTAACAACTATTCGCTAATATTGTAGACTTTGATTTGCAATCCGAACATACTGTTTTTGATTTTTTTTAAACACCTATTTCATAATATTTACATTTGCGGTTTTTTTATGTTGATATTTTGGAGCCCATGATATTAATGGGCAATTGTATTTAAATGATTTAGCAAACTTTATCTGGTCTGTACCAAATTGTTTTATTGGGTCTATCATATAGAATGATATTACTGATATTATTCATGCAGATTTTATTTGAGTACGGAAGGAAATTGTGGAATACATATTTTTGAACTGTCGTCATAATTTGTGATAATTTGTTTATTGTTTTAGTTGCGTTATATATATTGTAAGGGAAGGTGGCAGTTCTAATTTGTATAATGAACTTAGCTGAAATTCAATTTGAAAGCTATCCGTAATCAGAGGAAATGTATTTGCATTTTCTCGTCAATGTTGGAGGCATTTGAATGTTTTAAATATTTTTTTTTGAAATTTGGTCATTTTCAATCAATAGTCAATTCAGCGTTTGGCAGTTTAGCAAAAATGTTTAAATACCATAAAATAGTATCTGTAAATTGTTATAAATTCTGCAAAGCATGTTCCATTTCATTTGTGGTGTTTTTATGTTGCTTTTTTACAAATTCTACAAAGCGTTTAGTAGCTATTTCGTAATATTTACATTTGGGGTGTTTTTATGTTAATTTTTTGAGCTTATTATACAAATACGTAATTGTATCTTGCATTTTTTCTTGCGATCGTTTTGATGGATGTTTTCGATTTTTCTCTTGTGGATATAGTTGCAACTACTGACTTCGCGGCACTTAAGAGTTTCACAGAATGGTTTAAATATCGTAAAACAGTATATGTAAAGTATTGTAAAATATCGGAAGCATGTTCTATTTTAGAATTTTGTTTCTGAATACAGTGGCTTGGAAAATAATTTTAAGATAGCTATTTCCCATTATTTGCAGTTGGGGTATGTTTATTTTGATGTATTTAAGCGCATGATACAAATGGGTAAATGTATTTATTGATTTAGCAAAATCTATTTAAGTGGGATGGTTTGTAGCAACTTATTTTATTGGGTCTATCATATTTAATGATGTTGCTGATGTTACTTCTGTGGCTTTTATTTGGGTGCAGAGAAAATTTGTGAAATACATCTTTTTTGAAATGTCGTAAAGATGTGAGCTGGAAATATTTAGCAAATTCATGCCGTAAGTAGTGATCATTTTTTTTCATGTACATGTTCATATATTTGGCATATTTGTAAATACCGGGGCGTCAAAAAGTTAAATTTGAAAATGTTGAAATCAAAAGATGTTTAGATTTAAATGCATTGATTTTTTTAGAAAGTTTACGTTTGTAAGTAGTTCAATTTTAAAAATTGTTAATAATGAGAAATTACTCGTATGTGATTTCTCCTGTACGTCATTTAAATGATAAGGTTTGAAAGTTGGTTGAAAATTTGAAATAGCATTCACATTTAAATTTTGATTGTATTGCATAAGTAGTCATCATTTTTTATGTGGAGACATCGATATGGTTATTATATTTTTTTGGTGGATATATTTAAAATTGTTGGTTTTACATCATTTGGAATTTTTTCAGAATTATTTGAATAAGTTTTTTTTTTTTGTTAAAAAGGAGAAAACTGACGGGAGGGTCCCACTGTGACGTCGTACAGTGGGCAAAATGTCGCGCGGCTGTGGCGTGGACGCCGGCGGCGCCGGCCCGGCGGCGAACCCGCGCGTTCCAGGACGGGCGCGTGCGCGGAGGACGCGCGTCGACGCGGCGCGCCAGGACGTGGCGGCGCCGCCGGTTCTTGGTCGCCGGAGCGTCGGCGAGAGCTGACGAACGCGGCGGCGGAAGCAGCGGAACGGCGGCGGCGATTCCGTCGCCGACGCGGCGTTCTGGCAGGCGGCGCCGGCTGAGGAAGGAGAGGCGGCGACGCCGCACCTCGCCGTGCCCGGCGATCTGTACGGGGAGGCCCGTGACGGCCGCGGCGCGCGTCGGCGGCGGCGGCGGCATCGGCGCCGCGCGGGGAAAGAGAGAGGGAGGAGGACGTGTGTACGTTTTGCAGAAAAGTCCTCCACGATTTTTGTAATTACGGATTAGTCCTTCTGTTCGTAAATATGTGGGCTGCGGTAGTGGACTGCGGGTTTGATATCTGGTTTTGATAGGGGTTTTTCTGCAAAAACATCACGGTGTGCTCTGTGGACCGTCCGATCGGTGGAGAACGGTGTGGATTGTAGAACTGTTCTTTACTGTTTCTGGAACAGTACCTACTGTAGCAGGAACAGTGCGTCGATCGCTCTCCGCTCGTGAAAGGTTCCTTCTTTCATATAGTTAGTGATGCTTGTGGAGTCAGAAATCGGATAAGAAAGGAACCTAAGAGTTTTCTATATAGTCTTTTTGCCGTCACTGGTAATCTTTGCGAACATCAAGAGGAAGCCGATCGTTGGGTTAATTAGAGTCAAGTGCTACCCATTTAGGAGCTGTAATCCTTGGAAGAGTAACTGAATTTGTTCGCTTCGGGCTTGTCCTATATTTTTCTAAACTGTTTCTTTCTGATTAATTAAAGTGGAAAATCATTGGTCAATCATACATTTCATAACCCATATCTGATTTTGGCGGTTATGTATGACCAAGCACAAAACAGCCCACAGGTCTTTAGGGTTCGTGAGTTGGCCGGGTTCGCACAAAGTGTTCCTGAAATTTATGCAGACAGATAACTTAGCAATGGTTTGCTGGTGTCCAAAAAGAGCATCTTTAACTAGGAAAACATTGCAGGCTGGGACAAGGGAGTATACATGCGCATGCCGCCGTTCTCGCGGATGCATGCCGCTCAGGTGTCAGACACATCGCCACGCGCCCACCCGACGTGGCAGCTCGCCTCGCGCCGCGCACGCACCGTTCCTCCCTATATAGCCAGACTGACATCGTAGCAGGTCACACCACCTACCTAGCTCGCCTGATCGAAGCAAGCTTATCACCTCCACCGCTCTACTTCGCCATGGCCACGACGGCATCGCCGCGCGCGCACCAGAAGTACCAGCCGCTGCGGCACATGGAGGGCCTCACGCTCCGGTCCGCGCTCCGCAGCAACCCGCGCGCGTCCGCGCTGGCCGCCGCCGCGCTCCTCGTCCCGCTCGGCGGGTCGCTGATGGGCCTCTCGGGCGTTGTCCTGCTAGCCACGCTCGCCGGCGTCGCGCTCGCAGTGCCCCTTGCCGTGCTCTTCAGCCCCGTGCTCGTGCCCGCCGCTCTCGGGGCCGCGCTCGCCGTGACGGGCTTCGGCGCCGCCGGCGCACTCGCCGTGTCGGGCCTCTCGACGCTCGTCTGGATCGTTGGGTACGTGCGGAGAGGCGGCGCGCGTGGCGACACCGGCGGGGTGGCAGGGATGGTGGTACAGCCGTTGGACAGCGGGAAACGGCGAAGCGGGGAGGGGCCGCCGTCGTTCGTCAGTCACAGGCACCGGGACGCGGGGGACGTTGTGGCCAGCAAAGCACAGGACGTCGCCGGCACTTACTAGCCCTGCACTGCACGGGGTGGCGTACGCCGTCGTGTTGAGCAGTGTTGCAAGATGTATGCATTTAATTTTCAGATTGTATCCGCGTTCATAGTACTATCCCGAATCTTCTTCGACAGTCTCTGCCCATCAAAAGATAAAGAGCTCACGGTTGGTGTGGGTGCGAATTTGAAGTGTCGATGCGTCTTATATTAGGAAGGGTTACAAATACTTCTGTAAGTTAATACTATGTATTTTCGAACAATTATCAAGTCTAAAGATAAATTTTCATAAAAGTGAATTTTTTTTTGCTTTGCTTTGGAAGGCTAAGGAGGTAGAGGGACATATCTTTGGGTGTGAATTTGGTTATCTACCTTTTAAATATTTAAGTGTCCCTATCCATTATAGAAAATTTCGCAATTCTGAATGGAACCTAGTTGAATGCCGTTTTGAAGGCAAACTAGGTTGTTGGAAACGCAAGATGCTTTCATACGGAGATCGTCTAATCTAGGTTGTTGGAAAAGGTTTCATACGAGTTAAAAGAGGAGTTCTTTAATAGAGCATTTTTAAGATTGGTAATGGGGAAACAATTAAGTTCTGGGAGGATAGCTGGTTAGGTGATCACCATTACAACACCAATAGCCATTGTTATATAACATTGCTCAGCGGGAAAATGTCACTGTGCATGATGTGCTTAGTGATGCTCCTCCTTTAAATATGACTTTTAGGAGAGCTCTTATCGGTGATAAATGGGACGCGTAGTCTCATTTATGTTTTCAATTAATGGATATTCAGCTGACAGATCGTCCAAACCTTTTTGTTTGGAAATTAACAACCAATGGAGCTTTTACGGTTAAATCTATGTATGAAGACCTGATAAATGCACATACTAGATACCTACAAACTTACCTTTGAAAATTGAAAATACCGCTTAAAATAAAAGTGTTCATGTGGTTGCTTAACAGAAAAGTCTTGCTTGCTAAAGATAACCTAGTAAAGAGAAAATGGCAAGGTTGTACTAAGTGTTCTTTCTGTGGTGCTGAAGAGACAGTGGAACATTTGTTTATATCTTGATTGATTTGGCGTGTTGTTTTTTGTACTTATAATATTTCTCTACCATCCAATATTTCTAATATGTTTGGTAATTGATTGAATGGTATTGATACAAGGCTAGAATTCATATTGGTGTTTCAGTTGTGTGTTGGTCTATTTGGAATAGTCGAAATAATTTGGTTTTTAATAGAACAACAAATTTTCATGTCTTACAAGTTATCAATATGACGGTTCACTAGACTTTCCTGATTCCTTCGGACTAGTGGGAGCTTATGGATATTGGCTGCACTCGGCTCCTGTCGATGGCACAGGATATTTTCTCCCGGCGTATGTGGCAACATGTTAGTCGACTACAATAGTTGTCTTATGTTGTGGCAACATATTAGTTGACTACATAGTTGTGTTGTTTTTTCGTTGGTTCATATATGTCTCAGTCTTATGTGATCGTTGAGATGTAAAGCACTTGATACTTGAATAATTAGGTAATAAAAAGCCGTATACATTACTCGATGCAGAGGCTGGGGCGTCCTTCATTTTGAAAAAAAACAAATACTTCTGGAAAATGTGTAAAGATATTTGGCTCCAGGCTCCAGTGCTCCCTTCTATTTTAAAAATTTCTAAAATTATATTTATAAGTTTTTAAAAAATTGAAAAAAAATCAGGAGGCAGCCAATGATATATCCTACCAAAATATCAACTTCAAATACGTTGTATTTTGATCTTCATAAAAATGACAAAATGATAGATGTGAGTATGCATATTTTCATATATCTTAGTTTATCAGATTTGTTATTTTCGTGTAGCCCAAAATATAAAGTATCTCTAATTGAAAATTATGCATATTTTTAAATATCTAAGTTTTATCAGATTTGTTATTTACGGTAGTCTAAAATAAAAATATAAAATATCTCTAATTGAAAACTTGCACGTTCGTTCGTGGGATATGTCATTGGTTATATACTTTTTTTTGTCGAGTTTTTGGAAACTCATAAATATGATTGTTTTTTATTGTTTAAATAGGAGTTTTGAGAGTTTTTAGAAACTCAAAAATATAAATTTTAAATTGTTTAAATAGGAGGGAGAACTGGATTTTTGATTTTTGAATTGTTTAAATAGGAGTTTTGATTTTTGAATTGTTTAAATAGGAGGGACCACTGGTGCCCAGAGAAGAGTTCGGATGTCGGTTTGTTAGATTCTTATCAGTAGCATTAGATTCTCACTAGTAGTGAATGTTTCAACTCGAAAAAACCCACAAAATAAACAGAGATCGAAGAGTTAGGTGTGTCGGCCTATCGGATTTGTAAAGGTCGATGCAGTCCACATTTCAACAGTAGGAAAAAAAGAGTTTCCATGTTATTCCGAGTTTCCGACAGACATCCACACTCTGTTCACTATATGTCCAAGGGACAGACGAAACAAAGGTACAGTAGCTACCTTATTAGCTAGCCTATCTCCAGCTACGTCGCGCGCATTAACACGGTAGATCAGGTGAAAACCCTGGCTCTAGTAGTCGGGTCCTGAAGATCAACCTCGCGGATATCCGTCTTCAAGCCCTTTCCAGCAGCATTCGCCAGCGGGTGGATGCCATGCGCCGGCCCGCTCATGTACGCCCGATTCTCCCTCTCCTTCTGGAAGGACACGCCGAACTTCTTCTCCACACCTGCACGATACCACAGCATAATCAGTAAAATAAGCAGAGACAACACGCATGGACAAGAAATAATCCGGCCGCTTACATTCGGCGAGATCTTGCCGGAGCTGGCCCTCCCTGGTAAGGGCCATCATGATCTGCGGGAGGCCGAGCGGGAGGGCGTCGCCGCGGTCGACCTGCCAGAAGTGGATGGTCTTCCCGTAGGTCTTGGCCACCTTCTCGAGGTCGCGGCGCTCGACGACGCCGGGCACGCCGGGCATGAAGAGCACGCCGCCCTTGACCTCGAACTCGTGCGTGTGCCACAGCGGCTTCTCCTCGTCGGGCAGCGTGAGGAAGAGCTCCTCGGTGACGATGTACTCAACGCCGATGAGCCGGGAGCCGGCGTCGGGCCCGTCGAAGATGAGGCACTGCCGCACGTCCTCGTTGAGGTGCGCGCAGAAGTGGTGCGCCTCCACCTGCCGCGTCATGTCGTCGCTGTAGAAGTGGAACGCGCACAGGTGCTGGTGGATCTGGTTGATCGGGGCGAACCCCTGGATGGCGCCGGTGGCCGTCTCCAGCAGAGCGGTGCCCGTCTCCGTCGGCTTCCCCGGCACGGGATCCACGTCGTGGCACGAGGACGCCATTTCCTTCCGTGAGCAGAGCAGATTTTGTGTTGGGAACTTGGGATGCTGGCTTAGCTAGAGTGTAGGTCTGGACAGATACGGACGGCTTCAGTCAGCGGCCGCTTTGAAGGCGTGGGCGGGCTCATGCACTTGCACACGTGTGATCCTTGGGGGTGTTAACGTGTCCTTGGCAGCCCACCTGGTGCGTGTGTACGTGTTGAGAGAGCAGGGATGAGAACGAAGAAGAAGGTAGGCTTCATCGAGGCCGGCCCACGTGTGCATCTCTCATGGCAAGGACACCGTTCTCGATCGCGCATGCAGCTCATGTGTCCGGTGCGTCGCCACGCCACCTCACGCGTGTCACCTAGCCCTGCCCACGTGTCAACTCGACATCTCACTTACACCCTCTACTCAAATCTCGGCCGCCTTTTCGCCGCGGCCACGCCGTCGACGAACCAGCAGAGGTCAGGTCCGCGCTCCCTCTGCATGCCCTCCCTCTGTTTCCTGGCGTAGGAACGAGGGCTTCTGCTCCTGTGGCCAAGTACAGATTTGAAAAATAGTATCTCTACCTGTGGAAGCTCCTCTCTGTGTCGCACCCAGGCGGCACCGGGGGCGCCCATCCCGCGCCGCCGCCAGGCCCTCCACCTCCGCGTCCCTCCCCGCCGCTGCTGCCGCCGGCCTCCGCGCCGCGGCGGCGGCGGCCTCCTCGTTGCCACACAACTGGCGCGGGGGTGTCTCTGCTCGTCTTGGCGTCGGTGGGCTCCGAACCTGGCTGGGACGGCGACGGCGTCCTGCTGGCACAGGGAAGCCGGAGCGGCGGCTCCGGGACACACTGGGCTGCGGGGCCGCGGATCCGGGGGTCTTGTGGCCGGATCTGATGGGGGCGGGCCTGGGCTTGGCCGTGAGGGCGGCAGGTCGGGACGTTGGCGTCGCGGCGGCGCGAGCGGTGTTGCTCGGTCGGGCGTGGTGCGCCCGCGGAGGCGGCGCGTGGAGCGTGGCCAGGAGGCGCGGGATGGCGGCAGCGCCGGGGAGGCTAGGCCCTGCGGGTCGCATCTGGGCCGCGCGGGCTGCAGTTGGGCGCAGCTGGAGCTGCGGATAGGAGGTGCAGGCGGCGACGGCGCTGCGCCCCTGGCTACGGCATGGGCGAGGTCGAGGAAGAGGAAGCCGGTGCGGCGGCCCCGGACTTGCGGCTGCGGCTGGGTCGTGGTCGGCATGCCGACTGTCGTGGCGTGAGGTGCCGCGGCGGCTGTGGCAAGCGGAGATGGTGGTCTGGCCGGTCCTTGACAGGCGGTCTGCGGGGTTTGCGACACATCGCCGGGCGAAAGCCCAGCCCGGGCTGTCGGCCGGGGCCGACGACGGCGACGTCCTCGGGCGCCGCGTCCATCTTGAAGGCGTCGTCGAGGTGGTGCTATTGCTTCTCCACGCCGGGTTCTCCGGGGGAAACCCTAGATCCCTCGCGGGATCGGGCGAGGGCGGCGCTCCTGCGTCGCTTGCCTCTTGGGGCCTCGCCTTGGATGTTCCACCGACCAGCGGGACCTGTGGAGTGATGGTGGCTGGCGGCGGCGAGTCTTCGTCTTCGGCTTGGGGGTGCGTGGCCCTGGGGCCGGCGTGGATGTCGGAGCGGCGGCTCCGGACTCTCACCTCCGCCGTGTTGCGTTGAGGGGTCTTGGTGGCGGACTTGGTTGCTTGGGCAACTTGGTCGTCGACCCGTGTGGGGCGCGGCCTCGGGGCCGGCGTGGATCGAGTTGTAACTTTTTTCTTTTTAGGACTTGTCCTACATGTTTGATTTTACTTTATCAATATAAAAGGCAAAGGTTTTGCCTTGTTTCAAAAAAAATAGGTATCTCTTTCTATTTTAGATTTTCACGGGTGAATGTAGCCAATCAATCAAAATAAAGAGAAGAGGTAGATAGGTATAAATTTAGACCAACTAGTAGCTGAGAACTTTATATCTCTGACCCTCTATTCTGACCGTGGTTAAAATCGATCCCAACCATGCCTATATGGCCATACTGAGGAAATGTTGAACCCACTGGCTATAAAATGGCCCATCTCTTGGTGCCAAAGCAAATGCAAGGTGCTAAACAAAGAGGAAGTTGACATTGGGTGCATATATATCAGATTAGTAGTATCTTGTATCTTGTGTCACTCGACCACTCTAGCTCTGGGTTCATGAATTATGTAACTCTCGAGATGATTCGAGGATCATCCGGAATACTAGGGAACTTAGCGCGGCAATGCCGCGACTGTGTAGTAAATAAAATTTAAATTTGGTAATGTGCACATTTAAAAATTGTGTAGGTTTGAAAATTAGTGAAATTCAAAGAAGTTTTCGTTTAAAAATTGTTTAGATTTCAAAAATTGTTCAAGTTGGGGTGTTTTTCAGACACGAATTATTTGTACGTTTGTGAAATGAGTAGATTTCGAATATATTTAAAATTTTGAAATATGTAAATTTGAAATTTGATTATATGGCACAAATAATCAGCATTTATTTTTGCGAGGATATTTATAGAAATACTTTCATGTTCTAGAAATTGTTCTAAAGAGGAAGTGCATTAGGTTTTTTTTTCAAATATTTACCAATTTGAAATATTCAAACATATTTGTTTTTTGACATAAATAAATCAAAGGTAACTTAGCGCGGCAAACGTTGCGCCCGTGTCATTAGAAGAAGAAATATCGTGGCGTAAAATATTAAAATTTGGAAATGTCCGCATTCAGAACTTGTTTAGATTTAAGTCTGTTAAAATTCAGAAAATAAATTTGTAGTTATAAGTTGTTCAAATTTCAAAAATGGAGAAATATCGCGGTTTAAAATATTCAAATTCGGAAATGTCCGCAATCAAAAGTTGTTTAGATTTAAGTCTGCTAAAATTCAAATATTTTTTGTAGTTATAAGTTCTTCAAATTTCAAAAATTGTTAAAATTGGGAAGTTATTCATATTTGAATTCTTTGTACGTTTAGTAAATGCCTAGATTCTAAAGAAATCCAAAATTCTGAAATTTTGAAATTTGAATTTCGATCATATGCCATAAATAGTCAGCAAATTTTTTTGTGTTCTTGTTTTTTTTTGTCGTAGTTGTAGATACCGCGTTGTAAAGATTTAAAATTTGGAAATGGCCACATTCAAAAGTTGTTCAGATTTAAATTTATTAAAATTCAGAAAAAGTCCACACTTATAAATTGTTCAAATTTCAAAAATTGTTAAATTTGGAAAGTTATTCTTAGTTCAATTATGTTTACGTTTGTTGTATGTTTAGATTTGGAAGGCATTTATTTTTTTTGAAATATTCAAATCTGCAATTTGATCGTACGACGTAAATAGCTAGTTTTTTTGTGTTCATGTTGATATATCTGGCATATTTGATTTTTTTTCCGTTCATTAAATTCTCAGATTTGAAATGCATTCAAAAATTTAAAATATTTAAATTTAGAATTTGATCATATGTCATAAATAGTCAACGTTTTTTTGTGTGTTCATGTTGACATATTTTTCATATTTTTCCGACGTATAGATTTGAAGTTATTCTTATATTTCACATTTCACATTTCTCTTATTTTTTTCTTTTGCTCAAATAATACTCCAAATGTTTGTTAATTTTTTTTAAGACAAATGGCTTCGTTATTATTATAAATTGGAACATTGCTTATACTTTTAGACAAATGACTCCATTATTAAGAGAGATGTGAAATGTTTGGAGTACTGTAAAAAAAAATGACTCCATTATCGTTTGTTTAAAGAATTGGAACATTGCTTAAACAGTACATCTTTTTTTATCTTTTTCTTTCGCTTAAACAATACTCGGATTATTTCACATTTCTCTTATCCTTTGTAGATCATAAAAAAATAATCGTTTAAATTAAATAAAAGTAGCTCTTATATTCCATCACCGAGTAAAGCCTACCGTGGACGTTGTGATTCAAAATGTTAAAATTCGTCGTAATTTGTCGTCTTGAGTATCTGCACACTTTTTTAGCAAATTTAAGTGCTCAAATATGTTTGTAGTTTGACGTCGTGGCCGTGTGATTGTTAGCTTTGTTCGTCAACGTGAAAATGTAATGATTAAACTGTTGTTAGAAAAAGAATTACCGTCGTGTCCTTCTGAGAAATCGTTGTTTTGATTAAGTTTCAAATCGAAATAATATTTTACAGGTTCAGCGTAAAAAATATTTCGAAAAGACTCGAATATTTCATTCGGGAAAACCTGAAAGAATATATCTATACTGAATTTGAATTTGTTGTTTTTAGTATATGCGCATATTCGGCAATTTGGAATGTTTTTCCATAAGCTTCATAATTAATATAAAAATTTATATTAGTTCTTGTAAATTTTTTTTTACTGAATTAGAATTTGTTGTTTTGAGTATCGCCGAATATTCAGCAATTTGAATTGTTTTTCTATTTCTATAAGCTATATAATTAATATAAAAAAGCTATATTATTTCTTGTAATTAAATTTTTTTAAAGTTGTTAAAAATGCATGGAGATGTGTTAGTTGTAAAGATCTTTTTTTTCTGCAAATTTTGATATTTTATTTGTATTTTTGTGAATTACGGTTTGAAAGTTATGAATTTTACAATTTCAAGTATTTTCTGTAGTTATTTAAAACCAACAGTGGGACCCACATGGCATTTTTTTTGGGAAATCCTTACAAAATTGTGAAGAAGCTGACGGGTGGGCCCGTGCTGACGTCGGCATGTGACGTCAGCCGGCGGCGGACACGGTGGCACTGCCGAGCTCGCGCTCGCGCAGCAGCGCACACGCGTGAGGCCGTGACCGTGCGGATCCGCGAGAGGAGGCGCAGGCGAGCTGGATGGGCGGCGCGGCAGACCATTTGGTCGCCGGAATCGCCGGCGGCGAGCGAATCGGCGACCGTGCACGCGGAGCACGGCGAGGCCTGACCGCGGTGATTCCGGCTATCCCGGCACGCGTTCGCCGGCGAGGTTGGAGAGGACGCGGCGGCGGAGCTCCCCGCGTCCGTCGATCTGAGCGGGGAGGCGCGTAGCGGCGGCGGCGTGCGTCGGCGGCGGCGGCGACCTCCGCGTCGCACGGGAGAGAGAAAGGGGAAGGGGGATTTTGCGGACGGTTTCGCAGAAAAGTCCCTGAGGTTTTCCGAAATTGCAATTCAGTCCTTCGCGAGGGGTTCTCTGTAAATTTTTTGCGTCAAAAATCGTGTGGGGGTGACCGGCTGGGAACCGGGGCAACCGGGTGGTGACGGGGTGACGTGGCGCCGTGTGATTGGTAGAAAATCACCAGGCACTGTAGCGCATGCTGGGGCCTGGCGTGGCTGGTTCTGCCCGTCGGATCGCTCAGATCGAACGGCTGAGAAAAGCCGGTGACGTGGACACGGTGGAAGGGGGGTGATTCTTACCAGCTTTTATATATTGATCTATGATAGGTGTTGGGATGGAGAGCGCACAGATATCTATCCACAGTTGTACACAATGATTTTCTTCTACGTGATCTGAATGGTCCGGTTGTGCCAGGGACAATACTGTTATCCCATAATGTTTTTTTGTCAGCCTTGAGCACACACCGTGTGGCCCTATTAAGACGAGTGTGCACATAATTACGGAGTATATAGCTAGTAGCTTTGTTTAATAATAGGCACAATTGGGGTATCATAGGTTGTATCATGCATATCATGTTGACAAAAATCTGATGTGACACTACAATTAATGATGAGAGAGGTGATGGTGATATCATAAGTAGATACCGTAACATATTCCAATGTAAGATGAGACTACAACCTAATAAATACAGTATTATATGATACCTCACATATGTTACTACCCATTGTGAAGGTATTAACTTATTTTTTTTCTTAAGGATTAGACGTATCGGTTTCAAAAAGGAGAGACCAAGAGACCGATTACAACTCGTTTAGGCACATGCGCCAAAAACACCATTCCACCGAAGAGGAAAAAAAAGGATCACTCGCCAACCCTCCACCTGTCTACGGGTTCTAGGCTTCCCCTAAACATACTCGTTGTCCGCCACAGGTCAGCCTCGGTATCCACCATACTAATGGCAGTCTCTGCTGAAGGTAGTAACTTAGACTAGTATCATATGCATGATACTAGTATATGATACTCCCCATTGTGACTAGTCTAAACCAGTTGTCCTCTCATTAAGCGAGCGAGCTGATTTTTTTTTCTTTGAACGAGAATAGGGGTCGCGAAGGACCCAGAAGCTGCATTAATCCGATGTCGGTGGAGTACATATTACATAGAGGACCATGAAAGAATAACAAAAGAATCGAGTCCACAAGTTTTGCACCAAAGACCCATGAAGAAAAAAATGCAACCCGGTCCAGGCCTTCTTCCATCTACATCTCCGCTTCTTCCACCTCTATCTCTGCCGATCTTCGCACGCATCCGATCACGGCCAGCTACAGTACTGCTGGGGACATAGCCACTTGGGGCACTACAGTGGGAGCACATCGCATCGTAGCAGGAGGGCCTCCAACTTGGCACGATGGCCTGGAGGTTGAAACGATCCCTAGGACCAGCAACTACTTTAAACCAGGGTGGGAGTGGCCGCTGACGGACATGAGACTCAGCAGCCAAGCTGCCTCAAACAAATGACGAAAAGTTGCTGACAGAGAACTCCCGAAGATTGCCGCGGAAGCAGTGCCGATTTCCTGCTCCCAGCTCCCGCACAAAGTGAATCCTGCCACGCTCCAGATCTGCCATCTCCACGATGGCTAGCAATAGGAAGCAGCAAATCCACCTTGACCCGAGCCAGGCAGCCACCAGTGGGCTTATTGAAAGAAGAGCTTGCAGCAGCACCCCCCGAGATCACCCTCCACCATGGAACCCTGGCTGAGATGCACCACCACCTCTATTCCCACGCCGCGCCCAAACGGCAGGGCAAAAAAGCTTGAAAAGACGGAGAAGACGATCTTATTTTTCGGAGATGTCTTGCCGCAGCTCCACTGCTGGCGACAGCTCCTGCCACCGGAGCTGCACCGCGACAAACACCATGGCCAGCACGCGCCAGATCCGGCCGATGGAACCGACACTCTACTCCAAGACGCCACCAAGGGACAAGTTCTACAACTACTATACAACCTAGCTACTCTGGCGTCTGTCCTCAGCCATTTCTGACCAGCGCACCGGCGGAAGAGGCCTCGGGCCGACCTGGGGAGGAGACGGAGGCAACTCTCAACTCTCAAGGCCTCGTTTGGCAGGGGTGTGTCGAAGGGGCTTGTGGTGTATTTTCCCAGCCCATATCGAATACACGCCAAAGCATCAATCAATTGTTTGGCAGGCTGGTGTTAGCCGGGCTAATCTCCACAAAACACCACGATCCACGCCGATCCACGTCGGGTTGAAGTGTAATGCAAACGCTTCTGCCCCCTTGCGTTTTGGATTGTCAGCGCATGTCGCTCGCATCTCCACTCACGCCAGGCCGACGAGTTGTTTCCTCCCAAACAGATAAATAATCGGAGAGTATTGGTGAGACAAGAGTTTCCACCCAAACCCCCAGGGAAAATACACGGCACAACACCACAAAACACTGCCACCAAACGAGGCCCAAGGGATAAGGAAGATAAAGGGAGGGGGAGAAATGAGAACCCTGAGCAGGGTGAACTAAGGGTGTGTTCGGTTGTGGAATTGGATGGAATGGAACCATTCCATTCCACTAAAATAGAATGTCACGGTTCCATTCCATTCCGGTGTTCGGTTTAGAAAAAAGAGATGGAATGGAATCAATCCATAATTTGTTGTCACAACAATTTTATTAGGAATCAATCCATAATAAGCACACATCTAACACTAATTAGGATTAGGAAATTCCTTTCCCTTTCTTAAAAAAAAAGAAAATTCCCATCACACCCAGATCGGAAAGAAAAAAAATCCCATCGATCCAGGCTGGCCGTGGCCGAGGCCGAGCCTGGCCTGGCTGTGGCCGCCGCCGCTGCTGGCCGAGGCCGGCCAGTTCCCCGCCTCCTCGGAGAGGGCGGCCAGAGCAGGCGACGGCCAGCTCGGTTCCCCGCCTCCCCGCCTGCTCCGCCCGGGCCCGCTGTCGCCTCCTGCTCGGCCGCTGCGCCTGCTCGCCGCCTCGGCCGCTCCCTGCTCCGCCCGGCTCCGCCGCCTCTGCTCCGCCTCGGCGCGGCTGCTCCCTGCTCCGCCCAGGCCCGTCGTCGCCTCCTGCTCGGCCGCCACGCCTGCTCGCCGCCTTGGCCGCTCCCTGCTCCGCCCGGCTCCGCCGCCTCTACTCCGCCTCGGCGCGGCTGCTCCCTGCTCGGCCGCCGCGCCTGCTCGCCGCCTCGGCCGCCTCTGCTCCGCCGCCCAGGTCCGGCCTATTCACCGCGGGAGAGACGAGGTGAGAGATGACGAGAGGTGAGAGAGAGGATTAGCGAGAGAACGCGATTAGAGCGAGCCGTTCCACCTCGGCCGGACGGGTGTATTCCGGATATTCTGCGAATATTCGCTTTTGAGGAACGACCTGGTTCCGTTCCACTCCAGAACCGAACGCGAGAATCCTCCATCGGAATGGAACGGTGCCATTCCGTTCCACGCGATTCTCAAACTGAACACATCCTAAATCAAAACTTTACGACCACCGCACAAGGACAGGCACATGCATGTGATGTGAAATGGATTGGCAGAGGTCGTATTGCTTGGATAGGTGTGAGCCCATCCAGCCATGCTAGGTCACACCAGTGCGTTTAACGTGTATCATCCGTGTAAATCCGTGTAGTGTCATACCTTTGCTCCTCGCGATGAGACATCCCTCACCCTGTGTCTGGCGTGCAGATCTTTGCGATAATTTCTGATTCAAAGCAAGAGATATCACAACAATAAAAGAAATGAACTGAATCATGTGAAATTTTAGTTGTAGATGTGAAAAAAATAGAACGGTATGCCGCAATATACTCATAGAATGGTCATATGTGTATTGATGACCATACGGTTGTATGTTGCTAAGAGTCGTAAGTGGACCGCGTGGAGAGACGTAGGAAGAATGCCGACGCATGTCGCCAGATGGCAATAGGCGGGGGGCTGGAGGCGTCTTTTTTAATGCAGGTGATGCGTGGGGAAGCCGCACCGCCGCCATGTCGAGAAGCGCCATCACCTGCCCCGTGGAACCAAGAAGGTGGGTCGATGGCTCGATGCCATTAAACAACGCTGACCAACCTATGTGCCGATGATAAGTTGGACCCACTTGTCGGAGTCTAACTGACGGGCGTGTCAGGCACCATCGAAGGTTGGAGACGGATAAGAGATTGTCGTACAATTTTTTGGTCCCTCGAACCGATGGTACACCATTGGAGACTTTTTTCTGACTCATTGGACCAATGAAAGGGCTACAAAAGGCGCAGGTGGAGAAGCCCACTATCTTGAGTTTTTGACCCTCCCTCTCTACCGTCATGCGACTACACTCTGCTAGGGTCCTCCTATATGACGCGTTTAGCGTCATCTAGCGCACCAACGCCTGAAGAAAAAACGATGCGGGCCAAGCCCATTAAACTTGTCGTCATCGTTATGGTCGCACCCATCAACTTCGTCGCCGTTAATCCACCACCGCCGGTGGCGGCCTAACCGTCGGTCTTCCACCACCCGCGGTCGGCGGCGTTATCGCCTCGCCACCCTGCCCAGCTCGAGCTGTCGCCTCCGCTAGTCTTCCACCCCCGGGCTTCCCTCTAAATCCCCCTTCCCCAGGGCCGGTGAACGTTCCCCACACACCCCAACTCTAATATCTCGTCGCCAGCGAGCTGCCCACACCCGACCCCCCTCCCCCACACCCAAGATAAGAACCTTCCTCACCTCCACCTGCGCCGCCACGGCGAAACGCGTCGTTGCCGGATAGTGAGATCCATTCCTTGCCTCGCCAGCGACGGTGCGGCTCCGTCGTCTTCCACCTCGGGCCACTGACACAAACGGACCTAGCCCATAACAGCGAGAGAAACATGAGAGGCTACCCGGTTCGTCAACAAATCGATGCAACGAGCGTTGGATAGGATTGACCGCTCCGCTGCTGCTACCGCCGCTGCCGAGCTCCAGCCGGACTCAATCTCTAGCCTCGCCGGGGTCCCTAGCAGCCATGGGCGGATCCAGAGGGTGGACAAGGTGAGCCTTGGTCCATCCTGGGATATTGAGACGGCCCATATACCATTTTGCTTAAAAAAAGCCCAACTTCTGTACCCCGACTACCGATCCAGGGTTCAGTTCATTTGGCGCAGTGGCTCGTTCGACAGAGACGCCGCCACGGCCGCGCCACTCGCCGTCCCTCCCCCAGACGAGCCCGTCCTTCCCTGCCTGGCCTCCTCCCTCCCCGTCCCCGGATTCCCTAACCCTAGCCGAGAGCACATAGCAGGGAGCCCCGCGCCCGCCCCGGCGTCCCAGTGCCGCGGCCTTCCGTCGCCCTCCGGCGGCGTGCAGCAGCCAGAAGTACAGCAGGCGCTCCAACCCAATCCTCCAACTCTCCAACCGCTCTAACGCAAGAGTACCGATCGTTTGGTTGTTCAGTCGAGTCAGGTACATGTCCAAGTGTCTGAACCTCAAATTCTTCATTCCAACTGAATGATTATTACAATTAAAGGATTGAACATTTTTTATGGAAGAATTGCTGGAGTAGGGATTGTTGTAGACTTGTCCGATAATAGTGCTATCATTAAATTATGTACTAGTATGTTGGGTATCTTATTTGTGTTAAAAACATTGTATGTATGAAGGTGGCCACCCTGCTCCAGAGATGGCGGACGAGTCATTCTTTGATAGGATGGTCTCCCAGCTTCGGTCGAAATCCAAGTGAGGAATACCCCCGCAGCTCTCAAGCCTACGATTTCGTTCTTTTTTCCGTATATCTCAGTCTATACATTTTTCAGCATAACATGTAGATTCCAATCGAGGCGGTTTGACCATTTTCTTTTGGAAAATAGCATATGCATAGACTGAGTGTAGCGAAATTCGCATTGTTTATCTCATCAATCCCCATTGTGGAAGTGATATATAGTTATTCACTTTATCCTCTGGCTAACATGCCATTTTTTCAGTACATGTGGTTAGGGCATGTGGTGATAAGTGGGGTGCAGAAAAATGTAAAAACAATAGTAAAATACTAGTTCTTGTGTTTTTACATCTATTTAAATTCTTAAAGGAATTTTTTTGAACATTCCATCTAATCTTAGATGATGGTTTGTGTTGTGACTTCTTCAGTTAGGATAGATGGGTTCTATAGTCATTTGTAGGCATTCTCTTAGTGTGTAACTAAGTTTTTATTGATAAGACAGCATGGAGCTATCCTCTTACCAAGATGTAGAAAGGATAGAATACCTTCGGATATGCAGTGTATGTAACCTGATGTGTACGAAAAACTCGTTACCTCCCCTATATACCTAATTCTATTTTTGTCTGCGCCATGGACGAATTTAAACACACATTCTCTTCACACTTTATTCTGTAGTGTGCCCAAGCGATTGCGTGAATATTGTTGCACTAAAAAGGTGAGAGAACCTCTAAGTTGTAACTGGCACTCACTGGAAATCATTGGACACTCACATTGGAAGTCGTTATTTGCACTCATTCAGCTGCAGGAATTAGTTTTTATGCATTTTACTTCTTTGAAATAAACTCATTTTCTTTCCTTTTACTTCCATCACCATTTTATTATGTTTTCACCATCTTGATGATATTGAAGGTACTACACTGGATATCCCAAGGATCTAGGGCCATCAAGAATTATACCATTCACGTCTGAGCGCCAGTTTGTGCAGCTATTAAATGAAGGACGGCCTGTGGTTGTGGCCTTCACTATTAAGTATGTTATGCTCGCGTTTCTTTTCAGAAACACAAGAAAGGACAGTTAAAGGGTCCTATGTGAAAAGCTTTGCGCATATTCACAACAGTAATGAAATTGCTTTTGTAGGTGTACTTACACACAGCATCTTGACAAAGTATTGGAGGAAGCTGCTGCTACATTTTATCCTCATGTTAAGTTTGTCCGGGTAAGTACGCAAACTATGCCCCGAAAGTATTTTCAAATTACCTTGGCTCAGTATTATGGAAAACTGTAATGGTAGGCTTGCTGCATTTACTGCATGTTAAAATTTAAAACCCTGTAGTTCCTATCTAATTTAAATTTATAGAAACCTAAAAATACTACCTTTGGCGATGATCGCAAGGCTTGATCTGATGCATTACAAAGTTAAACGATTTCAGTCTTCTATTGAGCTTCAGGTACACGTGTAGAAGCTCTTCCTTGTTTTGCAAATATATCTTCGATGATCTTTTTCAAGGCTTTTATTTCACCTGCAAGAGATGCTGCTACAGGGAAAGCTTAGATGTGTGAATAGTAATACTATATTCATTTGATAATTGTAAGATATTATTATGTACAACAATACAGTTATTTAATACAAGATAGTGTAATTGCCTGCCTGTCAAATCAAACTGTCACTTTTGGTTTCCTTTTCCTTTGGATGCTTTTAACTTGGGCAATATCATAATACATTATGCTTGAAATTTGTGGCTTCTTGTTTCTCATCTATACAGATTGTGACTGCAGCCATCAGTTTTGCCTTTAAGAATAGATTATTTTGTTGTGTGTTTTCAGGTCCTTGTTTCTCATCTACATGAACTGCGGTTTCTGCCATTGGTTTTGCCTTTAGCCTCAAAAAAATAGGAACTGATTGTTTTGTTGTGTTTTGCCAGGTGGAATGCCCAAAGTATCCTAGTTTTTGCCTCACGAGGCAAAAGACTGAGTATCCATTTCTTGAAGTATTTTACAACCCAGAACAGGTTACATTATTCACTTAATTTTTTATTGGTTTATACTTTACACATGTTGTCATTTCTTGCTTATATACTTCGAATTATGTTGTCATTAACATGTTCGTCAAAAAGACAATCTTAATTTAATTCTTGATATTATATTGTTTGTTAATCTTTGTGGCTAGAGAATGATAAGTTTCCACATCCTTATGTTTGTTAATTGCTGGAGAATCGTTAAAGGATCAAACTTCTTTCTGCACGCTGTTTTCCGCAATTTGGAAGTCCTAGGCCTTAGCTTGAGAATTTTTTTGAGCAGTTTCTGTGTATGTTCTTCCGCAATGGATAGCGAGAAGCACAGATTGCTATGGTGTTCTGATTTGCAACCACCATTACAACTTCCAATGTTTGTGCAATTTAGTTCCTGGGGTAGCAGAACAGCACTAGCTCGTTTGGGGGAGAATAGACTGAGGGTGTCTGGTTAGGCTTTTTACTTGGCTTTTGACTTTGGCTTATAAGCCCAAAAAGCACCTAAATAGGTGCTTTTGGCTTTTGACTTTTGACTTATGTTACACTAACATAAGTCAAAAGCCAAAGTTAGGTGCTTTTGTGGCTTATAAGCCAAAGCCAAAAGCCAAGAAAGAAGCCTAACCAAACACCCTTTAGTCTTTAGGAAACATGTGTATTGTTTAGGTCTAGAGATCCGTTGCATACATTGTCAGATTAGGATCTGCTATGATAACATGCTAAAGGATGCTCATTTTTTTGTTGTCCGTAAATGGCATGAGTACCTATGCCAGTTATTGTTTGCTTAATTGTGTTCCTGTTATTTCAAGTCTAGCATCAATACAGATTCGAGTTCCAGTTCATGTTTGGTATATATTTGGTTTCGTTTTCTTTCTTATTTACCTACTCATCGTGCTAGCTGCACCTACACATAAATGTGTTTTATCGTTCTTTTGTCCCTATACCAACATGCTCTGTATTTTCTCAGGCTACCAATCCAGGAAAGATTGCGGATCCAAACATCACGAAGTATTCGGCAAAAGTTCTACCTGTAAGCGATGTTCTTATAATCCTTATAAAATATGAATGCACGAGCCATTTGTGCTGACGTTTCCACAAAGAATACATTACTCATTTACTTGTCAGCCTAATGCTTTGTACATTCGATTCAGAGTTTCCAGGCTGAGCTGACGTGATATCATATCCTTGTGTGCAGTTCAACTATGACCAGAGCGTGTATGGTTTTCGAGAATACTTCAAGAAGTATGGATTCAAGTATTCTGAAACAAAGTAGGTCCATCATGGAGAAGCCCTGTGGGAGCTAACCGGACTTGGCATGAGGCCGACTTGTTGAACTACCTTCAGCTTTATTGAGTTTATCATGTTACTCTAGCATATCAGCGAAATACATTCCGGACGGCCTGTTGTTTATACATTTGCATTCCCTAGCAAATGTTTGAAAACATGGCCAAGCTATTAGCTAGGTTTTTCACTACGTTCAAGAGTGAGTAAAAATTCCAGATGTTGTGTTTCGTTGAATATCTCTTTCCAGATTGTTAAGTTCAGTGGCTCACATTCCAGACCATCTCTTTAGATTCAAGGGCCTGGATCCAGACTGTAATAATTTAACTTGTGATACTCACTTGCTGTATTTCTCAACGGTGTTGAAGAGTAGATGGAGTATAATTTTTGAATTGATCTTGAACGACAAACCAAATGAGATGTATCAGCCCAGGCAGTCTTCTCGATGTGAAAATGCACGTACGGAGTACGTACTATCTTTACCTATACATGTTAATGGTCGGCAAGGCAAACCAAACTGACAGCCATACATACTGGAGAGTGTAAGGTCAAGTCCTCTGAGCACGTCAACGAACTGATGATCTTGTCATATGCACCCAAAATATCCAAGACGAGCATACGGCAAACAGCTGCTATCGCTTCTACGCTGGTCAACGCAGCCACCTGGATAACCAGTGGCAGTTACCACTTTACCAGACCGTGGCTAACTGGCTATACGCCATTCCCTACTTTTCGGGAACCAAAACGCCACAACATGGTTTTGCTAGGATACCAGTCCATATGACACGAGAGAGAACAGAACCCCGCATGACAGATTTGGCAACATATGAAATGACTTTAAGATAAAAACAAGCAATGCAAATAGTAGATAAATTCTGCTACTGCATAATTGAGCACCTGTGCTGTGATACACGAGCGTTTACATCAAAACATACAGAGCGCAGACGGATTTCTCAGGAAACACACGTCGCACCGGAAAACCTTCGCAGCCGGCAGCCCTAGGCCTCTATTTTTATCGGCTGCGGACTGGAAACAGTTGCGTTCATCTCATCTGCAGCTTCGTGTATTTCTTCAACTGCTGTGTCTTCAGCTACCTCTTTCTGGGAAAGCATCTCCTTCAATCTTGTCAGCTCCGCATCTTTAGCTTCTAGCTCCTCTTGCAGAATGGACACCTACGGAACAGTTGGGAGTACACAAGTTTTAGCGGACAAAAAAAGCAGGCACCTTTAGCAGCGACCAGTACGAGGAATCATACCATTTCATTTGACCTCTCCACATCATTTGTAAGGCCATCCATGTGCTTGTACAACCCTGAGAACGACAAACCAAGAAGTTTAAGCAGATCTATGTCAGCATAACTACAAATTTACAGAAGGAACCATCAATCTCATAAGGAGTAGCGAAAGTTCTGTTATGCAATGTGATGATTACCCCGCCATATACACCAGATTTAAAAAAAGTAACTAATAAACACAGATATTGGTTCTTTGTTATTTTTTTCACTTGCATGTCACATGACACGTACCATCGAATTGATTCCTGAGCTCGTTGTTCTGGGTCTTCAGAACTGCAATTTTCATTCCAAGTTCATGGATCTGTACCGAAGATACTTTGTTAGAATTAGTTCTGGCAAAACTAACAAGGCACTAAATTTCGGTTCTACTATGTTGGTTGTTCAAAGAATAACCAATGGTTCTAAATCCTTGGAAAGCAGAAATAAATTGGAAGCATATTTAAACCACTGACGTCTGTTGGAAGACTTACTTTTCCTTCTGAAGCCATCGCTCCAATCTCTTCATTTTCCTCTTGCAATGTTCTACACTTGGCCATTAGCATCTTCCCATGTTTGCTGGATGGAGTAAAATTGACAGCAGCAACATTGTCCTGCAGCTCCTTTATCTTTTTCTCTTTCTCTTCTGCCAAATTCTGGACAGAAATAGGAAATGTCAGCCAAGATAAGTTATAGCTTTCCTTGGACACTATAAAACACAAAATTAAGTTCTAATTCTTAAGGTGTTATCAGCATGCATAGTATAGTACGTCAAATGATACTATGTTTGAATTATCCACATTTTTGTTTCCATGTACCACATTTGTTACCTAATCTCCTATAAGTTCACATTTCAAGAGATTAATAACAAAGTTTTTATGACAGCTATATGCCTAGGGCACCGAATAGTACTATGCTGGAACTACCAATCTCTACTGTTATTATGCAACACATTCATTTCTTATATTTCTATAATTTGCAAGGCATAATAAATCGTTGTGACAGCTATAAGCAATATGGTGAGAATGCTGGGCTTACCTGTCATACTTGCATAAGAGGATTATAAACATTGGTTCAACATAAGATATGCAAAGTCTATCTCACTACATTATTTGGAAATCTTTATGTTTGGCTAAAATAAAATAGTGCAAAGCAACATCAGTAGACTACCATAACGGTTCTATTAGATGTTATGGCACCTGGTTTTCCACTTCCTAGCATGCTGGTACATACAATATAATGCAACAAGAATTGACTGACTGAATGGAATTCACTGACCTTTAAGCGTGTAAATTCCTCGTGAATTGCTGGATCAAGCAATAATCGCCTTGTCTGTTAAAAGCATACAGAATAAGGCATGTAAAGAAGCTGTTTAGCATAACAACATAGGGTTTTAGGCATTATTAAGATTCATTTAAGATCTACCCGAAGTTTAAGCCATTACTTCTCTAAGAAAAGCTTTTAGAAGAAGGTAATCCTACTGTGAGGGAGTCCAAACTAAATTGTCATAGCATTGACACGATGTGAAGGAGAAGATATCCAAACAGAGCGCAAGGTGCTTCCACTCAATTTCGAAGAAGATATACACAGGGAAAGCTCGAATAAATGACAAGGCACCAGTCTTCGGAGTTCAGAATCTCACGTTCCTTGTCCATTATATTTTGTGAAGTGGAATTGTTAGGCTTGCAATTGAGAAATCCGATTATCGTTTGGCGAGGCTCAACACTAATGTCCCTGAATTTAGAAAGAATATCGTTCCCAAAGTAAACCCTACGATTTTGTTCAATTCAGAAACTGGTATTGAGTACTGTTGTTGGCATCTGAATGCAATAGCCAAGGAGAGTCCATGGAGGACTCGGGCAAAAGAGGGGATAGAGAGAGCTCAGGCTGAAGTAGTTAAAAAGATGACTTAGATATAGAACTAAGAAACATTTACTCGGAACAGTACATAGAGATTAGAAATGTACGGTTTGGATAGTTGTATTGTAAGGTTTGTGTCGGTCATGTAAGTTTTTAGGGCAACTCAAGGAAGAAGAATCAATATATCTCTCATTTCAATCTATGTCTATCCACTTGTAGCCAGTCTGGCTACCTTCATCATACTTATTCTGTCTACCTACAAGATAACCCTTTGAATTGGAGAGGATGCAATTAATTATCACCGCAACTTATCTTTTTAGAATATTGTATGCAATATAAAATACCATAAAATAGATCTCTAAAACATGATCTCTTGTACTATGTTGTGAGAAAATAATGACCAAACTGCTCACTGCCCTCCTCGAGTAGCATACAACAGAGCATGAGAAATCGACCTAGGTTAACTTTCAACCAATTTGCACCTACACAGAAAGTGTCCACTTAACATGGTAGCGTAACTTGTCTCATCGATGTGTGATGTGTCGTCCCTAGTATATATATTCATTCATGCTACTCCATCTAGATATGTGGATAGTGGAATTGGTACAGATGAGGGTTGACTATTGCAGATCATGGGGGCCAGTATGTCAAATGTCAAAGAGAAGGGAACAAAGATAAGCACACATACGAAGAATGTGTACACCTTTCGACAAGAAACAGATGTTACGAGCTTTCCCGACTAACATTATGGTAACATGGTTTGCCTGTGAAAATAATTTAGGTAATCATTAATAGGTACAGTATCGGTTCAACAACAACAACAACTAAGCCTTTTGTCCCAAGCAAGTTGGGGTAGGCAAATTTGGTTGTAACAAGTATCAGTTCCAGGGGCAAATTTGGTTGTAACAAGTCCAATACAAATTAGGAATTTTACACATTACAGTTTGCAGAAAACAATCATGGCCAGGTTCTAAATAGACGATTTTAGCTACTTAAGTCTTCTTTTACAGTATACATTTTGCAGAAATTCCGTCTACACAAATGAAGAGAACCCTCACACAAGCAACTTTCGAGAAAGATAGGATTCAAATTTCGAATGCACAAGGTGCAGAATCAATAACATAGGCAGCATTATATGTACCTGCATTGATGGTGGCCTCAACTGTGTTTTCAAATCCCTAACTGCAGACTGCAAATTCAAAGAGAAATATAACCAACAATCAGCACAACTAAACAGATGCTAGAAATTGATTAATTACAAAATACTGGTCAGATTTATCCAAATTAAATGCTTCTCATTGTAGAAGAAGGCTCTCAGCGAGTACCTTTAATTCTGCGATCTCTTGTTCTCGTTTTGCAAATGTTACAATAAAAGCAGCCTCTCTTTTCTTTGCTTTCTCCAGCTGTGCATTAATAAACAGTCAAGCTGAAGCAAAGCATAAGTATTAGACCAGTTTTACAAGCATGCCGAAAGAACCAACCTGCTCCCTCAATGACTCCTCCGATGACTTTAGGTTACTTAGATAAGTAATCACTGAAACAGGCTCTGTATTTGAAACAAAATATTACTTGTTCAGTCATTACCAAAAATAGGAAGGACTTGGATTTAACTTGCCAACCTGGATTGGTTCCTGCAGGTAAAGCCGGAATGTTCTGAAATGCTGAATGCCACTTCTGAATTTCTGATTTAGCAGCTTCCAGTTCCACCTGTGATGCATAAAAATGCAGCATTTAAGATATTATTTCTCACAACTTTTTGGATCATTACACTGGAATGGAGTGCAATCGGTATCTGTGGAACAAAACTGCAGACACGGTTATTGAAACTACATCTCCACATTTCAGTGACACCCATTTAATCATGCTACTCATTTCAAGATAAATTATGTCCAATTGTTCATTACTGTACTTTTAGTTTTGACTTGCCTCTCTATTTTTCACATGTCTAACATTGTATGTCAATCTCATTAGTTTATGCATTTTTATATGATATCCAAGAGTCATATTGCACTATAGGTTGAAAAAACCTTCATTACTATTCTGAACAACTGAACTTTGTGAGAGGACCAAGTTGGCCAGTAATACTTCATTAGAAAAAAATCTACTAAAAGGACACAGTATATATCCCGCAATAACTGATTACAAATTAGAGTAAAACTGATTATAAGTGAACAGTGATTATTTATACCGAAATGAGGCATAGCACGGTATTTGCAGTCACTAGCATAGTAGATATTCAGCTCAACAAAACTGTTCTTGACTGCAAAATGTAAACAAAGAACAGGGAATAACTACACACCTGGTTTGATTCAAGAGTTTCTTTGCAGTTCTGCAAACTTCAAAAGCACGGAGAAAAGTTAGTCCCATGTTCACAACTAACAATCTAACAACAGTTATTTGGTAAAAGAAAAGCAATAGATCAAAAGGTTATATAAGAAATGTCATGTACCTTTCCCGAAGAGACAGAATCATTCCTGTGGCAGCACCTGGTGCACTCTCCTCCACCTTTGTCTTTCCCTGCACACAACTTACTGTCTTAAAAACGAAATTCTTGTATAAAATAGCTGAAACTTATAGGGCTGTTTGGTAAGCAAGAACTGTGTCCGAGAGGACTAAACATATTGTTCAATTTTTTACTGCATATTTCCATTCCGCTACGATTATTTGGTTTACTAATCCCACGTCCTATGTGAAAACAGCTACAGTGTGCCATGCATCGCACCATACATTCAGGATAGAAACAGCTTCACCAAGACCAAAGTGCTAAGCACGTTTGATGTTATACATTATTGCAAACCGTAATGGTAATCATAATTCAGCGTGGTAATAGGGGACCGAGACATAAATTTTCCACGAATTGCTCCTTGGAAGAAAATATAACGAAGAAGCTTGAACAGTTACCTTCTTGGAAGCGAAGACGTCATCCTCATCATCATCCATGTCGCCGAACGGCCTCTTCTCACCTGCAGAAGAAGCAGAGCCGCAGCAAGGGCCATATGAACAAAAGGTCAGTATCACAGAAGCCAAAGCTCGGTCGTTAATAAAAGCAAAGGCGGCGGGGAAGGGATTGAAAGGAGAGAGGGGTGGAGAAGCAACCGGAACGGGCGGGGGCGGCGTTGCGGGAGGGCGAGGCGTTGAAGTCGCGGCCGAAGGTGTCGTCTTCGTCGAGGCGAGGGGAAGGTGGGTCCGCCGCCATGGCGTCCGCTGCCTTCGTGCGAATGGCTAAGCCCTAGCGGGATGCACGGCCGGTCCGGCCGCCGAGGAAGTGGTGCTGCGGCGGCGAGGGTTTGGGTCTGGGGCGCCGGAGACAGGGGACCGGTGTGGGAACGGGGAAGAGGGCTTTCTCTGCTTGTGGGCCTTCGGGAACCTCTCATGCCTATCTTTCATTTTCCTTTTTAGTGAAATTATATTTTTTTCGTTTGTTTGTGAATAAGATACTACTTCCGATCCATATTAGTGGGCACAACTTTGTCTAGATACACATGTATCTAGCCTAAATAATTAACTAGATACATATGAATTTAGACAAAGCTATGCCCACTAATATGGATCGGAGGGAGTAACAGTATTTACCAATTTCTGCTGAATTTCGTCCCGACGTTGCTATATTGTGTTAGATTTAACATATTTATTTATAGAAAAACTATTTAGATGTCCATTTGGCTCATCAACACAATATTGAAGGGTTCTCGCCGAAGAATATAATTTCCTTATTTCCCTGTCTATACTTTCGCTTATGCCATAGATGAGACGTTTGTCAGCCACCTAGGCGCTGCCTTTTCCACCAGAGGTTGCGCCTCTCTCATGTAGTTCATGCAGATTCTTATAATTATTTAAATCAAAGGTTTTTATGTCACAATTCCCTAACCCGATCGACAAACAATATTGACTGTTTCTTAGTTATAGCAAGATCTCCGGAACTAGATCACATTTTTGTAGTAAGTAATTTGCATATTATATTAAGTTAGCAAATTATAGGCTTATTACTAGTGTTCTTTTTTAGGGAAGACCATGTCTAGCTTTATTATTAATTTCAAATAATAGCCACATCGTCCAAAAGACTTTTTACAAAAAGCTCATTTTTTTCGATAAAGGGATTTTATATTACTTAAAGAGTTTTACGCATTACACCCGGCCTCTGCGTATCTATACAAAAAGCTCATCGACACAATTAAACGATAATTTTGAAATAAAGCAATCCTAGCTACTAAACCTTCCCAATTATCCTGCATTTGTGCTAAGCATTCATAGTTGCAGCAAGTGCTGGTGCGTGTTGCACAATAAACGTGAAGCAAACCTGTTTGTTGCAAGCTATCTCGACATGAACTGTTTATATCGCAGCTTGGTTTTTGCCGGTTTTCTCTCTCAAATAAACCGGACACCTTCTTCTTAATTAATATATAAGGCAAAGCTTTTGCCTTCATTAAAAAAAAAATATCTGGGTAGATTCTGACGAAACCGTCACATTACTGCAAAGTGCCAGCGCGTTTGCTTCCGTGATGCAGTTGAGTACACTCGGGTCAAACGCGGTCTCTTTTCATTCATCAACACATGAAACTACGACTAAACATCCTGCTCGGCATCGGGTTTCTAGATTCAACATTGCGTACACATGCAAGTAGATTAAATCGTGTTAGCCGGTAAAGAAATGCCTAGCCATATGGATATCCGAGCCTCGCGAGTGGAGTGCGCCCTCATCAATCCATGGCCAGAAACCAAAGGAGTGAAATCCAATAACCAAAAAGCCCCAAGATAATTTTCGCAGCACTGGCACTGCGCTCTCCGCCCCGTTCTTTGCCTGCCGCGCCCTTCGACGTCCATTGATCAGGCAATGGAGGCGTTCTTCTGCTTGGCGCGGTGCCGGTTCACGCGGCTCATGGTAGCGATGCAGCTGGTGATGGGCGTTCTGGTGATCTGCATCAGCACGGCCAGCCTCCACCGCTTCTACACCACCGACCCGCTCCTCCCGGGGCTCGACGACTCCGCCCACTGCTCCAAGCTCCACACCGCTGGCGCCGACGGGTACGCCAGCTTCGACATGCGCGCTCTGTCGGACCGCGTCGACGACGTGCTCGTCCAGCTCGCGGAGCTCCAGGACAAGCTGGAGGCCACAGCCCTCAAGGTCGGGAAGAAGAACAAGAAAAACAAGGCACACAAGCAGCAGGAGAACATGACCATGACGGAGTTCAGGCGGTTCTTGGAGGAGGAGGTGATCCACCCGCTCTACGGCGCGCACATCTCCCTGCGGCTGATCCGCATCCCGCGCCCGGACCCCGACGACGGCGACGACGCAGGGACCCCGGCAGTCGACCCGCTCGTCAACTTCTTCATGTCGGAGGAGACGCGCAAGTACGTGACGACCAAGGGCAACCGCGAGGGGCGGCCGAGCGTGTACGGCACAAACCATACGTACGGCACCATCGGCCACGCGTGCGTGCTGATGCGGCGGGAGCTGGACGAGTACATGAACTACGACGTCGGCGCCTACTGCCCGGACGACTGGGACCTGGGCCAGCGCCTGATGCTGGGCGGCTGCGACCCGCTGCCGCGCCGCCGCTGCCTCACCCGGGCCTCCAAGCTGTTCCAGCGCCCTCTGCCTATCAACGAGTCGCTCTGGACGCTCCCCGACGACGGCAACGTGCGGTGGAGCCGCTACCACTGCCGCGGCTACAAGTGCCTCTCAGCCAGGAACCCACGGCGCGGGTACACACGCTGCGTCGGGTGCTTCGACATGGACCGGGAGAAGCAGCGCTGGATGGCCAACACCACGAGGAACGCGTCGTCGCCGAGCGCGTCGCTGGTGGACTTCCGCATCGACGAGGTGCTGGCGGTGAAGCCCGGGGAGGTGCGGATCGGGCTGGACGTGAGCGTGGGCACGGGCACCTTCGCGGCGCGCATGCTGGAGCGCGGCGTCACCATCGTCTCCGCGGCGCTCAACCTGGGCGCGCCCTTCGCGGAGACGGTGGCGCTGCGCGGGCTGGTGCCGCTGTACGCGACCATGAGCCAGCGGCTGCCATTCTTCGACAACACCATGGACCTGGTGCACACGGCGGGGTTCTTCGAGGGCTGGGTGGACCTGCAGCTGCTCGACTTCGTGCTCTTCGACTGGGACCGCGTGCTCCGCCCCGGCGGGCTGCTCTGGGTCGACAGGTTCGCCTGCGCGCGCCGGGACCTCGACGACTACATGTACATGTTCCTGCAGTTCAGGTACAAGAAGCACCGCTGGGTCGTCTCCTTCCAAGTCCAAGGAGGAGGTCTACCTCTCCGCCCTGCTCGAGAAGCCGCCCAGGTCATGATCGGTTGGCCATACGGATTAGAGCGAACTGATGATAATACGTGCTGCTGTAGGTCTGGCCGTGTACTTTATTTTGTCGATTTGTTGCCCTTTGCTATAATTGGAGGTCTGATTCAATCCAACGCACGATAGTGAATAAAGTGTTAGCTCTGACTCTGAAACTCATTTACGAGGTGTACAGAAAACAGAGACTCTGAAGATTTGTGCCGTGTTCTTTCTCTCCTTTTATTCATCGAAGAAGATTACACGTGTATTTGTTCTACAGTCTGTACTTTGACCATATCATCTCTATCTATCTATCTATCTATCTATCTATCTTTACTATAATACGAGTAGTGTTTCTTCCTTCGTCCGTTTGGTCCGTTTGGTGGTACGTCATTCGTACGTCGTTTTTTATCGATGGTTTGGTTCGAATCGTCCGTACGTCGTCAGCGCAGCCGAATTACCGATGTGGGACTAAACGTCCCCGTCCTTTGGTCGTTGGTCCGATCGCTACAAGCGGCCCGTCAGGCCCGACTCTCCAGGTCCGCCTCGCCAGGAGAGCAACCGCTCATAGGAAACGAGGTCGAACCCAGCACGGACTCTCCTCATCTTCTCTTATAAATATACCACCGACGAATCCTGTTCGTCACAATGTAGGTCGTCCTTGATTTCCTATGTCGCCGCGATGATTTGAGGTCGCAGTTGGTCGTCGTCCAGGATTCGACTACCTTCTGCCTGAATCCTCGCTTCGGCTAGCGGCGAAGGCGACGAACCGATGGCGGTGCCCGTAGCTGAGACCTCGGCGATACTCCCCGCGGCGCGATCGCCCAAGACGCTCCACGGGGCAGGCCAACACGCCATCCTTCGGCTAGCGGCGAAGGCAACGACCGATGGCGGTGCCCATAGCTGAGACCTTGGCGATACTACCAGCGGCGCGATCGCCGAAGACGCTCCACGGGGCAGCGGCCCACGGCCGGTACGCCGGCGCTCTCCAACGCGCCATCCTGCGGCATTGATGGGACCCTACATGCCGGTGCGGCACGTCCGCTGTGCGGCGGCGACCTCGGCGCCATGAATCGACGGCGCTCCGGCACGGTCGATGCACTAAATTCTTCCTCTATGCGACCACCAAATCCTCTCCTATCCTCTCCCTAGCGGTCCATGTCTTGCCGGCGTGACGAGGCGCGTGTCGACAGCATAGTCAACAGCAACTGTGCGACAAGCCGTGACTCGACTGGGGGAGCCGCAGGGCTTTGTCGTGGTGCTGGCGGTGTCCGCGGTCATCGCCAGCTTCTAGGCCGTGCTTGTCATGGGCAGCGGTGAAGGACGACACTGCGAAACGCGTCCTTGATGAGGTATTGCACGAGCTACAAAGGTTGCTGCTCACTATGCTTCTGCCGGAGAGGCGAGAGGTACTAGCGACAGAGAGCAATTGCATACTCCGACATATCTGAGCAACCAACTATTTGAGGTACAGTAGTTAAAAACAATTGTTGTCATGTGCTTTTGCATAGATGCCTTAAATTTGCTAAAACTTATCGATAACTGGAATGTTTAATATCATGTTCTATTTGATATGTGTTCATTGATTTGTCGGATATTTCTATTTTGCCGTTGCAACGCACGGGCATTTTTGCTAGTCTACTATATAATCTGTCTTAACGACTGTACGTACGTCCGTACATCGCATCAACGTCGCATCAAAGAGTCGAGTCGTCCGCTCGTCCGTGTCAAACTGGGCTAATGTTTCTGTCCAAGAGTCCAACCAATCAAAGTATGCTTTTGAGGTACTAGCGACAGAGAGCAATTGCATTTGACAACAGCTCGATCAACCTAAGCGGGCCTAGAGCTAAACTGCGGCAGCCTACCACAGGAAAATCATACGTACAAGAGGAAAATCATACTCTTGGTCCAACACTGCTCCGAGACGAACTGTGGTCGAACACTGCTCCGACTCGAACTATGCTTGACCACGCGGCTATGGGCGCCCGTATAAAAATCACCAATCCCTTTGATCAAAATCCCAACTCGACGTTGCCTAGCCTGAGTTGTCATTGTCATGCCCGAAGATCCGCTCCAGCTCGACGTTGACGCTGTTCTGCTGACCGGAACTATCCGTCGGCACTGCTTCGTCTCGCGCCTGCAACCACGACACTGCACATACGGTAATCAATTCTCCTAATATGTGCTGGTCACATTGATTTCATGTCTGAGTGAATAGACACGGAAATAGAAATATACCTGATGTACATTGATTTCATGTCTGAGTGATTAATTACCTATCTCATTGATCCTGGCTTTCTGTGCCGGAGAGATTAGTTAGTACCTGATGTACACTTTTCCTCGGTTAGAATAGATGTTCATTCAATTAAGTCTAGCAACTACAAATTCTGATGGTGGAAAATAGGCAAAAATTGAGCAACTAAACATCAAGTGAATTGGCTGCAGGGGTTTAAATACTTCATGTCGCTTACCGTACTGTAGAATTTTTGTATTGCTGCTGAGGCGATGCACACCAACCAGCTTGGTCTTCGTAACCTGTAGTTTATGTCAGCCACTCTTTATCTTGCAACGCACATGCATTTTTTAACGACTGAACTACCTTGTGGTACCTCTGTACATGTATGCACCTCTACAAAAGCAACTGCTCTTCCTGTATATTCACATCAGAAGATACTTGTAAGCACAAATATAATACCTGACATGAGTATTGTTGTGATTGCAGAAATAATCCAGATCGAAGGTAATGGCAGACCAAGGGCAACCAATTTCAAACATTTTACAAGATAGAAATCAAGCAAGACGTGAACGTGATAGAGCTCGACGAAATAGTTTGACAACCGAGCAAAAGGAAGAGATTAATGCATGTAGAAGAGCCAAAGATAAAGCTAAACAGACGACCGAGCAAAAGGAAGAGATTAATGCACGTAGAAGAGCCAGAGATAGAGCTAAACGGATGACTGAGCAAAAGGAGGAGATTAATGCAGGTAGAAGAGCCCAAGATAGAGCTAAACGAAATAGTTTGGCCCCTGAGCAAAAGGAAGAGATAAATGCACGCAGAAGAGCAGCCGAGCAACACACATCTACACAAAGAATAAATGAAGAGAAGAGGGCTCGGCGAAGAACAACCGCCGCGGCTAGGAGGGACACCCCATGCGCTGAATCCATCGCTATGCCGTGCCCAAATGCAGCAACTTTGCCAACGATAAACCTTGCATCGAGCACTCACGTATCGCCAGGCAGAGAGGGAAGAGAAGGAACCTCGGAGTTTACCATCAGGACAAACGGTAAAACATCGATCTGTACTCCCTTTATTTATGTCATGGCGCATTAAATCATCATACTTACTAGATCAAGAATGTTGTAGGAGACATGGAGCCTATCCTTAACGGTCTCATGGACGAGAATACCATACCCAATGACCTCATGGACGAGGAGTGCTACACGTATGGATGTGAAGGTACGTAGGCAAGACATTCCATCTTTCAATTGACCATATCTATTAAGAGTCAATATGAACATATTGATGTGACATCCTATTCATGTAGGTTTCGACGATGATGACATGGATCTCGATACAACTATGGACTCAGAAGACGAGGGTGCTATCGATCCTTTTGACTTTTTATACTCGAACCTCCCAGATAGCACGCACATACTGGAGCAAGTCCCGAACTGTGATCACTGCCATGCTAAGAGGTTTGAGCATGAGACCCCCGGTTTCTGCTGCCGAAGCGGACAGATCCAGTTGGCTGAACAAGTGCCTATCCCGGAGCTGATGAGGCTATGGTCTAGCATGGATGCGGACTGTCGACATTTCCGGGAGAGCATACGATTCTTCAATGGCCACTTCTCCTTCACAACCCTTGGCGTCAGTCTCGACAACAGCTGCACAAACATGAGGTCCGGGGTATACACATTCCGGTGCAAGGATCCTTGTACCACAATGTGCATTCGTTCGGGCCAGGATCACGCCCGAAACATCTACAACTCTACTTCTACGACGACGATCCCAACCTGATCCATCGCAAGGAAGACACCAAGGAACTAGACCAGGAGGTCGTCCATACCGTTGCGAACATACTGAGAGAAAACCCCTACTCCCAGGAGTTTAGGAGATTGGGCGCCCAAAGGATAACCTCGAGAACTACCGAATAGAACTGAACACTGACAAAAAGCTAGACCAACGGAGATAAACACACCGGCGTCAAATGAGGTGGCTGCGATCTGGGTCGAGGGAAGCGACCCGGCAAATAGGTTCAAGCGCAGCATTACCCTATACGGTAACAACAACGAGGCACAGTATACATGCCACACAAGGATGCTACGATCCGCTCTCGTACCCCCTTTTCTTCCCAAAGGGGGAGCTCGGTTGGCATCCAAATATACCTAAACGTAATAAGTCTTGGGACCTTGCGCAGCGACCAAGAGCAGAGCGTGAAGCCGATCCAGGTTCGGCTATCTCGGATACTTCTCCATTTTTTCTTCTATCCTTCTCGTATGTTGCATAACCTTCTTTTCTCTGTCACAGAAGGAGGTGGAGGTTTATGCGTCTCCGTCAGGGACTACTACTGTTACAAACTACAGATGCGTCCTGGTATATTCAACCCCATACTGCATGGAGGGCGTCTGTTCCAGCAATGGGTGGTGGACATGTACATAAAGATCGAGGGCTGCAGGTTGAATTGGATCAGGGAGCACCAACCACAGATACGTGCTGATCTATATAAAGGCATTGTTGATAGCATCACGGCCGGAGAGACTCGAGCAAGCGCTGTTGGCACAAGGATTGTCCTTCCATGGAAATTCCAGGGGTGTTTCCGAGATATGAAGCGGAGGCATATGGACGCCATGGCATTGGTACAGACGTACGGCAAGCCTGACATCTTCCTGACGATGACATGCAACCCAAACTGGCAGGAGATACAGGATGCCCTGCTTCCAGGCCAAACCCCGCAGGACCGGCCGATATTGTGGCTCGAGTGTTTAGGGCCAAGCTGGAGGAGATGAAAGATATGCTGACCAAGAAGAACATCCTGGGCGTTGTGAAGGCGTGGGTCTACGTGGTCGAGTTCCAAAAAAGGGGCCTCCCGCATGCCCATTTTTTGTTGATCATGGATTCCAACTATAAGCTCGTTGTGCCAGAGCAGTATGACCGTCATATCAGCAGAGCTCCCAGACAAGGATAAGTACCCGGAGCTATACGCCATGGTCGTGAAACATATGATGCACGGCCCATGCGGTGCCCTAAAGCCAAACAACGTGTGTATGCAAGATGGGTCGTGCAAGTGTAGGTACCCAAGGACGTTCAACGAGACACCATGCAGGGAAGGACTCATACCCCATTTATCGGAGACGGAAGGACGGACGTTCCGCGAAGGTCCGCGGTGCGACGCTCGACAATAGATGGGTTGTGCCTTACAACCCTTACCTCTTGCAGATGTTCAACTGCCACATCAACGTGGAGGTGTGCTCCAGCATAAAGGCAGTCAAGTACCTATATAAGTACATATACAAGGGACACGATCAGACTTCATTCAACATCGACACGCCCGATGCCCATGGTAACATAGATGAGATCAAGAGATACGTTGACGCAAGGTGGATTACTCCACCTGAAGCCATGTGGAGGATATTCGGCTTCAAACTCTCTGAGATCCACCCGTCTGTACTACAGCTGCCGCTTCATCTCCCAGATATGCAAAGAGTAACGTTCAAAGCGGAGACAACCTAAACGACGTCGCTGCACAGGATAACGCATCCATGCTGACAGAGTATTTTGTGGCTAACCAGAAGCACGAGTGGGCTCGAGATATTCTCTACAGGGATTTTCCAGGAAGGTTCACATGGCAACCGTCAAAGTACTGGAAGCCAAGGACAAGGGATCACCAAGTAGGCCGAATCGTGACAGCCAATCCAGCCGAGGGGGAGCGGTACTTTCTTAGGGTGCTTCTAAATCACGTACCAGGCTCGACTCCTTCAATGACCTGAAAACTGTGGATGGTGTGCTATGTGATACCTTTCGTGAGGCCGCGGAGAAGAAGGGTCTAATTGAGGCCGACAACACGCTCGATGAGTGTCTTACTGAGTCAGAGCAGTTCGCCATGCCAGCCTCACTCAGGAGGCTCTTCGCAACGATCTTGGTATTCTGTGAGCCTGGCGATGTGCGCGGTCTTTGGGATCGACACCTTGAGGCGATGTCAGACGACTACCGGCGGCAACACACGTGTCCAAAGCGGTGGAACAAATGGTGTTGCTTGATATCAGGGGAATGCTACAATCCATGGGCAAAGAAATAAAGTCGTTCCCTCTTCCGGACATTGACAGACGTATGACAACACTGGAGGCGAGGCTAGGGAGGTAATCGAGGAAACCAACATCAAGGTTGACGAGGAAGACGCTTCTCTGGCGTCCTTACTAAACCCCGAGCAGAGGCTTGCCTACGACGAGATACTAAAGCAGTTGATGGCGACGATGGGGGCGTGTTCTTCGTCGATGGTCCGGGAGGCACCGGGAAGACATACCTTTACAGGGCACTGCTCGCCAGGGTTCGTGGACAAGGAAATATCGCTCTGGCCACAGCGACGTCCGGTGTCGCTGCTTCAATCATGCCGGAGGTAGGACAGCCCACTCGAGGTTCAAGATCCCACTAAACCTGGAAGAAGGGGCATCATGCAGCTTTACTAAGCAGAGTGGGACAGCCAAGCTCCTGAGGATGGCGAAACTAATACTATGGGACGAGGCCACCATGAAAAACGACAGGCAGTTGAAGCGTTGGACAGAAGCATGCGCGACATCATGGGCTGCCCCGACCGACCTTTTGGAGGCAAGACTGTCTGTTCGGTGGGGACTTCAGGCAAGTGCTTCCAGTAGTGAGGAAAGGGTCACGGGGTCAGATAATAGACGCGAGTCTGCGAAGTTCAAACCTATGGAAGGGCATGCGCCAGCTAAGGCTTGTAAAGAACATGAGGGCACAAAACGACCAGTGGTTCGCGGATTACTTGTTGAGGATAGGTAACGGCACCGAGGAAACTGACGCAGAAGGAAACATCCAACTACCGGAAGATATCTGCGTCTCGTCTACGAGCGACGCCGCTGACATAGAGAAGCTGATCGACCATGTGTTTCCTGCCCTAGACCAAAACATGGACAACCCTGATTACATGACTTCTCGAGCAATCCTCTCCACAAAGAACGACAACGTCGATGGAATAAACTTGCGCATGATTGAGCGTTTTCAGGGCGAGGAGATGATCTACCATAGCTTCGATAGTGCGGAGGATGACCCGCATGGCTACTATGCTCAAGAGTTTCTTAACTCACTGGCTCCTAATGGGATGCCCCCGCACGCGCTTAAACTGAAGATCAACTGCCCCATTATACTGTTGAGGAACATTGACCCAGCTAATGGATTGTGCAACGGCACAAGGCTGGTCGTCCGTGGGTTCCAGAGAAACGCCATCGACGCCGAGATTGTGGTGGGACAGCACGCTGGGGAGAGGGTGTTTCTTCCTCGGATACCACTCTGTCCGTCTGACAGTGACATGTTCCCCTTCAGATTCAAGAGGAAGCAGTTCCCGGTCAGACTTAGCTTTGCCATGACAATAAACAAGGCACAAGGGCAGACCATCCGATCGTAGGCGTGTACCTGCCGCAGCCGGTATTCTCTCATGGTCAGCTCTACGTCGCATTGTCCAGAGCCACAGCGAAAAGAAACATCAAGATTCTGGCCCTCAAGGTGAATGGAAAGGACGAGACCAAGAATTCAAAGAAGAGAAAAAGAACCGAGTCCTTAGTAACAACCACGGTGAACATTGTCTACAAGGAAGTCCTTAGCACTTGAACACGCTGGACCAGATTTGAGCAGCTTACTAGATGATTATTATATCTTCCAAAATGTAACGGATGCAATCATATTTTAATTTTATATTATATGAATATCTATGTGCACTTTGAGTTTACACGTGAGGAATCTCTGATGACAGAAAATAATTAAGGGAAGAACATTCAGTTAACATGTATCATTTTGTGTTTACACGTGAGATATTTGCAATCATACTTGATGGTAGGAAACGGCAACAAGCACAAATATCAATATAAACTGCAAGCCTTGCATGTAGTTCAATAGAAACAAAGGGAAACAAACTGCAAATGCAAATTCAAATATTTATTATGCTACAACTATGATGCATACCTGATTCATACTACCAAAACGTAGGAGCTTCAGGTTCAATGTTATACTTCTGAACAAATGATAGACATTTTCTAGCAAACTCTGAAGTCTCAGACATTGCGTCAAAAGTGAGCAGTGCAGCTCCATCATCAAATAAATAGCAAGAGACCTTGTCCACAGAATAATATACGGCAAGAATGGACATCACAGTGTTGGCAGTGACAATAGGTGGCTCCTTTATGGGGTAGACTACTAAAAAAGTGTCGCCCTACCTGGTAGATTGAAGAATAAATGAATGGGATCTCCTAATATCTCAATTTACAATAAATAAGCAGCTTGGAACAAAGAATTAGACTATAACTCACCGAACTGAAATACACTCACAATATTATATACAATCACACATTTATTCATTCATTGTGTGCTTTTGATGAATGGTGTCTATAAGGTAGACAAACGACAAACTTTAACCAGAATCAGGTAATATAGAGGATGGTAGCCTACTGACTACTACCATAGAAAAATATTTTTTGTTCCTATTTCACAGGTATAGACAGTGCTCACTCAGAACCTACAGGAGAACTTCAGCTCCCATAAGAGGACCAAAAGAAAACATACTGTACACCTAACTATACAGGGACATGGAGAGACGGAGGAATTAGAGTGAGAGAAAACATTAACTCCATCACTCACAACAATATAGTGGGGACAGACAAACACACTCTGCTCAAAATGAACGGAAATGCAGAATATCTTCCATCTAAATTCTACAATGTAGAGAAATTCTGTAAAAATAAAAATGAACCTAGATGGATCAGAAATATATAATTTTTCCTTAGAAGTTTAATCACACTTCCAGCACAGCATCACTTCTAACTCAATCCTGAAATGCTACAATGGTTCGACAACAGTGTTCAAAATATAACCACACAATGCTTTTACGAATTATGCACATGCCACACGGACAAATTTTATCTACTATCACGAGGTGAAACTGCATCCAAGAACAAAATAAGATTCAGATATATAATAACTAGCACTCTGTAAAAATTTAACCTCTCAGTTCACTTACCTAACGACCATGAACACATTTCCAGCACCAGCAGCGAAAAAGATACACGACAGCTGTTCTCCGCCTAGGAGGCGCCTCACGCACAGCTATCCTCGCCTCCTTAGAGCTTGCCGTGGAGTTTCTGCTCGACGAGGACTTGCTCAGCGCGCACGACCCTGCCCCGTGTGGCGGGACATGGAGGAATAGAGGAGCGAAAATCCATGGCGAGATAGACCAGAATTGGAGATGAATCATGAATCAGAACACAGGTGACAGGGCCCTGAGGAATCGACAATCGAACATCAGGGACAGACGGCGAGCTGCCGGCGGCAATAAATGGCGGCAGCAATGGCGAGGCAGGGGAGGGGGCGGCCATGGAGGCGGTCCGCCAGGGAGCTGGAAAAGAGGAGTGAGGGAAGGGGATAATGCTGAGTGTGAGTTTTTTTCCCCAAACGTCACGCATTGGAAATTTGGAAGTTTTTTTTTTGATGCCGGAAATTTGGAAGTTGGATCCAGCAAGCGACGTGCCCAGCGCCCCAGCCGACCCATTTGCTATTGCTTGCATACGTTTTCCAATATATCAGCTTTGGTACAACTACAAACAAGTGCATGTCAAGAAAAAAACAAGTGATGTGCACTGTTCACCTTGTTTGTAGTTAAAATAACACGTACAAATGAGGACCCAAATAATTTACTATTCTAAATAATTTGAGAGTTGATATGAATATTTCTATACTGGTTGTCATCGTATTATAGGCTTTATTGAAATATATGCATTTCAAGTGAATCATTATGTATAGAAAGAAATTTACGTAAGTCGTAGCAACGCACGGGCATTCCACTAGTACATGTAATATCTTGTTGGAGGCTAAATGTATCCCAAACATCACTTGAATAAACATCCAAGAAAGCTATTCCTGAGAACAATTAGTGAAAACTTGAGTAGATAAATCTAAGAACCTGAGAACAATTAGTGAAATTTTCCTGAGGTGTACGTCATGGACCCATGGTCCGGAACCCACACAAGAAGTACCTGAATCCTGAAAAATAGATTACTGTTTTATTTCCAAGAAATACTAAGGAGTACAATCTGTAGTATTTTTTTTTGCGAATTATAAAATGTAGGAACCTAATGATGCAAATACTAGAGATAGCATATAGACAAATCAAGTTTTGGGAAATCAAACAAGGGTTTTTCCCCTAGCGCTAAGGCTAGGGTTTGGTTGTCCTCCGGCGGCGCTCCCGTCGAGAGTTTCTCGCTCCGTACCGATCGCCGTCCTCTCCTACTCTCCTCTCCGTTGACTCGGGCTGATCAAGGGGGAGCCTAGTGTTCCTTCCTGGCCTTGGTTTTCGCGAGGGTTGCACAGATAGAGAGTTACGGTGACTCTTGGACGAGTTTCTAGGGTTTCTCATGGCGGCAGAAGGTAGCAGTCAAGGAAGGACAGGGAAGGCTGAGGAGGATGTGGAAGCATTGCTAAATCGTTTGGATCTGCATGAGGATGACAGAGATGATTTTGTGTGGGAGGAGGCAGATGATCTTCCGAAGGTGGAGGCGAAGTGGTTGGCAATAGCCAAGGTTCACACCATCAAGGGTTTTAGCCCGTCAGCTCTTTTCGCTGACATGCGATCTGCTTGGAATTCGGCACAGCAGGTCCGCTGGAGATCGATCGAGGTGAATCTCTTCACGGTTTAATTCGGGTGTCTGGGAGATTGGAACAAGGCGATGAAGGGTGGCCCATGGCTGTTCCGGAATCAAGCTGTGATTTTAAAGGAATATGATGGCTTCATGAACCCTAAGTCAATTATGCTGGACAAAGTTGCAATCTGGGCGAGGGTTTTGAAACTGCCTGATAATTATTTGAATGAAGTGGTGATCAAAGGTATGTGCAGGAAGATGGGCCATATATCTGAGGTACAAATTCAGCTGCCTGCGGGCTATGCTGGAGCTTTCGTACGGATAAGAGTAGACCTGGATGTAAACAAGAAGCTTGAGAGGTTTGTTTCTATTACAAGGGCAGGGAAGAAGGATTGGTATCAAGTTAAATATGAAAAGTTGCCAACCTTTTGTAATAATTGTGGCTTGTTAGGTCACTGGTATGAGGAATGTGGGAAAGGTGAGCATGATGCCACGAAGTTTGAATGGGGAGATTTTATCCTTGCTGACGAGTGGAGAGACCGAGGTACAGGTCGCAGCTCTGGGAGAGGCAGTGGCCGAGGAAGGAGTGGTATTCCTTCTGGCAGAGGGTTTGGTAGAGGAGGTGGCCGTGGGTTTGAGGGGAATTCCTTTAATGATGGTGAGTATGATGAAGGTCCTGGGAGCTGGCGGTGGAATGCTAAGGAGAACCCTGGTCACCTTCTCAACCAAGGGGGAAAAGGAGATCAGTTCCAGGATGCTGAAATGACAGACAAGGTGCCATCAGCAAGGAAACGCCTGGCAATGAACTCCAGTTCAGAGGATATAATAGACCAGGACAATGTTGGGGCGATTGTTCCTGTCGGTGTTGCTCCGGTTACTGCTATGGTGGAGGAAATTGGAAGTAAAACGGTGGCATGACAGTTTGAGTCTCCGCAGAAGAATGCTAACAAAAAGAAGCTTAAAGTGGCAGATGGGGATGCAGTAGATAATTCAGGTTCCAGCAATGCTATTTTGGAATCAGCGGCACCCGAGTCGGGTGACCGCCAGGAGCAATGAATATCCTGAGCCTGAACTGTCGGGTTGCGGGCGGCCCGAGACAGTTCATGAGATTAGTAACCTTGTTAGGTTGCGACGCCCTGGTCTGGTCCTTCTCTCGGAGACCAAGATGTCAGACATGAGAGCGCAAGACCTGCGGTGGAGTTTTGGCTTCACAAATGCGTTTGGAGTAAAGGCAGTTGGGCTGAGTGGTGGCTTATGTCTCTACTGGAACAATGACTCAAAGGTGACGCTGAAATCCTTCAGTAATTCACATATTGATGTTTTTGTCCAGAATGACAGTGTGGGTGATGTTGAATGGAGGTTCACTGGTTTCTATGGTAATCCGGTGAGAGCAAGAAGGAAGCAAAGCTGGGATTTGATGAAATATATGAGAAGAGAATTCAATAACCCGTGGATCTGTGCGGGTGATTTCAATGAGGTTCTCTATGCCACTGAACAATTTGGTGGCAATGAGAGGGAGGAATGGGAGATGGAAGGGTTTAGGGATGCAATTGAATATTGCAGATTTGATGATTTGGGCTTTATTGGGTTGCCGTTTACGTGGGACAACAGGCAACAAGGAGATCGGAATATTAAGGTCTGGTTGGACCGAGCCTTAGGTGACGATAAATTTGCAGAATGTTTTGACAATACTATAGTAAACCATGTTCAGTGTGTACAGTCTGACCATTGCGCTTTGGAGATTTTGGTCAGGAGATTAGATTGGATTGAGGAGGAACCGAATGGGAGGCCCTTCAGGTTCGAAAATGCGTGGACTAGACACGAAAGGTATAACCAGGTTGTGGAAGAAGCCTGGATGAATGAGGTGCAAAGTTTGCAAGGAGTCTATGATGCCCTGGGAGGGGTCCGGGAGAATTTGCAAGGTTGGAGTAGGATGGAATTCGGCTCGGTGAAAAAACAACTAAAAGCGATGCGTGATCGGCTGGGAATTTTGAGAGCAAGCTCAGTGGGGTCGGGGCCTTCAACTGAGGAGAAAAGGTTAATGGCTAGAATTTCAGAGCTGCTGGCTCGGGAGGAATCGCTAGCCAGGCAGAGATCAAGGGCTCAATGGTTAAAAGAGGGGGACAGGAACACGTCCTTCTTTCAAGCCAAGGCGAAGGAGAGGGCTAGGATAAATAAAATTAAGTCCTTAAAAAGGGAGGATGGCTCGTTGGCAACTTCTCGTGATGATCTGGAGGCCGAAGCGATCAGTTTTTATCGTAATCTTTTCACAGCTCAAGATGCAACAGACCCGGAGTTGGTGACACAATGGGTTACCCCGAAGGTTGATGCTGATATGAATGAGAGGTTGTGTGCACCTATTTTGGATGAGGATGTACAACAAGCTCTGTTTATGATGCATCCGGATAAATCACCGGGTCCGGATGGTTACTGGATTCTATATTAGGTACTGGAATTTGTTGAAGAATAGTGTGTGTGCAGCAGTGAGGAGCTTCTTGAATGGTGGAGACATGCCAGAGATTGTAAACTCCACTGTTCTTGTGTTGATTCCAAAAATTAAAAATCCTCAGGAGTTAGCACAATACCGGCCTATCTCCTTATGTAATGTGCTTTATAAAATTGCTTCGAAGGTGCTGGCTTTGAGGTTGAGGCCGCTCCTAGATGATATCATTTCTGAAGAGCAGAGTGCTTTTGTTCCTGACAGGTTAATCACTGACAATGTGTTAGTGGCATATGAGAGTATCCATTATCTCAAGAAAAAGAAGGGGAAGACAGGTGCTTGTGCCATTAAACTGGATATGGCAAAAGCTTACGATAGGGTGGAGTGGATATACTTGAGATCTATTATGACTAAGCTTGGATTTGCTGCTGAGTGGATTGACCGAGTTATGTGTTGCGTGGAATCGGTATCCTTCTCTGTTCGAGTGAATGGAAATTTTTCTGAAATATTCAGACCAACAAGGGGCATCAGGCAAGGTGATCCTATATCACCGTATCTTTTCCTACTTTGTGGTGAAGGTTTTTCATGCATGTTAAAGAACCATGGTACAGGCCACCTAGCTAAAGGAGTTCAGGTTGGTATACATTGCCCCTGGATCTCTCATCTTTTGTGTGCAGGTGACTGCATCATTTTCACTCAAGCAACCGAACCAGGGGCAAACAGACTGCATGATATTCTCGAAAACTATCGGCGTGGTTCTGGTCAAATGGTGAATAAACACAAGTCTGCTATCTTTTTCAGTGGAAATTCGGATGCTGAAATGAAGGCTGTTGTTCACCAAAGCTTGGATATCTCAACTGAGGCACTAGTGGAGAAATACTTGGGACTTCCTACAGCCTTAGGAAGGTCTTCTGATGATCAATTCGAGCATATAGTTGCCACGCTTAAAAAACTGGTGTCAGGTTGGGTGCCCAAACTGCTTAATAGTGCTGGTAGGGAAACACTTATAAAAGCAATTTGTCAAGCCATTCCAACTTTCTCGATGAGCTGTTTTAAATTATCCAAAAAGATGTGCAAGAAGATTACTGCAGTGGTTGCTCGTTTTTGGTGGGGTGGTGATGAGACCAAGAGGAAGATGCACTGGATTAAATGGAGTGACTTAACTTTTCCTAAGAGTTTGGGAGGTATGGGTTTCAAAGATTTTGCCCTCTTCAATAAAGCTATGTTAGCGAAACAAGGGTGGCGATTACTTTGTAAACCTGATTCCTTGTGTGCTAGAGTGCTTAAAGGAAAATACTATCATGCGGGAGATTTCATGTCTGCAGGAAATAAGAGGAATGCTTCTCACACGTGGAGAGCAATTTTGTTCGGGAAAGAAGCTCTAAAACTGGAACTGATTAAACGAGTGGGTGATGGAAGCACCACTCAGGTTTGGGAGGATCCTTGGATACCCTCAAATCCATCTTTTAAACCCATTGTTCGAAAGCCAAATTCAACGGTGACAATGGCTGAGGAATTAATGGATCCTTTGATGGGAGGCTGGAGAGAAAACAAGATAGCAGAAACCTTTGCTTCGGTGGATGCACGGGCAATTTTAAAAATTCCTCTTGGCCGTCTTGATGATGATATGTGGGCTTGGCAATTAGAGAAGCACGGTAATTTTTCTGTCAGGTCAGCTTATAGAGCACTCATCCAAGCGTCAGAACATCACATTCCAGCGCTTGGCTCTACGGGTGCGGGCAACTCCTTCTGGAAGATCTTGTGGAAAATGCCAGTACCTCCGAAGGTGAGAAACTTCTGGTGGCGAGTGATTAATAAGTTCATTCCCTGTCGTTCTGTGCTTAAGAACAGACATATTGAGAAACTTCCTTTTTGTTGGTCGTGTGGTCAGCAAGAAACTATAAAACATGCCCTTTTTGAATGTACATGGGCAAAGCTGTTTTGGAAGGAAATTAGGGATGTAACGTCAGTTAAAGTGCCTGATCTCCATCCTGATTCATGGCCATTGATCTGGTGGATAGCAACAGAATCTGGGAAGAAGATGCTTCCATCATTTTATGTGGATGCTGGGTTGTTTGGTCAGAGAGGAATGCACGAGAGCATGATGGCCATTCTAGAACTATTGCAGCTTCGGTGAAATGGACTGCTGATATAGCGTCAGACTTTGCTACATCTGGTCGTTCTAACACAGTTCGCACTCAAAAAGCTCGGGTTCGATGGCAAGCTCCTAGTGAAGGAATTGTTAAACTGAATGTTGATGCAAAGTTTCTGCCATCCACGGGCGAAGGAGCCTCTGGTATGATTATGCGTGACCATCTGGGAAGAATGCTGCGGGGCCAATCTATTTGGTATGAGTGTGCAGTAAATGCTATGACCATGGAGGCATTGGCGATTAGAGATGGAGTGAAGGTAGCATCATCTATGAGAATTCCCAAGGTTATCGTTGAGACTGAGGCAAAAGAAGTGGTGAATCTCTGGGATAATCGGCTCCAAGGCCGATCTGAAATCTCAGCGGTTATACAGGAGATTGAGGAGCTGAGCACCAATCTGGAACATTTTCAGATAATTTTTAGAGGCAGAGTGGCGAATGAAGGGGCGCATTTGTGTGCCAAGCAGGCTACGACGTCTAGAAGGAGATGCATCTGGGTAAATTTCGTACCCAGTTTTTTAGCTCAATGCCTGCGTATCGATTGTAATCCTGATGATTGATGAGTGGAAGTTGTAAAACGCAAAAAAAAAAAAAAAAGTTTGGGAAAATCATGTTTTTAAGTTCGTGAACATTTTTTTGAAACATGCAACCAATTTTTGAAATGTATGAACATTTTCAAATATGTGATCATTTCTTAAACCTACATGAACATTTTTCTCGTTATATATGAACGATTTTCCATCCGTGAAAAATTGTTCTTGGACATATAAAAAGTTCACTAGGATTTTTAAAAATTGTTTATGGGTTATAAAATATATTTGTAGAGTTTGAAAAAATATTCGTGGGTCAAAAAACAATTGTCACAAGGTTGAAACAAAAATTTCACAAGGTCAAAAAAAGTACAATGTTCACAAAGTTCAGAAAAATGTTCGCAAGTTTGAAAAAAGTTTATGTGTCAAAAAAAATGTTCAGAAAGTTCAGAATTTTTTTCACAATTTTGAAAAAAAAGTTCACAGTTTGAATAAAATGTTTGCTGGTTCTAAAAATAAAAATAATAGGGAAAAAAGATTAAAAAAACGAAGAAAAAATGGATAGACATGACAATGGGCCGGTCTACCTGGCGATCGCTGCGAGCGAGTCGATACACCGTCTCGCTACAGGCGATACAAATCCATTGCTAGGCCGGCTGCCGCGTGAAGCCTAACAAGTCCCCTGGAAAAAGGGGGGAGCCCACAAGTTTTTCCTTCCGTCCGTATGTTCGTTTGCCCTCGATTAGATCGATCTCACGGCCAAATTGCTAGGCCGGCTGCCGCCGCTCGCTAGGTATGTTCTTCACCTCAGACAGGCGCATGCCGATAGGAGATCTAATTCAGAACACAGACGCAAATCGCTACCATCGTGCTAGCCAGCCGCTTTATGTGTTGGTCCTGCCGCGGAGGTATGCCGCCGAGGAGTTCGTTGATCAGGTAATATGACAAATTGGTTAATAAATTTACTACTTAGATGTTCCTAATAGGAAACAAACGAAGAGCTTGCCCTCTATTTCCTATATTTCTTTGTTGTTAGGTGAACTAATTAAAGTGTTTAAAATATGAGTCAATTTGAATAAATTTTAATTGTAATTGATGGTTCAGAATATGAGTAAATTTGTACGGTCATACTATAGGCATTTCAAGTTCAACTACCCTCTAGATGTAAAGGAACAGCGGTATCTTCCATGAAAAATGCAGAAAAGTCCATTGAATATGCATTCCAAGCTAGGAAAAAAATTAAGTTTTAAACTCGTCCCGCTATGTCCAATTCCTGGCTCCGTCCATGTGTACAATCCATATCGATTATGAGGTGCCAATACACAAAATTCTCTCCAGCGTTGCGACTAAGTAGTTGTCAATAATTATTGATTGTGTCCCACTGTCCGGTGCTCAGTTCAACATCATCCATGCATGTGCCTCCTGTCTCCCTTATTGCTTGGTCAACTAGTAGCAACCAAGCTAAGCAAGGAACGGGCAGCATGCATGTACAGTTATTTTTCAGTACGGAGTACAACTATTGAAGTCTATCACGAGATCGAATATGAACTGTAGAATTACGGACGTGTATACTATAGTAGTTTAGAAGAAAAAAAGGAGAGACAGTCAATCCAGAACCAGTGATACTCCGCAAATCGAATGCACAGATCCATGCATGGGTACTTCTCAAAATTTACAGATCCCTCTCAAGTGGTCATATGCATCCAGGAGCTAAAGATCTAAACCCTAACAATCATATCCTACTGGAACTACTATCGCAAAAGATTTGAACAAAGAAACAAAACAAGCAAAACCAACAAACAGCAAGAGACCAAAACCTCAGGGGCAATTCACGTTTCTCCCTGGCCCTCCATAGTAGAAGTGTGTGCCCCAGTGGCTGTTGAACCCTCCCTTTATGTCGTAGCACCCGGGATGGTCAGCGAGAAGCTTCAGGTTGGATGCCCGGATGATGCTGTTGTCCCAGTCCACGACCTGGAGGTTCCGGAAGTAGGCGGCGCGGTCGAACCCCTCACCGGGGAAGTGCCCGCTGCCCATCTGCGTCGCCGTGTGGGATCCCGTCGGCCGGGCGTTGAAGATCTCGCCGCCGAACTGCACCATCCTTGCGTGGTGCGACAGGTGGGTGAACAGGCCGGACGGCCAGTAGCCCACGACTACGCCAGGGCCGACCTCCAGCCACCAGTGACCATGCTTGGGATCCTGAGGAGGTCCAGTGATCACTGATTAGCATGCGTATTTGCCGTGCAGACTAAACAACTCTTGAATATTGCAGTAACTTCGAAATGGTAGTTACCTTCCATATCATCAGAGTAATGTCGAACTGCCTTCCCTTGTACACCGATTCTGGCGTGATAGCAGCGCCGATGGCAATCTTGTTGGTCGTTTGGACAAACCCAGCGCAGTTGTGGTTGTAGCACCCCGTCTCTTGATACGCATCAGTCTGCAAAATGAACTTCTGATTAGAACTCTACCAGGAAAAATGTACTACTCCTTCCGTTTTTATTTACTACGTTTTCTGGGTTTAGTCAAAATCAAATTTTGTCAAGTATGACTAACAATATAGTAAAAAATATCAACATTTATAATACCAAATGTATATAGTATGAAAATATACTTTATAATTGATTCTAATATTATAGATTTTATATTGTAAATATTGATAGTTTTTTCTAAATATTTGATCAAACTTAGCAAAGTTTGACTTTGACTAAACCCAGAACGCAAAGTAAATAAAAAAGGAGGGAGTACTTTTGTAGGTGTACAGGAAACACTTACTGTCCAGTAAGTGAAGAACCTGGCATTACTATCTCCATACAGTTCGGGGCTTACCTGGAAATGTCGCAACATTATTTACATGTTTCTGTAGATAATACATAGTTTCCTAAATCTGTTCTAAGATGGAAGAACAATTCTTTCTTCATTCATGTACCTGCCATCCAGCTTCAATGGTGTTGAGATCATTGCCGAAGGAGCCAGAGATGACCCAGATCTGTGACAGGCTGAACTCAGAGGAGTCACCTATCCTGGGTGACCACACATTAACACTAGCTTTGGCACCATAGTACTTCTCAGAACTCACATACCCAACTGCATGCTGTAGCCAAAACAAAATTAGGTTAATGTAAAATCCAACCATGTCTTTGGCACCATAGTACTTCTCAGAATTCACATACCCAAACGCATGCTGTAGCCAAAACAAAACTAGGTTAATGTAAAATCCAACCATGTCTTTTCCACATAGATTTTTGTGACGGACTAGATAGGTCAAATACTCCCTCCAGCCCCAAATAGGTGGCATATAAATTGAGTAAAAAAGTCAATATTTTCTAAGTTTGACCAAGTATATATCCCAAAAAATGAAGATTTAATTACCAAATCCATATCAATGGATCCCCCATAAGATGTATTTTCAAAATGTATTTATTCGGTATTGTAGTTGTTGATATTCCGTTCTATTTATTTGGTCAAACTTAAAAATAATCAACTTTTTGACCAAATTTGTACGCCACCTATTTCGGACATAGGGAGTATTCCACTTAGAGGGAGTATATGATCACTTAGGAGAGTGGAGTAGCAACTGCACTAATCTAATGCAGTGGATGTAAGACAAGGCAACTAAGTTATTTTAATGGTCAAGTCAAGGAGCTCATTATTCAAGAATAGTTTCTCGTCTTGGTTAAGTTAATGAAACTTCTGCACATGTACAAACAGTGTTGTTTACTTTTCCAAACCACATGGGGTCTGTTCTTGTGTGCCCTTTGAGCATCTCTTCTCCGGAGATTAAGCTCATTGATAAACTCAATGAAGGTACTCTCAACTCAGTGTACCAAGCCGCACTGTTTCCAACAGAACATCCGTCTTCATACTTTTTACTGGCGGTAAAAATTAAAGGAAAATCGATTTTATATATAACTTGTATGAAACGTTAAGACCACGCTTCCGGATTGAGTTTATTGCCTCTGCAAAACCACAAATTGGTTGTTTACACTACAACAAAAACATGCAGTAGAGACATTTTTCTAGAGGCACTCTCTACTACGTCTTTTAAATCGTAATCCAATTTGTCATAGAGGCATTAAAAGAGACACTTTAGACAATGCCTTTGCGGTAGAGACATCTGCTTAAAGACATTCTCCAAAATGTCTCGTATTTGTGTGTAAAGGCATTAATTGTAATAGACATTCTTGAGAATACACAAGTAGTAGTAGAAAAGAAATAAAGTATTGGACTTGGTTTGGTGCCGAATGCTGACACCAGTCAAAGTTTATGAAGTCACTAATGTATAGAAGGAAACGAGAAGCTTAAGGGGCTGTTTGGAAGCACCGTACTTTTGAAGTATTGGGAGAATACTTCAGTTTATTAAAATACTAAAGTATGGAATACTTCAAGGCGTTTGGGTCAAATAAAAACTGTGGTTTAAAAACTGTAGTATTCCCCCAATACTTCAGTTTTTTGTCCTTTTGGAAACTTTGGTCTTGACCCCTTTTTTCCTAAACCAAGAAACCGAAGTATTCATCCGCCTAGCACTCAAATACTTCATTTTTTGAATACTGTGGTTTTAAGAAAACTGAGTTCCCAAACTAAGCCAAATACACAAGGTAACCAAATGATCCTTTGAATACTTAAGTTTTCTCTTTTAAGATGCCAAACTGAAACATACACTAGATATGCACAGGCAAGAGAGTTTTGCTATAATGCAGAAGTGCAGTTACTTGGAATCAGTTGAATTCTCTGTTTCATTATAACCCTACTTTTGCACTAAATCTAAAGTTTTGAGAACTTTGTCATTAGCTTCACATCAAGTATCGATGCCTAACATGCAAGAGATCTTACTTAAGTTACCGATGTTGAAAACTTGAAGTAGTACATGATTTCGCAAATAAACTACTCTAGATTCTTGAACCAATATGAGACGCACATGCTACCACTTAAAACCGTACCAGACAGAAGTCTGACCACTGTCCTGACTGAAATATATTCCAGTGGCCAAGTCGGTAGTCAAGCAGAGGAGATCTAAGCTGTAAGCTGTCTCACTGGATCTAAAAAAAGTTGGCGTACAGATATGAACAAATGCAGATAGTGATCCTAGTAGAAAAGTAAAATTTTGTGATCTGGATTTTTCCCTACTGAAGCTTCTGTAGATTCGTGCAAATAGTAACTGTCCAAATGCTGTTCTATATTTTTCCTGAGTACAGGCTTCTCTTTTGTTGCTTTTCTAGGTGTCACTTGAGGTAGTTAATATTACTTGTAGACTACAGTGGTAAATTGCTATTGTTTTTTGATTCCATGTTTGTGGCTTGCTCCAGTGATGCTATCCTTTTCTGTTTCTTGAGGTAATTTGGTCGATTTCAGTACAGATTTGGTGTCATCATGGGTATTCGAGTAGCGATATTTGTACACTTACCCCTGGAAAATAAAAACCATATTTTACAGAAACCATATTTCAGTACAGAGTATGTCACTGCGGACAGTAATTTTAAAGTGTTATGCCAGCAATTAGTCACTTTTTTCCATAAGCACTATAGTTACTTCCATCAGCAGGGAGGGAAAGAGTCGGTCTGCAAAGTAACCAACCTCATGACCACTGCCGGTGGAATCACGCCGAGTACTCCGGCGTGCCGGCTTCCTGCCGTACCTCCTGAGGGAGCTGACCCTGAGCACATCCTTCTCCGTCGTCCGCCGCAGTGCCACCGTCCCTTCCGGGCAAGCCTCGCCTGTGGCATGCCACGCCTGCACCACCACCACACCCGCTTTGCTTCCTCCGGCAGTGGTGGAGTTGTAGTTCTTGGGCCTCTCTGGTGGATCCTAACAAAGCATCACGGAACACCTTAGCGATACTGTCGACAGGAGACACTAGTGTCCATGGTAACTAAAGCAACACAACATTGCGAGTAAAGAAGATGCTTTTACCAGAGGCTTTTGTCCCCTGAGCTTTGGGTGGTCAAATGCGGGCTGGAGGTGAGACGGAACACAGTCAATAAAGTCGCCATCTGGGCTCTGCATAAGAAACATGTCTACAGCTTAACCCAAGAACAGAGGAAAAGAAGTGCACTGCAAACAGTTTCAAGGTTCAAGTACAGATGGTAACCTTGATGGTTTTGACAGAAGGTTTGTTGAGCTTGCTGAGGAGAGCCCTGATCCTCCTCTGCTTGAGCAGCTCCCGCCCTGGCCTCAGCGTTGCGGTGGCGGTAGCATTGCTGCGGCTGCTGTCACCGGAGGTGGCCAATGCAGCAGAAGTAGAAGAGAGCAAGAGGAGCAAGGCAACAAAGTGGAAGCTGCAAGCCATGCTTCCACTGATTGTCCGCTTGTGTATCTATCTAGGCACACTCACACTCTTTCGACGATAGATAGTAGTTGTTGTTGTCTTCTTTCTCCCACGGCCCTTGAAGTGATCAATGGCTTGACTGGCTTGTTGTTAACTATAACTGGATACAACTGGGGCGAAGAGCTAGCTAGCTAAGCTAGAACAGGGTGCTGTCAGCGAGTTTGTAGCTGTGGTACTGCTACTGAGACCATTTTCCCGGATTTTTTCTCTTTATTTGAAAACTTCCATGGGCTGGCCGGCAAAGATGGAGCAGATCGAAGTTCCCAAAGTTAGGTGGCTATTTATTTATGGGTGGTCATGAAACACTGCATTGCCAACAAAGCGTTCAGCAGAAGCAAGGAGGGGGCCCTTGGGGTGCAGGGGATCCGCTGGACAATGACGAGCCCAAGCTATGTATTTACTGCCAGCAGCAACACTTCCCGCGGGTTTCAGGTCCATAAAGATTTAGCAGGACACTAATCCCCTCCTTATCTGCTGCTACAGGAGACAGGCGTTTTTTGGACTCGCCCACCCGATCCACCGCGTCCGCGCCGCCGAGGTGTGGGATCCCCCTCCTCCGCCGGCCGCTTCGGCGGCGGGAGGGTGGGGAATCCCCGTCTCCGGCCTGTACATACGGTAGGATAGGGTGGGGTTTCGCGCCGGCGGCTTCTCGGAGGAGGTGGAGTTGGCGGCGGTGGTTTTGGTGTCGGCGGGCCTTCTCTGGCGGTGGTGCTCTCCGGAGCTCGCCGTCGCCGCGCTCGACTTGGCGGTGCTCGACGCCCGGCGCGGCGCTCGAGCGGTGCAGCTTCTCGTCAGATCCGGGGCGGCGGATCTGGCGGCCAGATCTCGGGGTGCTCCGAGCTCTTCTTCTTCCTCCAGCGACGGATCCGGAGGCAGCGATGGCAAGGTGGCGTCGGCGGGCCAGGGGGGCGTCGGCCACGGTCGTTCAACGTCCAAGGTTTCGCCGCGGCGCGGCGGACACTCAAGGCGGCGTCTTTCAAGGGAAAATTTCATCCCAGGCAGCGATAAGCAGGCGGATGCTGCTCTTCTTCTTCGTCGCCGGCGGAAGCGTCGATCTCGGAACTGGTTCTGGCTCCTCCTCCTCGTGTAGGTGTTCGTTCTTGTGTTTGATCTATGTACTTTGTATGTGGATGTTCTTGGTGAATATATGAGGAAGTTGGATGTGTCAAAAAAAAAAAGGTCCATAAAGATTTCGACCACACAAAAACTGAGGATTTCGCATGATCTCCGTCGTTTAGTTTGGAGTTTGGACCAATCTAGCTGAACATAGCTGGTTGCTGCCGCGGTCACCACAGGGACAGGGGTCCATTCATGATTCATCTCACAGCTAACTGATAAACGTACAAAAAAAGATTTCAGCCAGAAAAAATAAAAGCTTTTCTCAGGAAGAAGTAGAAATCGCTCAGAACGATTTTTAGAAGAAGACCAAACCAACAAACGTCCTTGTTGATCACATAATAATCGAAGCAAAACAATGGATGTTGGATAGCAGAGGTTGATTTACTCAGACGGATGATTGAGCTACCCTGTGGCTTCGTATTTCATAGTTGTCAGTCTATCCTAGGTCGTTTTAGCTAGTGTTGTTGGGTTTTTGTACTCTGTGCTGAAACTTTCAGATCGTTCTTCTTGAAGTGTATAGTGGATTGTCTGTCTCTTTCCAACATATTGGTCTTTTGAAATAGTGGTTAGCGCATAAAGCTTGACATGATACCAGAGCCTAGGGTCCTGAAAGTCTTGGCTTGCACAATTTATTCTAAAATTGTTGTTGCCTCCTTGTACACATGTTGGCCTCTCTCTTCCCGTCGCGTTGAAGTGTATAAGTGGACTGTCTGGCCCTTTCCAACAGATCAGCCTTTTAAAATAGTGATCAGCGCATGAAGCTTACAGTTATGTCCTTCCTTTTGCTGGTTACTAGCATTCTGTAAACTTTGGCCTGCGGGACATAATTTTTTTCTTCTAATCAAATACATGCAGATTTCATGCATGGTTGGAAAAATAACGGAAGAAGTAAAAATATACGGGCTGCTCGTGCGAGTTTTCAGATTTTCATAAATAATGGTGCTATGTCATGTTTGGATGATGCTTCAACTGTTTACATCATGTCACCTTACTTAAGATAATATTTTGTTTTTTCGAACTTAATACCTAGACATGTAAAAACATAGAAGCGGTTTCGAAGAGCAGTACTAGTTATAGATGCGGTTCAGTAACGGTCTATATATTTTAACTGTTTGTTTGAACATAATTCTATTTGAAATTTTGGCATGAATGATCATAATCATAATTAGTAAGTGTTTAATTGTTACCCATCTGTAATTTTTTTACCAACAATGTTATTTTTATTTAGAGAGATGACTCTAGTGAAACTATGGCCCCGAGTAAATCCTTTACTATGGTTTACAACTCCTTTTTTTGCTTGTTTTAATAAATAAAATCCTCGCTCATCATTTACTTTATTTATTGTATTTCATCAGTTACATCCACATTATACGTTTAATCCCTGTAACGACGCAAGAGAAGCTTGACAAACTGTATGAACGTTCGGGACAAGTTAGTTTTGTGTTTGTGTGCATGTACCATTAATGTGTGTGACGTCTTTGGTGTTTCCTACTGGGTCGATAAATCTCGGTTCTTAATTGAAGTAAGTACTTGCTACTGCGCTACATCATCCCTTCCACTTGGGGGTACCTAACACTTTCTACAGAAAGCATCACCCAGTTTTCACGGTGAAAGTGCCAGAGTTATCACTAGGTCGATGAATACACCGCGGAGAGGTTCTATATCTGTTTCGATGAAATATTCAACATGTTCCACATTTGCCGACTCGTTGCATCTTTACACACCTATAAGCGCTCCACGAAGCCAATGTTGTCAGAGCCGACGCAGTCGAGGACATCACGGTACCATACCCCTACTACATGCACGAGAAAAACTTGCAAACTACTATGGGCTGTGAAGCTATGAAGAAGTAGATTGCAGAGTTCATAATTACCAATAAGAAGGAGTCACTTCTCGTTCCCTACTGTCCACTGTAAGTCATTCGCTAGCCACCCTATAAGCTTTCATAAATTTTCATTGTGTTTACACATACCAAGATTAATTTGAGAATGATTGGTCTGTTGAGCTGTTTGTGCGGTGACCACTACATCCTCATTGTTGTGAACGCGAAATATGCCAAACTTTGTTTTTGGATTCGATGAAGAGTAATAAGAAAGATTACATCAGACTCAAGAAGGTTCTGGATGATGCTCTCTTCGACTACGACCTCAAGGGAGGATACATAAAAAATTATTATAAGAAAGATTACATCAGACTATGAGTTCTTGTCAGTCTAAAGTTTGCGAATATCATCAAACAAGTTACCATCGACGTAGGTCGATAATTGGTTGCTCCTTCGGCTTGGATAGAGTTCTCACTAATGTGCCTCCACACATTGTCAAGAACGATGGCAGGTAAGCCCGCTCCCGCGACCCGTCTCCCGCCGCCGCCGCCACCGCCGCCGCCGCCGCGCACCCTCCCTCCCCCACCCTTCCAGCCCACCATTCTCGCCCCCATGCCCCTGGTTCCTCTCCCCATCCCAGCGCTCCACCATCCTAGCCTCGCACCTTGTTTCTCTCCCGCAAAGCTCACAGATCGTGGATACGCCGTCGTCCGTGTCGCCGCCGCGCCGCTTCCTCCTCCTCCGAGGCCGTCCCTGAGTCGGCCCTGGGCTCCCCAAGCGTCGCCGCCTCGTCTGCACGGGCAGATTCCCCGCCGCCTCGGCTTCGCTCGGAGATCTTCGCGACTCCCGGCTTTAATGGCGGCCATCTCCACTGCGCGGAGACGCTTCCGTCCCCGGCCGTTTCGGCTGCTGAGGGTGAGTGGAAGACGGTGGGCCCGAAGCGCCGCCCACGCATCCACCACGACGCGCCATTACGGCGCCCGTTTCGACAGTCGGAGGGGCGGGGAGCCAGGCCGGCCACCGCGCGCGAGTTGGCCTTCAAAAGGTGCACCTGGGGCAGATGCTTCCGCTGCCTTGAGCGCGGCCACCGCGTCGCCAACTGCCGGAACCCTTTCCGCTGCCTCACCTGCGACAAGCTCGGCCACCGGGCACGGGACTGCACCGCCACGCCTTCTCCGCCTCCCCCCACCCGCGCCGCCACTCCTTCCGGGCTGCGTCGGGCGGGCGACCGCCGTTCCTGGGCTGGTGTCACTGCCGGCGTCACGTCTCCGTCGCCCACGGTCATCTCCGAGCCTCCGCGCTGCTCCTCCGCTCCCATGGCGACCCAAGGTTTCGGCGCGCCGGCCTCCCGCCCGGATGAGGACGTGTGCATCATCCCGGCCACCTTCGAGATCGACCGCGACCGTCGTGATTGGCAGGCCACGGCTGCCATCGCTTGGGCAGTCGACGCGCCTACGCCGGTGTCCGCTGCCGAGGTCGCCAAGATGCTTGTCTTCAGGTTCAACCTCAACCGCCAAGACCTCGTGGTGAGCCCTCACTACCCCGAGGAGTTCCTGGTCAAGTTCGAGACCAAAGACATGTGCGACAAGGTGCTGCGCAAGGGACGCGTCAAGGCCGACGACGGCACCATCGTCTTCATCCGTCCATGGCGCCCGCTTGCCCATGCCGTTGGCGCGGTGCTGCCGTTCCGCGTCCACCTGGAGCTCGAGAACCTGCCCGCCTTTGCGTGGACTCCGGCCATCGTCGACCGCCTCATCTCGCGCCGCTGCTCCCTCCACAGCATCGATGACCACTCCGCGCTCATGACCGTCACATCCACTCTCGGGCTTTGGGCGTGGACGGCCAACCCCAGCGCCATCGCCAAGGTCCTTTGGGTGACCTTCACGACGCGCTCGCCGGACGCCAAGGTCTCCATCTCCGATGTTCCACCGGAGCACCGCAAGCGTGGCGCCACCTACAAGGTCCTCATGCACATCGACAAGGTGGAGGACTACAACGCCGCCCCAAGTGAGCCCGTGCTCCTCCCCTCCGGCGGATATGCTCCGTACCTTCCGCCAACGGAGTCCTTCAACTGGGTGCTTGGCTCCGTCGACGGAGCACCTCCGCCCCCTCCACCTGTCGCTGTGCCTAAGGAGTTCGATTCCAGAGGCTCGGGTGCGGCTTCGCGGCTGCTGGGACCTGACCGCGGCGGCGGCCGCCGTGGCTGCAAGGAAGGCAGAGACAAGGGTCGACGTCGTGACGGCGACGACGAAGAAGACCGGGACAAGGAGGTCACTGGGAGAGACCGTCCACGCCGGGTTGATCGCGGGAACGCAGGCGACCGTGCTGCTCACAAGCGCGTCCACTCGCGCTCGCCACGGCGCCATTCCGGTGGAGGGCGTCGCAAAGGACAACGCCGCCACAAGGGATCCTCGTCGCCAGTTAACTGCTTCCGTAACCTCAACATCGTCTCCATGGTTGAGGCGAAGCTCCAAGCCTCTTTTGGCTCCAAGGAGGTCGTACGTCGTGCCGCCGTGGGTGCGGAAGTCATGAAGGAGGCAGAGGAGTTGCGCAACCTCATTGCACAATCGAGGCTGCTGAACAAGAAGCTACTGATGACATGGAGGGTGTCACGCTCGAGTATGCAACTCCACCACCTATGCCGGAGCTGTCCTCGCCCGTGCGTCGCGCCCGCTCCAGGTCGCCCCGGCCAGCTCTGCCGTCATCACCACGGGACTCCTCCATGCTGCAGCTCTCCGTGCACACATCTTCTGTGTGCACACCTTTACAGCCGGCGTCGCCGTCCACTCCAAGGTCGTCCCCTGCCCGTGCATCACCACCCACTAGCTCTGCTTTTGGCACGCTGTTCTCGCCGTCGCCCCCTACCACGACGGCCCCCGAGCTCCAGTTGGTGTGTTTCGCTCCGCCCGAGCCGATTTCCGAGCCTGATGAGGTGCCGCGGCGGCTAAGGGAACTTTGGAGGGTTTTCTTGCGGAGATCACCATGCCCGTGCCACCTCCCCTGCTTGAGCACATGGCCTCTCCGGTGCCTTCGAAGACTACGTGTTCTTCGCCCACCTTCTCCCTTGCAAATCCTCGCCAGAGTGCAAGGATCGCCATGAAAAAGGCCAAGAAGTTGGCCACGGCTGCTGCTCAACCTGCGCGCAAGGCCGCTTCCAAGAAGAAAGCGAAGACGGCGGATGCCACTGTCCTGGCCGTGCGCGAGCTGCTTGCCAAGGTCTGTGGCCTCATGGAGAAGGATGCCACCTTCGACGACAAGGCCCAAGCTGCTTACATTGACATGTTCGCGGGCCCCCTTGCTGCTCCTGTGATTGCAGCGATTGAGAAGCTTGTCAAGAATATCCAGAAGGTGAAGAAGGCACATCTCAAGAAGACCACTGCCGCTGCGTCTCCCCTGGTTACTGATGTGTAGACGTGCAATGCGTCCTGTTCCGCACCTGGCGCCTCAAGCCAGGTCCATGTCGCCTTGTTCTCTGTTCTGGGCTGCCTGCGTGCCCCCGTCGTGTGTACCTGCTGCGGCCGGCTGTGGCGCTGCCTCTGTCTTTGCAAACCACCTACCTTTGCTAGGTCGTGGTTCAGGTCGTGGTTCCGTTCTAGAATAAAAGTTTGTTTCAGTGCTGTCAACGACTTTTCTTCAGAGTTTATACGTATCATCCATATGGCGCAACATGATGTTCGGCTGCTGAACCTAAATGCCCGGGGCATGAACTCCACAGGCCACTGTGATGCCATCTGTGACTCCGTCCGTGATGCCCACGCCACCATCGTCTGCATCCAAGAGACCAAGTTGGCTGTTGTCAACGACGCTATCATCGCGCGTGCCCTTGGCCCTCAGTTCGTTGCAAACTATGCCTTCCTTCCGGCCGTTGGCACCCGGGGAGGCATTATTCTAGCTGTGTCTGACGCCTTCCTCACCATCTCCAACGCCTCCGTCACCACCCACACTCTGTCAGCTACGGTTATGATGATGAATGAGCGGGTGGAATGGTCTCTAACGGTGGTTTACGGACCCCAGGGTGATGCTGAGAAGGTTGCTTTCATAGATGAGCTCAAGCTTCTCGGTCCGTCTATGCGCACCGAATGGGTGTTGTTGGGGGATTTTAACCTTATCACGAAGGCTTCCGACAAGAACAACACCAACATCAACCGCCGCATGATAGGCAAATTCACGACTGCTCTTAACGCTCTTCAACTCCGCGAGATCGAGCTTTCGGGACGCAGATTCACGTGGTCTAATGGTCAGGCAACCCCTACTATGACCAAGATCGACCATGTCTTCGTTTCGGATGATTGGGACATGCTTTTCCCGGACGTGCACCTCCAGGCTCTCCCCTCCGGCTGCTCGGATCACAGCCTTCTTCTTCTCCAAGGTGCCTCGGACGAGGAAAGAAAGCCCTCCTTCAAGTTTGAGCAGTTTTGGCTAAAAATGCCTGGTTTTCATGAGACGGTGTTCGACGCTTGGAATAAGCACATCTCGGCGACTGACCCCATTCGCCGGATCCACATCAAGCTCAACCGTACTGCCAGGGCCCTCAAAAAATGGCACCGTGCCTCCATCGGCAACATCCGTATGCAGGTTGGGGTCGCAAAAGAGATTATTGGGCGCCTGGATGTTGCGGAGGAAGTGAGGGGCCTCTCTGATGCTGAGCGTGAGCTCAGGAGATCCCTTAAGGCTCGCTACCTTGGGCTCCTTGCCATCCAGAAGATACAGATTCGCCAGAAGTCCAGGCTTACTTGGATTCGGGTTGGAGACGCGAACACCAAGCTTTTCCACCAGAGGGTTAATGGTAGACGTCGCAAGACCTTCATTCATTCCCTTCGCACTGCCTCCGGTTTTGCCATTACTCGCGAAGACAAGGAAGCTGAGCTTCATAAGCACTTCCATGATCACCTCGGCACAATCTCTAACCGCAGTACGTTGCTTAACTGGGAGACTCTTGGATATCTCCCCGCGACCTGTCCGCGCTCGAGGCCCCTTTCGATGACGACGAGATCAAACAGGCGGTCCACTCCCTTCCTTCGGTCAAGGCTCCGGGACCGGATGGGTTTATTGGTGCCTTTTTCAAGGCTTGTTGGGACACTGTGCGTGAAGATTTATCCTCCGCTATCCGACACCTCGCCAGTCACAGTGGAGGTTGCGCCGGTCTTGTGAATTCCGCCAACATCATTCTCCTTCCGAAGAAGGTTGATGCGTCGGCCGTGGGGGACTACCGTCCCATAAGCCTCATCCACAGTGTCTCGAAGATCTTCTCAAAGCTGTTGGCGAACCGCTTAGCACCTATCCTCCCCACGCTGGTGTCCTCCGTCCAGAGTGCTTTTGTTAAGAAGCGGTGCATCCATGACAACTTCCTTCAAGTCCAGAATGTTCTTAAAGAGTTGCACAAGTCTAATTCCCCTGGCCTTTTCCTCAAGCTCGACATCTCCAAGGCTTTCGATTCTGTCAACTGGGCCTACATGATCGAGGTGTTGGAGAAGCTTGGCTTCGGTCCCAGGTGGCGTAGCTGGGTGTGCCACTTGTTTGCTTCCGCCTCCTAGGGTCCTTCTCAACGGGACGCCTGGGCGGCCGTTCCGTCATGCCAGAGGCCTGCGGCAGGGCGACCCGCTGTCTCCAATGCTCTTCATCCTCGCCATAGACCCCCTTCAGCGCATTATTGAGTTGGCGGCCTCGCAGGGTATCCTCCAGCCTATCCCTGCCCGTGCGGCTAGGTTCAGGGTTTCCCTGTATGCCGACGATGCTGGCATCTTCGCCAATCCTACTCTTGAGGAGCTTCGGGCAATCTCTGACATTCTTGGCGTTTTCGGCAACGCTAGTGGCCTTATCACCAACAAGACCAAGTCTGAAGTTTTTCCCATCCGCTGCGACAACATCGATCTACACTCCATCTTGGCGTCCTTCCCTGCTAAGATCATGGAGTTCCCAGGTCGCTATTTGGGTCTTCCTCTCCACTACAAGCGTCTCCGTCGGTCCATCTTCAGTTTCTTATTGACAAGGCCCGCGCCCGTATTCCTGGATGGATGGGAAAAAACTTGACTCGTGTTGCGAGGGTGACCTTGGTCAAGTCAGTACTTACGTCCATCATCACGTTCCATCTCATGGTGCTTCCTTTGCCGAAATGGGTGCTGCGTTTGCTCGACCGGATTTCTCGCCGGTTTATCTGGCACGGGGACGATGAGGAGTCTAGCAGCGGCGGCCACTCTCTGGTAAATTGGAAGATGGTGTGTAGGCCTAAATCTCTTGGCGGGTTGGGATTGCGGACCTTGACAGATTCAGTAGGGCGCTGCGCCTTCGATGGCCCTGGTTACAGTGGACGGAACCTCATCGGCCCTGGGTGGGATCCCCCCTCCCCTGTGATGCTTCAGATATGGATCTTTTCAGGGCATCCACTGAGATCACCCTTGGAAATGGTCAAACCGCCCTCTTTTGGCATGATTCTTGGGCGCCGGGCGGCCCCCTCTCCATCAGGGCCCCTAATCTTTTCAAGATTGCTACCCGGAAGAACAGAACTGTCAGTGCCGAGCTTCATAATGAAACCTGGATCCAGTCGGTCGCGCGTCTTTCCAATCTCACGCAGCTTGCCGAGTTCCTGGACTTAGCCACCATCATCCAAGACACCCACCTTGTGATGGACCAGGCCGACTCCATCAGGTGGCGTTGGACGGCGGATGGAAGTTACTCCGCCTCCTCGGCCTACGCTGCTCAGTTCGAAGGCTCCCTCCCAAAGTTTGAGTCCTCCAAAATCTGGAGGGCTTTTGCTGAACCTAAGGCCAAGTTCTTCGCCTGGTTGGTCCTTCACAAGCGCATCCTCACGGCCGATCTGCTTGCCACCAAGGGTTGGCCTCATGATCCTACGTGTCAGCTTTGTCTCTCCCACCCCGAAACGGCTTCCCACCTCTGCATGGAGTGCCCTTTCACGGTGGCGGTGTGGAATACCATCGATGCTTGGTCCGTGGACAAGCTTGGTCCTTTCTCCGGGTCTCACGACTCCGTAGACACGGCATGGTGTAAGACCATCTCGAGCACCTCCTCCATTAGAGCTCGGGAAAGAAGTGGCAGAATCATCTATGTCATGTGGAATGTCTGGAAGGAGAGAAACCGGCGTATCTTCACCGCGACGCGCCAAACATATTTTGAGGTGGCTTTCCTGGCTTTAGAGGAGTTTCGTCAGGTGTTGAGTGTGTTGCACCCTTCGGGGTCGGCATGTGTTTTACTCCGCCAGGAGTAATCCGCATGCGGAGGTTCTTGTATTTGCGTAGGGTTGTAATGTCCTACGTTTCTCTTCTCTATAATGAATAGGCAGAGCTCCTGCCCTTTTTCGCTAAAAAAGTTACCATCGACGCCCACGCGAGGTTCAACGACGGCGCATGCACAAGTACGAAGGATGTACATGAACACTTAAGTCAAAAAGGTGAGCAAACCTTTCAACACGAGAGGTAGCGTCGCCCGTTTATTTAGTTCGGAGTAGAACCTAAGCGTGCGCTAGGTATGCATATTAAAAAAGAGTGGTGATGGTATGGTTCTTAAGTATTCGGTTAATTACACTATCTATGTGTGTGTGTAAACTTTATTCCAAACTTGTCTAGCTATATTGATCGAGAGTCATTGGTACTTTATGTTTTTAATTAAAGTTCGTAATTTCTATATTGATAAATGATGTCTACTACACGCTTCTATTTTGTAGACTTTGTTAGGCCTCCAAGCGTAGAGGTTTGTATGACAGCAGGAAATTTCGCTTAAGTGAATGACCCAACGTTTATCAAATCCACGTGAGGCGTAGGTTGAATGTATCTCTCTCTGACAACCCTGCAATCAAGTTACAAGAATTCTCTTGTGTTTCCAACACACCTAATACAATTGTCAATTGTATAGGTGCACTAGTTTGGCGAACAGATGGTTAGATACTCGAAACGACGGTGCAAAAAAAAGAGCTTTGTTTATGGGGTGTGAGTATTTCTTACCTAACCCCAACAATGATAATAAAAGATGGTTTTTGTATTTTAAATAAATAATGCCAGCGAGGCAGCAAGTAATAGAACTAAAAGTAAACGTTGTAACAATACTTGAAAATAAGGCCTAGAGTTCATACTTTAGCCAGTGACAATTCTCAACATCATTAACATAATTAAACACATGATATCCCTTCTAAACATGCATGATAATTGTCACTCCGAGTTCACTCTTCTCGTGGATCAAAGCAAGATGAGACTTATGTAGGGATACAAAAGCACATATTAAATTTTGTATTTCTAGTCGATGGACAACCCGACATTGTCACTTTGAGCATCCAAAGATCATAGTAAACAAACATCTCATGAGTTATGTCTTTCTAATATTTCCATACGGCACCCACGTTGTCACTTTGATACTAAAGAAATTATACTAAACATGAATCAAGTTATCACATGATTCTATTATTCAATCCAACATATATAGAACAAACTCATGATCAACATCGTTGTAATCTATTATCCATATAGTCTCCACGGGGCTCCCGGAATTATGCTAGACATCAATCACATAATAACAAGATCATATCCAATACACAAAGAAATAGAATGGAAAAACATCATGTGGTTCATTTGTATTAACAAACACCATGATCACAATCAAGATCACGCCATAATAGAGAGAGAGATACATAGCTACTGGTACAAGCCGTCAACCCCGAGGGAGGACTACTCCCGCAGCATCACAGAGGCAACACAATTGACGAAGATGAATCTGGAGGTCAATTCCTATTGGGTTGCGGGTAAAACTTTTAAAAAAATCGTAACCTTGCCGCCAAGATCTATTCTATGAAGATATGCTGCACGCCATAATGCTAGATCTAGATACTTACAAATACCATTGCGGAAGATCTTGTGTTTGTCGAAATAGAAGTCGGTGAAGCCTGATGAAGAATCTCACGTCCACGCCGGGAGGTGAGATTGTTGCCGGTTCGTCGTCGAGGAACTACTTGCGTAGCCCCGCTCTAACAGTATCCACACGTACGCCGCGCCAACCCGTCAGCACGTTCGCCGTCTAGAGCTACTAGCACCAACGAAGAGAAACTGCCTTTCGGCGTAGTTTAGGTGGTAGATCTAATCGAACTTTATTAGATCTATATGAGACTAGAGAGATCTAATTCTCAACACATGAGATCTACTAGAGAGAAATTAGATCAAAGTCTAATTAGAGCACCGTCTAATTAGAGCATCGTCTAATTGCACAATATCAAGAGAGAGGAACTTGTGCAAGAGCAATTGTTATGTTCTCCTTGGGGAAGAGGGGGTATATAAAGGGGAGCAAGGGGAGGAGGTGCTTGGGGGAGGGGCAAAGCCCTCCCCTTGGTGCGCCGGCCCCTCTCCCAAGTCGGATGGGGAGTCTGAAAGGACACGGATGTCGCCTAGAGGGGGGGGGGTGAATAGGCGATTAAAATTCTTTTACGGTTTAGGCTTGAATAAATGCGGAATAAAACTAGCGGTTAATTTATCAAGCACAAAACCTAAACCAAGCTAGGTTTACCTATGTGCACCAACAACTTATGCTAATCAAGATAAGCAACTAAGTGATAGCAAGATATATTACTTCAAGCTCGATGGCTATCACAAAGTAAATTGTGTAAGTAAGAAGCTCGGGTATAGAAATACCGAGGCACTTGGAGACGATGATTTATCCCGAAGTTCACTTCCCAATGGAAGCTACGTCTCCGTTGGAACGGTGCGGAGTCACAAAGTGATCCCCGAATAGCCGTCAAATGGCACACCGTAATCTCCTTCGTGCATCTACCAATGTAGAGTGCCACGAGCCACTATGGGACACTTGAGGGTGGTCACCGAACCCGTACAAGGATGAGGCACACTCCACAACTTAATTGGAGGCTCTCACCGGAATCCCGCGGCTCCCAAAGCCACAAGACTCACAAGGTTGGGGCACGTCTCCACAACTTAATTGGAGGCTCCCAACAATCCCGCGAGCCACCAAAACTCCGAGATCAACAAGGACCGTCTAGGGCACTCCAAGTACCCAAGAGGACAAGCTCTAGGGCACCCCAAATACCCAATAGTAACAAGCTTCTCAACTTCACTTTCCACGTATCACCGTGGAGAACTCAAACCGATGCAACTAATGCAATGGGCAAGAACACAAGAAGTGCTCAAAATCCTTCACTCTCAAATCCCACCAAAGCAACTAATGCTATTGGGGGGAGAAGAGAGGAAGAACAAAGAGGAACACCAAATCCTCCAAGATCTAGATCCAAAAGCTTCCCCTCACTTAGAGGAGAGATTGATTCGTGGAATGGTAGATCTAGATCTCTTCTCTCTTTTCCCTCTAATTGGAATCAAGAATCATGGAGGAATAGAGAGATAGCAAGCTCAAAGAAGGTCAACAATGGGGGAAAACACGATCTGCAGGGTTGGTTGGCTGGAGGTAGGTGGAGGGGTATACCCCTCCCAGAAATCTGCCCATTGGAGAGACTGGGGATCGGATAATCCGGTTCAAGTTGGTACCGGATAATCCGGTACAGCGGATAATCCGATTCCATCAGGAATATCCGGCTGTGAATATCCGGGTACCTCCAGTGCGCTTCGAGTTCCAGTCCTTAGCCGGTTTTCCTCTTTTCTTCTCCAGAACCGGATAATCCGGTTGGCACGGGAATATCCGGCTGAAAATATCCGGGTACCACCAGTAGGCTTCGCGTTCTGGTCCTTAGCCGTTTTTCGAGCAAAAACTGGGGGCCGGATATTCCGGTCCAAAACAACCTGGAATATCCGGTTTACAGAAAACTGACAGAAACATCAAAACTGTAAACTCAATAACTTTCTCGTTTGAACTCCAAATTAGGTGAAACCAATTTTGTTGGAAAGGTAACGACAAGGAGAAGGCCTACAGAAATATTAAGAACCATAAATAGAGTTAAGTTGACACACATGGGAAGGTGTGGAACTTTCCTCACTGATAAACCGATAATATTTCCAACACGAAAACGCAACAAGTTATTCATTAAATCCGTTTTGATGAACTAGAGCTTGGTATAGATGAACACAAGCTCTAAATTCTCACATGGATAAAAGCCAAATAAGAACCAAGAAAGATGGTATGCCAAGTATGCAAAGGTTTGAGCTCTCTTCAACTGATACGCTTAAGCTTTAGTCGAGAGCCCCTCTTGATAGTACGGAATCTATCCTATAACCCGGTCTCCCAACTAGCACCACGAGACCGGTAAAATAGAAACCCTATCATACCTTTGCCTTGCTGATGCATGTAAAATGCATACATGAACTTTACATTTTATTACTTGATATTCCAACTTATTTGCATCATATATGGGTTAAATTTATGTTTTATAATGATTTTAGGAGATAATTCACAGTTTCCCCATTTATTTGGAATTAACCCCGCAGAACCCGAAAGCCCCCTTTTCCATGTTTTTGACTTTCAGGGACCAAACGACGTCCAAATGACCTAATATTTTACGGGACCCAATATTTGGAAATAAGAAGACGTACGAGCCAAGGATCCGCGAAAAAGGAAGTCCGAGGAAGAAAATAGATGGTCCCACGCGGCCAGATTCCTTGCCCGTGTGGGACCACCTCTTTTATTCCTCGTGGCTCCGATGCCGTCCGTTTTCGTCTCCGTGGCTTCGTCGTGACCTAAAAACGTCTATAAAAATAGTCCCCCGAGGAGTTTCGCGAGGAGGCGGCGGAGAAACACAAAACCATGAAACAAAAGACAGAAGGCTGCCGCCGGAGAAGATCGGAGGGGGGAAATGCCGCCGGGATCACCTCCGGAAGGCTCCTCCATTCCCCCTCCGGAGTCTCCATCAAGTGTGCTCACCATGACCATGTGTGAGTAGTTTTTACCGAGGCTGAGGGCTCGTGCCGGTAGCTATGTGGTTCATCTCTCTCTCCCATGGTGTGATCTTTATGTGATCATGAGCTTTGTAATCTAGTTGAATCCATAGATGTTACTCTTCATTATCTTATGAATTATGCTACTCAAGTGGTTTTATTGATGTAATCTCCGGAGTCACCTTTGTCCCATGGTGCGAAGTTGACAGTGTGCGCACCGTGTGTGACTCTTAGGCTAAAGATTACAGGAATACTTATCATGAGTTGTTCTTTTGTTGGTTGTCACTATAAAATTGTGGTGTTTGTTTAGTACTATTTTGGAGCGCTCATAGTGACATTGGGGTTCACTAGATGTGGAAGACAGAGTTTAAGGTGTGCTTTTGCAGCCCTACACGATGGTCTTGGTGTTCTATGATATTGTGGTGTTTGTTCACTCAGACTTTAAGGTGTGCTCTTGTAGCCCTACGCAGTAGATTGGTATTTCTATCCAACGGGAGAATAGTTCAGAGTAGCATAGTGAAGAGGAAACATTTATGTATTCAATTATATTATTATTGTTGGGAGTGTCCACTAGTGAAAGTATGATCCCTAGGCCTTATTTCCAAGCATTGAAACACCGTTTGCTCTCATTTTGTCTCATGTTTGCTTGCTGCCATCTTTATTTCAGATTGCAATTACCACTTATAATCATCCATATTACTTGCATTTCACTATCTCTTCGCCGAACTAGTGCACCTATACATCTGACAAGTGTATTAGGTGTGTTGGGGACACAAAAGACTTCTTGTATCTTAATTACAGAGTTGCTTGAGAGGGATATCTTTGACCTCTACCTCCCTGAGTTCGATAAACCTTGGGTGATCCACTTAAGGGAAACTTGCCGCTGTTCTACAAACCTCTGCACTTGGAGGCCCAACACTGTCTACAAGAATAGAAGCGTGCGTAGACATCACTTGCGCATTCCACTTGAGCTAGATGTTGATGATCTTGATCTTTTCAAGTGAACCACCTTTCTTGATTGCGCTTCGCTTGGTGAAGACTCACATAACTCTCCCCCATACACCAAGATGGGAGAACCTCTCTTAGGAACATCTTCACATGACCATTATCGGATAATCCGAGTCATCTAGGACCGGATAATCCGAGTCCCCAAAAGGGTTGCAAGCTTCAAGCATATGATATCTTCAAGTTACTTCTCTTGAACTTGCACAACTCAAGCTTGATGACGATCACCACTTGACGTCATCCTTCGTGGGCTATATGAAATCTTCATTTGATGCAAACCCATAGAAAGATACCTAACCATACATAGAAATGCAACACACATATCATGGGTTAGATCACAAAGCTATATGGACAATTGCTTACCATACCAAGAGATACATGATCCAATTTGGTACATCTTGTAACTTTGTGTGTTGATTAATAGCTTGATCAACCTTGTATCTTTTCTTCTCTATTCATTTTATGATGTCTTGAAGACAACCATGAATTACCACATAATTCTTTTCTTCAAGACATGCTAGCAATATGCTCAACTCGATGATCTTGATGCCAAATACTTCATTATATCAATATATTCATGGCATCAACCTTGAATCCAACATATGGAGTTCAAGCATGGTTTATGGACAAACACTACAAGTACAACTCAATGCAACCATTAGTCCATAGGGATTGTCATTAATTACCAAAACCACATATGGGGGCGCCATGCCCTTTCAATCTCCCCCATTTTGGTAATTGATGACAATCTCTTTTACAAGGGTTTATATAATGAATTAAGCAACCATACAAAGCAACAAGCATGGATGCATGAGCATGAAAGGTAAATGCTTATGAAAACAAAAGCATAAAACCAAATTCCCTTAAACCCACTAAAACTTCTCCCCCATTGGCATCCATTTCCAAAATGGGCGAAAAATCTTAGAAGGTCAATATAGTATGAGCTCCCCCATAACGTGTGCATTTCTCAAAATATGAGTGAAATCAAATACACATATCCAATGATGAATAGTTGGAGAGAGCACAAACTATATTAAGGATCCAAAAATTGCAAAAGAATGATATGGAAAACTTTTTACAATTCTCCAAATAAAAAGTAAGCAATCAAAAAGATCCAACTAACCAAATAAACACAAGATATTATGATTTGAGCAAAAGAGTGTTTTAAAGAAAATAGAGGAGCTCCCCAATATTTGTACATAATTTAGAATTATTGTATTTGAATACAAGGTGTACAAACATGGAATCCTCACTCCTCCGGTATCCTCTAAAACACAAAATCAAATGAATTCACAAGCTCAATAAGATGCAAATGAAAAACAAAGCTTGTGACATATCCCATGGTGAAGATTATTGGCTTGTAAAGACAAGCAAGTGGTCAAGGATATTCACCAAGATGAGAGCACCAAGATGTGATAATATAGGATATGCACTCATAAACCAAATTCTTTTCGGAGTCACACCAAAAAAGAGGGATGACACGGAAGAATTAGGATACCGAGTAAAGATGTAATTTCTCTCATGTATATAAGTTTCTAAGTGTACAACAATCATGAGATATATATCCACAAAGAAACATGTACACATAAAATTAGTTACTAAAGGAAAGAACATGATATCCAAAATAAAGTCATATATTATACACATATGATAGTTGTGTAGGATCATAGCCCATAGCTCAAGATTTTCATATTGCATAATAATGAACTTTAAATACAACCACAACAAAGGCATCACAAATATCACTAAGGGAAAAGAGATAGTTGGAATGCTTTGACAAAGCAACAAGTATCATAAGAATCAAATAGAATTTGAAAATTCATCAATATTGCACATGAAAGTATTTTGAGAAAAGGATATACAATGTAATTGTTAGATTGACATATATGGGATAGGTGAATCATGAAAATGATTTTATATCATCCCCTTGATATGCAATCATCTCAACTTATTCTCATTTGCAATAAAGAAGTTTCTTTTTAAAAATTTGCACGAACAACAATAAAGACATATAAATAAGTTTCATGCCATGATGCAACCTACACAAGGTTGGATGCTAGAAAAGTATGCATGAGGGTGAATACTTGTTACCGAGATGACATTGGGATGATGTAGTAGATAAAAATTTCATCAACCATCCTCGCTTGGCTCCAATAACCATGTGGTGAGGCACCTTCATTATAAGTGAGACAAGCATCCAATGCATCTCCCAAGAACCTAAAACATATTTAAGTACAAAATGGTCCCAAACTAATTGGGTCCAAAGTAGTTAGTAGAACTACAATACATAGGAGGAACTTCACCCAAATATGTGCATATAGATATGAAATTGAATTTCATGCACATCTTAGCCAAATTAGGATTCCGTGGAGTTTCCCCTATATATTGGTACAAAGAAAGAAAGAAAGAAAGAAAGCATGCCACAAAATAAGAATGTAGTAGATATGCATGCCTAAGATTTTCAATAGCCAAACGGAGATACAATTCGGACAAATATCAAGAAATTAAAGAAGTTCCAAATTATATCAAGGATCCAAATCAAAAATTGATTTAGAGAAGCCAATTGAAACTAAATCAAACCAAAACATGATTGATAAGATACCAATTGGACAAAGATATCAAAATGAAAATAAGATACCAATTAATCAATAAATAAAGGGACTAGATATCAAATTCCCAAATCTAGATACCAATTGAGATTAACTCTCAAAAAGAGCGAGGTTCTAACAAATAAACCATCCCTCTACACTTTTCATGATGGCACAAAGTACCAAGCCGAAAAGGTTTGTCTTCCATGAGACATGTCATCGGGATCAAAGACCAATGGAAAGGATCAAATGCCAATAGAATATAAATAGTGTTTAAAAGGATACATGATAGCTCTCCCAACAAAAGAGCATTATTTATGATCTTGTATTTGGATACACAATGCACACACATGGAATCATCGCTCTCCAAATATCTATTCAAACACTAGTCATATATCAAGAAAAAGCAATAAGATCCAATACTAATGAAAATATAAGTTGTACTCAATATAGGATAGCTCACCCAAGAATAGTGCAGTATCTATAAGTAGCCTTTGAATGCAAGGTGCACAAGAATGGGATCAATGCCTCTCCTATACCAATTAAATCACTAGGAAGGTTTGAGTAAGACAAAAGGATCCATAAGAGGCAAGGAAGACAACGAGAGTTATAACACATCAATTTTTGGCAAGTGTTAAGACAATACGATCAAGAGCCAATATGAAGACGGTCTACAAATTCCACCAAAAATATGTGTATCACTTGTTAAGGACAAGGAATGTATGGAGATATATTTCTTGGTGGTATATTGTAATGAAATTCAAGTTCATCTTCACAATAGATAAGCATATGGCTATGTATAATTTTTAAGTGAAATGCTTATGTAGATAGAAGTTCTTGATAGCTTCAAATATTCACGTGATAATGCAAAGCAACTACAAAGAGTGCTTTGAAGCAATCGGTTTCCCAAAGAGATATATGAGAACATATTAGAGGAAAACCTTACCAAAAACATTCATCACAAACAAGATCCAAAGTGTGAGTAAGTAAAAACATTTAAGCAAAAGGGAACTTGTTTGAGAAACATGCTACATAGGAATAAGATAATTAACAATATCAATTCTAGGTGGCAATACCTCACATATTCACATTGTCTAGGTTTGTAATATGCACATAGCTTATTAGTCCCCCATAATGTGATAATCCATTTATTCTCCACAAGAGGCAAATAAAACCCAACTAGAGATAATTAATGAACATTATAGAATTTGAATTTCTCATGAGAAGATCATACCATATAGAGACTAGATAAAATTGATATATCAACACTAAGTGGTAGTACTCATGTATACACATTTTTAGGATTGTGAAGTGCGCAAAACATATCACTCCCCCAAAATGGGATAGTCCATTAATCTCTCAAAAAGAGCCAATTAAGATATAAGCAAGTTGATACAAAAGGCTCAACACAAACTCACACATACATGGTGTACAAACCAACATACACATACTCCCTCCGTCCTTGAAAGAGTGTACTTCCAACTTTCTTGGAGGGTCAAACCATTTCAAAGTTTGACCGTGTTTGAACAAAAATATATTATTTTTTGTGAAACCAAATAGACATGTGATGAAAATATATGTTACCATGAATCTAATGCTACCAATTTGATAGCATATATGTTGGCGTGTTTTTGTATAAATACGGTCAAACATATAAAAGTTTGACTTTCCAAGAAAGTTGGAAGTACACTCTTTCAAGGACAGAGGGAGTACTTGATTACTCAAGAAAAGTAAGTAGAGAGCACAACACATGCAAACATTAGAAAGGTACAAAACCAAACACATGTAAGGATGCAAGTAGCTTTCAATGTATATGTGATTTAAATACAAGTTACCGCAAGGAGGAACATTGGATGTGAGATAGAACATAATCCAAATGACTTGGCTTGAGAGAATATAATTGATGAAGATTCCTTAATTCTTCATGATGTAGCCAAGTCTCCAATGCCCTCCTCAACACCTATTGATCAAGTTTTAGCTTGTTGGTCCCCAACCAAGTTGGGTCCTAAGAGGTTAGTCACAATAGGCTTGGCAACCCAAATGGTTCTTTTCTTGACACCACTTTGAGTACCAACATATTTGGCAAACACATTGCCAACCTTATCCTTCCTAAAGAATAAACATTATCAATTATTATGGGTTGGATAAGTTACCACTAGTGCATGAAGAAGCAAAATGACCCTTCTCACGACATAAGTAGCAACATTTGCTTCCTCCTTTCTTCTTTGTTGAAATCTCAACTTGAGAAGGAATAGCTTGATTCTTCTTGGGAAGTGGCCGTTCTTCAACTTGAGGAACTTTAGTTTGAACTTGAGGCATCTTCCCTTGTTGCTTCTCACTAAGAGACTTCTTCTTCAAAGGGCAAGATCTAACATGGTGCCCTTCAACTTTGCACTTGAAGCAACAATCTTGGCCAAATTCTTGACTTGTTCATGGCCCTTCTTTTTCTTGTTATACTTGGACTTGTTCTTGTTATTGGAGTTGAATCCAAGTCCACTCTTGTCATTGGGGCTTTGCTCACTCAACATGTTGTCAAGTGTGGACTTCCCACCATGACGCTTTTCCAAGTCTTTCTTCAAAGAAGTGACTTGGGCCTTGAGCTCTTTTAATTCCTCTACATGGTTAGTATCAACAAAAACACTAAAAGTTGAAGCTTCATTGTTAGAGCAACAAGGCATGGAAAGTAATTCATCACAAGATGTAGCAATATTATGAGTGGATGAATTACTAGGACTAGCACATGGCAATAAAGCATTTTGAGTATAAGTTGTGCCATTGTCCACATGGGCTCACAAGATGTTACCTTTAACATAATAGCCTCATGAGCTAACTTTAGCTTATCATGGGAGACTAAAAGATCCTCATGAGAGCTCGAGAGCTTTTCATGGCTTTCTTCCAATTTCCCATATTTGCTAGATAGCAACTCAAGTTGAGCCCTTAGCTCAACATTCTCCTTCACTATGGTGCTTCACAAGAATAGAGTTAGTAGCACAAGCATTATCATTAGTAGCAATAGGAGAAGATAACTTGGTAAGCTCTTTTGAATATGAAGCTTTAAGTTGCATGAGACTCGGTGAGTTTGATGAGCTCACTCTTAATGACCCTAGAGCCATTTTCGAGGTGCTCAAAATCCCAAGGAGTCTAGCATGAGCATCCACAAGCTCACCATTTTTATTTTGAATCATTAACCACTCAATAGTTTATCATGGGATTCCTTTACCTAGAGAGTTCTAGAGTAAAAGTTCCTCAAGAGACTCCTTGTGGTTTGTTCTTCTTCAAGAGCTTCCTTGAGATCGGCGATCTCTTCCGCATACTTGTATTCGCGGTTAAGGCTTTCATCAATGCGAGCTTCCAACTCCTCAATGGTAAGTTTGCGCTCAACAAGGGTAGACATGATTTCTAAGAAGTTAACACGAGCATTTTTATTCTTTGAAAGAGAAAGAATAACCATTTTACCCTTCTCAAGTATGGAAGCATCATTATCATTTTGTTCATTTTCCTCATCAATATCATCATGAGATATATTGGGATCCAAAGTAGGAGATACCTCTGAAGCTTAGCCATAAGGCAAAAGTGAGTACATGACGATGATGATGAAGAATTACTTGAGTCACCATTTAAATCCATATCTTGTTCCATGGAGTGTTCGGTTTCCTCTACATTGTTAGCCAAACAAATACTAGAGGAATAGAAGCATTTTTATCATGGCAACAAGATATAGAGAGCATATCATCACAAGGATTAATCAAGCAATTTGTACATGATATGCAAGGACTATCAACACAAGCATGTAGATCATTTTTGGTTCTAGATGCGTTTAAGTCCAAAGATAAATCATTGCAATAAGATAGAGGTGAAGTATCATCAACAATAAGCTTACTATCATTATTGCAATATCTATCACTACTCACCATTGCATTACTTTGTGGCTTGCCACATGTAGGTGAAGTAGAAGAAGTTGAGAACTCATCACGGCCGGAAGTGGAGGGACAACAATCATCTCCACAATTCTTGGACACATCATATTTATCTTGAAGCTTGGTCCAAAGCTCATGAGCATTCCGAAATGGAGTGACCGACATAATAACTACATCGCTCAAAGCATTGAAAATCACATTAGAAGCTTGAGCATCTAGATAGGAATTATTCTTATCCAATAAAGATAATCTTTTGGGATTCTTGGAGGAGAATAACCCCTATCTAGAATTCGCTCTATGTATGGGTCCATGACCCGAAAATATCAAGCATGCGAATTTTCCAAACATCATAATTTGTGCCATCTAATATAAAAGAAGCATTGTGCACTAGTTCACTAGACGACATCTTTACTCTCGAGGCGGTGAAGCCAAAAGAGAGAACCCGCTCTGATACCAATTGAAAGGACACGGATGTCGCCTAGAGGGGGGTGAATAGGCGATTAAAATTCTTTACGGTTTAGGCTTGAATAAATGCGGAATAAAACTAGCGGTTAATTTATCAAGCACAAAACCTAAACAAGCTAGGTTTACCTATGTGCACCAACAACTTATGCTAATCAAGATAAGCAACTAAGTGATAGCAAGATATATTACTTCAAGCTCGATGGCTATCACAAAGTAAATTGCATAAGTAAGAAGCTCGGGTATAGAAATACCGAGGCACTTGGAGACGATGATTTATCCCGAAGTTCACTTCCCAATGGAAGCTACGTCTCCGTTGGAGCGGTGCGGAGTCACAAAGTGATCCCCGAATAGCCGTCAAATGGCACACCGTAATCTCCTTCGTGCCTCTACCAATGTAGAGTGCCACGAACCACTATGGGACACTTGAGGGTGGTCACCGAACCCGTACAAGGATGAGGCACACTCCACAACTTAATTGGAGGCTCTCACCGAATCCCCGGCTCCCAAAGCCACAAGATCACAAGGTTGGGGCATGTCTCCAAACTTAATTGGAGGCTCCCAACAATCCCGCGAGCCACCAAAACTCCGAGATCAACAAGGACCGTCTAGGGCACTCCAAGTACCCAAGAGGACAAGCTCTAGGGCACCCCAAGTACCCAAGAGTAACAAGCTTCTCAACTTCACTTTCCACGTATCACCGTGGAGAACTCAAACCGATGCAACCGATGCAATGGGCAAGAACACAAGAAGTGCTCAAAATCCTTCACTCTCAAATCCCACCAAAGCAACTAATGCTATTGGGGGGAGAAGAGAGGAAGAACAAAGAGGAACACCAAATCCTCCAAGATCTAGATCCAAAAGCTTCCCCTCACTTAGAGGAGAGATTGATTGGTGGAATGGTAGATCTAGATCTCCTCTCTCTTTTCTATCGGCCCAATGGAAACCAGAGTACCATGGGCCGGCCTACCACAGCCCTCGACATCCTATCAAAGATTCAACCAAGGACCAGGCTCCTCAGCCTGGTGTGCCTCGTGAGGAACCATTCCCTCACGAGGGCTTCTCTATCGAGGAGATATCGCTAAGTCATGGCACGCCAGCCTCGCTTCCCTCGGGAGGTGTCGGCGTACTCAAGGTCCCCGGCGAGGAAATTCGCCCTCGCAGGGTTCCTTCGGATGGAAGCAAGCTCTGTCCCTGCTGCAGAGCGCACATGGCCTCTGCGCCCGCCGCAGAGTGACGCGCACGCCTGCGCGCCATGATGACCACGCTGCAGTTGCCGTTCCGGTGATTAAAGCGGTCAACAAGGCAGCGCCAAGGAAAGCGGACTACGAGACTTGCCATTCTCGTGATAAGGGGACCGTCGCCCGCTACGCTCCAAACCGACGTCACCGTGGGGCACAGAACGGACCGCTGCAGCGCCAGCCCATCGCCCTGCGTGGACGGTGGCTTTTCCTGCCAAGGACGGCAACTTTCTGCCATGCACCGAGTCCATGGACAACTCCGCGACCGTGCACCGTCCTCCTTCTCCGCGCCAAGTGGTAGTCCTTCCCGCCCAGCGAATTGGGGGAAGAGACCCGGGGCGGCTATAAAAGGAGGAGGTGTGCAACCTACGCGGGGGGAGCGATCAATCGACCATTCAGAGCTTAGCCACACTCGCGCAAGGAAGAAGACGAAGCTCCTTCCACCATAGTCCACCATAGCCATAGCTGAGCCCTCGGCAAGCTCATTGTATTGTAACCTCTACAAGCAGTGCAATACAACAAAGCAGGAAGTAGGGTCTTTACACCTCGTGGTGGGCCTGAACCTGGGTACGTGCTGGTGTTTCCTCTCTGTCGTGATGTTCCTCACCGAGCTCGACGAGCACCGTCGCCGAGGTAGTTGAGGATTTTTTAACTGCGTGTTCAGCCCCTTTCCGATTCCTGGCATCAGTGAGACACACCCCTAGTTCCTGGGACCAGTCTCCGACATTTGGCGCGCCAGGTAGGGGGCTGAGGCGCGTCTTCAACCTCTCCACGCCATGGCCGAAACGCGAGCCGAGCGTCTCGCACGACGGACGTCCGGCAGAGCCACCACCGAGCCCGTCGACAACCGCAACCCGCGTGGCCGCCCACGCGCCAACCGAGCTCCGGAGCACAACACCGAGCCCCGCGTCGAGCACCCCGAAGACCAGGGTGGCAGCGGCAGCAACAACGACGACGGTGAGGGGGCTTCCTCCCAGTACCCGCCCAGGAACCCGAGCGCTTCAACGCTGAGTCGGGTGGCGCCCAGCCTAGCCGCTGCGCTTCTCATGGCGCAGGAGCTGCTGCGCTACCGCCCGACGCAGGCGGGCCATGACGGCTGGCTCAACCGCATCGAGGAGCTCGTCAACGCCGCTGGCGTACCTGCTCCAGCGCCAGCACCCTCTCGCTCGCTGGTACAACACTTCGGACGCGGAGGGAACGTAGCGCCGTGCTCCACCTCCCCCTCCGCCTCCGCCACCACCTCCACACCGTGCCGCGTCACACGCGTCCTCACCGCACGACTGCCAGATCGTGCAGCGAACACCCTCGGATGCGCGCGTGGAAATCGAGCGCCAGCGGGACTGCCACAACCGCGTCGTCCAGGAGATTGCAGCCGCAGGCCACCAGAACCGCAACGCGCTCGCCGGCGGCGTTGTGACATACGCCACAGGCTGCCCCGCCTTCACCCGCAACTTGCTCCGCGTCATCTGGCCGGTCAAGTTCAAGCCAGATCTTCCTCCGTGCTACGACGGCAGGAACAACCCTCTAGAGTTTCTGCAGCTCTACACCATCTCCATCCAAGCCGCGGGAGGCGACGACAAGGTGATGGCCAACTGGCTCTCCATGGCCCTCAAGGATTCAGCACTCTCATGGCTCCTGAACCTCCCGAGAACACCATCGACACATGGGAGGACCTCTGCAAGTGCTTCGTGGCAAACTTCAATGGCACGTACGAGCGCGCCCTCACCTACAATGATCTCCGCGCGGTGCGCCAGAGGCCAGACGAGACCCTCCGCAGGTACATCCAGCGCTTCAGCCAGGTCCGCAACAAGATCTCGAACATCCCGGACTCGCACGTCATCTCTGCCTTCAGAGAGGGTGTTACGAACCGCAGGATGCTCGAGAAGCTTGGCATCCACGACACCCTCACCTCGGTGGTGAAACTCTTCGACTTGGCGGACAAGTGCGCCAAGGCTAAAGAGGGTCTCCTCTTCGTCAAGCAGGAGGCGGAAAAGGAGCCTGATAATCCCCAAGAGCAAGGAATCACTGTAGCACAATTCGATAAGTATTTGAGTGTCGAACCCACGAGGAGCTGAAGGTAAACTATCTATTCTCTAAAGCCCTATAACCCTCTTATATGGCCGTTTATGCAAAGCAATAAAAATGAAAAGAACTAATTAATGAAAGCAAGTGATGTGAATGGGTTTATCTAGTAACAAGTTTCTCAAGCAAGTTTCAGACACAGGTTTCTTAGAGCAAGTTTCTCTCAGCAGTTTTCTCAAGCAGCAAGTATCAAATATCTCAAGTAGCAAATATCTCAAGGGAGCAAATGCTCTAGCAATTGTTATTTCATTCGTGTGGTTGTCATAATTAGTGAAGCACATGTTTCAGTCTTAGTTGTTTCTTTTAGGTGGGAGCCATAAATAGGTGTAGCCAAGTAAATGAGCAAAATACAACTCTTATGATGGATCTCATGGCCAAATAAATGTGCAGCACAAGAATTATTAAGAAATAATTGTCCCACCATAGCCTTAAGTTCTAGGGTCCCCCATATATATCCCCCATAAAGTAACTTCAAGTCTCAGACACCGGTTTCTCTCTACTCCGACATGTCCTACTCAATCCATTACGCTACGGTGATCACCTTACATGCATTCCCCAACATATGCGTGCACTCATATATTGTACATAAAGACAATCATAAAAGATAACAACACTTGTATGCAACCAATCAACGAACTATTTCACAATTGCCATGAACAAATCACTTCTCAAACACAGATGGGGAGACACAATAGATCAAGGGAATAGTATATTGCATCACACATCATGTTTGCCAAGAGTTTACAGTGGGGAGATGGAGATGATCTTGCTGTAGATGTTGATGATGAACACGCCGGAGGGGGTGGAGCCCTCTGGAGGTGATTCCGGCGGCGTTTCCCCCCTCTGATCTTCTCCGGCGGCAGCCTTCTGACTCTCTGTTTCGTGGTTTTTTGTTTCTCCGCCGCCTCCTTTCGCGAAATGCCAGGAGACCTTTTTTATAGGCGTTTTTAGGTCAAGACGAAGTCGGTGGACGAAAGATCGATGGCCACGGAGCTCCGAGGTGGAAACGAGATAGGCCCACGCGGCCATGTACTTTAGGCCGCGTGGGACCCTCCCATTTCCAGCCTGTTGGGCTTCTGGTCTTCAATTTAAGCCCATTGCGTTCGTCTCGAAAATTCTGAACCGTGCTCTTTGACCTTGCCCTTTTTGGAGTCCCGAAGCTCCCGGAAAGTCTGAAACACTAAAAAAGACGTTTTCTGGAAAAACATGGTTAATTCCAAATAAATGGGAAAACTATGAAGTATTCCCAAAATCATTATAAAACATTGATATAACCCTTATATGATGCAAATATGATTGAAATATAAGTAATTAAAGTGCAAAGTTCATGTATACATTTTACATGCATCAGAGCCTCACGAAGGGTCAAAGGCCAAGAGGAAGCCTGTCGAGAAGCGCAAGACCACCGCTGTCCTCGCGGCAGAGCCCGACGCCAAGCAGCCGCGTGAGACCTCTCCGACAGCGGACGAGAAAAAGGCAGATAATCACCCATTCTGCATCTACCACAACAGGCACAACCACGCGACTGAAGACTGCTAGGAGCTCAAGCAGCTCAGCAAGAACCGCGAGAAGAACCTAGGCCGCGGGGGCGGGCGCCACAATAACTACCAGCAGAGAGCTCAAGCGAACCCCGTCGGGCAAAACAATAATCTCCCGGACGAGAACCCTGGGGGCTACCAGGCCCCTCAAGGGGCAATAGCATGCATCCTCGGCGGGTCTCAGGTGCCCAAATCCAACAACCACTTCAAGCAGTTCTCTCGCGAGGTCAACGCCGCGCTTCCAGGGATTGAGGTGTCCCAACCCCTCAAGTGGTCGCAATACACCATCGCTTTCGACTACAGCGACCACCCAAGGTCCACCAAGACTGTCGGCACCATCCCTCTGGTGTGCACTCCCACCATCTCCGTCGAGACCTTCGAACAGCTTCAAGTGCCATATGAGTGACTGATGCCCTCCAGGCCCTTCGGGGTGACAGACGGCTCCACCACCCCGCTAGGGCAAGTGAGGCTTCCAGTCACCATTGGCACGCAAAAGAACTACCGCACCGAGCTCATCGACTTCGACGTCGCGTACATCGGCCTGCCCTACAACGCCATCCTCGGCTACCCCGCCCTCGCGAAGTTTATGGCTGTCACTCACCACGCGTACAACATTGTCAAGCTTCCAGGCAGCGGCGGCACCATCGCCATCCACGGTCAAGTACAGGACGCAATGCGCTCTGTCGAGACCGCCTACAAGGCCGCTGCAGTGGCATTCCCTGTCGACGAAGACGACGAGGGGCCCCTCGAGAAGCCGGCGAAGAAGAACCAGCTGTTTTCACAGGAACAGGTGGCTACGAAGAAGGTGTCGCTGGACGCCAGCGGCTCGGGGGCTAGCGTCACCATAGGCGCTGGCTTGCCTCCCAAATAGGAAAGCGCGCTCGTCGTCTTCCTCAGGGCAAACTCTGACATGTTCGCGTGGACACCGTCAGAGATGTCCGGAGTACCGAGGGAGGTGATCGAGCACCACTTAGCCATGTGTCCAAACGCACGCCCCGTGAAGCAGAAAGCACGGCGCCAGGCGCCAGAGAAGCAAGAGTTCATCATCAAGGAAGTAGAGAAGTTAAAAGAAGCTCGCATAATTCGGGAAGTAGCACACCCCACATGGCTCTCCAACACGGTGGTCGTCCCCAAACACACCGGGGGCGGCCGACTCTGCATCGACTACACCGACATCACAAGGCCTGCCCCGAGGACCCGTACCCGCTGCCCAGAATAGACCAAATCGTGGACTCCACCGCCGGCTGCGACCACCTCTGTTTTCTGGATGCCTTCTTAGGCTACCACCAGATAAAGATGGCGAAGGAGGACGAGGAGAAGACAACATTTCTCACCCCTTGTGGTGTGTACTGCTACGTCTGCATGCCCTTCGGCCTGAAGAATGCCGGTGCACTTTCCAGAGGCTCATGAGGACCGCCTTGGGGGCTCAGATGGGAAGAAACGCAGAAGCCTACATCGACGACATCGTGGTCAAGACTCGCGAAGAGCACACCTCATGGAGGACCTCGAGGAGACCTTTGCCAACCTACGCAAGGTAAACATCAAGCTGAACCCCGCCAAGTGCGTCTTCGGGGTACCATCAGGCAAACTCATCGGGTTTCTAGTGTCCCACCGTGGCATAGAGGCAAATCCTGACAAGATCAAGGCCATAGAAGAAATGCAGCCACCTCGTTGCCTCAAGGACATGCAACGCCTAGCGGGATGCATGGCCAGCCTAGGCCGCTTCATCTCCAAGTTCGGCGAGAGGGCGCTGCCATTTTTCAAGATCATGAAGAGATCCGGCACGTTTAAGTGGACACCAGAGGCGGACAAGGCGTTCGAAGACCTGAAGAAGTACCTGGCCAGTCCACCTGTCATGGTTGCCCCGCGGCCCGGCGAGCATCTGAAGCTGTACTTAGCGGCCACTCCACAAACAGCAAGTGCGGTCCTGGTGGTGGAAAGGGAAGAGCCGGTCCTCGCCAAGGACACTGCCACGTCAAGCCCAGAGCCCCCCGACATGGAAGCAACCTCTCCAAGCTATGAGCCTCAAGTCGAGCCCGCGCGTCCGGCAAACATCCTCGCCGAGGACCCGTCGCAAGAAAACCTCGACAAGGCCCCTGAAGGGCCCCGCGAGGAGCCCAGCGCTGAATCGCCACCGACAACGCTTGTCGAGCACCCCATCTACTTCATCAGCACGATGTTGCGGGATGCTCGCGAGCGATACACCATGCAGCAGAAGCTGCTCCTCGCGCTCCTCATCGCCTCCAGGAAGCTGCGCCACTACTTCCAGGGCCACCCCATCACGGTGGTCACATCGTTCCCCTGGAGCAAATCCTGCGCAACCCAAACGCCACGGGTCGCATCGCAGCATGGGGCATTGAGCTGCAACCTTTTGGGCTGCGGTTCGACACTACCGGAGTCATCAAAGGAAGGGCGTTGGCAGACTTCGTCGCCGAGTGGACAGACGCGCGTCAGGAAGAGCCTCAGGAGGTGGAGGCCACCCCGTCTGGAGAAACAGTGCCCAATCACTGGACCATGCACTTTGACGGAGCATTCGCGTGCCAGAGCGCAGGGGCTGGCGTCGTCCTAACTTCACCAAAAGGCGACAAGCTCTTCTACGCCGTCCAGCTGTGCTTCATGAACAACGACAAGGTCTCCAACAACATCGCTGAATACGAAGGCCTTCTTGCCGGGCTCAGAGCCGCAATTGCCCTCGACATCAAGTACTTGCTCATCAAGGGCGACTCCCAGCTCCTCGTCAACTTCTCCAACAAGAGCTACACGCCTAAAGATGGTCACATGACCGCTTACCTCGAGGAGGTCCGCAGGCTCGAGAAGCACTTCAAGGGAATGGAACTCATGCACATCCCGCGAAAAGAGAATCAAGAGGCAGATGGCATCGCCACCCAGCTCTGCTTCGCCTCGGTGGCTCACCCACGAAGCAATGGGCAAGCCGAGCGAGCAAATGCCGAAGTGCTCAAGGGCCTCAAGACAAGAAGCTTCAACCGCCTCAAGGCATGCAGCAAGAACTGGATTGAAGAACACCCATCTGTGCTCTGGTCCATCCGCACAACTGCCAAGAAGCCCACTGGTGAAACGCCGTTTGCCCTCGTCTACGGAGCTGAAGCAGTCCTCCCCACCGAGATCAAGCATGGGTCCCCCGCGGATCCTCGCCTTCAACGAGGACGACCAGGACGAGCTCCACAATGACGACCTGCTGCTGCTCGAAGGACTACGTCGCCGCGCCGTCCTCCGGGCGGCAAGGTACCAGCAAGATCTCCGCCGCTACCACAGCCGCCACATACGCCCGCGCACCCTCGAGACAGGCGATTTCGTCCTGAGGAGGATACTCTCCAGGGAAGGCCTCCACAAGCTCTCACCCACGTGGGAAGGCCCCTACAGGGTCGCGCACATCGCCAGGCCCGGCGCGGTACGGCTCGAGACGGAAGACGGCATCCCGGTCAAAAACCCGTGGAACATCGAGCATCTACGCAAGTTCTACACGTGATCAAGTCGCGGCAGGCATTTTTTGTCTCAAGAGGGAGGCATGCGCCCTCACCTCACCAGCTTAACAAAGCTTCTCCCTCCACGAGGGGTCACCTCATCTGAGCACTCTCTACAACGCGTCGCCACGGGCCGCGAGAAGTCTCAGCCACTCCGTGTGGAACCCCATGCCCAGACATGGCGGATTTTTCTTGGCCACGCCAAGTGTAATGAACAATTTCTTTTCAGCATGAACCTATGGGCCCCAGCGCCGTTATGTAATATTGCTGTGGTAAGTTGCTTGTCTTACATTCATTCACGCTCATATTTTTTCCCATGCGCACCTCGCGAGCGGGGGCTAAGCACGGTGACTGTGCCTCGGGAACATCCCAGCAGCATCGCAAAATCCAAAGGATCCGAGCTCTAGCTCATGGGCCTGCTCCCATGCACGCTACCTCACCAAAGAGCTCTAGCTCATGGGCCTGATCCCATGCACGCTACCTCACCAAAGAGCTCTGACTCATGGGCCCGCTCCCGTGCATGTCACCTCACCAAGGACCTTGGTGCTTATTCTCCTCGCGAGATACACATGAGGAAACCTATGAGCGCGCATGAGTTGTACAACCGTGCATTGCTTGTGGGTACGCCTCCTTGTCCAACGTAGGAAGCAAGGCGCCCTCTACAAGGCTGCGAATCTCCAGGCCAGCCTCAGGCAACTTCAAGAGGAAGGACGCCTTGTCAGGAAACATGATGCCCTCGACGAGACAAACGTCTCGCAAAGCTAAGTCCAGAACTTGTTTCCCCCTCGCTGGTTTTTCGCCTCTCGAGCCTCCTTTTCTCTCTTACGCCTCATGGGCTGCTTGCAAGTCAAAGGGGGGCTCCGAGCATCGTGCCTCGAGAGCCCTTACCTCTCTAAGCCTTACGCACCCCCCGGCATTGTCGAGCCCTGACTCCGGCATACCGAGCGGTGGTGCTATAGCGCTGAAAGCAGGGTCCTAATGACGTAGAGCGAAAAGGCATGCGGAAGAAATAAAAGGCCTCCCGAGGGGAGCTCACACTGGCATAAAAAGCAGTCTTACAAGTCATTTCAAACAAAGATAACAAATATTAAGATAACTCGTGCTCCAAGCACGTCATGCCGCAGGGGCAGCTCAAGCGGCAGGGCTTCCATTGTCCTCGCCCTCGACAGCTTCGTCTTCTTCCTCCTCGGCGCCATCCTCGCCATCGTCCTCCTCGACCTCCGCCCTCTGGAAGCGCTGGACGTACGCCTCCACGTCCTTCCACACCGCGGTGTTTAGCTCCGCGGCACGCCCTGGCTCCACGGGCTCTGTCACGGTTTTGAAGTCGAAGAGAGGATGGAGGCGTGAGAGGTTGGCGAAGACGCGGCCGACCACAACGCTAAGGAGCTTGCAGCTCTCTGTCTCGATGAGGTCGTCGAGGCTCGTCATGGCCTTCTCGAAGTTGCCAACGAGCTGCCCGAAGAAGCCGAGGTATGCACCGGCATAGTTGTTCCCCTCGACAGATAAGACAGGAGCATCGACCTCCAAGCGGTCCGCGATAGCCCGTGCACGGGTCACTAGGGAGTGGAGCATACGCTCTCGCTGGCGCGTCAACTGCCGCGCAGCCTGCGCACTGTCCCAGGTCTCTTCGACAAGCTCCACCACGGGTGCCACCTGCTGTTGCATGTCGGTCAGGTCCTCCGTCAGGGAAGCAAGGTCGTGCTCCGCGCGGGCCTGGGCGTCCTGGGCAGCCTGAAGACGGGAGTTAAACCGCCTCTTCTCCCGCTCGAGCTCCTTGATGCGAGCGTTGAGCTCGTCGCGTTTCTTCATGAAGCGTTCTTCCTGAACTCGAGCCTTCTTCATGAACTCCCTGGAGCAGTTGTCGCGGAAGAGCTTCTCCCTGGTCGCAGACTCCTCCTTCATCTTCTCCTCCTTCACGCGTAGGCCCTCGTTGGTCTTCAAGAGGCGCTTCTGGTAGAAGGCCTCGTCCCGGGCCACCTTGCCCTCACGAGACTCCAGGCTCTCCGCTCCGCGGATTGGTCCTTTTCAACCTGTTCAACCTGCTCCTCGCGCTTGCGCAGCTCTGACTCGCGGAAGTTGAGATCTTCCCCGCGCTGCACGCTCAGCCGTTCGCGAGTGCCTAGGTCCTCGCGAAACCTCTCCAAGCTTAGTCTCACGGTCTCTGAGTCCATGATGATCTTTTACTCGCGGGCCGTGAGCTCCTGCTGCTTGACGGTGGCCGCCGCCTCGTGGGCCGCGAGCTCCTGGTGCTTGGCGGTGGTCTCCGCCTCAAGTGTCTTGCGCTTAGCACTCAACTCCGCGAGAGTCTCTTCAGCCTCGCGGATGACGCTGGCGCGGACTTCCTCAGCGAAGCGCTGCGCCTCCTCGCGCCGCGCTTGAGCTGCCTCGTCCTCCCGACGGCAGCACTCCACGGTCCCCTGAAGGCGGGTCCAAGCCCGCGCAAGGTCGGTGGTTTCCTCCGCCTTGGCACGCTCCTCCTCGACAAGCTGGGCCTCGAGCCCATCGAGCGCCTCCCTCGCCGAGCGAAAGACTGCGTCGCGATAAACCGTGCTCGGGCGCCGGCCCCGCAAGACCAAGGCCCACGCGTCGTCAAGGGACCCAGAGGCCTCGACGCCTGCCAAAATCTCCAAAACATCGCGCCTTGGCCTCGGGTGGGCCTCGAGTCGCGCTTGGGGGCTCTGGGGAGAGCCTCCTTCTTCATCCGCGCCGGGGGCTTTTTGGGGGCTCAGAATGTCCTCGCCATCAGCCCCAGCGTCCTTCTGCCCGTGGGGCACGTCCTTCTCCCTCCAGAGGCAGGATCGGCCCGCTTTGTCGAGGCCACGCCCACTGTGGCCTCGGGCTCCGCCGAGGCCGCTCCTGCCGCGGCCTTAGGACCTGCGTTTGGTGGGGGCGGCGGCGTGGTGGCCCCCTCCATCTCAACGTCGGCGCACTCCTCCGCCGACGTCTCGGTCTCTACCACATCTTCCTCCGCCGGCTCCTCCAGCTGCACATGAGAAGCGTCAGGCCGCGCGGCCGGCGGCACCGTCACCTCAGCCTTCTCCTCGCGGCGCTCATCCGCCTCAGGAGGCGGAGCCGTTGTCTCAGGAGGAGAAGTAGTAGCCTCGTGAGGCACCTCTTCAGCTGTAGGCGCTGCAGCACCTGAGCTCTCTCCGACTTTCTGGAGTCTTCGCCGCTTCGGCACCGAGGGAGGCCTGATGAAGGAAAATCAGAAAACCCTCAAGAAAGGCACTCAAGATCACGTCATGAAGGAAAAAGCGCGAGACTTACTGGATGGCGGTGTTGATCCACCTCTTCATAGCCCGCCGCGGCTGCGAGGCGCTCGCCTCCGCCGCCTTCTGGGACGCATCCGCCCCCACCTCGTGAGAGGCGCTCCCTGGATCCTTGGCGGGCCTGTCATGGAGCGCCTTCGTGCAGGGATCGCGGCGGCCGGACTGGGCATCTTCGTCGCTGCCCTCCTCCTCGATGCGTCGCGAAGGGACGATGCGGTACGGGTCCTCGCTGCCCGGGGAGATCTCATGGACCTCAGCCTCAGGCGGTACATCCCTCGAGGAGCTCTCATCCCCCGCCGAAGGATTGGCACTCCCTGAGGCACCAACGACACCCGCGTCCGACGCCGCGGACGATTCCGTCGCCTCCCCTTCTCCATCGACCGGCGTCGCCTGCAACGCCGACTCTGGGTTGCTGTGGGGCCCAACCTGCCCCGCAGGCACTAGGCCCCACTGGCTGAAATCTGGCATCGCCTCCAAGTACTCGAGCCGAGATCCAAGCGAGAACATGTGGAGTGGCTCTCCATGATGCCCTTTAGCACTTCCTTCGGGAAGAGGGCGGAACTCATGCGCATGTTGTCTGCCGGGCCAGAGTACATCCACATCGGCTTCGTGTGCGCCTGGAGCGGGGCGATGCGGCGTTTCACGAAGTTCTTGGCCACCATCTGGCCAGTGAGACCAGAGCCACGAAGCTCCTCCAAACGCTGGACCAGGGTCGCGAGTGTCTCGCCCTCAAGAGGCTCGCTCGCCCAGCCCCTCCTCTTCGTCGGGGGCGCATCGGGCACCTCGAAGAAGGAACACGTCCTCCTGGCATCCACGAAGAACCACCGCTTGCGGAAATCCTCCACCTTCTTCGACACATTGGTGACCGCATTTTCGCCATTCCACACAATGGGGATATAGCAATTACCCATGCCATCAGTAATGCGAAAGGAGACGCACCCCGTCCGCTCGTTGTTCGCTGTGAATCGAAGCTCAAAGAAGCTGCGGAAGAGAGCGACCGAGGGCATAACTTCGGCGTACGCCTCGCAGAAGTAGGCGAAGATGGAGAGGATGAAGATGGAGTTGGGATGGAGGTGAAGAATCTAGATCTGGTAGTATTCCAGAATCGCCAAGAAGAAATCAGAGAAAGGAGGCACAAGCCCTGTGAACAGGGTGTGAAGGAAGATGGGGTAGAATGGGGCGCAGAGGCTGTCAAGACCGGCCGTCGGCTTGAGCTTCGTCACTCCCCACTCGTTGTGCTCGGAGGCCGCCATATGGCGCACCTTGTCCAACTGCGCCTCCGTGTTCACACGGAACCCCGTCAGCGCCGGCTTGAGACCTCCATCCTACCCGGACGCGGCAGGCTCACTCGCCTGCGCCACCGCCTTACCCTTCTTGGGCGCCATTGCTGCTAGGAGGCGGAGAGGCGGATGCTCGGAGAAGATGCACTGGGGGGGAGGAGACGAAAGGGGAAGGCGCAGTGTAATGGGAACCGGCACCAGGCTCTCTACCTTTATCGCCTCGGCGGGCCGTTTCCCATAGGTGGTGGGACCCACCACCACGCCCGTTACAGCCGATTAAATCGTGGCTTCGCAGGCGACCGCGGTTCGCCACGTGTCTCGGGCCAGGCAGGCTTCTTTGGGCCCACGACGCTTCGCCTGCGTCTACGGGACTCCAGCGTTCCCATCGCGGGCCTGGGGGCTACTGTCGGCCCAATGGAAACCAGGGTACCATGGGCCGGCCTCCCACAGCCCTCGACATCCTGTCGAAGATTCTACCAAGGACCAGGCTCCTCAGCCTGGTGTGCCTCGCGAGGAACCATTCCCTCACGAGGGCTTCTCTATCGAGGAGATATCGCTAAGTCACGACACGCCAGCCTCGCTTCCCTCGGGAGGTGTCGGCGTATTCGAGGTCCCCGGCGAGGAAATCCACCCTCGCGGGGTTCCTTCGGATGGAAGCAAGCTCTGTCCCTGCTGCAGAGCGCACATGGCCTCTGCGCCCGCCGCAGAGTGACGCGCGCGCCTGCGCGCCGTGACGACCACGCTGCAGTTGCCGTTCCGGTGATTAAAGCGGTCAACAAAGCAGCGCCAAGGAAAGCGGACTATGAGACTTGCCATTCTGGTGATAAGGGGACCGTCGCCCGCTACGCTCCAAGCCGACATCACCGTGGGGCACAGAACGGACCGCTGCAGCGCCAGCCCATCGCCCTGCGTGGACGGTGGCTTTTCCTGCCAAGGACGGCAACTTTCTGCCATGGACCGAGTCCATGGACAACTCCACGACCATGCACCGTCCTCCTTCTCCGCGCCATGTGGTAGTCCTTCCCGCCCAGCGAATTGGGGGAAGAGACCCGGGACGGCTATAAAAGGAGGAGGTGTGCAACCTACGCGGGGGAAGCGATCAATCGACCATTCAGCGCTTAGCCACACTCGCGCAAGGAAGAAGATGAAGCTCCTTACACCATAGTCCACATAGCCATAGCTAAGCCCTCGGCAAGCTCATTGTACTGTAGCCTCTACAAGAAGTCAATACAACAAAGCAGGAAGTAGGGTCTTTACACCTCGCGGTGGGCCTGAACCTGGGTATGTACTGGTGTTTCCTCTCTGTCGTGATGTTCCTCACCGAGCTCGACGAGCACCGTCGCCGAGGTAGTTGAGGATTGTTTGACTGCATGTTCAGCCCCTTTCCGATTCCTGGCATCAGTGAGACACACCCTTGTTCCTAGGACCAGTCTCCGACATTTTCCCTCTAATTGGAGGCAAGAATCATGGAAGAATAGAGAGATAGCAAGCTCAAAGAAGGTCAACAATGGGGGAAAACACGAGCTGCAGGGTTGGCTGGCTAGAGGTAGGTGGAGGGGTATTTATACCCGTCCCAAAAATCTGCCCGTTGGAGAGACTGGGGATCGGATAATCCGGTTCAAGTTGGTACCGGATAATCCGGTACAATGGATAATCCGATTCCATCAGGAATATCCGGCTGTGAATATCCGGGTACCTCCAGTGCGCTTCGAGTTCTAGTCCTTAGCCGATTTTCCTCTTTTCTTCTCCAGAACCGGATAATCTGGTTGGCACCGGAATATCTGGCTGAAAATATCCGGGTACCACCAGTAGGCTTTGCGTTCTGATCCTTAGCCATTTTTCGAGCAAAAACTGGGCCCCGGATATTCTGGTCCAAAACAACCCGGAATATCCGGTTTACAGAAAACTAACAGAAACAGCAAAACTGCAAACTCAATAACTTTCTCGTTTGAACTCCAAATTAGGTGAAACCAATTTTGTTGGAAAGGTAACGACAAGGAGAAGGCCTACAGAAATATTAAGAACCATAAATAGAGTTAAGTTGACACACATGGGAAGGTGTGGAACTTTCCTCACGGATAAACCGATAATATTTCCAACACGAAAACGCAACAAGTTATTCATTAAATCCGTTTTGATAAACTAGAGCTTGGTATAGATGAACACAAGCTCTAAATTCTCACAAGGATAAAAGCCAAATAAGAACCAAGAAAGATGATATGCCAAGTATGCAAAGGTTTGAGCTCTCTTCAACTGATACGCTTAAACTTTAGTCAAGAGCCCCTCTTGATAGTACGGAATCTATCCTATAACCCGGTCTCCCAACTAGCACCACGAGACCGGTAAAATAGAAACCCTATCATACCTTTGCCTTGCGCATTCCACTTGAGCTAGATGTTGATGATCTTGATCTTTTCAAGTGGACCACCTTTCTGGATTGCGCTTCGCTTGGTGAAGACTCACATAACGCTCCCCCATACACCAAGATGGGAGAGCCTCTCTTAGGAACATCTTCACATGACCATTATCGGATAATCCGAGTCAGCTAGGACCGGATAATCCGATTCCCCTAAAGGGTTGCAAGCTTCAAGCATATGATATCTTCAAGATACTTCTCTTGAACTTGCACAACTCAAGCTTGATGACGATCACCACTTGACATCATCCTCCGTGGGCTATATGAAATCTTCATTTGATGCAAGCCCATAGAAAGATACCTAACCATACATAGAAATGCCACACGCATATCATGGGTTAGATCACAAAGCTATATGGACAATTGCTTACCATACCAAGAGATACATGATCCAACTTGGTACATCTTGTAACTTTGTGTGTTGATCAATAGCTTGATCAACCTTGTATCTTTTCTTCTCTATTCATTTTATGATGTCTTGAAGATAACCATGAATGACCACATAATTCTTTTATTCAAGACATGCTAGCAATATGCTCAACTCGATGATCTTGATGCCAAATACTTCATTATATCAATATATTCATGGCATCAACCTTGAATCCAACATATGGAGTTCAATCATGGTCTATGGACAAACACTACAAGTACAACTCAATCAACCATTAGTCCATAGGGATTGTCATTAATTACCAAAACCACATATGAGGGCACCATGCCCTTTCAGAGTCCTTGTCCAACAAGGACTCCTCCCCTCTCCTTTTTCCTATTTGCCAATTTCCTTTATTCATTTCCTAGTTCAATTAGGACTCTTTTAAATCTCCAATTTAAACAAGGAAAGAAAGGGAGAGGTGGTGGTGCGCCGGCCAGGGAGGTAGGGCCTAGCCGGCCGACCCACACTAGGTGCGGTTCGGGCCCTAGGGCTCCCCCTTCTCCTCCGGCACTCCCCCCCTTATTGGCAAACCTCTGAAACTTGTCTGGAACCATATATACCCTTTAGATATAATCATCGACTCTATCCACTGATGTCGGAAACACTTCCCGGCATCCCGGAACATCTCATGTTCGCCATATTTCTCTCTCGGGAAATTCTGCCCTATACCGGCATTATTTCCCTCTCATGATAACTTCACCGGAACACCTCCGAATTACTCCGGAGTTGTTCCTGTGACATCGGAGGGACTCCGACCACTTCTCATAACCACTAAAACCACAACTTTATTCTCTCAATAAAAGATTGAATCACAGCTTAAGTGTGTGACCCGGAAGGTTCGGTAACACATAGACATGTCCAGGAGCTTACCAGACAATTACCGGCATTAGGACCTAGACGATCGTACTGGCTCCCATGTGTTCACGAGTGAACGACTGAACCTGTGTATTTCTCATTACGCTAATCCCCTTACGTACATGATACCAATGATATCTCGAGATTGTCTGTTCTAATGTGATTAAACCCTTTGATCATAACACATATAATTCTCATACCAATATCATTCTATTTTCTCATTCCGTATTCTCATCGTCCCGAGATAAATCACGCTGTGTCTAGCCAGACGATTGGGTGACAATGATAATACTGAGATGGCCTAGAGGATGTATCTCTCCATCGCCTGGAGGAGTAAGTACCATTATCGAATAATCTCTGCTCCAATACATTATTCTAGTTCACACCCAAAAGCCACCGTTATGGTCCCCAGTTACAGCCGGACGTTAGATGACGATCAAAGTATGAGTGTTGAATAAGCGGTCACCAGATATTCTCATGGTATAGGAATACAGCTAATGAAAACTAAACATATGATCAATTGCTACCTTCGTCGTTGACGATTAGTCTCTTAGCAAGATCATACAATGGGTCGGTTCAGTACTATTGTCATTCCGACAACAAACTCCTATAGTTGTGTGACTTATACAAAGTCCATGATCAGGAAAACATGATAATCAAACAACAAGATAGGCTAGTCTTAGAGACAAGACCAGGAACGCTTTTACTTGTTCGTATCTCTACACGTGTATTGGAGGTTTTCCTCTTGAATACTTTGTATTTGCAATTCAAGTGCCAAATACAGTTATAGCATAAAGATATAAACATTAATAATAAACTTGGAGATAAATAATAACTAAATTATTATTGTCTCTAGGGCATATCTCCAACAATTCCCCGTCCCGGCAGGGTGTCGGAACAGGACTTCCAGAACCCCGCTAGGGTTTCGGATGAGGGTGACTCTCTGTATCGAAACTAGGAAAAAGTTCTTTTGTTCTCGTCTTATTAGGTCAGGGGGGATTTATAGACGAAAGGGAGGCGAGAGGCGGTGCCCGAGGTGGCCACACGGGCTGGGGCCTTGGCCACCCCCTGGCTCGTGGGTCGGACCCACGACAGGGTTGTGGGGCTCCCCTCCCGACAGCTTTTGGTTTTCCTCGTCTGTCTCAAAAGGTTAGAATTTCTGGAATTTCTTGGATTTTTTCGAGCAACTTTATTTTTTTGCCTTTTCTGCAATGCACATATAAATTAAACAGAAACTGACATTGGGCGATGGATTAATAGGTTAGTCCAATAAAATGCTATAAAATGACATTAAATCATAGTAGCAACATGTAGCAATGTTATGAAAGTAGCGTGAAGCAATTAAAAATTAGAGATACGTTTTGGACGTATCAATAAATAATTATATTTTGCAAAAGTCATACTGATTGTCATACAGTTCATATTGTATTGTACTGGAAAATACAGATCGTGGCGTCCATATTGTGCAATTTATTATTTATTTAATAAATTCAGCACAAAAGGTATTAGTGGTGTGCATTCAGAGGGCTATGACACTAGTGTAGACCATACTAGTGGTGTGACGGCGAGTCTATACGGACACACCACTAATACAAATGATACTAGTGGCGTGCTACCCACGCGCTATTAATAACGTCTATTAGTGGTGTGGCCAAACGTTTATATTACTAGTGGCGTGTTGTTGATACACCACTAGCAGCATTTCAGCTATATATATGTTGTTCAATATGGAATTGTCGAAATAATCTTGTTTTTAATAGGATAAGAAATTTTCACATTTTGCAGGTTATCAATATGGCCGTCCATTGGATTCAATTCTTTCCTTCTCCCGGAAGAGCAGCGAGACCTTCTGCCTACTGGGTGCACAAGGCTCTTGGCGGTCTCTCAGGATATATTTAGCCGGGCTTTGTGGCAGCACATGAGACAACTTAGGGATGCCTAGTTGCTTAAAGTTGTCATTTTCCAGTTGGTTGAATGATTTTTCAACCTTATGTCCTTCAATTGTAAACTTGATATTTCTAAACATTGCAATAAAAAGTTGTGTGAATCGCTTAATGCAGAGGCTAGGGTATTGACGGCCCAATGGAAACCAGGGTACCATGGGCCGGTGTCGGGGGAATAATAAATGGGTTAACCCGCAGCTCACAAGACCAACGTGACTTATTCAAGCAAGGTGCGACTCAACCTATGTTCAAAGACCGCACCACTTGTGGGCTTACACGAAGATGGGCCGACCCAAGGTCATGACGTATTAAGAGGAAGGATCTAGAAGACCGGAAAAGATATAACTTGGGGGACACGAAGATTAGTCTCCAAGTAGGACTCCGGCTCATACTTTCCATGAGAGAGAAGTTTCCTTATAACCTTGCGATCCATCGTCTTTATAAGGTGGACTCTAAGGACCTAGAACGCTAAGCTCAAAGGCTATCAAGCTCTCAAGCTCAAAACCCTAGATCTCATACATCCAGAGATAGGCGGCTCGCTACCTCGATCACCAACCCTTGTAACACCATATTCATATCAATTCCAATCTAGGATAGGCAGGACGTAGGTCTTTACCTCACATTGAGGGGCTGAACCTGGGTAAACATTGTCTTCCTCGTGCCCTGTGATCTTAAGCTCGGAGACGCTTGATTCGCACAACCCCATGTCCACGAAGTCATCGCAATGACATCTGCCAAGATTACCCCACGACAGTTGGCGCCCACCGTGGGGCCTACGGTCAAGAGCGTCACCTTCCGCGCTGGTTCTGTGCCAGCGATGGAGGGTCTCGTCGTCGATTCAAGCTCGGCGACTTCAACAAACTCGGCGACTTCGACGTCGCGCCGGTCTAAACGATTCAGCGGTATCAACATCTACATCAAGATCTACCTCAAGCTCGAGTAGAAAGCATGGAGAAATTCGACCGCGGGATTCGGGGTTCAACTTCGACAACGCCCCTCACGCGCGGGTTGCAGGACAGCAGCAACATCCGTATTGCGGACATCACCTACGGCGGCTCGGAACTCATCTCGACGATCCCTTCGGTGGAAAGATGCGCAATCGAGTCTCTTAGCAGCTGTTTAAAGCGCATCGGATTCCAACGGTTAGATCTCCGTGGCCGACTCAAATACTGAAGCTCTGTCGAAACCTGACGGAACTCCGCACGTCTTTGGGAAAATAATTATCGAGATCGACTTGGACATCAATTCAAAGATCCATCCGGTGAAAACATGCGGAATACAATCTCGCAGCTCTCCAAGAAGTTTGAGGAAATTCCAACGGCTAGATCTCCGTCAACAACTCGCGCACTGCAGCAAGTTTCAGATCTAGATGAAAATATTCCTGTCAGCACGCGGCGAGTTGAGTCGCACCAAGTCAAAAATCGGTAGAAGCTCCGTTTCAGCAACAACCGATTCTGCAGGTGAGTTCCAGGATGGCTCTGATCGACGCCGTATTGAAGTCTCGTTGGAGCAAATGCCAAGAAGGAGTTACCACAAAAAATAGAGTCGCATGCGACTTAAAAAAGAGTACTGCTTCAATCCGCCGACGACAAACGTAAGCTGCCAAAGAAAGGTGCAATTCAAAGATGTTAGTTAAATTACGTTGCATCGTCAGCCTCCACGTCAAAACCAGCCTCGACTAGTGGTATGACTTACACGGATCAAGGAAACAGGCCAGCAATCAAGCCTCAAGAAGGAAAAAGAAAATATCGGATGCTGCTGCCTCGTCACGTGACCATGCATGCAATCAAAGCAGCTCGTGTTTCAAAAAGAAAAAAAGGGGGAGAAGGGAAGGCAAGGAGCGGTTAGCTCAAAGGCTGCCAAAATAACTGAGACAACTTGAGTTGCACAAATAGCGACTCAATTGATTGACGACCTGGACGCAGATGTGCATCAGGCTCGACAACATGAGTCGCCCCGTCTCCCGATCGTACCGCGTCATCAGCAGAGAATAAGAAAAAGCTAAGTTGCTATCATGCTCAAACTATACAGCGTTTTACTTTATCAGTTAATATTGAGTTTCATGCATATCTAGTTTATGCGGCTTATTACTCATATCTTTGCGATTCAAAATATATCATGTCGCAGACATAAAATTTAGATCAATCTTTACAAACCAGAAAACTACAAGTTGATCTCAGTTATTATTTCAGAAGATTCAATCTGACACAAGTCTATTTAGATACATGCATCTGATCCATACACTGTTGGTTACACATCAGTCTGCTCGTATATTCAAAGTTATCAATTATCTTTATCATCATATTTTAATCACCTTTCTTTGTGAGGAATAATCTGATGCTGCAGAAAAACAACCAAGCCACGTCCGGCTCAATATGATCAGCACTTTGTTGACTCGCCATGGTTGAAATCAAATGCCACCGCGGCCTACTTCGTCTTCGACGAATCGACATCTACGGTCTGCGGATCATATCACGTTATCAATGTCAGCAGAATAAAAACAAGATAAGTCATTTTCACGTTCAAATTTTGCAGCTGTTTGGCTTTTATCAAATACGATTAAGTTTCACATTCGAGTAAATCTCGGTGGCTGCATATTTTGTTTATGATGCTTCTTATCAATATCTCTGCGATTCGAATTATATCATGCCGCAGACTTTAAATTTAGATCATTTTAAATGCTTAATTACATCCACTTATTAAAGAAGGGTCTTACAAACCGTATTGGATTTATTAAATTCGAGTTCTTTATAGCTCGCACTATATCTATCTTAGATGCATATAGCTTACTATTTATCATAGTTGAGCTCTTTTTATAGCTTGCATGATTTATTGCGAAATCAGCTTTTATTTACATCTGACAAACGGATTTCTTAATGTATCAATGTCACCATTACATATTCAAGCATTGATATTTAGGGACTCATTATATCATTTCATGATTTATCATTATATCATTTTATGAGTCACCTAGTGATTTATCTTCAGATCATTTTATGAGTCGCATACAGCTCATCATTATATCAATTAACGAGTCACTAACGAATCATCATCTTATCGATATTTGAGTTAAACAGGTGACTCGTTGTATTAATTCTTGGGTCAAATCAGTGACCCGTGACATCACATTTACAGCTAATCGGAGCTGGTTATCATCAAAGCTAATTAGAGCTCGTCACGGCTATTACAGCTGATTATATCAAAAGTCGACTGCCACCTACGCGCGGTCGCACATCAGGATTAGTGAAATAAAGCGGGCACCACCGGTATCCGGGGGGTTTGTCATTTCACCTCAATTTGAGTTGCTGAGACTTTATTTTCACTAATCTCTGGGTTTCACGGGGCTTTGTAGCTTTATGAGCTCGGCTTATTCTCGTGGAATCGCTATTTGTGGCAAATTAACCTGGTTATACTCGCCTTAATTCAGATGCAACTCGCACTATGCGGCCAAAGTACCGGCATGTGGCGTCAATCGAGTCTGATTGCCTATCATGGACGTTCTCGACCCTGAACACACATTAGACCTGGGAAATACTGAGCCACGGAGGGTCTACTTAACGGTAACAGAGATAATTCAGAAGGGCTAAAGTACCCGCATGTGGCGTCAATCGAGTCTGATTGCCTATCATGGCCGTTCTCGACCCTGAACACACATTAGACCTGGGAAATACTGAGTCATACCATATGCTATCATGCATCGTACCATTTGCTATCATGCAAAATACCATTTGCTATCATGCAACCATTTGCTATCATGCAAAATACAGATTTCTATCATGCAAAGTGCCATATGCTATCATGCGGAGTACTAAAGTTTTATTAGATTTATTACCAGCCGTCAGGGCTAACATATTATCATCAAGTTTTTATTATTGCTTCCTCGAGGGCTTTGCCTTTTGATTTAACAGGAACCTATAACTCGGCCATATGAATTTGAATTTGCACGACCAGATTTTTTATGATTGGGATGATAATCTCCTGATATCGGCTGTTGAAGCCACCATTATTTATTTAACTACAGCCACATCAAGTGGAATTCTTAAGGACGATTCCTTAATTTATATCAAGAGTTTTGACAGGGATTATCTTTTTCCCAGCGGCTCAATGAATATTTCATAATTTGGAGTTTATTCGCGGCTTTGCCCTACTCCAAATATCATTATTTTCTTGCAGCAACAATATTTTCTCAAACTGTTGCAGGATCAGATTGCAAAAATAGCAATATGCCATCAAGCAGGATAATGAAATCATGCGTACTTAATGCCCGGGGGCTAGGACAATCAAGTTTTTGTCTAATGGAAATATTTTTGAGTCCCGAGCAGCATGATCAAGCATGCAACCCGGCCCTCAGGGGCTACACATCCACCCACCGGCATCTGGTGGTTTCTACTAAATTGATATACCATGTTTATATGCAGATTTAATTTTTTTGCAGCATATGAGAATATATATATCCATTTGCGAGTCAAATCTGCGACTCGGAAATCTTTAAATACAGGCTGTGGCTATATACCCTTGAGCCGCCATGATTCAACATGTGCTCAGATGGCTTGTCATGATAACTTGACAAATTATTATACTTTTCGCCAGCTTATTTATGCTTATGGCTTTTCTGCTTCGATGTCTATGACTCAGCACCTTATACACATTTGGCTGATATATCTTGATGCTCATAAGTTATTATTCTTATGATTTCAGCTCAGTCTTACATCCAACAGGAAAAGGTGGTTTTCACCAAAGGCTTCGCCGACACCTTATATAATTTTCGCGGAGAACTTACCGCGATTCTGCAGCTTCAATGCGACTAAACAGAAGTGTTCAAATAGCAAGTGAGGAAGACTTGTGCATGGACTTCACGGCAAAGATTGAACAAGACTAGCTAACATGGCAACCAACATGTGCACATATTGGCGTACTCTTTTCAAGGCAATGGATGCAGCTTCAACAAGATTTCACCGGCCTCGAATGCCTGTGATAGTACATCAACAAACATATGTGACTCAGCGCTTCTACATCAGCAGCTCAATAAGCCGCTACGCTCGCGACTCATCATCAGCGAGTCGCCAAGCTCAACATCAGCAAGTCGCCAAGTGCAACATCGACGAGTCGGCAAGAACTACATACGCAAGCCCGCAAGATCATCATCAAGATAGAATCTTCCGCCTGATTCTACGAATCACCCGAAAGTTTGGGGGCTAATGTCGGGGGAATAATAAATGGGTTAACCCGTAGCTCACAAGACCAACGCGACTTATTCAAGCAAGGTGCGGCTCAACCTATGTTCAAAGACCGCACCACTCGTGGGCTTACACGAAGATGGGCCGACCCAAGGTCATGACATATTAAGAGGAAGGATCTAGAAGACCGGAAAAGATATAACTTGGGGGACACGAAGATTAGTCTCCAAGTAGGACTCCGGCTCATACTTTCCTTGAGAGAGAAGTTTCCTTGTAACCTTGCGAGCCATCGTCTTTATAAGGTGGACTCCAAGGACCTAGAACGCTAAGCTCAAAGGCTATCAAGCTCTCAAGCTCCAAACCCTAGATCTCATACATCCAGAGATAGGCGACTCGCTACCTCGATCGCCAACCCTTGTAACACCATATTCATATCAATTCCAATCTAGGATAGGCAGGACGTATGTCTTTACCTCACATTGAGGGGCCGAACCTGGGTAAACATTGTCTTCCTCGTGCCCTATGATCTTAAGCTCGAAGACGCTCGATTCGCACAACCCCACGTCCACGAAGTCATCGCAATGACATCTGCCGAGATTACCCCACGAAAGCTGGCGCCCACCGTGGGGCCTGCGGTCAAGAGCGTCAGCTTCCGCGCTGGATCTGTGCCAGGGACGGAGGGTCTCGTCGTCGATTCAAGCTCGGTCGTCTGGCCGGTCAAGTTCAAGCTGGATCTTCCTCCGCGCTACGATGGCAGGAACAACCCTCTGGAGTTTCTGCAGCTCTACACCATCTCCATCCAAGCCGCGGGAGGCGACGACAAGGTGATGGCCAACTGGCTCTCCATGGCCCTCAAGGATTCAGCACTCTCATGGCTCCTGAACCTCCCTGAGAACACCATCGACACATGGGAGGACCTCTGCAAGTGCTTCGTGGCAAACTTCAAGGGCACGTACGAGCACGCCCTCACCTACAACGATCCTCCGCAGGTACATCCAGCGCTTTAGCCAGGTCCGCAGCAAGATCCCGAACATTCTGGACTCGCATGTCATCTCTGCCTTCAGAGAGGGTGTTACGAACCGCAGGATGCTCGAGAAGCTCGGCATCCATGACACCCTCACCTCGGTGGTGAAACTCTTCGACTTGGCGGACAAGTGCGCCAAGGCTGAAGAGGGTCTCCTCTTTGTCAAGCAGGAGGCGGAAGAGGAGCCTCACGAAGGGTCAAAGGCCAAGAGGAAGCCTGTCGAGAAGCGCAAGACCACCGTTGTCCTCGCGGCAGAGCCCGACACCAAGCAGCCGCGCGAGACCTCTCCGGCAGCGGACGAGAAAAAGGCAGATAATCGCCCATTCTGCATCTACCACAACAGGCACAACCACGCGACTGAAAACTGCTGGGAGCTCAAGCAGCTCAGCAAGAACCGCGAGAAGAACCAAGGCAGTAGCGGCCACGGTGGAGGCCGTGGCGGCCGCGGGGGCGGGCGCCACAACAACTACCAGCAGAGAGCTCAAGCGAACCCCGCCGGGTAAAACAACAATCTCCCGGACGAGAGCCCTGGGGGCTACCTGACCCCTCAGGGGGCAATAGCATGCATCCTCGGCGGGTCTCAGGCGCCCAAATCCAACAACCACTTCAAGCGGTTCTCTCGCGAGGTCAACGCCGCGCTTCCAGGGATTGAGGTGTCCCAACCCCTCAAGTGGTCACAATACACCATCGCTTTCGACTCCAGCGACCACCCAAGGTCCACCAAGACTATCGGCACCATCCCTCTAGTGTGCACTCCCACCATCAACAACATCGCGGTCGCCAAGACGCTCATAGATGGGGGTGCAGGCTTGAATGTCATCTCCGTCGAGACCTTCGAATAGCTTCAAGTGTCATATAAGTGGCTGATGCCCTCCAGGCCCTTCTCGGGGGTGACAGATGGCTCCACCACCCCGCTGGGGCAAGTGAGGCATCCAGTCACCTTCGGCACGCAAAAGAACTACCGCACCGAGCTCATCGACTTCGACGTCGCGCACATCGGCCTATCCTACAACACCATCCTCGGCTACCCCGCTCTCGCGAAGTTTATGGCTGTCACTCACCACGCGTACAACATCGTCAAGCTTCCAGGCAGCGGCGGCACCATCGCCATCCACGTCAAGTACAGGACGCAATGCGCTCTGTCGAGACCGCCTACAAGGCCGCTGCAGTGGCATTCCCTGCCGACAAAGACGACGAGGGCCTCTCGAGAGGCCGGCGAAGAAGAAGCAGCTGTTTTCACAGGAACAGGCGGCTACGAAGAAGGTGTCGCTGGACGCCAGCGGCTCGGGGGCTAGCGTCACCATAGGCGCTGGCTTGCCTCCCAAATAGGAAAGCGCGCTCGTCGCCTTCCTCAGGGCAAACTCTGACATGTTCGCGTGGACACCGTCAGAGATGTCCGGAGTACCGAGGGAGGTGATCGAGCACCACTTAGCCGTGTGTCCAAACGCACGCCCCGTGAAGCAGAAAGCACGGCGCCAGGCGCCAGAGAAGCAAGAGTTCATCATCAAGGAAGTAGAGAAGTGAAAAGAAGCTCGCATAATTCGGGAAGTAGCACACCCCACATGGCTCTCCAACACGGTGGTCATCCCCAAACACACCGGGGGCGGCGGCTCTGCATCGACTACACCGACATCAACAAGGCCTGCCCCAAGGACCCGTACCAGCTGCCCAGAATAGACCAAATCGTGGACTCCACCGCCGGCTGCAACCTCCTCTGTTTTCTGGATGCCTTCTCAGGCTACCACCAGATCAAGATGGCGAAGGAGGATGAGGAGAAGACAGCATTTCTCACCCCTTGTGGTGTGTACAGCTACGTCTGCATGCCCTTCGGCCTGAAGAATGCCGGCGCCACTTTCCAGAGGCTCATGAGGACCGCCTTGGGGGCTCAGATGGGAAGAAACGCAGAAGCCTACGTCGACGACATCGTGGTCAAGACTCGCGAAGAGCACACCCTCATGGAGGACCTCGAGGAGACCTTTGCCAACCTACGCAAGGTAAACATCAAGCTGAACCCCGCCAAGTGCGTCTTCGGGGTACCATCAGGCAAACTCCTCGGGTTTCTAGTGTCCCACCGTGGCATAGAGGCAAATCCCGACAAGATCAAGGCCATAGAAGAAATGCAGCCACCTCGTCGCCTCAAGGACATGCAACGCCTGGCGGGATGCATGGCCAGCCTAGGCCGCTTCATCTCCAAGTTCGGCGAGAGGGCGCTGCCATTTTTCAAGATCATGAAGAGATCGGCACGTTCAAGTGGACACCGGAGGCGGACAAGGCGTTTGAAGACCTGAAGAAGTACCTAGCCAGTCCACCTGTCATGGTTGCCCCGGCCCGGCGAGCATCTGAAGCTGTACTTAGCGGCCACTCCACAAACAGCAAGTGCGGTCCTGGTGGTGGAAAGGGAAGAGCCGGTCCTCTCCAAGAAGGACACTGCCACGCCAAGCCCAGAGCCCCCGACAAGGAAGCAGCCTCTCCAAGCTCTGAGCCTCAAGTCGAGCCCACGCGTCCGGCAAACATCCTCGCCGAGGACCCACCGCAAGAAAACCTCGACAAGGCCCCTGAAGGGCCCTGCGAGGAGCCCAGCGCTGAATCGCCACCGACAACGCTTGTCGAGCACCCCGTCTACTTCGTCAGCACGGTCTGCGGGATGCTCGCGAGCGATACACCATGCAACAGAAGCTGCTCCTCGCGCTCCTCATCGCCTCCAGGAAGCTGCGCCATTACTTCCAGGGCCACCCCATCACGGTGGTCACATCGTTCCCCTGGAGCAAATCCTGCGCAACCCAAACGCTACGGATCGCGTCGCAGCATGGGGCATCGAGCTGCAACCTTTTGGGCTGCGGTTCAACACTACCAGAGTCATCAAAGGAAGGGTGTTGGCAGACTTCATCGCCGAGTGGACAGACGCACATCAGGAAGAGCCTCAGGAGGTAGAGGCCACCCCGTCTGGAGAAACAGTGCCCAATCACTGGACCATGCACTTTGACGGGGCATTCGCGTGCCAGAGCGCAGGGGCTGGCGTCGTCCTGACTTCACCAAAAGGTGACAAGCTCTTCTACGCCGTCCAGCTGTGCTTCACGAACAACGACAAGGTCTCCAACAACATCGCCGAATACGAAGGCCTTCTTGCCGGGCTCAGAGCCGCAATTGCCCTCGGCATCAAGCACTTACTCATCAAGGGCGACTCCCAGCTCCTCGTCAACTTCTCCAACAAGAGCTACACGCCTAAAGATGGTCACATGACCGCTTACCTCGAGGAGGTCCGCAGACTCGAGAAGCACTTCAAGGGAATGGAACTCATGCACATCCCGCGAAAAGAGAATCAGGAGGCAGATGACATCGCCAGGCGAGCGTCACGAAGAGAGGCCCAGCAGGCAGGCGTGTTTGAGGAAAGGCTAACCAGGGCGTCAGTGAAACAGCCGAAAGAAGCAGCTGACATGGACACAGGCGAAGAGCTCCCACTGGCACCAGCATCTGGAGCACCGGACTGCGGTCCGCCCTCAGGAGATCGCCTGCTGTTAGCCATGGCACACCAAGAGACGGGTTGGATCGACGAGATCAAGGAGTACCTGCAGGACGGAGTCCTCCCTGAAGAGGATGCAGAAGTAGAAAGAATCGCTCGACAGGCCAAGTCGTACTGCCTCCACGAGGGATACCTGTACCGCAAACGTCCCAATGGAGTCGCATTGAAATGCGTCCCCCCAGAAGAAGGTCACCAGCTGATCAGGGACATACACAGTGGAGAATGTGGCCATCATTCATCCTCGCGCACCCTCGCGGGGAAGGTCTTCAGGAGTGGTTTCTACTGGCCCTCAGTGCTTCAGGATGCAACCACCGTTGTCCAAGCTTGCGAGGCATGCCAATTCCACGCCAAACAGGTCCACCAGCCTGCACTGGGGCTTCAAACCATCCCGCTCTCCTGGCCCTTCGCGGTCTGGGGGCTGGACATCCTGGGACCATTCCCACGCACGGGCGGGGGCTACCGCTACCTCTATGTCGCCATCGACAAGTTCACCAAATGGACGGAGGTTGAAGCGGTGCGCAGCATACCGGTGAGATCGGCAGTGAAGTTCATCAGAGGCCTGGCCTGCCGCTTCGGCGTGCCAAATCGCATCATCACCGACAACGGCTCACAATTCACCAGTGGCGTGTTCAGGGCCTACTGCGAAAGCCTCGGCACCCGGCTCTGCTTCGCCTCGTGGCTCACCCACGAAGCAACGGGCAAGCCGAGCGAGCAAATGCTGAAGTACTCAAGGGCCTCAAGGCAAGAAGCTTCAACCGCCTCAAGGCCCGCGGCAAGAACTGGATTGAAGAACTCCCATCTGTGCTCTGGTCCATCCGCACAACTGCCATGAAGCCCACTGGTGAAACGTCGTTCACCCTCGTCTACGGAGCTAAAGCAGTCCTCCCCACCGAGATCAAGCATGGGTCCCCGTGGATCCTTGCCTTCAACGAGGACGACCAGGACGAACTCCACAACGACGACCTGCTGCTGCTCGAAGGACTACGTCGCCACGCCGCCCTCCGGGCGGCAAGGTACTAGCAAGATCTGCGACGCTACCACAGCCGCCACATACGCCCGCGCACCCTCGAGACAGGCGATCTCGTCCTGAGGAGGATACTCTCCAGGGAAGGCCTCCACAAGCTCTCACCCATGTGGGAAGGCCCCTACAGGGTCGCGCACATCGCCAGGCCCGCCGCGGTACGGCTCGAGACGGAAGACGGCATCCCGGTCAAAAACCCATGGAACATCGAGCATCTACGCAAGTTCTACCCGTGATCAAGTCGCGGAAGGCATTTTTTGTCTCAAGAGGGAGGCATGCGCCCTCACCTCACTAGCTTAACAAAGCTTCACCCTCCACGAGGGGTCACCTCATCTGAGCTCTCTCTACAACGCATCGCCACGGGCCGTGAGAAGTCTCAGCCACTCCGTGTGGAACCCCATGCCCAGACATGGCGGATTTTTCTTGGCCATGCCAAGTGTAATGAACAATTTCTTCTCAGCATGAACCTATGGGCCCCAGCGCCGTTATGTAATATTGCTGTGGCAAGTTGCTTGTCTTATGTTCATTCGTGCTCATATTTTTCCCCATGTGCACCTCGCGAGCGGGGGCTGAGCACGGTGACTGTGCCTCGGGAACATCCCAACAGCATCGCAAAACCCAAAGGATCCGAGCTCTAGCTCATGGGCCTGCTCCCATGCACGCTACCTCACCAAAGAGCTCTAGCTCATGGGCCTGCTCCCATACACGCTACCTCACCAAAGAGCTCTGACTCATGGGCCCGCTCCCATGCACGTCACCTCACCAAGGACCTTGGTGCTTATTCTCCTCGCGAGATACACATGAGGAAACCTATGAGTGTGCATGAGTTGTACAACCGTGCATTGCTTGTGGGTATGCCTCCTTGTCCAACGCATGAAACAAGACGCCCTACAAGGCCGCGGAACTCCAGACCAGCCCCGAGAGGAAAAACACCTCGTCAGGGAACAGGACGCCCTCTACGAGACAAACGTCTCGCAAAGCTAAGTCCAGAACTTGTTTGAGTTTTCTCCCTCGCGGGTTTTGTCGCCTCTCGAGCCTCCTTTTCTCTCTTACGCCCCATGGGCTGCTTGCACGTCAAAGGGGGGCTCCCGAGCATCGTGCCTCGAGAGCCCTTACCTCTCTAAGCCTTACGCACCCCCCGGCCTTGTCGAGCCCTGACTCCGGCATACCGAAGCGGCGGTGCTATTACGCTGAAAGTAGAGTCCTAACGATGTAGAGCGAAAGGACATGAGGAAGAGATAAAAGGCCTCCCGAGGGGCGCACACACTTGCACACAATAAGGGTTTTCTTACAAGCCATTACAAACAAAGACAACAAATACTAAGATAACTCGTGCTCCAAGCAGCTCAAGCGGCAGGGCTGCCATTATCCTCGCCCTCGACAGCTTCGTCGTCTTCCTCCTCGGCGCTGTCCTCGCCATCGTCCTCCTCGACCTCCGCCCTCGGAAGCGCTGGACGTACGTCTCCACGTCCTTCCACACCGCGGTGTTTAGCTCCGCGGCACGCCCTGGCTCCACGGGCTCCGATACGGTTTTGAAGTCGAAGAGAGGATGGAGGCGTGAGAGGTTGGCGAAGACGCGGCCGACCGCAACGCTAAGGAGCTTGCGGCTCTCTGTCTCGACAAGGTCATCGAGGCTCGTCACGGCCTTCTCGAAGTTGCCAACGAGCTGCTCGAAGAAGCCGAGGTATGAGCCGGTATCGGCGTTCCCCTCGGCAGAGAGGACAAGAGCATCGACCTCCAAGTGGTCAGCGATAGCCCGTGCACGGGTCACCAGGGAGTGGAGCATACGCTCTCGCTGGCGCGTCAAGAGCCGCGCAGCCTGCGCACTGTCCTGGGCCTCTTCGACAAGCTCCACCACGGGCGCCACCTGCTGTTGCATGTCGGTCAGGTCCTTCGTCAGGGAAGCAAGGTCGTGCTCCGTGCGGGCCTGGCCGTCCTAGGCAGCCTGATGACGGGAGATAAACCGCCTCTTCTCCCGCTCGAGCTCCTTGATGCGAGCATTGAGCTCGTCGCGTTTCTTCATGAAGCGCTCTTCCTGAACTCGAGCCTTCTTCGCGAACTCCCTGGAGCAGTTGTCGCGGAAGAGCTTCTCCCTGGTCGCAGACTCCTCCTTCATCTTCTCCTCCTTCACGAGGAGGCCCTCGTTGGTCTTCAAGAGGCGCTTCTGGTAGAAGGCCTCGTCCCGGGCCACCTTGCCCTCGCGAGACAGTAGGCTCTCCCGCTCCGCGGATTGGTCCTTTTCAACCTGTTCAACCTGCTCCTCGCGCTTGCGTAGCTCTGACTCACGGAAGTTGAGATCTTCCCCGCGCTACACGATCAGCCGTTCGCGAGTGCCCAGGTCCTCGCGAAACCTCTCCAAGCTTAGCCTCACGGTCTCTGAGTCCACGATGATCTTTTCCTCGCGGGCCGTGAGCTCTTGCTGCTTGACGGTGGCCGCCGCCTCGCGGGCCGTGAGCTCCTAGTGCTTGGCGGTGGTCTCCGCCTCGAGGGCCTCGCGCTTAGCACTCAACTCTGCGAGAGTCTCTTCGGCCTCGCGGATGACGCTGGCGCGGACTTCCTCAGTGAAGCGCTACGCCTCCTCATGCCGCGCCTGAGCTGCCTCGTCCTCCCGACGGCAGCGCTCCACAGTCTCCTGAAGGCGGATCCAAGCCCGCGCAAGGTCGGTGGTTTCCTCCACCTTGGCACGCTCCTCCTCGACAAGCTGGGCCTCGAGCCCATCGAGCGCCTCCCTCGCCGAGCGAAAGACAGCGTCTTGACGAACCGCGCTCAGGCGCCGGCCCCACAAGACCAAGGCCCACGCGTCGTCAAGGGACCCAGAGGCCTCGACGCCTGCCGAAATCTCCTAAACATCGCGCCTTGGCCTCGGGTGGGCCTCGAGTCGCGCTTGGGGGCTCTGGGCAGAGCCTCCTTCTTCATCCGCGCCGGGGGCTTTTTGGGGGCTCAGAATGTCCTCGCCGTCAGCCCCAGCGTCCTTCTGCCCTTGGGGCACGTCCTTCTCCCCTCCAGGGGCAGGATCGGCCCGCTCTGTCGAGGCCGTGCCCACCGTGGCCTCGGGGTCCGCCGAGGCCGCTCCTGCCGCAGTCTCAGGACCTGCGTTTGGTGGAGGCGGCGGCGCGGTGGCCCCCTCCATCTCAACGTCGGCGCGCTCCTCCACCGACGTGTCGGTCTCCACCACATCTTCCTCCGCCGTCTTCTCCAGCTGCACATGAGAAGCGTCAGGTCGCGCGGCCGTCGGCACCGTCACCTCAGCCTTCTCCTCACGGCGCTCATCCGTCTCAGGAGGCGGAGCCGTTGTCTCAGGAGGAGAAGCGGTAGCCTCGTGAGGCACCTCTTCTGCTGTAGGCGCTGTAGACGCCGCTGCAGCACCTGAGCTCTCTCCGACTTTCCGGAGTCTTTGCCGCTTCGGCCCGAGGGAGGCCTGACGAAGGAAAATCAGAAAACCCTCAAGAAAGGCACTCAAGATCACGTCATGAAGGAAAAAGCGCGAGACTTACTGGATGGCGGTGTCGATCCACCTCTTCATAGTTCGCCGCGGCGGCGAGGCGCTAGCCTATGCCGCCTTCTGGGACGCTGTCGGAGAATGACTCCCACGAAACAGGGATAGTCAAGCTCACGAAGAGAGTTCGTGTAAGGGGCTGAACGCGTTGGTCAAACAACCCTCAGCCTGCACGGCGACGGTGCTCGTCGAGCAAGTGGAGGGACATCACGACAGAGATGAACACCAGCCCGTACCCAGGTTCGCGGCCCTCGTGTGGAGGTAACACCGCTACTCCTGCTTGTCTGTATTGCACTGCTTGTAGAGGTTACAGTACAATGAGCTTGCCGAGGGCTCTCTTTTGGCAATGGTGTACACCAGGAAGGGAAGCTATGGTCTTCTTCTTCCATGCGCGTAAGTGGCTATGCTGGAATGAGAATGCGATCCCTTGCTACGGTGCTGCTCGTCCTCCTTTTATAAGCGCCCCGTGCTCCCTCCCTGCGCTTGCACTATGGTAGGGCTGTCACGTGGCGCAGGAGGTAGAGCGTGGTGCACCGCAGCCCGGTTGTCCATGGACGCGGTCCATGGGCGAAAAGCTGACTCCTGTAGCAGAGTAACCACCGTCCATGCAGGACGGCCAGCTGGGGCCGCAGAGGTGCGTGGGGGTGCCCACGATGACGTTGGCCGTGGAGTGTAGCGCCGGCCGGTCCCCTTATCACCAAAGAGGAAACCCTTGTAGTCCGGTGCGGATGGCACAGCTTTGTTGACCCCTTTAATCACCAAAATGGCAACTGCGGCATCGTCGTCACCGCGCGCAGGGGCGCGCGTCACTCTGCGGCCGCTGCAGAGCCCATGTGCGCTCTGCAGAGGTTGCTTTGCAGCGAAGCGATCTCCACGAGGGTTTGGGTGCCCTGTAGAGAATTCGGCGTTGACCTCTCTCCAGGGGAGATTTCCTTGAAGAGGGGGCAGCAGTGGAGAGGGCCTCCACAGGCCTCTGCTGCCTCAAAAAGCCCTCGCGAGGCAATCCGCCTCGTGAGGCTCTCCAAGCCGTAGGCTTGGTCCTTAGCGGAAACTTGCTACCAAGTGTCGAGGGCCGTAGAGGACAGGCCCAGCACACCCTGGATTTCACTGGGCTGACAGACGCATCCGCCCCCACCTCGTGAGAGGCGCTCCCTGGATCCTTGGCGGGCATGTCATGGAGCGCCTTCGTGCGGGGATCGCGTCGGCCGGACTGGGCATCTTCGTCACTGCCCTCCTCCTCGATGCGTCGCGAAGGGACGACGTGGTACGGGTCCTCGCTGCCCGAGGAGATCTCATGGACCTCAGTCTCAGGCGGTACGACCCTCGAGGAGCTCTCATCCCCCGCCGAAGGATTGGCGCTTCCTAAGGCACCATCGACACCCGCGTCCGACGCCGCGGGCGATTCCGTCGCCTCCCCTTCGCCATCGACCGGCGTCGCCTGCAACACCGACTCTGGGTTGCTGTGGGGCCCTACCTGCCCCGCAGGCACCAGGCCCCACTGGCTGAACTCCGGCATCGCCTCCAAGTACTCGAGGCGAGATCCAAGCGAGAACCTGTGGAGTGGCTCTGCAAAGTCATTCGCCGGCTTGGGGATGGATGGAGAAGTGAAGAGGACCTCCATGAGGCCCTTCAGCACTTCCTTCGGGAAGAGGGCGGAACTCAGGCGCATGTTGTCTGCCGGGCCAGAGTACATCCACATCGGCTTCGTGTGCGCCTGGAGCGGGGTGATGCGGCGTTTCATGAAGTCCTTGGCCACCATCTGGCCAGTGAGACCAGAGCTACGAAGCTCCTCCAAACGCTGGACCAGGGGCGCGAGTGTCTGGCCCTCAAGAGGCTCGCTTGCCCAGCCCCTCCTCTTCGTCGGGGGCGCATCAGGCACCTCGAAGAAGGAACACGTCCTCCTGGCGTCCACGAAGAACCACCGCTTGCGGAAATCCTCCACCTTCTTCGACACGTTGGTGACCGCATTTTTGCCATTCCACACAATGGGGATATAGACATTACCCATGCCATCAGTAATGCGGAAGGAGACGCACCCCGTCTGCTCGTTGTTCGCTGTGAATCGAAGCGCAAAGAAGCTGCGGAAGAGAGCGACGGAGGGCATAACTCCGGCGTACGCCTCGTAGAAGTAGGCGAAGATGGAGAGGATGAGGATGGAGTTGGGATGGAGGTGAAGAATCTAGATCTGGTAGTGTTCCAGAATCACGAAGAAGAAATCAGAGAAAGGAGGCACAAGCCCTGCGAACAGGGTGTGAAGGAAGATGGGGTAGAATGGGGCACGGAGGCTGTCAAGAGCGGCCGCCGGCTTGAGCTTCGTCGCTCCCCACTCGTTGTGCTTGGAGGCCGCCATATGGCGCACCTTGTCCAACTGCGCCTCCGTCTTCACACGGAACCCAGTCAGCGCCAGCTTGAGACCTCCGTCTTGCCCGGACGCGGCAGGCTCACTTGCCTGCGCCACCGCCTTACCCTTCTTGGGCGCCATTGCTGCTAGGAGGCGGAGAGGCGGAAGCTCGGAGAAGATACACTGGGGGAAAGGAGACGAAAGGGGAAGGCGCAGTGTAATGGGAACCGGGGCCGGGCTCTCTGCCTTTATCGCCTCGGCATACCGTTTCCCAGACGTGGTGGGACCCGCCACCACGCCCGTTACAGCCGAGGAGATCGTGGCTTCGCAGGCGACCGCGGTTCGCCACGTGTCTCGGGCCAGGCAGGCTTCTTTGGGCCCACGACGCTTCGCCTGCGTCTATGGGACTCCAGCGTGCCCATCGCGGGCCCGGGGGCTACTGTCGGCCCAATGGAAACCAGGGTACCATGGGCCGGCCTCCCACAGCCCTCGACATCCTGTCGAAGATTCTACCAAGGACAAGGCTCCTCAGCCTGGTGTGCCTCGCGAGGAACCATTCCCTCACGAGGGCTTCTCTATCGAGGAGATATCGCTAAGTCACGGCACGCCAGCCTCGCTTCCCTCGGGAGGTGTCGGCGTACTCGAGGTCCCCGGGGAGGAAATCCGCCCTCGCGGGGTTCCTTCGGATGGAAGCAAGCTCTGTCCCTGCTGCAGAGCGCACATGGCCTCTGCGCCCGCCGCAGAGTGACGCGCGCGCCTGCGCGCCATGACGACCACGCTGCAGTTGCCGTTCCGGTGATTAAAGCGGTCAACAAAGCAGCGCCAAGGAAAGCGGACTACGAGACTTGCCATTCTGGTGATAAGGGGACCGTCGCCCGCTACGCTCTAAGCCGACGTCACCGTGGGGCACAGAACGGACCGCTGCAGCGCCAGCCCATCGCCCTGCGTGGACGGTGGCTTTTCCTGCCAAGGACGGCAACTTTCTGCCATGGACCGATTCCATGGACAACTCCGCGACCGTGCACTGTCCTCCTTCTCCGCGCCATGTGGTAGTCCTTCCCGCCCAGCGAATTGGGGGAAGAGACCCGGGGCGGCTATAAAAGGAGGAGGTGTGCAACCTACGCGCGGGGGGGGGGGGGGGGGGGGGGCGATGAATCGACCATTCACAGCTTAGCCACACTCGCGCAAGGAAGAAGACGAAGCTCCTTCCACCATAGTCCACCATAGCCATAGCTGAGCACTCGGCAAGCTCGTTGTACTGTAACTTCTACAAGCCGTGCAATACAACAAAGCAGGAAGTAGGGTCTTTACACCTCGCGGTGGGCCTGAACCTGGGTACGTGCTGGTATTTTCTCTCTGTCGTGATGTTCCTCACCGAGCTCGACGAGCACCGTCGCCGAGGTAGTTGAGAATTGTTTGACTGCGTGTTCAGCCCCTTTCCGATTCCTGGCATCAGTGAGACACACCTCTAATTCCTGGGACCAGTCTCCGACAGGTATACCCTATTTGAAAAAAACTAGCAACATGTCCGACACGCCACTGATGAGAAATTCTGCATAAGACCCTTTATATCGTCACAGACAAATATTGGTAACGGTAGATGCACCTTTCACCTTTGGTTTGAACAGCTAGGGAGCAGTCCCACTATATATCGCAGGACCAGTCTCGATCAATCGTCGTGGTCCAGTGCAGGCCTCGCTAAAGCTAGTCTGCCGTGCATCCTACGATTGGCTTAAACACGAATGTCTTTTACTGCGAGCAAGCAATCGAAGAAACATGAAAGAAAATTAAACTACGAAGCAATATGATAGTACAAGTAGGGATGAATCATGAACTGTATTGATAAATGGTGGAGTTCAAAAACACGATTTTTTTTTACGGGAGTTCAAAAACACGATGTAGTTGAACTTGCTGGTCAGATGCAGCTGTGGTGTTTTCATAAAGGCAAAATAATAAAAACCCAAACCCCAAGGATATAAAGAGGCCAGACATAGCAGGTACTACAATCTAACTGCACGTTTCTTCAGAGTCGGGCAAAACGTGTCAGGCCGGAACAATTTCTTCCTTTTGCTCGTTTCCTTATCCTACCCATATTCTTCCAAAATTTTCTCATATTTCGCGATAATGTGTCCATTTCTGCATAACAACTACTCCCTCCGTTCCAAATTAATTGACTTGGTTTTATCCAAACATGGATGTATCTGTACTTGTTTGGTGTCTAGATACATCCATGTGTAACCAAATGTGTGTCAATTAAATCCGAACGGAGGGAGTAATAATTAGCGGCAGATTTGGAAAAACTATCAAAGATATTCTTTAAATTATCCTGTTTAAATGTAGACCAGATGAGAAGAAATTTGACTCATCAACCACATGTTCTAATTGGAGGTAACTTTAGACAGTAAGAATGCACATAGCCAAAAAGAAAAGAAAAAACAAAAGACCCGGTTTTCACCCGAAGAGAGTCTGAGTTCTCCAAACAATGTCTTCGACAAGGAAGCGCAATAGTGTGCCATTGCCAGGTACAACCATTGAGGACATACCTAGGGGTTTCACTCTGGACATCGAGACTCGGACGAAGAGCACCACCAAAGATGAAAACAAGCAGTGCTGCCGCCCACACTTGTAGAGAACGCCGCTGCAAATTGCCAAGCACCAGGCTCACAAGCGTCCCACAAGCGGTTTTGACAACCGTACTCATAGTGCGGGCTGTGAAGTATCGTGTGCATCATCCAAAACCCTAGCGCTGACAATACCAAGTCGTCTCGAACTCGACATGAGTCATCGAGATCTTCATATACCTTCAGTTAAAATTTGGGGAGGGGGTTTCACTTCCCCGGCCTCTACACTAACTAGGGTTGCACACAACCTTTTAAGTATGAGTATCAGGATTTTTATCTTGGTTAATAATCAAGCCTGGTCTTGAGAAAAAAATGCATGAGTACCAAGAAGAGGTGATCCTCAAGTATAAATATGAGCCAAAATTCACATCCACGTAGTCTTGAACTTGGGTGTTGGGTTTGTACATCCACTCCCCCAACCAGTGGAGTTAGACTCGGTATCCCTAAAATTTGGTGGAGAATTTCACTTCCCCGGTCTCTACAACCAACTATGGATGCACATAGCCTTAGCATGAGTATCAGGATTATACATCCACTTTCCCAACCAGTTGAGGTAGGCTCGGTGGGATTTCACTTCTCCGACCTCTGCACCAACTAGGGATGCACAGAGCCTTTCAAGTATGAGTATCAGGATTTTTATCTTGGTTAATAACCAAGCCTGATTCTCAGGATAAATCAGGAAGGTATGATCCTCAAATATAAATAAGAACATAAATTCACGTACATGAGATTTTAAAATTGGGTATTAGGTTTGTACATCCACTATCCCAATCAAGTGAACAACGGTTTTAGATATATAACCATGTAACATAATGGAGGAACACAACTACAATGACCACCATAGTCTTCGTTTTATCCTAGAGCATGGTCTTTACCCAACCATCTTGCCAAACTTGCCACTCAAGGAGGAAGACATTAATGGTGCACTCATCGACATATACGTATCCTAGCATGCTGCCATGCATGGGTGGGTGGTGATTTGGTGCTCCCGAGCCCTCGAGTGATCTCACTCTCTTCAAAAATTTAAAAAATATATTTAAAAGTTTTGAAACAAAACTAAAGAAAATCATGCATGTTCTCAATGATATATCATACAAGTTTGTAGAATATCAATCAAAATACTTTGTGTTTTGAGCTACACAAAAATGACAAATGTACATATCCGAATATAGTGAACAATGTATGGTTTCAAAATTCCAATTTTTGTCTTTTTGTGTATGATTTCAAGTACAAGTATATTAATACTTTGTTAGATCACGCCACATTATCATGTTTAAAAGCCACCTGTACGTGAACAGCAAAGTTGTACCATTTTTTATGAAGAAAGCAGAGCTAACTGCAAATACTGGCTGCTCACCTACCGATCGATCACCATTCACCGGCACCTCCATACGCAGACACTGCAAATATTCGAGCTCACCGAATCTAAACTGCTTCAGTCCGGTCCAAGCCAGGCGATCGATGGAGAGCCGCTGTCGCTCGCCGTCGCCGCACCTGCTGTTCGTGACCAGTCCACTGCAGGGCCACATCAACCCGGTGTGCCGCCTCGCCGCCCTCGTCGCGGCGGCAGACGACGCTCGGGTCACCATCTCCACCGCCGTCTCCGGCCACCGACGCATGTTCCCCTCGCTCACGTCGCCCGACGAGGAGGCCGTCGACAAAGCGGGCCTGCTGCACGTCCCCTTCTCCGACGGCTACGACTCGGGGTTCGACCCCGAGGTGCACGACATCCGCTCCTACCACGCCCGCACCCGCGCCGTCGGGAGCGAGGCGCTCTCCGGCGTCGTCTCCCGCCTCGCCGAGCGCGGCCGCCCCGTCACGTGCGTCGTGTACAACTTCTTGGTCGGGTGGGTGCCCGAGGTCGCGCGCGCGCACGGCATCCCCGCCGCGCTCTTCTGGATCCAGCCGGCCGCCGTGTTCGCGGTGTACTACCACTGCTTCCACGGCCACGGCGCCGTCCTCGCCTCCTGCGCCAACGACCCCGGCCGCGACGCCGTCGTCCGCCTGCCTGGGCTGCCGCCCCTCAAGTCCCGCGCGCTCCCGTCCATTGTGGCCGTTACCTCGCCGGAGCAGCCGGGCTATCCCGTGCTCGGCACGTTGCGCGACCTCTTCCTGGCGCTCGTTGGGCACATGCCCACCAAGGTGCTCGTCAACACCTTCGATGCGCTGGAGCCCGAGGCGGTCCGTGCAATGCCGGGGCTGGAGCTCGTCGCCGTCGGGCCGCTGATACCCAACATCGCCTCGTCGTCTCCGTCCAGCACGGGCGTGTCCCTGTGCGACGACGACATCAGCAGCGGGTACATGGAGTGGCTGGACACTATGGCCGCACGGTCCGTGGTGTACGTATCGTTCGGGACCGTATTTGCGGCCAGCGAGCGGCAGGACGTGGAGACTCTGCACGGACTAAATGCCACCGGACGGCCGTACCTCTGGGTGTCGCGCAAGGTCATCGCCGACGACGAAGACGACGGCAGCGGGCGAGGGATGGTGGTCGGGTGGTGCGACCAGGCGCGGGTGCTGTCGCACCCGGCGGTGGGTTGCTTCGTGACGCACTGCGGGTGGAACTCCGCGCTGGAGAGCATCGCGTCCGGCGTGCCGATCGTATGCGTGCCGCAGTGGACGGACCAGCCGACGGTGGCGTGGGTGGTGGAGGAATGCGCGGGCGTCGGCGTGCGCGTGGAGGTGGACGGAGAGGGAGTGGCGGAACGAGGTGAGATCCAAAGGTGCGTGGAGACGGTCATGGGCGACGGCCACGCGGCGGTGGAGATCCGAGCACAAGCAGCGAGATGGATGGAGCGGGCCAAGGAGGCGATCACCGACGGCGGGGTGTTGGAGAAGAATCTTCAAGCGTTCGTGTCGGGCCTATGAGAACACGCGGTCCATTTTCACACGAACACATGACGAGAGCGCCACTGTGTGTTTCGCACGAATATCTGTAATGTGTGGTTGGATGGGTAGGAGTGTGGTTGTACACTCATCCTACAGTTCAAACCCCAGGTTTGACGTGGTGTTTCTCAGATAGAATATTTTTAGACGACGTTCGTTTCAACATCGAGACGTCCGTGATTACTTCGTCAATCTCAAGACCTGATCCGTCGGCTCAGTCTTTCGGAGGTGCCCATAGGGGTAGGATGTGCGTGTGTTTATAGGGATGAGTGTATGCGCGTGTATGTGAATGTCTGCGTCTCTACTATGTTTCGCAAAAAAGGTCTTAATAACAAAAAGTCGAAACAATGTATTGCTTATACCAAGTCTAAAAGAATAATCTTTAATCTCCGATCACTCTCTTCCACAATATAAATTGTTTTAGCAAGCTGATTGCGCACCCAAGAGCTGTGCAAGCTGATATTCACCGCCACGTCGATCAGCAAATGGTGGGGTAAAGCCAAGCTTTGGCAAGGTAGACGAGCACATCTGGAAGGAGCGTGGACGACGAATTTTTTCAAAACGAATCGATGCCGGCCCCGGCCACGACCGTGGCAAACTTGATCAGAGCTGATGTGGAACTCCATGAGCTGGGCAAGAGTAGCCTATACGAGTTGTGGCTACTGTGTGTTTGTAACTTGCGTCCCTCCCCCCTGCATTTGGGTTTTTGTTTTTCCTTCTATAATGCAAAAGTAGAGCACCTGCTGTTCACCGTAAAAAAAACTACTACTCCATTAAATATCCTGTATTGCAGCGCGCCGTACAACATCCATCTAATTGTTGCACTCTTTACATCATCATCAATATCCAACGGCAAGCAACTGCAAATCTACCGCTCTGTTCCAGATTTCCTCCAGTCTGTGAGCCCATTCCAAACATCGAACAAACGCTTCCACTGGAGCTCCTGCCCCGCGTGGCGTCTCGCTTCCGCCTGCGCTGCAGTTTCGGCTTCCATATCTTCACCTCCTGCAGCAATGTTCAAATTTACGAAATTTCGGTTTCCGAGCTTCACATGGTATTCTCAGTTCATAGAAATGAAATGCTGCACAGGCATCAATTCCATTTTACCGTTGGTGCCTCCGGAAGGTTCCTGCCTCTCGAGTTTCTTCTCGAAGTTCTTAGCTGCAGCGAACACGTCCTTTGGCCTCTCCCACCCGCCGCCGAACACGCCATGCCCTTCCTTAGGCTGGGGACGTGCCATGAACTCCAGCGCCGGGAGCTGCTCGCTCCCAACCCAGTGGATGCAGTTCACTGGGCAGGACTCCACAGCCACCTGCCATTGCACGCGAAATGGATCAATCAGCAATTACTAAGCAGATGAAGATCCAAGGATACGTTTCAGACAGCTGCACTGATATTGCCAATGTTGGGTCAGCAAATACTCAGACCATCTGGACTAACCTGAATCTGCTCCTCCATGTCGCCAAACTGGACTTCGACGTGCGCGCTTCCAATACCATCATCCATGGCAAACGTCCTGCCAGCATGGTGGACACACTCCCTGCATCCTGTACATCGCAACCTGTATCTCTGAAACACTGATGTTCTTTTTATCAGAAATATCAACACTACGTACCTATGCATTTGTTCTCATCCACAAAGAGAGCCTGGCTTCTCACAGGCCCATTCCAAGAACTGTACCCCTCCCCAGTGTAACCGCTCCCAAAGCCTCCTCTAAGCTTGCCACTTCCATCAGCACTCCTGGAACTGTTCCTCATCAATACTTCATACGCCTCGTTCAGCAACAGCGCGTAGTCATGTCCCTGAACAATAAAAATACCATTTCACAGTTCAAATCCCACGAGACAGGATAGAAAACAGATCTGATATCTCAACATAACAATAACAGCTGCTCTTTCCGATATGCCCGGTTTGACCTTATACCTGGATTTGTAAGAAACCAAAACTGAACCCAAAAAAGAAGAGTAGATCAAAGATGGACACACCTTGTCGCCAGCAATATCAGGATGGTGTTGCTTCTGGAGTTTCCTGTAAGCTTCCTTGATCTCCTGAGGGGTGGAGTGGATTGCTACTCCAAGTACCTGGTAGTAGTCCCGCCTGGCCTTTCCCTTTGTTGTGCTGCAGCACCTGATCATGCTCCTTCTTCTGTACTTGTTTGGTCTAATCAGTTCATGCTGAGCTGATCTGGATCTGAGCTGCAAATAGTATTGATCAGAAGCAGTACAGGTGCTGAAGAACCCTGCCATTCTTTCTCTTCAGAAGATTCTTCCCGTGCCTTTGGTTCCTGTCAACTGGGGAGATATAGCTCCCTGTAGATATTTGCTGCTGACAAGTACAAGAAACTGTCATTTTCAGAGAACAGATATTTACAGAATTTTCCCCATACTTTCTACCCTTTGGACATTAATGAGAGGACTAAAAGCAAGCAGACTACTGATATTTTTATTACATTTGCACGTGTAAATATAGATCGCTCAAAGGGTTTCCCCTGATGGTTTTAGTAGTTCATATTCCTCATCGTACATACACTTTACTGGTGCAAAAATGAGCTCCAGAAAATACATTATATGACCAAAGCTTATTCTGAGCATGTATGCACGTAAATAACAATGTTGCTGTGTTGTACAACTATGCACGCCACAAGGCTCATATATCTACTCTACAACTTGAGCTGCCTATACGTACATATTACATCTGTGGTCTTGTCTGGACTACGTAGATCTTCCCATCCTTCACTGCTCCCTCGACGTCTTGTGGTGACCCGTAGAGCTCCTCAATAGCATGGCCAGACCGTGCAATGCTTGAGAGGATTGACTTTCGGAATCCAGAATCTGTGATGAGAGGGTCGGTCGTGTAGTCGAGTACAACTTGATCTTCCTCATCCATAGGGACACTGAAACAAACGCATTCCTTAGCTGTAATGCTAAATGAATTCTTAAGCCTGTGGGTAAGCCAGGTCTAGTGAAAGATTTCCACTAACCTATCATACAGTCCTGCTCCAGCATAGCCTTCCAGATCCTCGCCATTAGAATCTGAACGGAAGATGATTGACCGCTTTATGAAGAGGCCAATTGGCTTGCTTGGGTAACCCAGTACCTATTAATGGGCCACATTCAGCTCAGGTAGAATTTTTAACATATGACCAAACTAAAAAAATATACGGAAACAATTTTCACCTTGGGAGAGTCAAGGTCATCTTTCTTACACACAAAGCTCATGGCACGGCCCGGAAAGGCTCCCACAAGTGTCTCTCCAAGTCCTTTCACCACTTCAGCGTAAATCTCAGAAGAATCTCCAGATGATGGGTTCGTAGTATGAATGACAAAGGCATAGTCTGCGTTGACAATTTCTTGTACAAGAACAGCCATGGAAAGGTAGTCATGATCAAGCTTCACCTTGCGTGTGCTAAAATATGCTCTTTCGTTCCATTTAGATGCCCAAACCTAAAATGGAAATTTAAGTGAGATACCCAAATTGCACATTAGAACATACTATTTATCATGCTTAAACGCTCTAATCATCCATACTAAATTTAGCTGCAAGCTATGGGTCATTTTTTCTGACATAGAGCTGTGGGTCAATGAATACCAAAAATGTATGCAAAGCACTAATTTATGTAGGTTAGCCTACGGCCAATCCATGGTGTTTCTAATAAGAAATTGACCCAGGAAGATGTGAAGTCTGGGTTCGTCACTGGACCTTTTTAATTGCCATCCATGCTTGCTCCCATCGCTGATCACTTTCATCCCCAGGCCAGGGCATTCCAGAACTTAGCATCTTCTCCTTCAGCTCCTTAACCTGTAAAGGACAGTAGAAACAAATTAACGTGATAAACAAGGTTTCCAATTACAATAAATGCAAACGATATTAATAGTTACTGCTTTTCTGAAAAGAAACTGTATGAGAAACCCTGACAGTAAAAATAAAACCTAAATTTGCGTCCATGCGGACTTGAACCCAGGTGGTCGAATTGTACATTATCTCTCTGCCAATCAAGTGAGCCAAGCTCACTTCTTATTACCGCAGACAAAAATATACTTCATCGGCTTTAAATTGCTATGCAATATCTTACCAGCTGACTTGGAGCAATTAAATCAAGAACAGTTTTCCGCATTTCGCCTAGAGCACTAAAATCATCTTGAGCAAGTCTACCCTTCAGCATCTGTATGTTTTGTGCTACTTCCTGCCATTAAAGGACAGATAAATCAACTGTCACATTGCCTGAAAGATCATTACTTATCTCAACTGTACTTTTGTGATAAGAACATACCAATGAATGAGAAAAATAAATTTAAAACAAATATTATTTATGCTAGAAACCTTTTTTGTTGAAAATGCAGAAGGAACAGATTTCTCCGACAATTGTGTACACTGACTTTGATACCGTGCTACCGTCGCTAATTTAATGACAAACATGAGCCACCAACCTTATTGGTATCATCTGACAAGACCTTCTCAAAGGTCCCAAATGGTATGGCGACTGATGTTGGGACACCAACCCATGAAGGTACTTTTCCTTTCAGGTATGCTATGTTGCGGGACTTCGCTCCAACCTGAGAACAAAACAGTGAGCATTCGAAAACTAGCGCAAGGCCAAAACAAAAGGAATCCAGTGGAGCAACAATTTGTTTCCTGGTTCATTCTGAAAAGTAACATCTCCCAGTGCATAGATTTGTACGCGTACCATTTCCTCAGTGAATTCTTCTGCCGATATTGCATATTTCCCAAGGAACTTCTTCTTGACTAATGACAAAGATGGTATTGCTTCGCCAGCTTGTGCATTTGGAGAACTTGATTGCATAAGTTCACTCTCCGTAATCTCCCTACAAAGTAGGAAAGACAAGATGTAAATTTTGTCAGATAATCAAGGATAGAAGGAGCATTATCAAGACAAATAAACTATAAAATACGGTAGTAAGGAAAGGATTCCAGGTTGGCTGTGATATTAATGGAGATAGTTAGATAACTGAACTATACTAAGCGCGAAGTACGATCACATGGCCATTGATACAGAGCAAGATTTTCCCAACCTATGAACGAGTCAATTTTACTGCCTATTGCTAACAGAACTGAAATGGTCCTTCAAACAACCACCAGTAATAGCTCCCAGTAACTAGTTATCCGAATATGAATTATTAAATAAAGAACAACACTGACAGAAGAAACTATTGATCAGATACATGTAATTCATAAACTAATAACAAAAACTACCTATAGGTAACATCTGCAGAAGTAGTTCTGAAGGAAAACACCTTCCCATCATGACCTTGAAGTTCAGACAGGGTGTTCGGGTCAAAGCATGTCGCGAACAACACCTTAAACAGAAACAAGTAAGGCCATGTCAGGTCAACAGAAGAAACACATATTATCAAAACTTGCAACATAATTGTGAAGAGAAAAAACCTTGCAATTCCTTGCTCGGACTGACACATGGGACAGAACATCTGGCATATCAGGTGTTATCACGCCAACAACACCATCAGGTATTTCCTCCTCTCCTTTGACACTCTTTGCCACAAGGATTGTTGGTTTATCATACGATTTGTTTTGAACAGAAAGCAACGTATCAACAACTACAACATAACCTGTTACTTCGACTGGGCTTATAACCTGCCAACTGTTAGAAGGCATATAATTAAAATAAGTTGTATAAAATCAGCAAGGGTCATTAAATAACACCATTTCAAAATGGCATGTTAATGTGCAAGGGATCGTGGAGTAAGAAAGTACAACAGACGTATTTTACCTTCCAAGGTGTGCGACATTCCTGAGAACAGGATCAAATCGGTTCAGAAGAGCAGACAAAGTAGCAGCTGACCCACCACGAATTATTTCTTCTGTGAAGATGTCGACCTGCCAAAACAATTTTTACAACTAGTTTTCAGATACCAAAATAGAATAGAGCTGAAGTTCATAAAACACGTACTGCCCATTCGTCAACGTTCAGTAATGAGCCAAGATATTCAGCCGAGGGTTGCATCATAGTATAGTATTGTTCGCCTTTGCTCGCAAGGGCAAGTCTGGTTCTGTCAAGACATGCTTTAGCGTAGAGAGCCCATTGGTCATCGTTTTTCTTAACCATTTCCAGGGCTTGATTCCATCCCTTCAGGAAACACATCAGAACAAAGTCACAATCCTTGACAATCATAAAATAGAGTTCACACATAACTCAAACAAAAGAATGCCACATAAGTGACATTTCTAGATAATACCCCATATAGTGTACGAAGAACATCAATTGTGCATTCATAACGGTTCAGATAGTTTGAATGATGCTTTTAGAAAATAGAACACCATGTAGGTTTGTCAGCAAAACATGGTTGTATTTGTTAGAACTAATCTTGTCATATGTATATGCAAGAAGAAGTTTCTAGCTTAATCATGAAGTATTCAGGGTATGTAGGAGAACTCTAGAATTAGGAATGTTCTAGAGTAAGATATTTAGGAGTAGTATGAAATATCTAAAGTTTGTAGAGTATTCTAGAAGTATGGTGTAGGGTTTGGATTGTGCCACATGGCAGCAATCTTAAGGGTCATGTACAAGTATAAATAGGGGTACCACCCCTCCCATGTAACCAAGAAGAAAAGATTGTAAGCCAAGATGTAGCCTCAAGCATATATATGAAATATAGAGCATATATGTGTCTGTCATATATGCATATGTGTTAGTGTGTGTGAAGCACAACCTTATTAGAAGGGAGCTAAATGATTTAGCTCCAACAATTGGTATCAGAGGGACAAGGTTCGGGGCCGTGGTGCGCGGCGGACGGAGGCTGCGGAGGCTCTGCGTGGTGGCGCAGCGGCCACGGCGGCGCGGCGAGAAGGCCACGGAGGTCCTGTGTTGGGGCGCAGGAGCCGCGGTGGCGCGGCATGGCGGCGGCGTGGAGGTGCTGCGCGGCCACGGAGGCCGTAGCGGCGCCATGCGACGGCCATGGAAGCGGCGACCAGCGTGAGCACGGTGGCGACCGGCATGTGTGTGCGTTCCGGTTGTTCCGTGTGTCACCGGCGGAGAAGAAGCTCGGCGTGTGTCGCCGAGGAAGAAGACCGCGTCCTGGGCACGCAGGGCCGGCCGTGTTGATCGCGTCAGCGCGCGGTCATGGTCATGAGCTGGGGCGTGTGGAGCGTGGCGACGAGCGAGTTAGGGGGAGGACCAGATCGAGCTGCTCGAGACGGCCGCGTTGCCTGCGTCAGTGCGCGGCATGTGCGTGAGCTGAGGGCGTGCCGATCATGGCGTAGTGGGTGTGTTGACGCGTGAGTGCGCGTCGTAGTCGCGGTCGTGGCGACGTATGTGCGAGCCACGGCTATATATCTCCACCCCCTGTAACTCCGTTGAAGCACCACGAGGTTGAGCTCGGGTGGAAGAAAGGCGTCAGTGCGCCGAAAAGAGAAGCTGCGGCGTGTGTCGCCGGAGCTTGGCGTTTGTCGCCAAGGAAGAAGATGGAGTCCACGTCAAGCTTGGTGGTGGTCGTGGTGGCAGCCACGACGACCACGATGACGGGAGCTGCAACAACTCCGGCGACGGCAACGGATATGACAAGATTAAGGGGGAGATTGTTAGAACTAATCTTGTCATATGTATATGCAAGAAGAAGTTTCTAGCTTAATCATGAAGTATTCAGGGTATGTAGGAGAACTCTAGAATTAGGAATGTTCTAGAGTAAGATATTTAGGAGTAGTATGAAATATCTAAAGTTTGTAGAGTATTCTAGAAGTATGGTGTAGGGTTTGGATTGTGCCACATGGCAGCAATCTTAAGGGTCATGTACAAGTATAAATAGGGGTACCACCCCTCCCATGTAACCAAGAAGAAAAGATTATAAGCCAAGATGTAGCCTCAAGCATATATATGAAATATAGAGCATATATGTGTCTGTCATATATGCATATGTGTTAGTGTGTGTGAAGCACAACCTTATTAGAAGGGAGCTAAATGATTTAGCTCCAACAGTATTGTGTTTCAAGCATATTAAAGTGTAAACAACTTTCCAAGCAATTAGAGGTACCCATAAGTACAAGGCAAGGAATAACTAACAAGTTAAAACAAAATAAAAAAGAAGAAATTTTTTGAGCTGCCATCTGATATACAAAAAAAAAACTATACTATATGACTACGCATATCAAATTAGTTAACAATGCAGATAAAACATTTTGTATCTGGATAACACGAAAGAGAAGATCAAATTTACCTTTAAGCAATATAAGATGTCTTCGTTGTCATCAGTGGACAAGGCAAGATTTTCAAGAACAAGCCCGATGAAGTACATAATTTTCTGGACAAGGCAAACATGTTCGAATGAGAAAGAACAAACACATGTAATGAAAAGTGACAAGAGCAATATTGGTGTAACCAACCTCTGGTGCTGCATCGTTAAGCTCCTCATACGACCTTTCAACTGCTGTCCTGAAAGTAGAATCGAGAGCAATGTCCAAAAAGATAAGATCCTTCAAGCGTTCAGATGATTCAGTGAGCAAAGGGCGTAGTTCAACTCGAGCCTCCAATAAACCCTGCAAGGTAGAAATTCAACATTGGCAACTTGTGATTCACATGACAGTATGACACTCCAAAAGAATTGGTGCAATGGACAAAACAATAAGTTCTGAGAAACGTAATCATTTGGTGAAGAAAAAACCCCACCTCAAGGAGTGGCTCTGCTGATTTATCCTCAAGATGGTCAAGCACAAACTGAAGCAATTCCTACTCAAGAAATGAAAGCCACAAAGTAAATTTCACAGTATAAAAAAGTAAATGTGCTAAGAAAAGAAGGCAAGGATTTTTACAGGAAATCCAGATGATAAACCCTTCACTGGGTTGATTTGAACACCAACCATGAAACCTTCACCCTGCACCCAAAAATCTCATTTCATTAAATATGACCATAGGTATCTAAAGCAATTTACAAGAATGATCACCGATGGAAATGTTACCTCTGATTTGTATCCCATACAGGTCGCTATAGCAGACTCAAGATCAGCACCAGAGTGCACAGCCTAAAATAAATGAAAGAGGTAGAATAACATTCAATTACAGATAAGCAAATCGCACATGGATTTTTTTAATGCTTCGACGGGAACCAAAATGCAACTCCAAATGATGCTGTTTTGAAAATTGCCATTGGCTATGTAACTGACAAATGGAAACCTTCTTTTTGGCATTCATGATCAGCAGGACTACATCATAGGGTCTAAACTTTCTAAGACATAACGAGCAGGCTTTTGCTTCACTGATTATCACTACATGACTCCCCTATGTAGGCTGGCTTACATGAAGAAATAGAGATACATGATTCCCCTACAGCCACGGAATCCATTCTAATACATAGTAATGATTAGGTTTGTTGAAGTGTATATGTGGATTGCCTAGCCCTTTCCATCAGTTTGGACTGTGGGATGCGTTGGCCAGTGCATGAAACATGAAAAGGTTATGTATCCAAGTTGCAAATAAACATATAGATGTCTCTGTTTCTTTTATCCAAGATAGCTGTGTTACATACCTTCAGGCTTCTCATATAATTGCCCAGATCACGGAGTAAACCCTCTTTCTGGTCACTCCTGAATTTTGGTTCTGAATGAATTGCGCGATCATAGCTCAACAGACGTTCTTTAGTTATGCCATTTTTGTTCAACGTGTCCCAGTAAACGCTGATATCAAAATCACTGTTGATATAATCAATTATTGCCTGCCCACAGAGACATAACCATCAAATCCTCAAAGCCAAAAACACTATAATGAATTCAGAACACCAATTACCTGGCATATAACTACATCATCTGGGCTTGTGTTATTGTGTAGTTTCTGGTGCCATTCTTCCATCATTCCACCCTTGCAGTCATTATTTCTCTACAAAATCAACAAGCAAGTTTTTATTGACAAACCAAAATTAACTCATTGCCAAGTTCATACAACAACAAATAGAAACTAGTGATAGTTGCCTAGCATTAATTTTACCTGGATTACTAATATTTCATCACGGATACGCTGACCAACATCACCTTCACCTCCACGACCAACAGCAGACAATATCATTCTCAAGATCTCTCTGTACTGTGGGTAACTTTTATACATATTCTCAAGATCATCTGTAAACCTGTCTTGTGCTTTGCTTATCTCACTGCATTGTTATAGATTATTATAAGATGCCAAATCAGATTTCAAGTTTTGTTAGCATGTTTATAGCTGTTTTCTCTCAGTTTTCTGCTAATTAACTGGGCAATTCTCACCCTTCAAAATTAATGAAAATGATAATTTGCCATAATTCCAAAAAATAGTTTCCAGTCTACTGAATTGTGTTCTGTTTCTGTGCTTTCTTCAGACTGAAAATCATCAAAGACGAAAGACGTATGTACCGTGGTTTCACATTGTAGTTTTTGTTCCATATTAGTTGCCTGGTAGACATGAATCTAATCCAAACAAAAAGTCCAACAATACCCAATAGTCCAGCATCTCTGGCTTGGTCAACTAGATCTGCTGCATGATTGAATCTGCCATGCAATACAGCTTAACTTCATATATTTTTCAGGAAAAATTAAGTCATCTTTAGTACATATATTTGAGCATCTGACCTGTGCATAAAAGATCGCTGGGCATCTTCCTCCAGATCTGCTATTCTTTCTAGGAAAACCTTTGCAGTCCCTTTACCGGCATCCCCCGTATCCTTTAATTACGAATAGATATAAGAGTTTATTAGTCCAAGTGTTTCACCAGAGTTGAACAAAGAATGATTCGAGTAGCAAGGCTACAAATATACGTACAACTGCCTTTGCCTTCGTGGTAACTTTAGTCTTGAAATCCAAATAAAAATCAGAGTCATTGTTTTTTATCCATGTTTCACCACGTCGGAGAACAAAGGGCATCCCCTTGTATACATCGTCATCAAGCTCTATCTCAACAACCTGCATATGAAGAAGTCCTGAGTTTTTCATACAAAGTCTAAAAGAAAAAAAATAGGTTCATCAAATTATATGTACCTGGTATTGCAAACCATCCAATTCAGACTCAACGAATGACGTTTCACATGCCTTGTCGAGCACTGTTGATCCAGAAGGCACTATGCTTGAAGGAGGTGCCTGCACAATAAAAGGCACCTCGTTAGTTCAGTATACCAAGTGTCTCTTTCAGATACTGAGTGTTCAGCTAAAATGCACACATTTTATTTTTATTATTATCGTACCTCCCACTCTCCAGCCTTTTTTGCCAGTGCCCAGTGAAGAATAAGTGGCTCCACGTCGTTTGTTGCCAAATGAACTCTGGTTTTACCTAGAGCCTTTGTGGCAATTGCCTTCAGAACAGAGAAGTTCAATTAGCCTGGTCAAAGCAAAGCTTAGAAATATGAAGTATCTGTCAGGCATACTAACCACTATATCCTTATCACCGATCTTGAAAAGCTTTCTGCTTAGGACTTCACAGTCGTCCCCCTCCCCTAAGGACTTTGAGAAGAGATCCAGAACAGTTGGTTGTTTGGGTGCAGATTTTACTTGCTCTTCTGTGACTAGAGGCTTATGTTTATTAAGAAGTTGTCTGATATCTCTGTTTCTGCGATGAATCCTTTCTGCCGAGTACTTCTTTTTCTCCGGTTGCTTGGAAACTTTCTTTTCACGTTTCTCTGGGACCTTAGTTGTGGTAGTTTGGTCCCTTTCACTTGACTCAGGTGTTTTTGTTAATCTAGCTCGCAGCTTCTCCAATGGAACACCTCTGTTTAGTTCCTCTATCAACTCTGCTCGTGCTGCTTCATACTCCACCTAGATAAAGATGACAAAAGGATCAGTTTGTGCATGAAGTTCCTTTCAACAGAAGATGCAAACTAATACAGTACTAAACCTGCCTTCTCTTGGTCAGGTGAATATGACTGCTTTCCGTTTCTTTCCCAACGAAGGTATGACTGGATCTGCACAAGCTCCTCTGGCACCACAGTAGCACTAGACGCATCTTGCCCCTGATTATGGCTTGTATCGAGCTGGATCAGGAAGTTCTGGCCATTGTTTTTAAACCTGTCCAAAGAATGGTGCTGCATTGCTGATACCTTCCACATCCATACAAACAAGCAGGGGTACATGGTAATCCAACAGCAGAACTCACCATTTATTCCGCGCCTCGTCAAATAAAAGGAACTCAATGGCTTGAACCGCGGGATCATCTATCTCGACTCTCAAGGTGGAGTTTTCACCTGACTGCACAGTTCCAGACAGAACAAATAAATCGATAAATGTTTTGTCGTAAAGAGATAAAACCATTTGCGTGCGCAAGAATGAAATACCTTCACAAAAGGTGTCCTGAGGGCCTGATTGTTGAACGTGGTCGTTCCGTCCGGTCTCCGGGATGGCAGGAGCCATTCGCTGAAACCAAGCAGCTGAACGAATTAGCAAGCCTTCAAACAAAAACATGCACATCACGCGAGACGAAACGCTCTCATCGCAGCAGAGCAGATTCACCTGCTGTCCGGGCGAAGGGCGCCCCAATGCAGGATGAGGGAGCCGCTGGTGTTGGTCGCCTCGAGATTGATCTCGGCAACCGCGCCGTGTGGCGCTGGGTTCAGGGTTATCTGCCGCGCGCACACAATGCATCATGGCCCAAACACAGAAACAAACAAATTAGGAGACGCGCTCTTAGCGCGATGGCAAGGCTAGCTGGTGAGCAGCCTGCCCGCCCGGGTTCGATCCCTCTCGGGACGAATTTCCGGGTGTCTCACTGCTGGTACTGTTCACCCGCGACACTGTAGCACGGCACTGTTCACTGAACAGTGTGGATCTCTACTGCCTCACGTCTATGTGCCACAGGCGAGATCGACGTGCCCGTCGGTCACCGAAGCACTGGTCTTCGGCCAAGTCTCTCAGGACGTAGTTCTGGGTTATAGGATGTAGGTCTAGTTTAGACACATAGGTAGGGTGTGTGCGTGTGTGTGGTGTGCGTGTGGTGTGCGTCCTGTGTGTCGAACAGGTACTACAACTTGTAATCCCAGAGAGGCGCTCAAAAAAAAGAAAGAAACAAATTAGCAGCAGATAACTGATCCGGGAAATGCGACACGTAGTAGTGTGAGGTTATCAGCACCTGGAGCTCGGAGTTGGACTCCAGGTTGAACCGCCCGAGAACCTGCGGCAAGAGGAACGGAAGCGAGGTCAGTGCAAACCGTCGAGCGGCTACCGGGCGGCGCTAGGAGGGGGAACGAGCGCGCGAGCGTACCTCCGGCGAGGCGCGGTCGGTGGAGGCGGCGACGGCGCGGGGCACGAGGAGGCTGCGGCGGGCGACCGCGAGCCGGGCGGCGCGTCCCCGGCGGGCGGGTGGCGCCAGCTGCTGGTGCTGCTGCGAGCGCGGCGAGGACGGGGACGCGTGGATCCCGACGGCGCACCGCTCCGCCGCTGAAGAAGCCGCCGCAGAGAATCCGCCCATAGCACGAATCTCAACCACTCGCAGTCGCACGCCTGATGATGACGCTCACGCTCGCTGCCGCTGCTCTGTTGTGGCTGCTCGGATCACACGCTCTTCCTTCCTGCCCGAGACAAATGGAGGTGAATCGACGAGCTGTTACCATGCGATTCAGCGGAATGCGGCGGTCATGCGACAGGAGCCGGAGATCGAGCTGCGCGTGCTCCGCCCGCTCGCGCGCTCACGGTCGGTCGGTGACGAAGCGGCTACCAGAGGCGAGGAGCGGAGGGCGGGGAGTGGGCGGTGGTCGTGGGGAGGGGGGCGAGAGGCGAAGCGGCGGATGCGGAGGACGGTAATGGTGGACGCGCGCGGGTGACAGTGCCCGCCCTGCACTCGGCCGGTCCCGAGGACGGAGTGTGCGTGTGGACGTGTGATTTTGTGGTGGAGTAGCGTGGATGACGGGAGTTTTTAATATCTTCTTGTTCGCTTGAGATGAGAGCCATACCCATACCGATAACCTTTTTGCGCCCGTCTCCTTGCATTTCTCGGCATTTCCAGGCACGGAACGGCGGAACGCCGCGGGGCTGCCGACATGTCAACCGCACGTGGTTTCAAACTACTCCTCCGATCGGAAATGTTTGATATAAATTTGTTAAAATATAAATATATCTGTATGTAGACAAATCTGTCAATTATTTCCGATCGAAGTGAGTACATTTTTTCGAAATGGGGGCCTCCCGGGCTCTACATCCTTAGCATCGCGTCCCTCAAAGTGTTTTAGGCAGAACTTCGTCAAAAAATGAGACACAAAACCAGTACTTCCTCTGTCCAACACATTATTATATGTTTTGCAAAACTAATTTAGTCTACTAAAACGTTTTATAATTTAGGACCGAGGTAGTACAACTTATTAAGATATAAGAGTAAGAAGCTAAAAAACCTGGATGCAACAACACATAAGATTATATAAATATTTATGTGGAATATATGTGTATCCATGTTCTCCCATACATTCGTAATTGTTCAAGAAAGATAAAATGGACTACGGTCCACCTTGGTTCATGCAAGCAACATGTTTTGTCCAGGCATGTAAGTTTTTCAAAAATTTGACACCGCTTATAAATGTTGCTTTCATTGGAATATATATCACATAAGAGAAGTGCATTTTATGTTAGATGTAAAAGGGTTCAAAGTAATGTTTCTCATGCTACCAGTAGTTTTGCTTTGTTGACTGTCAAACTTAGAAATGATTAGTGTTATTCTTAGATTGGAGGTAGCCAGATACTATGATTATTGACAAAGAGAGGTATAGCCTCTGAGTATAATTCATTTGCCCATGCTGGATAAACATTTTTAGGTTTCAAACAATAACTATAAACACATTTGGTTCTTCACCCACTTCTTCTGTAGTAGGTGGTTTCCTTTTTAAGACTATGTCTTCCCCTCATCCAATGTACATGTAATCATTGACAGAACCTAGCTTTTCGTTAACTTAATCGAACACCCTTGAGTTGAGTATGGGTCAAGAAAACTCCCTTACGGCTAATTATACCCAGTGGCGGATCTAGGATGAAATCGGTGGGGATGCCAAGCTTAAAAAAATCCATGTTAGGTTTACTATTCAACCATGATTACGGTAGTAAATAAAAGTAACTAAAAGCATTAATATATTTTTGGAGGGGGTGCCATGGCACCCCACCCCCACTAGATAGTGGATACGCCCTGATTATTTTTTTATTTTTTTTGCGAAAAGGACATAGGCATTAAAAGAAACACCGAATAGAACAAAACACCCCAAATAAATCGAAAATTACAGTGAAATCCTTGAGATGCCCTTCGTCTTCAACCTTCAGACCGTGTCGACGGCGCGCCACCGCTGCCGCTCCTCGCAGAGCCGGCCTGACGTTGTTGGATGCGGACGGGAAGTCGCCGAACGGGTCAAGAAGACCACATCCGTCCCGGAGACGAAGAAGAAGGATGAACCGCCGATGAAGCTCCATGACGATCCGGAGAACGCCACCGCCAGAAGAAGTGCTCGAGAACCACACCACTCCCACAAGCTTCTCGACGTCTCCGCCGAGATGGGACTGAAGCCGGGGAGACTTTATTGGACAAGGCGCCGCCGTCACCATCTGAGCGCCGCCCAACCAAACCTTAACCCTAAAACTGGAAAAACGAAGCCCTCCTGCCGACGGGGGCCGAGATCCACCCCGCCTCCATGGCCCGAAGGCCAAAGAAGCGAGGGAGATTGGCAGCGCCGCCAACAGGAGGCGAAGGAAAACCTAGTCGCCTGTCTCCTGTGTGTCTCGGATACGCCCTGATTAGATCATGCAATTAACTTTTTCTATTAAAAGGGTTTTCGAGGCTCCTATGGTACGACATTAATATTCCATATCATAATATATATTCTTTACGACATACATGTAGTGTCGTTTTGTAAGGAGCATTTTGTTTTAAAATGACGGACGTCAAAGTACCACCAAGGAGACCATACCACCATCTAAAACGACCTAGTGAGTCAGAGTTCCTGTGCACCTTTGGAACTGGACAACTAAGGTACTGAATTAACCAAACCCCTGAAACCATCTGCTATAGAAGGATCCAAATAGCTCCCTAAGGGCAATGGAAAAGTAGCCCTAAAGAGATAAGATTTCGGAAGGAAGTTCGTGATTCTGAAAATGAACAAGGCTAAGGCTATACGCCTATACGAGCACGAACCGGAAACCACCACGTGTGTTACTGTTACCACCACGTGGCTGACACGCGGGACCGGCGGCTTGACTAGCCCTACGTGGCTTGCATGGCAGGGACGCGTGCAGGTCGCTCGGCGCGGGCTGCCGTGCTTGGAGCAGAAACTTTGTCGCGAGCGAAATATGCCAGCGACAAACTGTTCGCGGTTACAGAGGATCCGTAAACAAAAATCATTTTTGGGAATATTCCCGCAAAGTTTCATTTATTTTTCTAAATCGAGCAGTCATCATCACACATACAGTATACGGCAGCAGAACGAAGATGCGACGATCAAAATATCATCCACATCAACTCTGATCGCTACGGCTGTGATTATTATTTTTTTCGTTCTTTTCTTTTGGCATGTAGATGTTTTCTTCTTTCTTCACGAGTGTTTGAGCAACTATACGAGCATCGTATGAGAAAATTTGTATTTTATTTTCCGTTGATATTTGTGTTTGTTGGGATTTTTTTTTTTTTTTTGAGAGGGAGAGAGAGAACTGGCCAACTGGGAGGTGCTTTCTGTGTCGATAGTGGGAAGAAAGAAACATGTGCTATTATTAAAAAAAAGAGGCTCAAAAGCAGGCCAAACTGAATCTTAAACAAGAAACCCGGTTACGGTCGGATTGTAGTCAAAGGGTGGGTGCATACAAAACGGCATGAATGCATATGGTTCAAGCATCACCACCACTGTTAAATACCTAAAAAAAAAACTTGTAAGTACCTGTGATATCTCGGCCTTGTGCGTTGAAACAGAATACTCTTCAAGACGTCAAACAGCTCGAGCCCTTAAGGAGTTTTTTTTCCCTCGAGGTTATGAGTGTGATAACGCAGCTAACCATCTTTCCGACAATATATACAGGATTCGCGGGGCAGAGCTCCTAACTTATCCATCTAAATGATGATAATGCGGTCTACGAGCTTGTGGAACAAGCGTACACTCCCGTTTGTTTGCACGGTACATGGATGCTTTGTGTAGCTGGTAAAGGGATCGACTCGAAGAAACGGGAAGAGATGAGGCCGGCCAGGGACTCGATCACCGACTTGGAAAGCGTTACGTTACTATGTTACCATGGCTGATAAGAAAACAGTCAAGGAAAAAGACGACAGTTTCTCATGTATAAACCGTGAGAAAAGACAGAGCGCTCGCTTTAGTTATAACCCGTGATCTGCATTGAGAAAACGTAGCGATCGAGCAGTTTAGCTCAATTTCCCCGGCGAACCAAATGTAATCTTGCAAGTTGCAGGACCAGCAACAAATACTCTTTCCATTTTTGCTTTGCTACGTTCGCATCTTGACAGCTGCTATGTTTCCGGTCGCGTCCATTCACATGCCTAATAATTTGCATGGACGGCTGGTATTTTCGCTCACGAAAAGGAAAATAAATAACTGATATGACGGCCTCGTAGCGCTCGGCACAGTGAGTCGACTAGATAGTGCTTTGCCGCAGCTCGCAGGGTACCACACCGTAGGGTAGGCGCGTGGGGCTGTATCATGCTACAAGACACGCAAGGATTCCCTCTCATCAACGCCAAAAACAGATAACTCTAACACGAACGCTCCGTGCCGTTCACCCTTCCTGCCAAACTGTGGTTTAACTAGACGATTCATCTAAAAGAAACTGCTAGTCCAGATATTGCCTTTTGTTATACGTCTTGACTGCTACCATAAGATCATAAGGAGGTCTTGTATAGCTAGTTACTCAGCTAGACCTACATCTTGTATAAATATCTGGGACCATACCATATACCTCAGTGTATGCCAATCGCCAAACCATAGATAAATAGACTGGAGGTGCCTTGATTCTACCATCCTGATAACCGCCACTACTTTTCTGCTTATATACCGGAGCATAAGTTAGCAAGGTCAGCTATGGACTTCCACGGCCGGTGTCAGAGACCTACTTAGATCCATCCAGCTCCCATGTAGGAGCTGTTGGCGAAGGGGTTCATCGACCGTTGCAGCGCGCTGAGGCCGTCATGGAACTGCAACTCGTCGGTGAGGCCTGTGGATCCGTTGCCACTCGCGGAGTTTGTTTCTCAACTGGTCCGCCTGATCACAATGCCAGTTTGGCAGAATTAGCTGTTTGGGTAGAGAGATCAAGTGCATAACCCTGGATGGAAGCTGAACTGCAGATAGGCTGCTTACCTTGCTTAGGAGATGCTGCCCTGCTGCCTCGAGTTGCACGCACCTTAACACACACAACAATTGTAAGAATAATTAGACATGGTTCACACACAATGAAACAGTACCAAACTATTTTAGCTTATGGATCAGAAATTACATAAACCCTTAAGACAATGAAACAGTACCAAACCATTCTACAAGAACAGTGGCTTTTGCATAAATGACAGAAAACTAGTGGCACATTCACTGTTTCAGGATGTAGTGGCATTTTGACATAAACTTCCCTACTTTATACTCCCTCCTTGTATCAAAATATAAGATGTTTTAGATATATCATACATGGACTACATACGGATATAAATGAGTGAATCTACACACTAACACATGTCTAGATGCATCCGTATCAGAAAAATGCTAAAACATCTTATATTTTGGTACGGAGGTAGTATTAGCTTATATATCCATGAATTTCTGCCAACATTACTAAGCCATAATGAACGAACGCTGGAATCTTTTTGCATCAGATATGACCGTTTGTGTTAGTTGACCAAAGCAAATCACTCCTGTTTATGCTTATTCAACATTCTCTACAAAAATAGAACAAAATGACAAACTAAGAAGCAATGCTAAAAGTGAAGGGTAGACAATTCAACCACTGCGTGTTACGACTTAGCCCCACATTACTATAATTTGTCCATGCCATAGAAATTTATGATGTTATTTGGTGAGTCCCCAAAAGGGCGAGACCTATGGAATTTAGCCATGACTCACGGAATCTTTCAAGTGTTTTGGTCAAATCAGGGGTGAGTAAAAATCCACGGTCAATTGTTCCTTCTGAAGTCTCACAAATTGTCTCCCAATAACAGCTGAAAAGTGGCTATCACATTATTAATCATGCTTATTCTTGTGATTTTGTTACTTAACCATTAAAATTGGTTTCACACCGCATGATTAATTTGTACGACAAACCTGCTAATGATAATAAAATGTTTGCTTACCTTGTTAGACATAATACAGATGTGAAATGAGATATGCAGTTAAAATGGATTGTTACGTGGCCTATGCAACCCATAGCAGAATTTAACTAAAAAAATGCTAAGAAACCATTACTCACTCGTCCTTTAGCGCCTTGTTCTGATAGATTAAAAGTCTGCTCCTGTCCTCTCCCATCTAGAAATATGCAATCAATACTCAGGAGTTCAAAAAATTGATTGATCAGAATAATACTAAACTAACACATTTCTAACCTGAACAACATTAACGCTTTCAGGGTCAACATTTGTGTTCTGCCTTTTTTGAGCCCTCGATTCAGTCACCAAGCCAGAGTTTCTTCTTTTGCATGGTTCTGCTTATAGTAACACCAATCAGAAAATTATGAAGGGATTCATCGAAGAGGGTAAAAAGCATCTGAAACGAACCAGTTTGCTTAGGTATTATTGGCATACAAAATGAAGTCCTCGTATTTCTGCTTGTTGACATGCATGCACCATAGTCCATTTGGTCCCTCGAGATGCCGGCATGCAAATGGTTTAGTGAGTTACCATCATTGTGACGGGGTTCCAATACTACAGATGCTTTGGCTGTTGATCTGTGGGCACAATTCCGGTTTTCAATCAACTGAGCGTGATGCTTCCTGCCACAAATAGATGGTTGTTGTGATATCTCTTCTTTTATCCATCAAAAATCAATGTATGGATACGAAAATAATAGGAAGATATCGCACGCAAAAACAGATAACTGCGCATCTGGTTGGAAGGTAAATGCAATAACAAACATGTTTACAATGCATGACCAAAGGCAGGAATTGTAGCAATAAGTACTTTCAGTATCATATAGGATAATCTGAACTTACCAATACTCTGTTGTCATGTCTTTTAATCTTGTATCAAGTCTCTGGAAAAGTTCTGTCTTCTCAAAATCTTGCTTATTATGTGTAGGTCTTATAAAGTTTGCCTCCAATACTCCTAGGAAATAATATTTTTGTTCAACACTACAAGGACTCTAGTTTACAAAAACTGTGGTACCAAGCAACAAAGTAAAAAACTGCACTAGAAGTTCATACCAGCAATGCCTCTGCCGTGACCTCTACCAGAGCCTGCAGACCAAAACGGCTGAACAAAGAAACCCAATGAATTAACATAATATGATGCTGTGACAGAAGTTAGAAAAGGTGATTGAACTACCACGACGAACAGCATTTTGGATTTGTAATATCAGAAATTCAGAATGCCCATTGGAAGGAATTGGTAATGAGGTAATGAGGAAACGCTTTAAACAAAAGGGTGTCACTTTAGGGCAAAGATGGATCACCTAAACATCCAATATGTTCTAACCCAAAACCTACAACACCCACCTGAAAGGAAAGGTTCGCAGTGAGAGTCCTGTAAGTTATATCCTAATTGTAATCAGCCCCTCTAGAAAGTTCTGAACTAATCCGTATTGGACCTTAATTGTGTCCATATGCTCACTAATCTGGAATCTATACTTTGGTAATGCTCTTACTCAGCAATGCATTATATAAAAAAAAATTCCTGCAATAATTTACAAGAAATGCTTTGCAGCATATGCCAAATATAAAAACAGTAGGGCATGTGGATGTACTTATTTTACCAGAATAAGACGATTCCTATGGTAGATATTAAATCCATAGATTTTCAGAAGTGGGGCACCTTTTAAGAAGCCAATTGTAGTAATGACATCAGCCTGAATCAAAACAAACGAATTAGGTGCAATACACGCTTTTCAGCCACCCAGAAACAAATTGTACTTAAATGGGTACAAACAATATTTCAAAAAAGTTCCCTGCACGTAGTACAGTAGCATAGCATGAGGCCATGAGCAACGAAATGCTCACTGATAAAAAGGAATGATGTTGCAACGTGTCGTGTTCAAATGTCGTTTTAGAATACGTGCAGTTAACTGGTTAAAACTTTGGCCACCATTGTCACCAAAGTATTTAGATTTTCTTGTCCAAATGTTTCTCGAAGATCTTGTACAGTGCAAGTGCTATGACCATACTTGTACAGAAAATTTTATCACGCTGTATATTTAATAAGTTTTACTAGTTATTAAATAGAAAAGGTCATGGTCAAAATTGCATGTTGTCGATCATATCAATGTCCAACACAAGCAGTAGAAAAGAACGCAGCTAGTGCCTAGTAGTATAAGTCCTAATGGAAAACTGTAATATTATTTGGCAAAATACGGATACATGTTGTGATGAACATTTAAGATCAGTTCTGGGCTATGGCTAAGTTTTCTAGAACAAACTAACCTGTACACTTGCTCCAACTTGTGGTCGATATTCGATACATTCGCAGTATATGAGATCATTGACAATATGATGAGGTTCAACAACTCTTCCACACAAGATGACTTTAAAGTGTTCTGGTAGACGAAGGTATAGTATAGATGCATAAACCTGGCCAAGTTTTAGCTAGTCAGCCATTCTGAAAACCCACATATAAGTCGTACATACAATTTTATTGTTTGGAACTTACACGAAGTGAATACCGGAAGCGATTTGCGACATGCATATGGTTCAACCTTTTTACTTTCTCGCGTTCATCTGGTATCTCAGGTGCTCCAGAGATCATAATATCCTGCACCACCATGCAACAACGTTGTTCTTTAGCGAACTTGTGCAACTGACTCGGAAAAGGGTATAGCAAGCATCACCGTGCAAGTGCGAATGCATTAGAACGTGTGCAATAGGATCAAGGACTACTAGCGTGGTTGTAACTACAAGGAGGCCAGTGACAAATTTCATCCAGTGGTTCTTCATGTACTGAGCCAATTCTTTGCCTTAGCCCGACAGGGTCAATCAGGTAATACAAGTAACAAGTAAATAATTTATATATTTTCCCTTCAGTACTGCTTCCTTTGATCAAAGGTTAAAAGGTTATATTGCTAAACTGATACTAGAATTCAATGTCTAGAAGACTGCAATTATCTCCAACTTTTGCATTAACTATTTTTGGAGTGTTGCCGTAAATACATAATGTTTATCCCTAGTCTTGTATATAATAAACACAAGGTGTGTTAGAATTAATCTTGTCATGTATGCATGAAGTTTTTGTAGGTCCATGAAGTATCCAGGGTATGTAGGAGTCCTAGTAGGAGTAGAAGTCTGAACGCTTTGTGTTCAAGTTAGTTTTTAATAGCTTAAGGGAGCAACTCTGTAGTAGTTTCTACATGTTACAGGAGTACTGTAACCGACCTACTGTTCAGTGAACAGTAACGGCCTAGAAAGACTATATAAGGCTGTATCCCCTTTGTATGAGAACTAAGCTTGTAAGCCAAGATGTAGCCTCAAGCAGATGTATGAAATAGATAGAGCATATATGTGTCTGTCATATATGCATATGTGTTTGTGTGTGTGAAGCACAACCGTATTGGAAGGAGCTAAGTGATTTAACTCTATAAGGTGTACTGAAATGTGAAATCAATGGAGCAGAGTTTCGGAGAGAAACAAATCTCACCTCGTCATCAGTTGCAAAGTCAAGCTCCATTTCCCATGCATCATTAAACCATAAGTTGAATACAACAATTTTTGTGCCATGGCATCCCATGTCCACGAACTGTCAGCACGTGCATTAAAGTAAGTAGCTAGCAATCTTAAACAAACAAACCAGTCCACATATAAGAAACTATATAGTTGTTGCATTTCAATACGAAGTCAAGATATTCACTGTGAAAATATTGCTTTTGGGGAATGAAGTCAGTGAGCAATCACAGAAGTAATCAGTTAATATCTGAGCATACCAACATCCAATCAACTGATTTCAGACAAATAACTGAGTTGAAGAGGATGTCATGGTAGAATTTCAATAAAATTGATTGGATGTACAAGTCGAGAGCAAGTAACTTACTTGATTCAACAAATCTTCTTCGGTAGAATATGGGGACCATCTCAAAAGAGTGGACAAATTTGAAGAAAAATGCTTTTCACCCCGGTCCATTATCCTCTTGAAAGTACATGATGATGGATCATATTCATAGTCAACCTAAGAAGACAAAATAACATCACTTGTTTAGTACTCCCTCCATACCAAAATATAAGATGTTTTAGATATTTCAATGCGGACCACATACGGATGAAATGAGTGAATCTACACACTATACGTGTCTAGGTACATCCGTATCAGAAAAATGCTAAATATCTAAAGCATCTTATATTTTGGTACGACGGGAGTAGGAAATAGCACAGTATCAAGTTTCTCTCAGTTAAATCCCTACAGACATGCTACTTGACTTCCTGAAGACAATATTACAAACTAAAAGCTACTATAGTGAACACAAAATTCAGTCTACTCTTGTCCAGATATGAAACAAAAGCATGGTGATGTGGCTGCAGATACTACACTGGTAATATTACAAAATTAACAAGTTTAACAAACTGACCACTGGCACTATTATGTCATTGCAGCCGGTTCTCGTAAGGAATGTGTAAGAGAGCAGCCCAACACTTCGTGTCAATCTGCTGTCATTTGAAACATTAATTGAAAACTTACTTCGATAAATCAAAGATAATAACGGGAAGATGCTGAAAACGGGTTTCGGTAGCGAGTTGGCAAAACATTAGCAAAGATGTTCAACACAAAAAGACATCATAAGTTGCATGTTAAAAGGCCTGTAATGTGCAACATCTGTGTCTTAAAGGTTCCCTTAACCAGATTCATATCCCAGTCTAGAAATGCCAAACTAGCTCTTAGTGACACCAGATGGGATATATTTTTAGCATGGAGGATTAGAAGGATGGATGCTTTAAGCAGGGAGAAAAACAACTTTATCTATGATCAAATAATTTAAATAGTTAGAAAGCGCTTCCAACATTTGCTAATGTCAGAAGATGAATAGGAAAATGACATAATGCTTAAGTAGGATAACCTCTTATCTTGTCTGCAGCTGAATATGATAGCATCTGCCCCAAGCCTCATTGTGCTAGTTTTGAAGCCATTTCCGTCTGTAATGTGATCACAAGTTAGTGACTATTTAGCAATGGCAAGGACAAGGCATTCGGAAGAATTGTTACACTGTCCAATTGATGAATTCGTGCACTTATTGGAGAATCCAAAGCTCAGACAATGTCGAAGATACTCTGGACTCATACCGCCTCCATCATCTTGAACATATGATTAAAAAAAGGTACATCAAATACTATATAAACATCAGCCAGTCATCCACAGTGCAATTAGATAATACATGTTTGTATAGTACCTTGTATTACTAGCGAGTACTCTCCAACAGGAGAATGTTTCCTTTTATCTATTTTCACATAGGTTGCGCCATTTTGGACCTACTCCATGTCGTCCATGGAGAACGGAAGAATCAAAAAGGAAAAGAAAACGTGAGATTCACGGATAATGGTGATAATATTTATTGTTCGTATATTTGAAATCAAAACCTCGTCAACGCATTGTCAATCAGTTCTGCAATAGCTGTAAAATAAGAGTTAAGCATACATCAATCTAGAGCCCAGATTTCAATAATCAGGAACATAGACATATAAAAGCAGAAGTTAAGTATCAGATTTCACTGATGTATTATGACGCACCACCAAAGGCCCACTTGTGTGAAGTAGCATTCGAATGAAGAAACTTGGGATTAATCCTTAAGCAGTTCTGTCCATCTGATCAAAAAAAAAAATCAATGGTAAGAACAAACTGCAGATGAATAAAAGGCGCATACAAATTGGGGGTCATAAATAAAGCACTCAACCCTGATGAATGAAATATCCAAGGAACCTGTCAGTGCAGGCTTTTACACTTTAATTTTAATCAATAAAGGAAGAGGCTAGGGAGAAGACTTCTAACAGAAGATGCTTAACATATTCAGGCTTAATGAACTCTGGATACACCCTCCAAAGTTTAGGGATGCCTTATGTAATAGAATATGCACTAGACGGAAACATCTCTCTCTAGTGTTGAGTGTATCCAGAGGAAATAAACTCAAGTAACAAGTAAAAAAACTATCTAAAGACCGAAGTAAACAACTGGGTAGCCATGGTAAAGTCAAGGAGGACTTGATGCTGCATTGGTAGGATTCATGTTACCGCAGTGCAGCATTTTGGCAGTGCAGGTTGGATGCAGCTCTGGCATATATAAGAAATAAAGCAATACATATATTTATAAATAGTCTATACTCTGAGGTTTACAGTAAAACAAGACTTTGTTTTACTGAGCATTTTTATGTCACATAAACGCAGGTCCCAATTCTGTACTTGGGTGAAAATGAAAAACATGTAATATCTTCTATATGAAAGGAATTACAATTTTGAGAATTCCTTCTACAAATTCATGTTCAAATGAGTAGCATTGAAACAGGGGAGTGCATGTGAGCAATTTCCAAAACAACAATGGTGAGGAGTGCAATGGACAGACAAGGGGATCCACCCGAAGTGCAATGATGGACACTCTAAACAGGACAGTTAATGTCTATTGGTGGGATGGTAAATAGAGGGCCTGGCTTGAAAGATAAGGTTAAGTACATACTTTTGTTGGAAGGTTGAGCAGGAACATTGTACTCCCCGGCTTTCCAGAATTGCCGGGGAAAACGCACTGCAGTCGAGATGGGAGGGGAACCCAGCAATGCATCTGCCTTGCCACTCTGATGTCCATCCTGTGCTGTCCTTGGCAAGGATGCAGTAGCTTCGTCTGCGTGCTTAGACTGTATAGCCTCTTCAGCGTAATCACCTTGTGCTACACCTTGTTCTGTAAACGAGGATGGGGCAAAGGCAGCATTTCCAGGCTGCATAGCCTCTTGCACACATTACCAGCTGCAAGAAACGCCTGATTTCCAGGCCGCATAGCCTCTTCCACACCATTACCGGCTTCAAAAAACTCCTGTTTGGGTAATACAGGATGAGCGTTCCTGTCCCCCTCAACGACATATTCTTCCGTGGTTAAATCTTTGACCATCGGCTCCTCCTCATCATCGTCATCAGACAACTCAATCCAGTCCACCACTACCATTGCTTAACCTGAAACAACAAAACAGAGTGAGCACCAAGCATGCCGAACGAAGGACAGGCGCACGATCCGATTCGCCAAACAATAATAAAAGGTTTAATTAATGGTGCTATGAAAAGAAAGGGAAAAGGCTGCATTTCCGAAAATAGAAAGTGCATTTTATCCCTCACGAAAAAGAGAGTAAGGGAAGAAAGAAGCGAGAACATGGCAGCAGAGTTAAGTAAAGAATCACCCCATGATCCACCAGCGAAGAACAAGAACGCAACTAGTACCTGAAAATCTTGAAGTTGGGGACACCAGGAACCGCCGCCCCCGATTGCCCCCAAAAAAAACTCAACTATTGAACTATATATTGCACCACACAACAACAACAACAAAACCAACCAGGAAAGGGGACAAAACGCAGCAAAGCGGGTGGATTTGAGTATCCGTCCAAGGAAGAATAGTTTGGGGGGCATTCCTCACAGCCCAAAAAAAAAAAATCTTAAAACAATATACCAAGTTAGGGTTCCTCACCAAGAAGCGAAATCCGTCAAGAGTCCGGGCGGATCGTCAGTGGGCGGCAGTCCAGCGGAGGGAGAGGAGCGACCGACAAGATATCCTTGTGGAATGCAGCTTCGGAAGGGGGGTTGGGGGGCTCCGATGAGGGGGGGGGGGGGGGGCGAGTTTATCGGCGAGGGTTTTGATGGTGTGAGACTGAGGAGGGGTTTGAGAGAACGCGTGTCATTACTGTGGTGTTTGTGGTGGGTCGGTGTGAAATGGAAGAAGGCTGGGATGATTTTTATTTATTTTTTAGATGAAGGCTGGGATGATTGAGGGCAAGGGAAGCAGCAGGGAGACTTCCATGTGACCACGGGAGAAGAAAAGTGTGAATCGGCATAAAAAACAAAGACCAGCAAAAGTACGATAGTGTACCTTTTCCGTGATTTGGGGGGACCCGCTGGGCAGTTGTGTGAGGAGCCTGACCACGTGGTACTCACCTTGCCCTGCAACCCAACGTGGGGCCCACCACATGTGTGGACCCACCTGTCAGTGAACCAAAGTTAGGAGAAGTTAAGGTAACAAATCCGTGATTTGGGGGGACCCGCTGGGCAGTTGTGTGAGGAGCCTGACCACGTGGTACTCACCTTGCCCTGCAACCCAACGTGGGGCCCACCACATGTGTGGACCGACCTGTCAGTGAACCAAAGTTAGGAGAAGTTAAGGTAACAAAGAAGGTTGGGCTCCACAACCTTGTGATTAGTAGGCCGGATGAGTCAAAAGTTGATTGATTGGGTGATGGTTGGATGGTTAGAAGAAAACGATTGCACTCTTATCGCACCATAGTTCAAACCCAGATTTGACAACTCTGTGATGTATTTAGGTGGAATATTTCTTAGTTGGAGAAGAGATACTCTCATCATATTAGAGTTTTAACCCAGATTTGACAACTCTGTGATGTATTTAGGCAGAATATTCTTTAATTAGTTGGAGGCGATGCTCCTATTGACTGAGAGTCCCAATCTCAAGACCTGATCCGTCGGTTCAGTCTTTCGAATGTGCTCATAGGTTAGGGGGTGTGTGTGGGCGTTCGTAGGGGTGAGTGTGTATGTGAGCGTCTTTATTCGTACTACCTTTCGCAAAAAAAAATGACTTCGTGGTAGGTGGATTCACATCGCACGATTTGTAAAGCAGTCCCTGGTGTTAGGAACGACCAATTCAACCATTTCCGCGGTGTTACCCTTCCAGCGTGCGACCCCGAGAACACCGCATGTGAACTGCTATAGCCATGGAGATGGGGCGAGCTTGAAATTGCGTTAGGAGAAATTCGCTCATCGGCTGCCTAATTCGGCCCCTATTTACCGGCAGCGTGAGAACAAATTAAAAACCACCATTTCCCCGCTTCAAACTCCATGGCGATGGCAGGAGGTTTTTCACCGACTCCACTGTAATACCCCGCAGTTTAGAGAGTCGGAAGGGTAGAAATAAGGTTTGTGCATTTGCATAGCATTCATCTGAAAATGCGGGAAATTTTGGCGCGTTAAATAAAACAATGCAAAGTGATCGATGTTTCTCTCGACTCGATGAGTTAGTGTTTAGATCATCGTGTTGAGTGTGATAAACTTCGACATGATCTTTAGAACTAACAAAAAAAAAACTAAGATCATCTGTCGAGGCATTCCAGAATTGGACATGACCTTGACTAATTATCAACACTTCTGATCACAAATCAAAATATGACAAGATATAATTCAATTTAACAAAAGCCACAAACACAATCTTATCTATATGATCATCTTAATTCACCATTCACACATTCATATATGATCATATCAAAATTCAAATATATCAAGTCCTCATGTCCAACATTTCTTATCTTACACATCTCATCGTAGCACTTCTATTCCAAACTCCAAATATAAATGTCCAAAGTCTTTTATGAGATACAAAGATGGACATTGGATCAAACTTACAAATGCAAGTGGAAAGAAATAATCAATATTACATCTTTAATCGAATAAGTACATATCTCATCCAAATGAAAAGAAAATTACAAATGAATAAAAAAGAATCCTAAAACAAAATCCTGATCTTCTCATCATTATCTTGATCTTCTTATCTTCCAATCTTGTCAATTTTATTCCTGCAAGACAAAGGAAACAAGAGAGCAAGAAAGGAATACAACCAATTGGATTTGGAGAAGTATTTCTCTCAAACTTGCATAGAAGTACTATGCATGATCAACATTGAGATTTGGAAGCCCCCATATCAGTATTTGGTCTTATAAAATTCTCTAGAAATTGTGTGAAATTCGAAAGCCTTGTGTTATGTAAAAGAAGTTTGGGAACAAGACCTGATCAATCTTGTTCACGAAGTTCTCTTTACATGCATAAAGTAATTGAATGACATCTAAAAATAAAACATGACAAAAGAAAAGTTTCTCATGATTAAAATGTTTGCCTTCACCACAAGGGTGTGAGGCAATTTAATTTTGGAACTTAACTAATGGATATTAGGAACTTGTCCTAGCATCCAAATACTGACTAGAGGGATCATTATTAAATCAAAGGCAACAAAGGATCATACTTGGATCATTTTGGAACAAATAGGCAACAAGGGACAAGAGGCAACATTGATCCAAATAAGAGAAGGGACAAAAGGCAACACTGATCCATATTTATCTATCTTAGGCAACATATTTGTTTCCCTCTAATCTAGTCAAGTTCCTAAATAAGAAAGCCCACATGAAAAGATAGATTATTTCTCCAATGGTATTATTTACCAAGGAAGAAAATAGATAAATGCTAAAACCCACAATCTGAAATTATTAAGCCACATGATCACCACCCATAAATGGCCAAGCCCACATATGAGAGAAGCCACACAAGCCCATCTAGTGACAAATGCCACTTGGCTTGATAAAAAAATTAATCCTACAAGGAGATAAGATCAATGACCATGCATTCTTATCCACAAGCAAAATATCTCACATAACTTGTACCTCAAGAATATCTCACAAGAGGATAAGACCAATGACTACTCATCTTTATCCACAAGGGAAATATCTAGCTTAACTTGAACCTCAAGAAATGCCTAAGTATGAGAGCTTGACAACAAGTAGCTTACTCATCCATGCAAAGCAAGAGTCACCACTTGAGGTGTCAACTTGTGGGGGATAGCTAGATCCTATAAAAGAGCATGTCATCCACACAAATAAAGGAATTTGCTCACACATTCATTTTCAGCAAAGAACCAGCCGTACCAATTGCTCATTATATCAAGGAATTCATCTACAACAGTACCCAACTATTTCTACATCCCCAAAGCAGCAAGAACACCTCACCCATTTCTCACATCAGATCAGCTAGAACAGCTCAAGAACATCTCAAGAACACAAAGAACATCCACTGAAATAATTTGCAGCTAGATAAATACACCCTAGGAACATTGAAGCAGCGAGGAGGAGCAGGCTAGCCACAAGACGCAGGTTATCATCATTTTCCAGAAGACCAAGCTGCTCAACAACAGCAGGTTAATTCTTTGTGTGTGTGAGGCAGAGGAGAGGTGCTAGCAGGTTCTGTAAATGACAGGACAGTGCTAGAAAGAGAGGAGAGCAGGGCAGCACATAAAAATCGATCAAGAATACATTTCTAAATCATTCCAACTACCCTTCAATTAGTTCTCCACTAGGAGGATAGAAAGAAGTGTTTCTCTCAGATCTGCATAGAGTTGCTATGCATAAATCATCACAGAGAATTAAAGCAACACACTAATATCTGTTCTTATCGAAAAGAAGTGCCTCAGCCTTTGCATCATTGGCAGGGCCAAGAAATCAAGCAAAACATCTGTTCTTATCTTTAGTAAATGGAAGAGCTCATCTGGATCCAGTAAAAGAAGTCAACTAAGAAAAATTGCTATCAAAACAACATCAAACACTAGATCACCAGGAGTGCACACCCTAGATACAAGATCTGGCAAACAAACCCAGATTCTTTGTGTTTAGAGTGCTATTTTGCTCTCAGATTCGGATACAAGTTCATCATTGAGCTTTGAAATCCATTTGGTAAGTATCTGTTCTTATCATTACATGTTAAATTGCCTCAAGAATATTTTCTATCACCGGCTGAATCAAGCCTTGGATATATTCTTATCAGTTCCTTTAATAAATCTGTCCAGAAAGATGGATATCCACACTTTGCACCACACCAATATCATCACATAATTAAATCATCTATGCTCAGTTTTTGGTTACTACTAACAACAGCCAGGACTTAATAAAGCATCCACAAGATCATCTGGATGAGTAAATCATCTGGATACTCTCTCTAGAATTTACCTCTGGAACTAAAACAGAGGACACATGCGCAATTCATTAACCAAAAACTGAAGAAAACTTCAGTTAGCATCTCTGTCAGTATAAGACACACCTCACAGCTTCAGCACACACACACCAGTTCATCACCAGGAGGATGAACTGGAGCACTACACAAGAATCACAAACCAATAGTTCATCAGCTCATTAGCTGGTCACAGAAGAAGTTCACCTCGAGAAATTGTAGCCGAGGCGGGACGAGGAGTTGAGGTAGCCGTGGGTCGCCGAGGTTGCGGTGACGGCAACACCGCCGTCCCGTCAGCGAAAGCAACAACAGAAGCACCACCGTCCCATTGCAGCAGCAGCACCACAGCCACAACACCACACCACCATGTCCAGTACCACCCGTCGTCGGAGGGGATGTCGAGATTGCAGCGACGTACTGCCGTCCCACCGGCATCAGAGTGGAGGTGAGTTTGAGCAGACAGCTGAGCAGAGGCTCGAGGTGGAGGTCGGGGTCGACAGGAGCAGTACACGGAGATGGCGTGCTCGAGTAGGAGCTCGTCGAGATGACCGTGGGCGGCGAGGAGGCGCACCAGGAGGTGCGGGTGCAATGCAGCCGCGTCGGAGAACGAGATCGGAGGCGAGCAGGCGGTGAGCTAGGGTTAGGGTTCGTGACCGTGTGCGATTGAGTGCGTGTGGTGGCAAATTGAACACCATAGAGGCGGGGAGCCAGTAGTGGTGGTTAGGGCGGAGTCGCGCCGGTGAACGGCTGCGCCGGAGAGGGCCGGCGAGGTCCGGAGCCATGGGTGGTGGAGGCGCATCGGCGTGGGGGAGGAAGTAGAGGAAACGGTGAGGAATACGAAGAGGAGGCGAAGGAGAAGCAGCGCATGCGTGCGGAGGCGCCGGCGACGGCCGAGGCGGCGGCCGGAGCAGGGCGTGGCGGCGGCGGCATCGCCAGAGGCGATTGGAGAATCGAGCGAGGCAGAGGAGAGTGCGTGAGGTGAGAGAGAGAGAGGAGTGGGCCGGTCGGTGTCCGGTCCGACCGAGCCAGGCCTTGACCGGGTTGGGTCCAACCCAATGGGCCCAGGGGCATTTTGGTAATTCACCAAATAAAATTATCCAAATTTAAATGAATTTTAACTCCCAAACCAAAGGAACAAAAATCAGCTAAAAATAATCAACACACTCTATAAATTATGAGGAATTTTTATGTAAGTTTTATTTGAAGTTTTGAAAAACATTTTGTGGATGAAAAATCCAAGGATCCTTAAGTGGAAATGACTTGAAACTCTTTTTCAAAAACTATTTTCTTAAAAGAAAATAATATGGGAAAATAAACTCTTGAAGTTCAATTATGTTGAACTATTTAAATTTAATCACTTTAAATTTATTCCTCATGAAAATTGTTGTCAAACCTTTAAAGTAATTAAAAACTCCAAAACACTTGAAAAGTCTTAAATCCGCAACTTGGGAATTTCGGGGTGACGATGCATATCATGATTATGCATAATAGCATGCTGCTAGATTTTTCAGTAGTCCTTATCAGGATTACCTTGCTACTTTTCAGAATTCGGGGTTTTACCGCAAACCCTAGAACCCCGAAGGGTTGAACGGCCATTTCTATCACAGGCAAGTTCATTCTTGCATATCCTTATTGAACTAGTTTTATAAAAACTATTTTCAAAAACATATTATTATCATTGCATTGCAAGAGAAAAACTATTTTCGAATGATGTGAATTGCTATATATATTATTGTTGGCTGGCAATGGAACCATGGTTTGATGTTGTGGTGGAGGTTCCATTGTACGGGAAAGTATATACCTAGGATTAATTACCAATGTCACAGTGATCCTTGCGCCGTATTGAAGCGTTTACCATGAGATCTGCTATGGACGGTAAAAGTCAGCCGTATCTTCTCTCGTTCACATATCCTCGGCAGGCTATTACCTGGTTGTGTCCGTTGCGGCGGCCAACAGCGTGGAAGCGCGTGACCTTCCCACCTGACGGGGTGATTGGAATAGAAGCTCGGGAGGGGTGGCGGGATAGCGGTCTTTGTTACCGGCCGCGCCACAAATGGGCGGATATGTGTTGTGCGGAGAGGGTGGTGATTGGCTTTGGACTCACACCTGGCCCCATACCATGGAAGTATGGACGGGAAAGTACGCCCGGAAAGGCAACAAGGCTGGGTTTCTCTCATGGGTAAAGTTATGCAGCTCTGCAGAGTCAACAACAAGAAACTGTGACTGTCACATCCGTGTTCCCGGAAGGAACTACAGAACGCTGCGGGAAAGGCATCCCAAGTGATGACTAAAGACCCGTGGAGACTGTGAGCATAGTTTTCTGAAATAAAACTTGACCTTTGAAGAAATGTTTTCCAAAACATGCATTATGCTTATGACCGTTGGTCATGGCAGTAGCTAGTGCATTCAAAACAAAAACTCTTTCCTATATTATTTGAACTTGCTGAGTAACGCTCGAGTTGCTCACCCTTTCCCCGTTGACCCCTGCTTAGATTTTGGAGCCATCCACGGAGTTGCCAGTTAGCCATCACGACGTCAAGGAAGTATCCAACAAGGAGTCAAGTCTACTGGTGGAGATTGAAGGAGTCAACTGCTACTTCATCAATAGAAGAACGACGACAACAGTGACAATGGTGGAGCAACAACAATATTGTCAATGGCATACATGACGACCACTTTGCCAATGAAGGAGACAACAACTATTGGAAGAAGGAGACAACCCTGGATAAAGATATTCCAGATGGAATAGATTAGGGCTGTGACAACAGCAGTAGTGGATGAGGAATTAGAGCTAGAGCTGATATCCAGCTTAGAGTTACGATTTGGATCTTTTTGTATTTCATTTGCAAGAGACTTGCTTCAATAGAAAAGGAGGGTCTCGAGATTTTGTATTGAATAGTGTTGTAATCCTGTAGTGTTACCTTGGACCAGCTATGTTTCTGTTGTACTACTCTGTGGGATGTAATATTTGCGGAGAGATCCTTCCGTGCGTGTTACATCAACGACTTGTACACTACAACATGCAGTGGTGTGCTGGGTCACCGCATCCACTAACAAGCACAACGGTGTGTCAGAAATGGCCGATTCAGCCGTTTCCGCGGGGTTAGCCTTTCGACGTGCGACCCCGAGCATGCCGCGTGTGAACTGCTGCAGCCATGAAGATAGCGCGAGCTTGAAATTGCGTTGGGAAATTCGTTCTCCGCCCACCTAATTCGGCACCATATTTACAGCCACCGCGATTACAACTCAAATTTAAATCCACCATTTCCCCGTTTAAACTCCATGGCGATTGCAGGAGGTTTTCACCGACTCCACTAACAAGCACAGCGGTGGGGGTCGTCGGCGGCAAGCCTGCTTCTTGCTCTTTCCCGAGCTGTATTTTGCATCCTTCCACAACTTTGTTGGTTGTAAGAACCCTATAACTCTTGATCTTCTAGTTTATAGCTTTGAGCATGTGCTATGTGCTAGATCTGGGGTAGATCTGGACGGATTTTATGGTAGTTGTTGCTACCAATGTCTGTTTTCGCTAATCTGTTGTCGGGATGTGGTTGATTATCATTCATTCTTACCGTTGTTTTATCAGTAGCTTGTTTGTTACAAATTGTTGTGTATTGAGTGACTTTGGATGTGGTTACATGATCTGTTGTTAGCATATTCTCTAGTAGATTGCGGATGATTTGTTGTCAATAACATGGTTGATTGTTTATTCATAATTACGATGGTAACCTATTGTAGAACGTGGCGCCTAACTCTCTCGATCTGTCTAATCCCTCGATGTTGCCTAACATGTTCTGGTGGTTTCTGAGAATGCAGTCCTCCTTCAAGCGGCTGATCGGATCACAAGACTTACATGACATGGCTTCCTTCTGAATAGGATTTGTGAGCTCGTGAAAAGCGGGATCTGATACCTGCAAGTGTAGAGGTTCTTTAGCGCACACTTTCGTGGAAGTAGACTCCCGATTTATATCGTCCTGAGAGAGCTGTTGGCGAGTGTTTCTTATGGTTGTCTATGTCACACCCAAGGTGTCAGACTTGAGTGAGTTGTCTGCAAGGATTTGTAGAATTAAACAGTGGAAAATGTGATGTGAAATATTAAAAAGGGTTGTTGTTGCAAATTGAAAATCAATAACAAGGAACTAAATCATGTAATTAAAGAGTTGTACTGCGTATGATGAGAGTAAGGCGCGGGGAAGATGTGGTTCATGATGATAGTGAGTGTGCCTTGGTAATGATGGAAATGTGAGGTATATTCTTCTTATTGAATAGTTGGTAGGCGAGTTGTCCTTGTGTCATCAAACTCCTTCTGTCGGTCTTGTTCGATACTATTGTCCTGCCTACTATTACCACGATCATGGTCAACAACAACACTTAAGGTCGATAGACCACACCAATGCATTAAGTTTGATGGCTTCTTGTTATCCTCGAGTCATCTTTGCTCCTCATTGATATCCCCACCTGTCACCTTGGGGTCGTAGATTCACTAAAAAACAAGTGTATATCTATCTAGGTCATTAGATCATGTTGCCCGGGCCCTAGACAACAAACACTAGGCAAACCATAGATAAACAATCATGTAAACAATAATTGGAAAGCTATCACAAAAATAATAGAAATGGATAAGCACAAACACATCTTACCAATCCGCTACCTCTGTCACGCCTATGGGAAATTACCCACATATTAGAGAAATGATCATAAACCCTTGATAATGATATGAATAGGGTTCATCTCGATATTACCGTAGGATTCCACATAGTTGCAGATCCAGCCAAACAATATCTTAATTTCAATGTAAATTAGAGTTTACAAACCATAGCCTTACAAAGATGAATATCTCTCTCTCTAGTGGGGATGGTGATAGTGGAGTGAAGGATCTTGAAGAACTGGATCGCAGGGACAGATCTAGCAGATAGGTCTTCCCTCCGGATCCTTTCCTATCGCATTTGAACGATTTCGATGATGCTCTGTATGTTTTCTGTCTGCCTCTCTTTGACGAAAGTTGATGGTTTTGACGAGTCGAAGGCGGCGGCACACGGTACGGTCATCAGTACGGTCGCGCCCGACCGTACTGGTGGTTGTTATCTTTTGTTTTTTCCTCGGATGAGGTTGCCACCAATTAGGAAAATGCTCGATTTGCTCCAATTATTCCAGATATGACTTCATTTGCTTCCTAAAGTGTATAATTCCTGAAACTCACATACAAACTGAAAGATCTCCAAACATCTGGGTGTTTGGGTTAGTGTGAGAGCAAATATGAATAAATATGAAGCAAAATCCATGGAAAACATCTCTAAAAATGTGATAAGAATTGAAGCTATCAACTCCCCAAGCTTAAACGTTGCTCGTCCCTGAGCAACTTAGAAATGAAGAATAAAAAGGCAATTCAACATTTAGTCAAGATAGCTCACTAATTCGAGATAATATACTATTTTTGCTTCCATAAGACCTGCAACCTTAAATAAGATAGCAAGGTTGCACATAAACTCGCATGTCTAACCACGAAGTTTCATAGCTAATAACTTTTATTCTCAAAGACAAGTCTCAAAAGTTTAGCTAGGCTGCGAAAACAAGTCTGAAGAGCCCCTCTTTAATGAGAGTAAAACAATTTTCAGCTCAATGCTCCTTCAATAAGAAATATGTCAAAGTGGAATATAATCTATTGTATACTTCCTCCACTTAGAGTTCCAAAAATAGATCTCATGCATTGTTCATAAGCTATAGACTCAAAAGTGAACTATGTTTGGTGTTTATAATAATAAAATAGTTGTGACCATTTATCTTGCATGACGTAGTGTTTCCACTATTTATCATCTTGCCACTCATAACCGAGATGTGAGAGTCGGAAAGTTTAAGTAAAAAACCATAAATTTCGTTATAGGCATTCCTCCACTCATAGCCGAAATTTGGGATTAACCCTGGTAGACCGTTCGTAACCGAGAGGAGTAGTCAACCATCGTTACTCTGCTCACGGTACATAAGCTCATAGGCTCATAGGCCAGAGGAGTGCGGGTCTAAACAATATTAAGCATGATACCAAACGGTTCAATAAAAACTTTGATGTAGTGAACTTTTATTATTAAAACACCAAGCTATTCATATTTTAATTAAGTGCTTAATACCAAGATTGCAATTCAATCTTTCAAGATCAACAATATGGAGATCAGCAAAAGTCATAAACCATCAAAAACAATCTGAACCAGAAGAAATTCTCGACCGCTGACAACAGATTAAGAAGGGCAATGCAGCTATTCCACATGTCTTGTCAAGTGGTCGCATGTGCCAACAGAAGCCGCAACATGGGAAGATCTACACGTTTGTCAGCTCTAGCCTACAACAAACCTGAAAAGACACACGAGCGGTGAGATTCCACGAAAGAGGCTTGCGTCCCGCTATATAAATATAGCAACCACCGAATACAACCGATCACTGCTGGGGCAAACAGCACAAGCACGTCCAAAAGAGAAATAAAAGAGAAAACAATGACAACGACGCTAGATCGACGGAAAAGAAGATGACCCGCAACTGTTGCACCCTCCCCGGATAATTCCCACCACGCTCCAATGCCGCCGGATTGTCGCGTACCAAGCAACACCTTCAAGAAGGAAAGCGACGACGACGACGGTGCTGCCCGGATAGATCCTAGAATTTCTCCCGGTACACGGAGGGGAGTGGGGAAGGGGTACACCCGACGCCCTTGAAGAAGGATGGTGGCAACCCGAGGCGTCACCACGTCGGTGTCGGTCAACCCGACAGGGATTTCTCCCGAACCCCGACAAGCCACACCCCAGACAAACCATCAGCTCCGCCTAGCTCGCCACCGCCCACGACCATGTGCCAACAGTCTTGAATCATCCACGACGTCTCACCATGGCAGCCGTTGCAAGGCCGGCCGGACCGGGAAGAACGAGCCGTAGATTGGGGACAACACCACCGCAGCCTCGTGCGAGGGCACAGCCTCCACCGCCAGAGGCAGTAGCAGACTGGACACAGCAGCAGGAGCACACCGGACCACACTGCCCGGCCGGGCCTAGATCGGGCCCGTGAAGCTCCCGCCGCCGCGCTGCAGCCGACGCGCCGCCGTAGACGCCATCCCCATCGCGAGCTCCTCTTCAGCCCAACCGGACGCAGCAGTACGGAGCCCGAGCTGGCCCGCCCTTACCCAGATCGGGCCCAAAGGGCCCAGATCTTGGCCTGGAGGGCGCCGCCGGCCGAGCCATCACCGCGCCGCCACCGTCGCCAAGCAGCAACGCCTGCACCCCGCCGCCATCCGGCCTGAACCGGGACGCCGCCATCCGAGGCACACCACCGCCAGGGAGCGCGCCGCCCCGCGCGACCGCTCCGCGCGCGGGTTGAGAACAACCGCCACCACCGGCACCGCCCGAGCCTAGCTCGGCGGCTCGCGCCGACGGCGGCGGGAGGAGAGAGGCCGGAGGGGAGGAACGGGAGAGGAGAAGGACGGGCCGCGCCGGCCGCCGCGGGCGCGGGGAGGGAAGGGAAGGAGGAAAGGGTCTGCAAGAGGAATTGATCTCTTCGTTTTTCCGAGCGATGAGATTCAGAGGAAGACGATGACATGAGTTTTGGGTGCAGCGTGCAGCATGCTGCGTTTTCTGGCTCCGTCCTATTTATTCAGTGTGTGTCGTTGCTTTTGCCACGTCCCTACTGATTCGTGCCATCCCACAACTTGGGACGTGCCCGCGGCGATCCTACGACGCCGTACGTGATCGCACAGCCGCGTCAAAATCCAGCTTAAATTCCTGAAGAATTGCTAACTGAAAAAGAGACAAACCAATGTCTGACAAAACTGAACTCGACACCTAAACCTGTCGAAACTGAAGAAAAGAACAGCTACGGATACTTGTTTATTCAACAACGTTGTTCGTCACAGGTTTCCTACTGCACTTGTGGACAAGCAAGTATTTCTGGAGAGGGTAGTGTAACGCAAGAGGATAGTCAGCAGGGCGAGATTAATGGCAGAAGACGCCATCGAGTGAAGAAGATGAATAAAGATGTCGCGCGTGTGCGGTGTGTGTTAAGTTATCGTGTGCGTTGAGCCTATATAAAGGCACGGGGTTGAAAAAAAAAAAAAAGAGTTGGATATGAAATATGAATGACAAAACGTGGACAAACTTCTTCCTCCACAAACCAATTCTCTCTTCCTAAGTGGTCGATGCTCAGCACTCAGGCACTCAGCAGAGAGCACTAGGCACCACACATAGTAAGTCATAATTACATAGTAGTAACTTCGAATGTACCTAAGTGGTCCAAGGCTACCAGGACGAGAGGACGGCTAACTATTACGCTTCAAAAGCCCAAAACCCACGGGTTCTGTCACTCATCAGACAGAAAAACTTGACCACCAACATCCAGACAGTTTCAAAATGATCATGTTCAGTCAGCTACTACCTTAATTTACCGGATCAGTAAAGATGGTCTTTGCACATTCTACACTGGGTGCAGAGAGACAACTTCTTCTTCTTCAGGCTCCTAGCAGAGGTGTTCTGTTCTTCGAGCATGCGAGACCTCTTGAGATCAACTGCCATCTCTTCCATAGACTTCTTACGACCTTTGTTCTTATCTTGAAGCCTAGGACTTCTCCAACGTGCATCAGTATGGACGAGCTTTCTACGACGTTTCACCTCCACTCTCAGAAAGTTTGCATCACAAGCTTCAATTGTTAGAGCCTCCGCAGAGATGGAAGTAGGGCCTGCAGCAAAAAAATGTGGTTCTGAGACGGTGCCATGCTTAATTCCAAATGTAAAATAACTGCAATATTTTTTTGCCCTTGATTATTTGTAGCATGAACGTACTACTGAACAACAGAAAAAATGAAGAAGAATATACTGGGGAATGTCACTGCTGCTGGAGTGTGAGAACCATTCTGTGATGCAGCTGAGGTGTTTTGTTCTTCGAGCATGCGAGACCTCTTGAGATCAACTGCCAGCTCCTCCGCAGACTTGCTACGACCTTTGTTCTTACCTTCAAGCCTAGTACTTCTCCAAGGTGTATCAGTATGGAAGAGCTTCCTATGGCGTTTCACCTTCACTCTCAGCAGGTTTGCATCACAAGCTTCAAAAGTTAGAGCCTTTGCTGCGATGGAAGTAGGGCCTGCAGCAAGAAAAATCGTGGCTCTAAGATGGTGTCACACTGTCACTCTTAGTTCCAGATATGAATCTTAACATGTTTTTTCCTGTCAATTATTTGTATTATCAATGTACTATTGAAATAAGAAAGGGATGGAGAAAAAATTACAGGGGACTGATACTGCTGTTGGAGTGTGAGGATAGTTCTGGGATGCAGCTGTACCAAGAGACCCTTTTTCCATAACAGAGGAGGATGGTGTAGCTTCATCTGCATTTCCAGACTCGGTAGCCTCTTCCCTTCCTTCACCTTCTGCGACAAACACAGCCTGCCCATCAAGCAATGTTGTTGGCTGCTGACCAGGAGACCCTTTTTCCATAACAGAGGAGGATGGTGTAACTTCATCTGCATTTCCAGGCTCGGTAGCTTCTTCCCTTCCTTCACCTTCTGCGACAAACACAGCCTGCCCATCATGCAATGTTGTTGATTGCTGACCAGGGTTACCATATGTGAAATCATTGTGGGACTCTTCAGCAGTCTCGTCATCACTGCCCAAGTTAACAATCCCTTCATCATTTTGTTTTGAAATAACAATCTCTTCATCATCGCTCAACTCGATGAAATCTAATAGAGCCATTATGTAGCCTGAAAAAAATGATACCGTGTGAGTAATGATAAACGAAGAGCGTGTAACAATCTATCCATTATAGCATTACTATACTATCCCTAGAAATTCCCATGTTAATCGGTGAAAAACAAAGATAAAGCTGTTCATCTTGTTGCATACTCAGCTCCTGTTGAGGTTGGTTGGGACCGAGTTATAACGGCTGCAATATAAGCATACATACAGATCACACCATAGGCAAAACTCTATCCCACTTATTACCAAAGACAACTGTAACCCCCTTCGATACAAGTACAAACATGTAACATACGAACTACCAACTATAAACTCTTGACATCAGAACCATATTCATGTGTGTACCTCATCCATGCCAAACCAAAATTGCATAAGTTAGCACTGTTTTTGCGTGTGTGCTTCAGTGACATTCCAGTCCCAATGGTGGATGAAATACATGTCCCTAGCACTCTAGCAGGAAGAAGGTAAGCATGGAGTAGATGTTGAATTCCAAAGAAATGGAAGCCTAAAGGGTTGAAGTCGCAGAGCTGAAAGATGCATCAGTGGGTAAAATAATACAGAAAAACTCAATTTTAATTGTTATAAGTATATTTAAACCGCAGGCAATGCAAACCATAAACCATTTCCATCTTAGAAAACTGGAAGGTAAGTTCTTTCATTTAGCTTCCAAAGAAAAAGAAAAAGTTGTTGTGGCGACAAACGGTAGCAGTTATCAGTTTTCAGAAATATCACGCACATAGTAATTTATCATAACATTTTGCCAAAGAATATGCTATGTTATGTTATTGTATCCTAGGCACACGCTTGATCATCATGTTTGCTAGTATGTAAGAATGTTCTTCCAAACAAATGCGACGAGATTTGGTTTTAAGAGCAAGTGTATCTAGAAGGACTCACATAATGTAATGTCCAAACGAATGCGGCAAGATTTGGTTATAAGATCAAGTGTATCTAGAATAACTGATAGAATGTAATGTTTTGAGTCGAATCTGCAGAAGTGTTGTTATTTTGATATTTTCTTTTTAAATAGTATGTCATGTAATGATTTTTAAAAATCAGTTGTTATAAAAACATTGTATCGACTATGCACGGGTCTGCGACTAACCCAATTACTTTGAAGCAAAATCCGTCCATTTCGGGAGGGGAAAACATCAAAGAAACAATGCCAAAATGATATATTTTTCCTCTTTACTAGGAGCTAAGGTGATTTTTCTGTTACACATGATTCCTACACATTAACTCATTCTCCAGCACGCTAGAATAAATACACTGCGCCTGTCAAAATTAATTGTTTTCTTCAGGAGGAACAACAGTATGATTTTGGCCAACCTGAGCCATTTTTGTTGTGGTGTGCAAGGAATTAACCCGAACCATTTTTTAGGGTTAAACCACAACTCTCTAACCAGCGCTTGAACACCATGTGCGCAACTCCTTTCCAGAAACGGCATGCCGTCTTCTGCAATTCTTCGGGTTCTCCCTCTTCTCCCTCCCACTATACCCAAATAAGCGAGTGTCATTTCAGATTTCGACAGGTCCACTTGCACCGAAAGTACAACTGTACCATTGACCAAACAATCTACTAATAGCAAATTTCGTATGGCCAGCCAGAACACAAATTTTATACTGTACTTTATAAAGACGCAGGGACCAAAAGGTTCTGTTTCGTGGATTCGGGTATGCAGGGGGTAACAGTAACACGGTAATAACAAGGGGAAGAAGAATGCTCCAAGGAAGCTGCTAAAACTGGGACCATCCGATGAATCCCCAACCTAGCCGCCTCCGGAAGAAAATAAAATCCCTAGAACCGGGAGACATATTCGGAGGCAAGGGTTCGGACATCGGACCACATCTTCTATGTCAGGCGAAGTCGCTACGGCAAGAAGAGACCACGCACGCAGCTGCGCCGTTCTAAAACACCGAAACTGGCAGATTCAACCCGAGATTGCAGCGAAAGCAAAATGGCGACACCGGAGGCAACGACAGTTTACCGCAGAAAATACCATGAGTCCATGACCAGATGCCGCAAATGCACAGAAAGGGAATCGACAAGCGCTTGAATAAGACGGGTACCTGGTGGAGCTCGGCGATCCGAGCAGCGCTCTTGGATTGAAGAACGGGCCTGCTGCTAGGAATTGGGGATATTCTCTCGGTGAGAACTGCAAGGAAGAGGAGGGGATGGGGTTTTTCTTGGGCTTTGCGTGCGGAGTGCGGTGAGTCCAGAGAGTATTCACCGCTATGGTAGTGCCATGTCAGTCCGCTAGTACAGAGCAGTACTGCCGCGTGTTGACGGTTGCGTGCGGCCGCATAGGTAGCACTGTTGCCGTGCACTAGGAATCCGAGGAATGCTTTGAATTTTTTTTCTTAGAGATAGCAGGCTCAAAGTTTGATGACGTTGCCAGATACTTTCAAACGAAAAAAGATTACGACAAGATTACGACAAGACGATCATGTTTAACGTTGACAGATACTTCCAAACAAAAAAAAATATGATGACAAGGATATTCATTATCACCAATACTATTTAATATAGTTGCTGATATATTAGCCATAATCATAGAGCGCAAAATTAGATGACGAAATTGAAGGCGTAGTCCCACATCTAGTGGATGAAGGGTTATCTATTCTTCAATATGCCGATGATACAATCTTTTTTATGAAAACATGACATGAAAAAGGCACGAAACCTGAAATTAATTTTATCAGCATTCGAGCAACTTTCAGGTCTAAATATTAACTTTCATAAAAGTGAATTATTTTGTTTCGGCGAGACCCAGAACGACGCTACCCTATATGTTGATTTATTTGGCCGTGGGCAAGGTCGGTTTTCAATCAGTTATCTAGGCATTCCGATTCATTTCATGAGGCTAACGATTGCTCAATGAAAACATGTTGAGCAAAGGCTTCAAAAAGGTTGTGCAGTTGGAAACGAAAATTAATATCTTTGGGTGGTAGATTGATTCTCATAAATTCAGTAGTAAGTAACATGGTATTGTATATGATTTCCTCCTTCCAATTGCTTAAAAGAGTCTTGTATCGATTGGATTATTTTTTTATCAAGAATCTATTGGCAAGGGAACAGTGAGAAAAAACATCGAATGGCTAAATGGAATGTAGTCCGCAGTTCCAAAGATCAATGAGGTGTGGGGATTCATGACCTTGAGGTCAAGAATAGAGCTCTCCACTATAAATGGTTGTTCAACCTTCTTACCAAAGATGGGGTATGACAAACTCTTCTAAGGAGAAAGTATATTGGCTCATGTGAGGTATCACGGGTTTCTTGGAAACCAGGTGGTTCACACTTCTGGGCTGGCCTTATGGCAACGAAGAAAATTTTCTTCCCATATGGTTCTTTCTCCATCAAGGATGGTTCGGAGATAAGGTTCTGCGAGGATAGCTTGCTAGGTACTACCATGCTCCGAGAACAATATTCAACTTTATACAATATTGTTCTTGGACGTCACAAAAGCGATACCCTCGCTCAGGTGTTGGAAAATTCCCCACCAAATGTGATGTTCATAAGAGATCTTGTGGGTCCCCGGCTAGCATCTTGGAGTGAATTGCTACAGCGTGTGGCTTTAGTCAATCTGATGTAGGGGACCGATGAGTTTCGTTGGCGGTGGACTATATGTATAAAGTCCTGATCCAACCGGATGTGCCAGTTGATAATAACAAAAAAATTGGAAGATGAAGATTCCACGCAAAAAATAACAAAAAAAATTGGATGATAAAGATTCCACTCAAAAACAAAGTTTTTGCATGGTATCTTCGTCGAGGGATAATTCTCACTAAAAATAACCTTGCGAAACGTAATTGACATGAAGTAGAAAAGTGTGCCTTTCGTCGTAAGGACAAGACTATTAAGCACTCTCTTCGAGTGTAATTTTGCTGGTTCTATATAGTCAATCATCGAGATAGGTTCTACCTTATACCCACCACGAAGCATTGCAAATATTTTTGGTAGTTGGCTGTATGGTGTGGATCATAGGTTTAAGCGACTTATTAGGGTGGCAGCCCTTGCCATTATATGGTCGATTGGCTGTGTAGAAACGACAAGGTTTTCAATGATAAAATCCATCTCTCATCCAGGTTATCTACGGGAGTACATCTATGCTCCATTCTTGGTCACTGTTGCAACGTGTGGAGCATCACGACCTGTTTACGAAGGTGTGTACAAAACTGGAGGATACGACGAGGGACTTTTTATCTCAACATGGATGCCATTATAATTTGTGGATCGGCCCTCCACCATCTTAGGCGTTTTTACAATTTCTCATCATGATATGTAATTCGCCTTTTTATGTTCGTACTATTGGACTTATGACGGTTGTGTGCATCCTAACTATGCAGAGGCTCGGTGTAATGCTTAAAACCTTTAAGTAATAAAGCTCCCTTTATCGAAAAAATGATAACAGGCTCAAAGAGCCCAGGTTTGAATTAACAAAGCCAACAAACGACAGGAGTATTACAACCGAAAAGTAACCGCTGGGAAACCAGCTTACCAGAAAAGCTCAAACAGAAAAGAACAAAAACCCGAAACTTCAGAGAAGGACTACAACAGGCAAAAAAATAGAAAGAAAGATCCAGGCTTCTGTTGCAGGCTTGATGTCTTCCTCCTCCGATGACATAAGAGCATATGGCGTCGCCGGATCCGACACCAACCTTCTCCGGAGTGTTCCAAGCAGCATTTTCAAGGAAGATCTTCAGCTAGCAATGAACACAAGAGTCCCCAACGACTATTCACCGGTGCTGGTGAAAGGCTCAATAGCGACGCTTTCAATAAGGGGATGACGCGAAAACGTCACCGTCGCTCAATCCACCAGGATATGGATTTTCACCCGACGACCAAAGACCAGAATTAATGAGGAAAATGATAGCTTCACAACGACGCCTTAAGGAAGGGGAATGACACCCACGGGTGTCATCAACGGCTGATAACCCCCAAGAGCAAGGGATCACTATCGCACCTCTCAATGTGGAAGTAAGGTATCGATCCGCAGGAGCAAGAAGAAAAAGTTATCTATTCCCTACAACTAAAGTGTCACAAGTTTTAGTTGATTATGCACTAAACAAGTTTGGAGAACAAGATGGTTGATTGATGGAAATTCGATGTAGCAAAACAAGAATGTAAAAGTGTCCCAATCCTATTCAACGCAAGAGGACAAGACAAAGGTTTTCTCTTCTAGGAACAATGGACATGGGTTCATGGGTTCACTTAATCCTCTCTCTGTCATCTATGGTGATTATCATGTTATAGATAAAGTACACATAATTGTCATGTTTTATGGTAGCTTTTATAACGGCTACATGTCCTAAAACACATAGTTGAAAGAAGTACTCATTTGTGTTGCTAGGTCACCCTCGTAAGGCTAGCGTGGTTGCTCTCACTCCCACATCATACTCTTTCTTTTTACCCCCAGATAAAGGATGTTGGGCGGTACTGTGTCACTCAATACCTATGCCGTGTCACATCGGCCATCCCGTACCCACATACATCATACTTCTTAATGGACAATATTCTAAACACTAGTGCAATGATTTATATTTCGTGTGTGTGACCACACCTCTCTCATCTATCTACACTTGGTGGTGTCAATCACCTCATGATAAAGATAAACAAGGCATTATGCATAAATCAAACTATCACATGCATCATAAAATATCTCCAAAGTATGACAAGTCATAAAAGATCCAACACAACAGTAAATGCATAACAAATATTATCTCACACCACAATATCCACCATGGGAATTACATAGATGACCGTAATCATGTTCAGCAGCTCATACGATACTAATTAGTGAAGCTCAAAGAGAGGAGAGATACATAAGTTACCACCACAAACCCAAATCCAGGGGGTGGACTACTCCCCCTTCATCATGGAGACGGTGGAGAAGTCGTTGGAGAAGGTGGAGACCACCCCGGCAGCGCCCCGCCGGAGTTTTCCCCCTCCAATCTGCAGCTCCTGATCTCCGTTTCGGTGTTTCTGTGTTTTTGCGGCCCTCCTTTCGCGAAACGTCATGGGACCTTTTTTATAGGCATTTTTAGGTCAAAACGAAGGCGGTGGAGAAAGGATCGACGGCTGCGGAGCCACGAGGCCCAAACGGGTGGGTCCCACGCGGGCACAGTACCTGGCCGCGTGGGCCACCCTTTTTTGCCTTGCGGGCTCCGTTTGCTTGATTCCTTCGCTCCTACGTCTTCTTCCTTCCAAAATAATGACCTCTGTATTTTTCCAGAATTTTATGACAACGTTTGGGTCCCTGAAACATAAAAGGAAAGAAATAGGGTTTTCTGCCTGCGCAGGGTTAATTCCATAAAAATAGGAAACAATTATTTTATTTCCTAAAATCATTAAATAACAGTGGTATAACCCTTATATGATGCAAATATGATTAGAATATGAGTGAATAAAGTGCAAAGTTCATGTATGCATTTTACATGCATCAACGGCACCGACGAACTGTGTAGGCATTTCGCCCACAACCATATTTTCCGCTCATTGCAACGACCCCTCCACACAGAATATCCACGATGCTCCTCGTCGGGCCCTCCGAGTGATAGAGCTGGGCTGAAGTCTAAGCGAGGGCAATAGCTGCTTCGCCAAACAAAAGAAGGAGAGATGAGCAACACGGCTAGGAGAACGCCAAGATGGAAACTGCAACTGGGACCTTCTTCTCCCACCAGTGGTTGCTAGATGGCAGAGGTGTACGTGGCCGGAATGTGCCGTGTCGACTGACGAGCCCCACCGAAGAGTCGCAAGAATGGGAAGGGGGGGGGGGGGGGGGGGGGGGGGGCACGAGCCCTGCGCCGTCCCCAACGGCATGGCAAGTCACTCTGACTGCCGATGCACTTTTCGTCACCATCTCGTTAACGCCAGCCGGCGAACACGACGCCGCCAACACACAAAAATCCGGCATCGATCCAAATCTCCCTCACCACGCAGCCACACGTCGGCGTCCACACACCGACCAACAACCACCCAGGTTTCACCGGAGCCTAGATCTGGGGTGACGGGATCCGTGGTCCACAGACGCGCAGACATCTGATTGCCCCTCCCGCCGGACACACTGTCGAACAGGAGGCGAGACTTAAACGCCAGAGGCACAATCGTGAGAGATTGCCGGGTACACCAGCACCTGATCTAAGGTGGGAGCGCAGCCGAGGGCTGGCGCTTGACGGATCTACAACGGCGCGAGGAGACAGGGCGGAGCTCGCCGGACGGGAATCCGGAGGCAGTCAGTACGGCCAGAGTTGTGCGTGGACGGAGGTCTCGAAACGCACCGGGAAACGAAAAAGGGACGGAAAAACTCACCGCCCACATGTTAGAAGAGGAGCCACGCCGCCATCAACGACGGCGCGAGGATGAGGAGAGCGGAGGGGAGGGCTAGGAGGCTAGGGTTTGGAGGCCCCTCGGTGTAACCCGAGAGCGACACAGGAGGCGCGGGGAGAGGGGGGGCTCCTGCTTTATTAAACTTACTCTTTTTATATGTACTAGTTGGCATGTACGTGCAACGCACGTCTCCACCGATGTTTTACATATACGTTTGGGCGATGTAAATTCTTTTTTGACAATGTTGAAATATTGCAATTGATGTTTTAGTTGAAGTAACATTTATAAATTGATGCACTTCAGTGACTTGCAGAATCATTTAAACTGTTCAGTCTGATTACTCGTCTTCAAGGATGCACCAGCAGTGAAGTGCTTATTTCCTTAGAGTATTTTGGAAAAAATGGATCTTCTGGAATTGAAGCAACATGAATTAAGGTTAGTTTACAGCTTGAGACTTACCAGGTAACATGTCAGTAGAGGGTATACCTTCAACTGCTTCGGCTTTCTGTCTAGTCATCCTTTCTTGAGCTTGAAGCTTGCACGCCTAGAAATGAACCAGAACATGAAAATGAGATCTTAATGGTGGTTTAAAACCTCTTTTGCATATGATTACAATTGGGGTTAAAAATCACGATGATCGGTGAGTTGGATAATTTATAGTAGAATTGCAAAAATTAAACCAGTTTGGTTCAGTATGAATTGTTATGCATGTGACTCGAGCATTGATGCACCAGCGTGATTGCAGAAGCAACGACAATGCAATAGATAAGAAATGGTGCACCGCAGTTAAAACGTAAATAGCTCTAGAAAATCAGCTATGTAGCTTTCAGAACTACGTAGTTCTGAAAATTCGAAGGTAATAATCTAATTTAACTTACCCTAGCTATTTTATATATTAAATCAAGGTAGGATTACAATCAGCAACAATGGCTGGTTCAAGTTCTGGTGGATAGTTCCCCAGCCATACTTCCATACGATTCTGGACCCTACCTAATCTTGCCAGTTCGTGACTCACAGAGTTCGTGTCACGACTGTTCTTCACAATTACAGTTTCTCTTTCATTAAGAAGCTCACGGATAGCAGAAATTCTAAAGGCATAAGCCAATGAGTTCGGCGTGACTTGCTCGATTAAGTTGATAGCTTCAGCGCAGTCCGTTTCCAGGGTAAACTTCAGTGTTGTCCATGTTGCCCTAGCTATTAACTTCTTCCGCTACGGGAAACTACCGTATTTGCTTCCCAAATTGCAAAGAGTGCGGCTTGGATGTTTGGTCAGAAATTCATACTAAAGTTGTAAGCATAACTGCATAAGCAATGGAGAACGAAAATCACGCTTGCACATATCTTTGATTCCGGCGATTACTGGGCAGGGGGCAGTGTACAGGGCAGTTGCGTGGTGTCTGTCACGCGTTGGACAGGCGTGCGGGCGCGTGGTGGCTGTCGTGCGGTGGCGGCCGTGGGTCTCCGGCCGGTGACTGGCGGCTGGTGGGCAGGCACGTCGGGGAGGCGGAGATGGAGGCCGTGCATCTCCTGCCGGATGCCGGCTGTCGGCGGAGGGCGCATCGGGCGGGTCATGCGGGCGAGCAAATAGACAGTCTATTGCAAGCAACATTGCAGTCTGCTCAGATCGAGAGCTCCAAAAATAAATAAAAATAAGGGTCTATCTAACGCTCAATCGACTGAGAACTAGCTTAGTTCTCATTCGCATGACGTCATCAATCCCCAGTTACAAGTCAAGTTGCAACTCATGATTAGCACGAATCACGAAGCAAATCGAACGGTGTGGAGCAGTTGCAAGTCCACTTGCAACTCAGCCGAATGAGAACTAGCTTAATTCTCAATCGCATGACGTCATCAAATCTCAGTTGCAAGTTGACTTGCAACTGATGCACGAATCACGAAGCAAATCAAGTGGCCCGAATCAGTTGCAACTCCACTTGCAACTGATGACGTCATGCGATTGAGAACTAAGCTAATTCTCATGCGATTGAGAATTAGCAAAACCGAAATAAAGCAGTGGCGATTGGAAGGGGCGAGGGGGCCAGATGTGCTTGTTGATGGTGGAGTACTCGACCATGTACTCATACACATCAGCCTGGGCGTTGACCCTGGTCTCGGTGCCCTCGACGGGGAGCGCGAAGGCGTCCATGACGACCATGTTGTCGCCCTCGCCCTTTCCCTGCATGAGGCCCGATCTCGATGGTGCCGCCGGAGCGGGCGTGCACGACAGGAGCGCGAGCGCGGAGATCCTGGCGCGGCGGAAGTGGTGCGGGTCGCTGGCCCAGGGTTGGCCTGGTGCGCCTGCGCGTTGGCCTTCTCGTCGTAGCGGTAGATCTCATCCTGCGCGTCCGGGTCGGCCGAGATGTTGTTCTCCAGCTCCCACGTCTGCCGCGCCGGAGATCATGTTCTGTTCCGCGCTCCACAGTCCCCGAACACGGCGGAACGGTGGCGGAGAGTGGGATCTTACAATCCTTTTTTTTAGCTTGTGGCAATCTCTGTAATATTCATGAAAACGAAAAGGTGTGTTGAGTTGTCAAATATTGGAGCGATCTGGGTCGTTGATCAGATATTGAACGGCACAAATTTAATGTATCCCGAACATGTTTGCTCTTTTAATAGTAGTATAGAAACATGTTTGCTCTTTTAATAGTAGTATAGAAAAGAAAAAAATTGCAGAAACTATTATTGCCATCGTTAGGTAAATTCCTCATTCTACCTTTTTTCACATACCACCAATTATTTGTTTAATTTGTTGCGCATAGGTCTATATCTCAGATTAACATGATTAATAGCAGATGTGACGACTGGGTTCCATGAGCTAGTGATGATGTAACATTGCCTGTCCACATATCATCAGTTGGTGCATCACAGATCATTTTGAATTTTTCATAAAATATCGAAATCAACTTGGGGCGCTAGATGCACTTTGAACCACAAGTTTGCCACAAGGGTATATTTTGTGGTCATTTCACGTTGATCTTGTTGTTAATTTTCTTTGAGAATTCCATAAAAAGAGAAGCAAGGTAAATAATCAAAATAATATGAGGTAAATCATATAATCCAAACTAAAGTGGGGCAAATTAATAGAAAAATTTCCGGACACGAGAAGTTCCGGGCTTACTCTTTTTATGCTTTCTGGTCATCATTATTATACAGATTTCGAGCAGTGTCACAAGCCGAATTGCTGATTACCGCTACAAAATGAGTAAATGATCGACCACGATTCGATTTGCCGGAGTCTACTGCGGCCTGTAGCACCGGTCGTCCTCCACCTCCAAGCTCTTGGGAGTGAGCTGGAAGTAGTGGTCCCAGGAGTACGTGAAGCTGACGGTGGCCATGCTGGCGATCCGGCCGCCGCCGTTCACCAGGTAGACGCCGGCGCCGCCACCGTCGGCCCTGAACACGGACGGATCCACGTCCGACGTCGTGGCGAAGCCCCGGCCGTCGATGCGCACGTCCCTGACGCTGCACGGGCACAGGTTCTTCACCCGAACCTCGAACAAGGTGTCGCCGTTAGGGCCGTTGCCCGACGAACGGGCGTTCACGGTCTCCACCTGGATGTCGTTCACGCTACACCGCTGTCCGTTTGATCCTGCATGCGTTGTAAACGGAGTTGAGGAATCACATCTCTCTCTCTCAGAGATCGACTTCATAGATTACTGAAAACGTACCTTGCACCGAAATGACGACGAGGGCAAGGAGAAGAAGCTTAGCGATGGCCATGTCTATCTCCGTTTGTTTTTCGCTGGTTGTTAGTGGTGATCGACTTAATTGGATGGTAAATGGTGAAGAATTTGCTGCACGGTTGTGTCTTATATTTATAGAGTTACAGAAAAGAGGAAAGAATCCGTGCGGTAGGAAACGAAAGCGAAAAGAATCATTTCATGCATGTGGAATGGGACTGCGCACGTAAATCACTCCTCGACAGCATAGAGTCTACGTCCTTGATTCATGGGATTATGCGTACGTCATTAAGGTGCTAGAATTATGGGATTGTGCTACTTATTGCCTTGTAACCGAATTGCTATTTCTCAGTGGACGTGATAACCATCCAACTACGGGTTAGGGCTTTGTTGGATTGTAGGATTTATACAACTTTTTAGAGGATTTGAATACTATGAATTTTATTTCTATGGAAGCCTTTTAAATCATAGGATTGGGGCTACCAAATTGTTAATGAACCATTTATATGCTCACCATTTTATAGTATTCTAAAATGAGATCAAACCTTATTTTAATTTACCTTTGAGAAATCAACTGTATTTTCACCCGACCTTTCTCTACTTTCTCTCTCATCAATCCTCCAAAGACGAAGAATCCCTGTGTTTGAGAATCATGTGGGAATTCACTTATCCACTTCACATGACATTTCAATCTGCGTTTTTTCTAGTACTATATATTCAAAATTTTGAATTGAAAGAAACCCTTAAATTTTGTGTGAATGTATGTGTATGGTGTTACAAGTTTTGTATGACTTCTTAGAGAGAGAAGTGCATATTACAACCCTAAACTTACACTGTAGTTTAAGTTACAACCTTGAAATTCAAAACCGGTTTGGACACAACCTTGAAGTCTCCATACCAGCTAAATTAGCCCCTGGCTCAACCTAAGGCCGGTTTTGACCAAGTCACCGTCCTAGTCAACACCACAACAGCAACTGTAAGACACGTGGTGACTTGTGATTGGTTGGGCGAGAGGAACAACTATTTCCTAGCGCGTAGTTCTCTAATAGGCCTAATCCCCAAGGCTCCGGCTGCGCGTTCGGTTAGTATGGTTAATTCGGTTCGGTTTATACGTTTTTTTATTTATACGGTTTCAATACTTCGGTAAATACGGTTTTGTACGAGAATACGGTTCGGTTTCGGTAATAACCATTTAATTTCGGTTCGGTTTCGGTAATAACCAAATTAACCTAAGTTGACGCGAATATTAAAATGACATTTTTTTTTGTGGCCATATATTAAAAAATAACGGAATAGACTATAAAATTAATATGCATATGATCCAAAGTAACCAAATAACCCATAAAGTTAATAAAAGTCTATACAAGTAGCAAATCACATGCTACAAGTAACCCGTAAAGTTAAAAAAAGTCAATAAAAATAGCAAAATAGTAAAAGTTAATAGGCATTTCGGTTTTTTGGTTAACCATTCGGTTTTCGATTATTAACCTTATTAACCGCAAGGTATATGGTTAGCTATTTTACTAACCGTAATCTTAACCGGAAACCAAAATAAGCACAATTTCGGTTCGGTTTCGGTTTTTTCAGTTCGGTTTCTCGGTTTTCAGTTAACCGTGCGCAGCCTTACCCAAGGCCCAAGGTGCACAACTGAAGCTGCGGGGGTTAAGTGCCTCTGATTGTTTCCAATCATAGCAAACGTCTAAGTCCGCTAAAAAAAGCAAACGGCTAAGTAGTAATCAAGAAAAGGGGGGTGGGGAGGCACCCCCCAGGTCATCGTGTACACCCCCCTCTCGACGTTCCGCATGATGTTCCCGGACTATGTGGCCAAGCTCAGGCTCGTAGATCATGCACATCGGCCCATGCTCACACGCCTCCACAACACCGACACAAAGCGGATCGAAATCCATCTTCATCTTTATCTCGCCAACAATTTTAGGCGTCCAACCAATCATAGGCGGCCAATGTCCCACTACTATGGGGACTTGGTCAAAACCAGAATCAGGCTGAGAAAGGGGGCGGTAATTTAGCTGCTTTGCAGACTTCAAGGGTGTATCCTGAACGGTTTTGAACCTCAGGGTTGCAATTTAAACTTTAGGCTAAATTCAGGGTTGTAATATGTACATATCTCCTTTTTAGAGGGGTGGACGAGCGGGGCAGGCTGCATGGACTCTTTCTACTTTGTCTGATTTATTTGCTTAGGCCACTAGTATATTTATTTTTGAGAATTCTATATGTGTTGTTCTTTAACTACATGGGCCTTTTTACTAGGCTTTATGTGACTGGTGCTTCTCAATCATTATTGCTGTAATTAACGAGCCATTGCCTAGCAGGGTGAATCCTATATATCGTTCAAAAATAGTTTATGTTCACTTTTTAAAATTGTTCAAAAATAGTGTCCGTTCACCGACCTTTTTTCGCTCTTTCAAAAATAGTTTATGTTCACGGAACTTTTATGTTCACTTTTAAGATCGTTCAAAAATAGTTTTTCTTCACTTTTTAAAACTATTCAAAAATAGTTTCCATTCAAAGACCTTTTTCTGATAACTTTTTTAAAATTGTTCAGAAATAGTTTTTTTACCAACCTTTTCCGTTCACTTTTTAAAATCGTTCAAAAATAGTTCCTGTTCATCGACCCTTTTCTTTTCACTTAAAAATCGTGCAAAATAGTTTGCGTTCATACTTTTTCCTGTTCACATAAAATTCGTTTAAAACTAATTTCCATTCACCGACCTTTTCTGTTCAAGCTAGAAGGCATGGCAAATAGAAGTTTTGGAGAGAGGCCCTATCTTGAAAAAAGAAACGAATATTTCCTTTTTTTCTTCCTGCTTGGGGATTTTTATGGTTTGTTGGAATAACGGGCAAAAAACCAATGTGTAGTGCATTTCTTGGTTTCAGACTTAAAGCTACAGGACTTGGACTACACCAATGTCGACTAGTAGATTTTTCTAATTTCACACAATTATTTTTTGAAAAACATGGCAGTTGTTCTGTTTTCAGATTAGATATAAAAGAGTGTTATGTACATAATTTCGAGCTAGGAAAAATCCCTTTACAGACAATTATGGTAACGCTCCTGCTCAATTTTTTTTTGCCTAATTTGAATGTTCACGGATTTTTCTCGAAACAAATTTATCAAACGCTTTACAAACCTACCGGCTACCACATTGAAACTCTCAGAAAAAGTTTCAGGAAAGAAACGAGTCGAAACAGTCTAGCGAGAAACAAAAGAAAGCAGAACATAAAAGAAAGGTAACAGATGCGAGAGAATAGGGAGGAAATGTTTGCATGTGGGTCGGTCTTGCCCCCATTGTCTCATGTGCATGTGCATTTGGCGGATAAAATGGAAAGGAGATTGGTGTGGGTCGGATTTCACCATCCCACGATCACCCGTGAAGGAGCAAGTCTGCTAACGAGCGTAAAAACAGTCAACAGTTGGGCCAAGCCCACTTACGGAGGCGTGTAGGCGGCGCAGGGTGGAACCACCGCTAACACGCGATATAAAGGAGCTCCTGATGCCCACAAGTATAGGGGATCGTTGAAATCTTCGTTGGGAAGTATTACCCAAATTTATAGTTCGACTCAAGGGGAACACAAGAATACCAATAAGACTTTTGCAATAGAGGCGTCACTCTCAACCACACCTGTATATCAATAAACTTGTAGAAGTGATAGTTATGGCAGTAGGATGATTCAAGCAAGCAAAATAAAACAGCAGTAGTAAACAAGGGTTTCCCAGTTTTCACCGGAAAAGTGAAAGTGTAACTCAGAGATTTAAAACGTAGGCATGAGATGATAGCGGGTGTTGCATGAATAAGATTGATCATATAATAAGATACAAATAGCAATGTGACTTATCTCTAACTCCGATATATGTAGGTATGTGTTCCGTAAATAGTTGTGCGTACTAACCAAGAGAATTTGCACAACATCTATTGTCCTACCTGCCCATTTCACCGGGGCCAACTTGGAACTACAGGTAATTAAGGTCTACCCTTTCGAATAGCCCGGAACAACGCATTAACACTTCATGAATACATAGAATCCTCAAACTAAAACATCTCCCCCTTGTTTTCCCTATATGTCACTTTTAGGGTTCGCAGGTTCAACATAATAACAGGTGATACACTTTGCAAATAAATACCAAACTCAAATATATGATGGGGCAAAATAAGTTCAGTACTGAAATCATGCCACTCGGGCCCTAGTAGCAAGCATTAAACATAGCATAAGTGCATCAACACAATACAAAAAAATCCTCAAGATAAACCCCTAAGATCTCGGACAACGGGTATCATTACATGATCAATCTCATCCAATCCCCATCCACCTCATATGCCTACAGTGGACTACTCACACATGGTGATGGTGAAGGAGCTCATGGTCGATGGAGATGAAGGCGGTGAAGATGGCGGTGAAGACGGCCTCCGGATCCCTCCTCCGGGGGAGAAATCCTGGATCAATCTGTCTCCGAAAACGAAGATCGTGGTGGCGGCGGCGCTCTGTTTCGCGAAAACTCCCCCCTTTTAGGTCAGCCACTTTTTCGTATATATGAGGGGGTACGCGAATGCCGAAGGAGAGGCGGTGCCCGAGGCCCCAGATGGGTGGGCCCACGCGGCCAAGGAATCTGGCCGCGTGGGGCCCACTCTTTTGGCCCTCGGACGCTTCCTCGTGTCCATCTTTTGCACGATGCCCTTTTTTTCCATAAAAATTGACGTGGTATTTTTCTCCGATTTAATTTCCTGCAAAAACAATCAGAAAAGAGACTTTGCTAAAAACAGCGTCAGATTCAGCAGTTTTATTCAAATATGGGAAGATTCCGGAGCAAATTATGAAGCAAAGTGATTGGAAAAGTAGATGCATTTTAGGTGCATCAGCTCCCGCCTAGCATGGCAAATCCTATATATCGCCCGCAGGCGACGCTTCAGACTCGCGTCGCCTGCGGGGTGGCGCTGGTGAGTTGGCCCGTTTCGGTGGGTTTTTTCTTAGTTCTTTTCTGTTTTTCCTGTTTCTTTCATTTATTTTTATTTCTGATTTATTTCAGATTTCAAAAAAGTTTTTAGATTTTAAAATTTTCCGATTTCGGAATTTGTTCAAATTTAAATTGTTCCGCTTTGAAATTTGTTTAAATTCGAAATTGTTCCGATTCAAAATTTGCTCAAATTTAAAAATTGTTCCTATTCGAAATTTGTTCTAATTCAAAATTGTTTTAGATTCGAAATTGTTAAAATTTGAATTTTGTTCAGATTCTAAGCATATTCACTTTTAAAAAATAAGAAAAATAACATTACCTTTCTTATTGGGCCGCTTGTTGAAGCGGCTCATGAGGGCATGCGGCAGTTCTTCAGGCGACGGACGACACTCGCATGGGCTGGCCGAGTGGGCTGGCGTTTCCTGTACAACACCCATAGCGTGCCGAACGACACTCGCATGGAGGGCCGAGTGGGCTGGCCCAACATGGGCGAGGTCCCCTTTCATGTTCATTTTTGTTCTTCTATTTTTGTTTCTTTTCGATTTTGTTGTTAATTTTTTTATGTATGTTCTCTTTCCTCTTTTCAATTTTTCACTATCTTTCTTTCCTTTTCTGTTTGTCATATTTTCTTGTTTATTCTGTGTTTTTAATAAGTAATATGATTTTTATTGTGTTATATGTGAATGTTTCTCTAATCATGTCAACTATTATTTTGTACTGTTTGGACATTTTTGTCTCACACGAAAAACTTTTAACCTAGTGATTTTTTTTTAAACTACACGATTTTTTTTGTTCCTCATGAACCTTTTTTAGACCTCACCAATCATTATTTGAACTCCACAAAAAATTTTAATATCGTGAACAATTTTTTAACCCTACAAAATCTTTTTTTAGCCAGATAAACATTCTCTTCGTTCTGCACCCACTAGGGGAACGGTCATGGCGTTATTGCGACGCGTATTGGCAGGCGTGGCGCCGTCTCATCGCCTCGCCATTACTCGGGCGGAACGGACTCCTGCATAGTCTCATTAACATGGACGCGTCGGCCCTGTGTCTATGACGGGTGGGCCACGCCTGTTGGAAGACGTGTCCGGCCAGTGTCCGGCACCCCTGAGAGGTATCCAATCTTGGGGGCCTTTCGGGTTGCCGGACGCAAAATGACTCGGGCGGACACTTGAGGGTGCCGAGGTGGATTTTGCGTCCGGACCGGCATTACACCTTTGGGCAGTCTATTGGGACGCCGTTGGAGATTCTCTCAGCACATCGGTGGAGATGTTCTTAAGAAATCATGTCTCCATGCTCTCTCCCGCAGCGAGCCCATGTCAATTAGTGATTTTTTTTGTGAAACACAGTACAACGCAAACGCTCACATACACGTGCACACACTCACCCCTATGAACGTATACACGCACACCCTACCCCTATGAGCACCTCCGATGGACTGAGCCGACGGTTGGGTCTTGAGATTGACGAAGTCACCACAGGCGTCTATCGACGGGAACGTCGCCTCCCACTGAAGAATATTCCGTCTAAATAAGAACACCAGCGTCAAATCTGAGGTTTGAACTCTGGTGGGCTGGGATACAACCATCTTTCTAACCATCCTACCAGACGGTTCTCATGGCAATTAGTGATCTGAATCCTTAATCCCCAGCATTGACACGTCACCGACACTCCACAATAATCCGCAATAAGAGAAAACAGAGCACTCCTTGTCCTTGCACTGTAGTTCCGTGACAACAAAATCACGCCAAACAAGCTAGGCTACTTTAACTAAACCATCCCTGCAGTAAGTTAAACAACAACGGTAACCGTGATTCAAGCAGAAGCAGCTCCTTTCACGGGCGTCCAGGAGAAAAAAGGAAGAGAGAATTCCTTATTTGGCCCTCTCTTAAAATTGTCTTCTCTATTTGGCCCTATAAAAATTGTTCTTACCAATTTGACATCTTAAATTCGTTTCTTTCCTAATATGACCCTTTAGTGCATTTTGAGCATGAAAAAGACTCTTCTACCCCTGATAAATTATGTGACAACGAAAGTCCTGTTAAATTTTTCGTAAATGCCAGCGCAGCTGCACTGTTTGGTTCTCCCGATAATCAAATAAATATGCTGATTACAGGCCTTTAAATAGGCACACACGCACGCACCCAGCCGAAGCAACGAAGCAACAAACTGATCGGACACGGCTTGCCTGCTCCGCGTTTGTGTTCCCATCCGTGCTCCCGTCAGTCCAACGGTTTGGATTGATCGGCTCCAACAATCTCTCTTATCCCTCACAAAAAAAAAACCCACCAAAATCAGGGGACACCATCAGGCGCTATTGTGGTTATGCGGCCATCGCCCGGGGTAGGAGTGGCTTGCACGCCTGGAAATGGCGGAGGCGGCCGTCGCCATTGGCCATGAGTGGATATCTCAGGGAAAGCTCACTGAGGTAGCTGATGCCGCTATTAGGGCGAGTGTGGCTAGGTGAGACGCGCACGTCCACTCCAGATGCGGCGACATAGAACCCTCCATGGTCAGCAGTCAGGCCTAGCCGGTGCCGTGCACGGCGGAGGTTGTAGGCCAGGCTGCGGCAGCGGCGGCGAGGAGGGCCAGTAGATATGATTCGCTGAAGAGACGAGATTGCAGACAGACGTGCGGTACATGGTGGCCATGTGATCGAGATCCTCGGTACTACGACCGTTCAGGAAGACGCACATCCATGCCAGATGAACATACACATAGCAAAAACTTATGCTGGAAATTAGATGTGTCCACACGATCGATTCCAAATTGTATGTTCATATGTTTTAGAGAAAATTGCTATGTCCACATAGATTTCTCAATAGCAACATGCGATAAGTTGAGTTACATTTTCCCTTTTCTTTGAGAAGCGGCTTCAGATCGCTGTTAATTTGGACTAGAGGCGGACGCCATGGTCAACACAGGAAACAATTGGGAGTTACGGGAAGAAGAAGGATAGGAAAGAGAAAGTGGGGACGTGGGCCATCAGTCAATTAATCCCAGCCGCTGAACCAGAGGGGAGCACGGATGGGAACACAAACGCGGAGCAGGCAAGCCCCGTCCCTTGACTTGGCCACACGCACGCATGCAGCTAACAAACTCACGCACTAACCTTGCCACTAACGGCTAACCTGGTCTTCCTCTCCTAGAATCACTCTAGGCATACGACCCGACCAAACCATGCATGCATGCAAACACACTTTTTTTTTGCGGGGACATGCAAACACAGCTATCTGACCGCATGCAGCACCGCGTCTCACAGAGTCTCGGCATCTTTTTTTTGACACAACCAACATCCACGTATATTCATCGGCAATCCACGTACAAAGTACACAGAAAAAGAACAGAGGAAGTACAATACGAGGAGGAGGAGCCAGAGTTGACACCGAGATCCGCAGCTCCGCCGGCGATGAAGACGAAGACCAGCATCCAATCGCACCTTGCCCGTGCCTGGGAAGATTTAGTCCCTTGAGAGACGCCGCCGAGACTGACCGCCGCGCCGCGGCGGTGCTTCAGTCGATGAACACCCGGGGCAGACGCCCCACCGGCACCACCACGCCACTTTGCCACCGCCGTCTTCGTGTCCGCCGCAGGAGGGAGCAGAAGAGCTCGCCCAGCCCTGGGATCCGCCCGCCAGATCCGCCGCCACCGCAGATCTGACGGGGAGCAGAGGGACTCGAGCGCCGCGCCGGGCCTCGAGCTCCAGCAAGTCGGAGAAGATGACGCCAAGCTCCGCAGGAACTCGCCGCCAGAGAAGAACTTCTCGACACCAAACCAACCACCAGCCGCGCCCACCTCTCCAAAGCACCGCCGGCGGGATCCCCACCCTACTCTACCATATGTACAGGCCGGGGCCGGGGATCCCCCACCCTCCCGCCGCCGAAGCAGCAGACGGAGAGGAGGAATCCCGCGGCGCCGCCGGCGCGCACGCGGTGAGTCGACGGGGTCGCCCAAAAAAAAAACGCCTTTCGCCTCGCTCTCTACAGTGACGGGGAGGAGGGGAAAGCAGTCGATCCACCATCTCGACATGCATATCTCGCTGAAACTCACCGGCTTCATACATATCGCACGTAACACCTTTGCTGGACTGAAACAAACTACTACGCGAACATACCACTAGCTATATGCAGTACAAAACTAAATATGCAGATGCAAAATATCAAGATTAGTGCTAACAGAGGAAAAGAGAGGACCGGCCTGATTTTTTTGTCACATAATTTATCAGGGGCAAAAGAGTCTTTTTATAGCTCAAAATGCACTAGAGTGCCATATTAGGAAAGAAATGAATTTAAGATGTCAAATTGGGAAGATTTTTTTTCTAGGGCCAAATAGGGAAGACGATTTTAAGGAAGGGCCAAATAAGGAATTCTCTCAAAAAGGAAAGTCGTGGTCACTCACCAGTCACTACGAGTGGCGCACAGACAGGCCGACCGACGGCAGCAACAGCACTGCCGAACGAATTTTTTTTTTCCCAGTCAGTCCCAGCCAAGCTAAACGAGCAGCTGCCTTGGCTGCTTTCACTCCGCTCTCCGTCTCCTTCCCCTCTCCTCTCTCTCACCCCTCCCCGTGGCCGCCGCTTCGCCGCCCGAGATTTCTCCCCTGTTTGATCCCACACGCATCGGTTGCTCTCAGCCCGAGCTGCATAGGAACATTGTCGAGCTCCCAGCGAAGCTGAACCAAGAACTGACTGAAAAGGAAAAGAAGAGAGCGGCGGAGGAGATGAAGACCCGGAGCTCCGCGAGGGGCGAGCCGAGGAGGCTCGGGAACATGGCGCTCCTGGCGCTCATGCTCTGCTCCCTCGTCGCGCTCTCGCTCATCCGGGCGAGGTTCTCCCCAATCGGTAACTAACCACCGCTTCCTCTTTTTGCTCATGCTCGTTACCTTTTACTCTTTCTTCTTTTGGGATTGCTCCCGACTATGCAGACCCGTAGCTAATCCGAGCTGATTTCCGAGTGCTATCTGTCGCGGTCTCACTGCATTTCCCGCAGGCAACACCCCCGGAGCAGAGGTAGCCGTCAAAGCAGAGGATCCGAAGCCGGTGGTGGTGAGCAAGCCGGCTGTCGCCATGGACAACGGCGATGGCGCCGACGAGGTTGCCTCAGTAGCCGGTAAACTAACCTTTCCGCCTTCTATTTAGGGGATTAGTTGGGTCGAAGCTTGCTTTATGCAGCAGGTGGATGGGCGTGTCTAGATCTGCTTGGCATTTCTGTACCCGGAGGTTTCTTTTCATAATATCATATCCATTTGTTTAGATTCAATCAAGGAGAAGAGAAAAGATGGAACCATCCACGGATTTCAGTTGTGGTTCCCCTAAATTGTACCTACAGATTTGTGCTAGAGAAATCAGAGCAGAGAGTGAGATTTGGTCGGTGGATTCGGCATCAGATCTGACAAGCTGAACTGAACTTCGTCTTGCAGTGGGGGAAACTAAAGTGGAGGAGGACAAACTGGAAGAGGTTCAGCCGAAGCCCGAGCACGCCGCCATCGCCGTTGACGCCAGCAAGCCGGTATGCTACGAGACTAGCCGGCGCTCAGACACCTGCGAGGCCGCCGGCGACGTGCGCCTAGTGGGGAGAAGCCAGACCATCTTCGTCGACACTCTGAACCGGGAGTGGAAGACGAGACCGTACTGCCGGAAGCACGACGCGTACGCGCTGTCCCACGTCAAGGAGTGGTCGCTGAAGCCTCTCCCTTCCGGCGACGGCGCCGCCGAGGCGCCCAAGTGCACGTCGAACAGCTCGGCCACCGCCTTCGTGCTGTCGACGGGCGGGTTCACGGGCAACCCGTTCCACGACTACACGGACGTGCTGATCCCGGCGTTCATCACGGCGCACCGCTTCAGCGGCGAGGTGCAGTTCCTGGTGAGCAGCTACAAGTCGTGGTGGATGAGCAGGTACATCCAGATCTTCCAGCAGATGAGCCGGCACGAGGTGGTGGACATCGACGCCGACGACGAGGTCCGGTGCTACCGGAGCGTGGTGGTAGGGCCGACGTTCCACAAGGAGCTGGGCGTGGACCCGTCCAAGGCGCCTGATGGTGTCTCGGTGGCCGACTTCCGCAAGATGCTCCGCAGCGCGTTCGGGCTGGAGCGCGCGACGGCGACGCCGAGCGGCGACCGGTGGGACATCCGGCGGCGTCCCCGGCTGCTGATCATCTCCCGGCGCGCGTCCCGCGGTCGGGCGTTCATGAACGAGCGCGCGATGGCGGACATGGCGGGGAGCCTCGGGTTCGACGTCCGGATCGGGGACCCGGAGCACACGTCGGACCCGTCCAAGTTCGCGCGGTTGGTGAACTCGTGCGACGTGATGGTGGGCGTGCACGGCGCCGGGCTGACGAACATGGTGTTCCTGCCGGCGGGGGCGGTGGTGGTGCAGGTGGTGCCGTACGGGCGGCTGGAGTGGCTGGCCCGGAACACGTTCGCGGAGCCGTCGGCGGGGATGGAGGTGCACTACCTGGAGTACGTGGTGCAGCTGGACGAGACGTCGCTGAGCGAGCAGTACCCTAGCGACCACCCGGTGCTCAAGGACCCCATGGCCATCCACAAGCAGGGCTGGGACGCGCTCAAGACCACCTACCTCGACAAGCAGAACGTCCGCCCACACCTCGGCCGCCTCAAGAACACCTTCCTTCAGGCGCTCAAGATGCTGCCGCACGGCAGGGACGACTAGATTTACTCTTGTAGATGAATTATTAGGCCACCGTCATAATCATAGGAGCTTTAAGAGCTCTTGTAGTAGCCTAGTGCCAGCAATAGTGTACAAAATGGATGCGGAGGACAAGTGTGTATAACCTTTTCTCTGCTTTCCCCGAATCCGTGGGCTGCGATGCATTGTACTCTGTTTTTTCAATGCTGGGTATAACTTTTTTTTTTGCATGGTAATACGATTTTCATTGATAAATTAAAGACAAGATACAAAGTACGTATACACAGATCTTATAGATCTGAGAAGATAGGATAAACCTATGTGACAAACCAATGTCTATCTCTCTTCTTCGGCACCACCGTAGCAGCCACCAAAGAAAGATAAGACAGATCATCTCTTCACCCGAGCTCGACGCGACTCCATCGCTGATTATCAGCTTTTCGGAGCTCCAAAGTAGTTTGCCATAGGACAAACCATTGCCGTTGAAATAATCAGACCGGGGCAGCACGACCCCGGACACGCCATCAAACTTCAGCACTGGCACCCCCGCACGACGACGTCGGAGTAGGGAACCAGAACCATCAACCTCCAACCACAAACCCAACACAAGGTGCACCATCTTCCAGCTGTCACCAGTGCAGACTACCGTCTGCCCGTACTCCTGTACGAATCCTCTCTGCTCCACCATGGCGCCGGAGATAACGCCACAGCAACGGGAACAGAGCAGGAGGAAAAACCCATCTGATGGAGTCACCGCCGCCGCCTCGCCGACACCATCCATGAACCCTAAAGCCACCGATCTGAAAGATCGGCAAGCACACAGTGCCACCAACTCCGAGACGCCGCCATGAAGGACAACGCCGGTGTGGGAGTAGAGTTGAGGCAGATTTATTTGCCCGGGCGCCGCTCCCACCACCCCAACGACGCACCATGCCAGAACTTTACTAACCCTAGTTACCATGCAAAAAACGGGGTCCCCCTCCCTCCTATCGCCGGAGCGGCAAGTGGAAGGAGAGGGGCCCAGTTCTTTCGCCGGTGGCCGGCGGCCGCTAGGGTAGGAAACCGAGGGCCTCGCGAGTCGACGTGTCTGTTACTGGGAGCAAGCCCATGTTTTCTTATGTTCGTTTTTTTGGATAAAGGGCACAAAATGCCCGACTTCGCATTAATAAAGACAGTTATGGCAATTACATAGTGCTTTTTTTTGTTTGAATTTTACCATATATATTAAACCAGCAAAGAGTACCCGATTACATCGATTACAAAAACAATACTAAAAGAGACGAGCAAATCTATGAGATCTTCAAGCCCTTTCTTCTTCCATGACACAATCTTGTACTTTTCTGAAGACAGCCGTAGAACAACGCCGAATACACCAAACCACAGACCTGTGAATACCAACGAAGGTTCTCCCCTTTTTATTTTGAGCCGCAATGCCAAGGCTTTGTGCACGCACGCAGCCATTAAATTAATCAAGCAACATCGGCAAGAGCACCAACACTGATATTTCAGGGACAAATAACCGAACCACTTTGTCGACGTCTTGGGAGCCGAGAGAACGAATCACCATTGCCGAAGACGTAGTAGCGGGATAGATATTGCGAGGACAATCCTCCTCACGGCAACCATAAGAAACAATCCAAGATTGATCTCGCGAAGCAAGATCTGAAGAACCATACCTAGACAAATTTAATCTTCCAAAGCCACCATTGACGTCAGGAAGGAGATCACGCCGTCGAACGAAGTGCGGAAGATGCAGATGAAGCCATCTCCATTTACGAAGAAGAAAACAACCAAAACCAAGCTCTAACATTAAGGACCTTTGTATAGCGCCCTGCGCAGGTCCGAGGTCCCCACCCCTCCTAGTGACAGAGCGGCAACTAGAGGAGGCGAGGACCCGTCAATTCTTAGACGAATGCGACGATGAAGATGCAGATGACGCCGGCGGCGACGGCTAGGGTTGAAACCCTAGGCCGCCGCCTCTCTTTCTTTCTTTCTTTCTTTCTTTCTTTCCGTAAGCAGTGTCTAACGTGATCCGGCAATTACATAGTGCTGATAGAACAGCTTACAAGGCAACACACACCAAGCAAACAAAGAATGAAAAACAGGAGATTAAATCAAAATTAAACCTGCTATGATAACCTAGCGCCACCTCCACCATAGATCGGTTCCCCATCCTCCGGTCGGCCTTGCCGGCGTAGGGACCACCTCCGCCTCCACCATAGATCGGTTCCCCATCCTCCGGCCGGCCTTGCCGGCGTCGGGAGGGGTGGGGAACCCGATCTATGAGTGGAGTTTTTAATACAAGTAGTGTTTCAGTAGATTGGTTAGGATTTTGGTAACCGTCTTCTTCATCAATTGAGATGGCATCGTCTACAATAAGCAATTTTTCGGCCTTTGTTTCATGATGAGATCTTCTTCCCGACGTCAATGGTGGCTTTGAAAGATTAAGTTTGTCTAGGTATGATCCTTCAGATCTTTCTTCGTCAGATCGATTTTGAATTTTTTTCTCATGGTTGCCGCGAGGAGGGTTGTCCTCGCAATATCTGTCCCGGCTGATTCGTCCTCGACAATGGTGATTCATACTATCGGCTCCCGGTGACGTCGAACAGGCTGTTCGGTTGTTTTTCCCTGAAATACCGGTGTTGCTACTCTTGCCGATGTTGGTTGATTACTTTAATGGTTGCGTGCGTGAACGTAGCCTTTTTACTGCGGCTCAAAATTATGAGAGATGCCTCGTTGGTGTTTACAGATCTGTGGTTCGGTATCTTTGTCAATTTTCTACGGCTGCCTTCAGAAAAGTACAAGATTGTATCATGGAAGAAGAAAGAGTTTGAAGATTTGATAGTTTCTTTTCGACTTTATTTTGTAATCGATGTAGTCAGCTCATGTATCTCTACCATGTACTATTTGGTACCATAAATATATCATGACATTGATTGTCAAAAAAAAAGAAAAATAATGAAAAAAAGGAAGAACAGCTTGAGTGTCGAGGCCCTTCATCTGTCCGCCTAGACAGAGCGCAACAAGGAGCAGGCCCATATTTTATGTTCCTTTTTTAGATAAAAAGCATAAAGTGTCTCCCCGCATCCGTCATTCGCCTTTTTCTTTTTCCCACTTTTCTTTCCTCACGTCCCCTCGCGAAAGGCTTCGACACGCCACACACGGGATAGCCGCTGCCGCCGCATCTCCAACCTCGGCCTCCTAGCACGGCACTCATGGCCAACCCCACCGCCGCCACCTCACGGCCTATCCCGCCGCATCTCCGTCCCCGGCCGTCGCCACTGCGCATCTCCGTCCCCCGGCCGTCGCCACTGCGCATCTCCGCCTCAAGCCGCCGTGACCCGCACGGCCGACCCCAACGCATCTCCGCCTCGGGCCGCCACGACCCGCACGGCCGACCGAGTCACACGCCAAGGGAAGAAAGAGAGGCGAGCGGTGGTGCTAGGGTTTGCCGCCGCCGTTCGTTCCCGTCGTTCCGCGGCGACGCCGCAGAATCAAATCATCCGCCCCATCCCGTACGCGATGTCTTAGCATGTTGGAGAAGAAGCGGCTCTCGGGGTCGTCTATTGAGGGTATGATTCGGTCTCCAGCGCGCCTCTCCCCAAATCCCCAGCGACGCCGCGCCGATTGGTCGGCCTTTGGCCGTGGCGCTGACACCGCCACCATCTCGGACTGCGCCTCGAATGCTCGTCGTCAGGGATGATCCGACTGCGGATCCTCCACCGCGTTTCCCTCCGCGATGATCCCTACTAGAGGCTGGAGTAGCCAGCAACGCATCTCCGGCGAGCCGCAGCCCCTCCTCTAATCTTCCTCCTGCGGATGGAGCCGGCGTGGTTTCCAGCCCGAGTGGAGGTGCGCCACGATCCAATCGGCAGTCGACGGCAACGGCAAAAACTGCAAGCTACTACATGGCACCAACGACCGCGTCACGAACTACTATGTCTGCCTAGGGCAGGTAAATGCATACGATCTTCAGTTCTTCACCCGCCCTAAATTGAACTGAATTAATCAGTTGATTATTTGTTCCCCTAATTTAGCAACCTGTTGCATCTATGCCTACGTCACATGACGAGAGAAATAAGAATATACATCAACAGGCAAGGGAAATGTGCAGATATAAAGAAGTACATTAGCGTGCATTGGGAAATCAAGCTTAGTATGTACATCTGTTCCAGCGAAACGGTACGTACGAGAAAGACAGGAGAGGAGGTGATCGTGACGATCGTGGCGGCGGCCTAGGGTTTCAACCCTAGCCGCCGCCGCCGGGATATCTGCAGCTTCATCGTCGCCGCGGGCAAAGATTTGACGGGTCCTCGCCTCCTCTAGATGCCGTTCTGGCAATAGAAGGGGTGGGGACCTCGGACCTGCGTACGGCGCTTTTCGAAGGTCCTTAATGGTAGAGTTTGGTTTTGGTCGCCATCTTCTTCGTTAATAGAGATGGTATCGTCTGCAATAAGTGATCTTCCACGCTTCGTTCGACGGCGAGATATCCTTCCCGACGTCAATGGTGGCTTTGGAAGATTAAGTCTGTCTAGTTATGGTTCTTCAGATCTTATTTTGCCAGATCAATCTTGAATTGTTTCTCATGGTTGCCGCGAGGAGGTTTGTCCTCGCAATATCTATCCCGGATACTACGTCTTCGGCAATGGTGATTCGTTCTCTCGGCTCCCAACGATGTCGACAAAGTGGTTCGGTTATTTGTCCCTGTAATATCAGTGGTGGTGCTCTTGCCGATGTTGCTTGATTAATTTAATAGCTGCGTACGTGCATTAAGCCTTGGCATTGCGGCTCAAAATTAAAAAGGGTATTCACAGGTCTGTGGTTTGTTGGTGTTGGCGTTGTTCTACGGCTGCCTTCAGAAAAGTACAAGATTGTGTCATGGATGAAGAAAGAGATTGAAGATCTCATAGATTTGCTAGTCTCTTTTAGTTTTGTTTTTGTAATCGATATAATCGTGTACTCTTTGCTGGTTTAATATACGTGGAAAATTCAAAAAAAAAGCTTAGTATGTACATTCTGTGAATTAACCATTTAATTTAATTTGGTTTTGTCGAAATATGTACACTTTGTATGAAAGGATGTTAGAATTCTGAAACTGGGTGCTCTACATATTCACTGATATTCTTTGTATGACGAGTTGATGGCAGTTAATAGTTCAACTATACTTACAACAACCATTATTTTAGTCAATGCCAAGGAGAGTGGGTTATGGGCAGCAGCTCTGTGTTAGTGTACTCTTTCTTACCGGTTGGTACCTTTCAAAAGTAACTGATGTTTGTATCGTTGAATTTTCTACATGCTTGTGTGTGGAGAGGTGTAAAAATTGGACGGATCGGCCATTGTCTAGAGCTGGGAAGGAAAACTTTTTTGTCATCATCCATCCCAAGTTATGTCATGAGTTATTCAATCTGCCAGGTTCAATCTCTTCGCGAGTTCTCTTCCGTATTCTCCATCGCTTGTTCATATTTTTCCATCGGCCCCTGTGTAAATGTTCAGACTTACCCCTGGAATGCGTTTTGCAGAAATATGATCTACCGAGTGTGTTCGAGTAGTTTGCCTGTTAAAAAAGTAAATCATGTGAGCTTTTGAAGTGAACTAATAATTTTTGTGGCGACTGATAAAACATTTGGGGATGCTCTACTTATCAGTCTGCGGAACTGCTCGTGCGATGATCTTATTCTGTAAAGATATCATCTTCCCAGATTTCTTAATTCAAGAGCCGCGCTCGTTAGCGCAGTGGTGGGTGTTGGCGGTGGCCACCCCACCCGCCCGGGTTCGATCCCCCGCGGGGACGAATTTCGGGTGGCTCACGGCGCTGCACTGTTCACTAGGAGCACTGCAGTAATACTGTTCATTATGAACAGTGTTTCACTGCCTCTCCACGTCTATGTGCCACAGGCGAGATCGACGTGCCCGTCGATCACCGAAGCACTGATCTTCGGCTAAGTCTCTCAGGACGTACTAAGGGTTATAAGGGTGTAGGTCTAGTTTAGATACATAGGTGGGGTGTGCGTGTGTAGTGTGTGTGCGTGCGGTGTGCGTCCTGTGTGTCTGAACAGATGCTACAACTTGTACACTCAGGAGAGGCTCAAAAAAAAAAGATTTCTTAATTCAAATTGTTTTGTTTTCTGGGTTGTTGCTACTTTGCAGAATGGAGATGAGATTACAGATGTTTCCGGAATGCAGTACCAAGGTCTTCAAAGGAAGCTTGCTTGTGCATGGTACTGAACATATCTAACATATCTAAGCTTCCTAGAATTGCTGGATTGTGGTGCGTCCACGACACACGGGCCCACAAATCAGCCACACATGGATTAGGAGCTTCCACGTTTGTTTGTGTGTCCTGTTGCGGTTGGGCTCGGCGCGGGCCCGCAGGTGGACGCGGCGACCGGCGTGGAGAGGCGTGGAGATGAAGCCCGACTCGCTCGCGACAGGGGAAAAGACGCGGAGGCGCACGGAGCTTGAACCTGGTGGCGGCGGCGGCGACGGAGGTCGAACCCGGCGGCGGCAGCGACCTGGTAAGCCCCCTCACCCACGACTTCCTCCTCCATGCCCTCGTACAAATGCCAATCTCCTTAGAATCGCCGCTCCGCGGGAACCAGCCTCCACGCCGCCGCCGCCACACGGTAACTGCGCGAGAGCTTGCCCGCCGCCGCCACACGACATCCGCGCCTCCCCACCGCCACGCCTCGCCGCCGTGGGACATCCCCGGGACGCAGCTCCCTGCGACCCCCTGCGGCCCTGCCGCCGCGCCTCCAATTTTCCGGTCGTAGCATCTAGCGGCCGCCGTTTCCGTTCCGCTGTCAGGCGCCACCTCCAAGATGTTGCCGCTGTCGGGACAACCCTCGCGCTGATGCGACGCTGCTGCCGGGGACAGCCCTTGCGCGGATGCGACGCTGCTGCTGCCGGGGACAGCCTTGCGCGGATGCGATGACAACCAATCCCATTGCCTGGCTCCTCGCAGACCCATTCCCCACGCATATGGCACCGACCGTAGGCTGCGGCTGCCGCCGACGACCACGATTCACCTCTGTTGATTTCTTGCTTGGTGTTTGGCGAGTACTTGTGGAAATGTTAAAGTTAGCTGCTGATATGTTTAATTTACAGGGACTGGTGCTGCGGCTTGCAGGAAGGAAGAAAACAACATATGGTTCTGCTGTGAGAGGAGATGATATTGTACATTTCGATATTGATGCCCTTGTCCTTGCACACGAGGGAAGCTGTGCTTGTGATTGCACATAATGTATTTAAGGAATATACATGATACTATTTTGGCATTGTTTTTACTCCAACGTAATTGTGGTGTAATGGTTTCAGGATACTACTGGAGATTGGAGAGGACATGAATTTTGGATCAAGCACGACTTCTCTGCCTACTCCGCAACCAGTGATAACAAAGTTATTTTCATATATAATTTTGCATTTAGAATTCTACAGAAAACTGAAATCTTGCTTATTTTCTAACTTGATAACGAATGTAACATCCATCTATAACTGCTGACATGAAAATAGATCTTCTTATGGTACTCCATCCACTTGAGGTATAGATTACGGGAACGCCATATAAAAAGTTAATTATTATATTACAAAGAAGAATGGTGCTCCATTTGTTCACTGCTTGCTTTGCAAAATTTAGATGCCACTTTTTATCACTAAGCAAAGCATGCAAAATAATTGTTGAGCTGCTAAATTATTAGCAAGTATGTACATACTTTGTAGAATCGTGTATGTGAATACATTTGAGGTGTTTGCTACAAGTGCTCCAGTTTAGTGCTTAGAACATCATGATGGCTTTAGTTTATGTATATTGCATAGTGCATCTTTTTAGCTTGAATTAAAAAGACCTCACCTCCACCCTCTGTACTGCTCATGAGGTGCTTCTAAACTTGACGGTTTGGAAGCAGGGACTGAATAATGATTCATTCATCATTCTCTTGGTTTATATTTTAAACTGTTTAGTAGATGTTTCAGTTTTGCTAAGATGTTGTAAATTTCTCGGTTAGGTTATTGTAAGAGCTTAGCATATCATCATTAATTCTATACGAGCACGTCAACTTGATACTTTTTTTTATCATATAAGTGCTAAATTGAAACAATATCGTTACTACTTGAAGATTATGCTTGGTGTGCTGTTGGTCTACTTTTGCCGATTATTGGTGTATGAGTATGACATGATGTAGAGATAGAGTCCAACTATTGTCTACATTTACATATACAGCGGAGGGGTTTAGTTTAGAAATGACTGAGCTATATTTAGCTGATGTAATGCAAGCTAATGCTTGTTCACTTCATATTATTTGAGCTGCAGCCAGTACATAGTTACCTTTTTTTTGTAGAGTGGATTATCTGATATTAGTCCATAAATTGGCTTTGCCATCACACTTTTCTGACATGCAGTATTTTGAGGAAACTCCGCTGAACATTTTTCTTACGTTTCCAATAGTTGCAATATTTTCCATTCCTTCCTCTCAAATTGTATAATTGTGCTGTGCTATATTTGCAGAACCTACTCCTCTACTGCCTTTGTAGATGCATTGTTTGCTGATTTAAGAGTACCCTTTTTATGCCGGTTTATTCTAACAAGTATGACGATATGATGATCAACAATCTGATGCATTAAAGCTTGTGACTATTGTTAGAGATCATGCACAGAAGTGGAATGATGAATTTGTTTGCTTTGTATGTCATCACGTTGACACTTATACTATCTACCTGCATCTGAAGGTATGATTCCTTCATCTAAGTCTCAAACATATAAATAGTCAGGTATGTGGGGCGGTTCGTACATGCTGTAGGTTGAATCCATTTGGATGGATTCACTTTGTTTGTGACGCACTGGGCGGCATCGGTTTCTATCGGCATATCGGGCTGGGGTTGGAGCCGGGGATGGGGCATTTCGTCGTCACCGTAGGGCACACGTTCTTCATGTGTGCGTTCAACTCCTGTCTAATGTGGATATTTTTATCTTGGCTCTGTTCCTCTTTCAGACTCGATCTAGGGTGTTCCGCGTCGTTCTGAGCGTTTATAGTATTTCTTTCTTTGATTTCCTCTTGACGGTGTCCTTTCTTTTTTTCTGCTGGTTTCAGTTTTTTCTTAATTGGGTTGTTTCTTGTGTGATTTGCTTCTTCATTTCCATTTTCACTTGTTGTGTCTGCTTTCTCTATTGGGTTGACTGGAAGTTGAAAACAAGACTGCAGTGTTTGGTCCGCTAACTCAAGCTCAATATACACGGTTTAAGACTTTGGCTGTTGTAACCTTTTTCTTGCATATGAGAGAAGATGGATTTAGCCCTGCATTGGCTGTAGCCCACTATATATAATTTCATGGCGTTGATTCAGTTCTTGCCTGTATTGCACCAAGTTAAACTTCGGTCTGAACTTACAAAGAAAGGTGTACCCTCACATAAGCGTGTTTGTGTGAATTAAATCGAATTGGTAAATTCTCCTGTGTGAGTAAATGCTAATGAACACAGTGTTTCATTTTGACAACAACTAAATTTTGAAACTTGAAAGAGCAGAAGTGTAAATTAAATGTTATCGTGTGTCCTGCATAATTTGCTGAATTTACTTCATTGCCACAAGGGGACCTGTGTTACGTTTTGCTTAGGCGGGCTCAGCTCCGCAGTGGCCGTGCTGGGACATCCTCTCGGCCTCCAACCGGCCCACGCATCGAGTCCGGCCGTGTCCGTTTGTCAAAAATCATCCCTCAACGGGCAGACGCATCCAGTCCAGTGGTTATTTTTGTGTCCGGCCCGACATATTCCTGGCCCAAATTTGGGTCACGTTTGCGTCGGACGGACGCGTCCGCGCATCCGACTGCATCCGCGGCTGTCCGCCTCCACACGATGCATGACCCACCCGTCAGCGTCAGCGTGTGCAACTCACCCATCTCTCCCCATTCTTTTCTATTTCTTCTCTCTGCAACCTCGCCGCCGGTGCCGACGCTGGCGCCAGCGCCCACCGTCGCCCCTGCTCGTAGGACTGATTTTTGAGGTTGAATATGGTGCAGAAGTACAAAAAGGCAAATGAAAGGCAACGCCACATTAGGCTGACACTGGGGACAATGTGTGTGTCTTATAAAAGGTGTATGTTGAGAGTGTGTGTGCTTAGCGTGTGACTGATGCGTGTGTCCAAGTGCTTTCCTAATGCCATTCCTTGGAACCGAAAATAAGAGCAAGTAAACATGTTGTTTCATATATACAATAAAAGGTAATTTCATATGATTTTCAACATATAGCATATGGATGCAGCCTGTAGTATGGATGCATTCATGGGACTTCATAGCAATTGTTTTTGAATGACCAACCTCTGAATCTATTGGTAAGCGAATTTATAAACTAAAATACATCTTACCTTTGTACGACTAACTAGCTTCTGTGCCAATTTGAGTGATAAAGATTTTGATCCAAGCCTGCTAATGTTTGGTGGCCGCACTCTGCTGCTGTTGAAGCTTTTAAGATATTTACTTCTTCTATGTTGATGTATAACTATCTGTCTGTCTGTCTGTCTGTCTATAATCTTAGCTCCATGGGTACTATATGAATCCAAGCATGTCAAGAGCTCAAAACGATCCCGTTCTTATGTTGTTACGCCATAGACATCGTTTGATACTGGGTAAAAATGTGATCATGTGTATTGTGAAGTAATATGAAACCATATGATTATGTGTTGTATTGTGATGACCCACCTTGGAGTACAAGGCCACATGTAGTAGTTTTAAACCAATCCTACCACCGTCTCTCTCTGAGAAGACATAATGTTGACAGGGGTGGCGTTGGGCCGGCTGAACGGGAAATAAAACACATATGTATATGTTTGAGCTAACATTGCTAGGAAAATAATTTCCTTTAAGTTATGTTCAATAATGATGTATTTGAACTAACTACAACTAGAACAATGTGAGTCCGCGGGAGTTCCTGCTTGGTCTATCACTCCGCACCGTTTCCTTGAAGGATGTTTGTGCATTGTGGTAGTGACAACCACTTTTTGTTTGAATTTGAGCTAACTATGCTGGTAAAATAATTTCCTTTCTGTTTTGTTAATATTGACCTATATAACTGAAATAATGTGAGTCCACGTTCCTGCTTGGTCTGCCTTGGTCTGCTTCATTTTGCACAGTTTTTGTTTTTGTTTTTTGAAAGATGCTTGGGTGATATTGATACTCGGCAAGTGTAAACTGATTTCACCAACTGTTCAAGAATGATGTGTAACAGAGTATGAGACTATGCTAGAATTGATCATGCGACACGCGAGACGACACAAAAACTTAGTGGGCCACGACAATGCACTAGCATTCAACGCACATTTTCGCCACCCGTTGCAACGCACGGGCATATTAGCTAGTTTAGATAAAAGCATAAAGTGCCATACTTTAAATCTTTAAATTAATAAAGACAGTTACGGCAAGTACGTACTGCTGATAGAACAGCTTACAAGGAAACACATACAAAGCAAACAAAGAATGAAAAAAGGAAGAACATCTTGAGACCTTGAGTATCGATTCTTCATCCATCCGCCTAGAGCCCTAGACAGAGCAAGGATAGGGAGCACCACGCAGAGAGGCACGCCGTCGGAGAATGATCAAGCCCTCGTCGACTATTGGAGCACCGTCACATCGTGGCATCTGCCTCCACTTTTGAACAAGGCCCCTGCCTTCTCGCCCTGGCTTGATGGGCACCATACCGTTGAGAAGAGTAGCTCGCCCTAGAGCACACATGAACACAACTGACGGGCCAACAAGGAAACGCAGGGCACAAACACCTCTGCACGCGAGCAACTCAGAGCACAAACATCCCCTGGCCACCTAGCCGGACGCAAGCTACATGATGAGGTCGCCGAACGAAGACACGGCAAAAGGAAATCACATGACTGCCGTGTAGGGCAAGCTCGCACCAATGTCGCTGACTCAAGACACACCCGTGAGACGTTGTTGCCGGAGACGGGAAACCTATCCCCTCTCGCCCAGGCCCGAGATCACCGACCCGAAGACGAACAACGATATCCTCGGAAGGGGAGCACAATAAGCTGCGGAGGATCTCGAACCCAGCACACCCACATCACCACATAAAGAACACCGCCGCAAAGCAACCCACGAACAACACACATCACCACCTTTCTGAAGCCCCAAAGCAGTGCCTCCAAGGAGGAACCGACGCCAAAACATCGCTGCCGCCCAGTCAAAGATTTAGGGTTTTCACCCGGGCAAAGGGGAAGGAGAGGGAGGGAAACGAACCTCGACATCACCTTCACGAAGGGGAACAACGTCAGGGATGTCATCACAGTCGCCACCGCCGGCCAAACATCTCTCCCGGATCACAGCTCCCAAACCTCCCGCCACCGCTAGGGACCGAATCCGGCGAGGAGACGCTCGGAGCCAGGGCTAGTGAAGTGGGGAGTCACGCTGGTCAAGGACAACCGCCTTCAGATCTAGAACTAGAGGCCGACAAGCCCCCTCCCACTCTGTCCCGTCGAGACAAACTTCCATTGCCCCCTTGCCGCCCCGCGCGACCGAGTGACCCGCGGCACCAATGATATCCTCGGCGCCGCAACACCGTCCCGACTGACGTCGCCGTAGCCAGAGCTCTCCGCATGTAGGGCGAAGCAGCGAGATCCTTGTCACCACCTTCACTAGGGAGCCACGCACCAGCCTCCCGGTGGGCGCCTCTGGTGGCAGCAAGGCAGAGGGTTAGGAGGAGGGCGAGGGGTAGCTAGGTTTCGTCACCTCCCAAGTCGCCCCAGAGCGAAGCAGCGTGGGGACCGAGCAAAACAAAAATAAATTTGTATAACGGATCCACAAAAGCAGACTTTTTCCGAGTGGAGATTTGTGACCCCCCCCCAAGGTCAAGTGCTCTCGCTATTTATTTATTTTTGAAAATCATATATATGAGTTTGAAAAAAGTCTGAAAAAAATCCAGATGTAGCTAATGGTGTATCCACAAATGTGTAAAAAAACAGTGTAAACTATAAAGTACTATGTATTCCGACATCCACAAAACGATGAATGTGTGGATCTGAGTACGCAAATTTTGAAGTCTCTAAAATTTATCAGATTTTATCATTTTTGTGTACCTCATAGTACAAAGTGTTTAAAATTGAGATTTTGCATGTTTGTATGGTACACCATTAGCTACATTCGAATTTGTTTCCATAATTTTTAAAACTCGTAAATATGATTTTTGGACTTTTAGAAAAATTAGCGAGAACACCGCATCTCGGGAGCAAAGACAATTTCCGATTCTTCAGTTCCTTTTCAAGTTTTTTTTTGTTTTTTTGAAATTTTCCACCACTATATTAGGTCAGCAAGCCGCCTCATTAAAAATCTTCCAGTCCCCTCAGGTACCCTGGTAAGGAAAAGAGCGCGTCTGAAACTTGCCGCCTCCACAAAGCACAGATACAATATCAGTCAGGTCGGAGCACCGACGCATCGTTTGCAAGCGCATGAAAAAGAAAATCCGGTGGGTCATCAATCCAAACAGTCGACTGATTCCCCTCCGGTCTACTGGCAAGCACATGCGCTGCCATATTAGCCTCTCGAGGACAATGACTAAAAACTACCTCCGCAAAGTTACGACTAAGCATAGTGCACTCCTCGTAGATAGCCGCCGCCGATCCCAGAGAATTGCCACCTGATACGTGCATTTTATATCATCATTTATATAACTTTTAGTATCATACTAGAATGTTATTTGCATGATTATATGATTGTTTCTACATGTTTTAGATGATTTTGGGGACTTTCATACAAAGTCCCTATTTTTGGTATTTAATTTCTGGGAGGCAGAAAACCCCTTTTCTTGTCTTTAATGTTTCAGGAGCTACAGGAACTCAAATAATAAAAGGAAAAATACTGCGTCAGTTTTTCATCGGGAGAAAGGCAGAGGGAAGAAGACCGAAGAGAGGAGAGCCACGAGGGCCAAATGGGGGTGGCCCACGCGGCCCATGTACCTGGCCGCGTGGGACCCACCAAAGGTGCCTCGGGCACCTCCTCGCCTGGGGCTTTTTATCGACGCCTTCGTCTCGCCCGAAAAGTAACGCCCTAATTTTTCCAAGTCCATCCGAGGTCGCGGCGGCGGCGAAACTCCTGATCCCTTCCGAGGGGGGTCAGATCCTGCTGCTCCGGAACTCCGGAGAAGGGGGAAATCATCGTCATCGTCATCACCTCTCCTCCTTGGCGTGGGAGGAGGCCTCTACATCATCACCCCCATCAAGACCAGCACCATCACCATCATCATCACCGTGATCCACTCCGTTCCCCTCGCAGTTTGAGAGTTGCTATACCCTAGATACTTGTCTTGTGCTACTATTCATGTTTGTGATTGAGTACTTGTCATTATTTGGTGGTGAAGTTATAATTTCAGATTGTGTTGTACCACTTATGCCACTGATTATGATCATGTTCGCACGTTGTGAGTAGTTCCCGTATGTTCCTGAGGGCATAGGATGAATTGGCAATGATTTATATATGACATGTGTTGGTATTTTGTCAAGAGTTTATCTTTTATGTGATTCTATGATGGTGTTGTGCGAACGTCGACTGCACAACACTTCACCTTTATGGGCTCATAGGAGAACACCGTAGTGTAATGAATTGATGGAGACTTGGGAGGACACGTAAACCTGAGACCGAGTCATGAAGTTATATTATGAGGGTATTAGTATCGGGGACCTTAGAGTGTAATGCTATGGTGGGACTTTAGGTCTTAATAATTCTTGTGCAGTCATTTGCTTGGCCACATGATCCATCATAAGGGGTTGTAGTTTATTTATTTAGCTATACCTAATTATGGCTCCGTCCAAAGAGATTAAAACTTGACAAGATATTCAACGTGTTGTTTAATAAATCTCTATGCCTAGCATCATCCATGCCGCCCTCGGGAACGTTTGCCACATATAAGTTACACATCACTTGAGCTTGTCCTCTTGCCACATAAGAGGATTGGGCTTTCTCTCTTTGAGAGCTTTCACTTGCTACTATCTGTTATCTGCTTGCAACTATACAACAAAAATACCAAAAACATTGCATCTTTTATTGTTTTATTTATCAATCTTACTAACCAATACCTTCAGCTCCTCGTGGGTTCGACAACCTTTTCTAATTGAAAGGTACTACAATTGATCTCCTGCACTTGGGAGCCATCAAGATACTTTTCTGGCGCCGTTGCCGGGGAGCGTAGCGCTATTGGTAAGAAGTTTGGTAAGGAAACTTGAAAGCTGTTTATCTCATTGTTACTATGGCATTTATGAATCGTGCCTCGCTGCATCTTGCTCTATATGAAAGTGCTTATGCCACTACTGCAAAGGTGGTTGAAACTGCTGTGCTGAGATACCTAAAGTGGGATATAAAATTCCCATGGGTCATGTTAAAAGAGTTATGAAAAATCCATTTACAGGAGATGGAACTAAGTCGGCACGCGAGCACATGGAAATAATTGAGGACATATGTGGCTTATTCAGACTACCTGGTATTTCAGAGGATCAGGTAAAAAGGAAGCTATTGTATTTGTCTTTATCTGGTAATGCTCGTGATTGGTACAGGTCTTTGGATGAAGAGGTCCAGAATGAATGGAGTATCTTGAGGAAGGTTTTCTTTCTTAAATATTTTACTCCTAAAGAAGCTTATGATAACCGCTGCTATATATTCAATTTCTGGCCACATCTGGGAGAGAGTATTACTCAAGCTTGGGGGAGGTTAAAGGAACTCCTTCGCAAGAATCCATGTCATGATCTTACAAGGAAACTTATATTGATAAACTTTTATGTGAGACTACCTATGAAGCACAAGGAGATTCTGGATAATTCATCTGGTGGAAGTTTTACTAATAACACTGAAGAAGAAGCATGGAATTTATTGGAGACTATTTCTGAAAATACTAGCCACTGGGATCTTGATAAAGGTAATGAGCCATATTTTGATTATGAATATTCATGTGTAGAGAATTTCTCTACTTCTATTCTGTTTAAAAATCTGAGTGATACTTTTGGTCTTGATCCTTATGTTATAATTGAAATAGCTAAAGGTTTTGCTGATCATATCTGTGTTCCAAAAAGTGGATTTGAAGTTTATGTTGAACCTGTTAAACAATCTATTGTTGTTCCTAAAGTTATTAAACAGGTTGAACCAATGTCATCTGTGACAATTGAGGAGTATGTTGAACCACCTCCATTTCCAAACCAAGTTAAGGAGAATTTACTTAAAGCTGTTACTAACAAGAGTAACAAAAGATGTTCTCAGCCTTATGAACAGGTGGAAGTCAACACTCAAATTTCTGTTATCAAGCAACTAAATGAAGAAGACCCAGTGGATGTTTATCTATGTGAAGATGCTACCAAAGTCATCAAAGGTAATTCGGCCAAAGTTGGGAAACCTGTTATATCATGCTCTATTGGGACTTCAAGTTATCATGGTCTATGTGATATTGGAGCAAGTATTAGTGTCATTCCATATTCTCTTTATCTTGAGATCAAGCCTGATATTGATCCCATTGTTATGGAAGAGACAGGTATGACAATTCAACTTGCTAATAAAGATTATATTAGTCCATTTGGAATTGTTAGAGATGTTGAAGTATTGATTGGCAAAATAAAATACCCTGCTGATTTTATTGTGCTTGGTTGTCCTCAAGATTCATTTTGTCCTATCATTTTTGGTAGACCTTTCTTACATACTGTTGGTGCTGAAATTAATTTGCCTAAAGAGAAAGTGTTTATTAAATGTGCTGGTGAGAAACTTGAATTTAACTTTTCCAAATTTGCTGATAAACATGTTGAGAAAGAGCCAATTCCTAATAATTTAATTGAAACTCTTGCTCATATAGCTGTAGCTTCAACTGATGTTGTAGAACGTTATATGCTTAATCAAGATGAACCATTTAATGATGAGGAAAAAGAGGCTTTGGAACAAATATTATGGCAACAACCACCACAATTACAATTGCATATCCCACCTGATAATTTAGGAGTGCTACCACCACCTAAAGGGGATCCTAGTTTTGAATTGAAACCTTTGCCTGCAAATCTGAAATATGCATATTTGGATGAGAAGAGCATATATCCTGTCATTATTAGTGCTAACCTTTCAGCTGAAGAGGAAGAGAAATTACTTGATGTGCTAAAAGCTCACCGACCAGCCATTGGATACTCTCTTGATGATCTTAAAGGTATAAGCCCCGCTCTATGTATGCATAAAATTAATCTGGAGGAAGATGCAAAACCTGTTGTTGATTTTCAACGCCGCCTCCATCCAAAAATGAAAGAAGTGGTAAGGAAAGAGGTAATAAGACTTATTGAAGCTGGTATCATTTATCCTATAGCTGACAGTAAGTGGGTTAGTCCTGTTCATTGTGTTCCTAAAAAGGGTGGAATGACTGTTGTTCCAAATGAAAAGGATGAACTTGTGGCTCAACGTACTGTAGTTGGTTATAGGATGGTTATTGATTTCAGAAAATTGAATAAAGCAACTCGAAAAGATCATTATCCATTGCCATTTATTGATCAAATGCTAGAAAGGTTGTCTAAACACTCTCACTTTTGCTATCTAGATGGTTATTCAGGTTTCTCGCAAATTCCTGTCCATAAGGATGATCAAGAAAAGACCACTTTTACTTGCCCATATGGTACTTTTGCTTACAGGAGAATGCCATTCGGTTTATGTAATGCTCCTGCTACTTTTCAAAGATGCATGAATGCTATATTTGCTGATTATATTGAAAAGATAATGGAGGTTTTTATGGATGATTTTTCTGTGTATGGTACTTCCTTCGATAATTGCTTGTTCAACCTTAACAAAGTTTTACAGCGTTGTGAAGACCAACACTTGGTTCTTAATTGGGAGAAGTGTCACTTCATGGTTACTGAGGGTATAGTTCTTGGGCATAAGATTTCTGGAGAAGGAATAGAAGTTGATCCAGCAAAGATTGAAGCTATTGAAAAACTACCATATCCAAGGGACCTCAAAGGTATAAGAAGTTTTCTTGGGCATGCAGGTTTTTACCGTAGGTTCATTAAGGATTTCTCCAAAATATCAAAACCTCTAACCAATCTTCTGCAAAAGGATGTTCCTTTCTCTTTTAATGATGATTGCATTGAGTCCTTTAATATTTTGAAGAATGCTTTAATCACTGCTCCCATTATTCAACCTCCTGATTGGAACTTGCCTTTTGAAATTATGTGTGATGCTAGTGATTATGCAGTTGGGGCTGTTTTGGGCCAACGTGTTGATAAGAAACTGAATGTTATTTATTATGCTAGTAGAACACTTGATGCTGCTCAAAAGAATTATGCTACAACTGAGAAAGAATTTTTAGCAGTACTGTTTGCTTGTGACAAGTTTAGACCTTATATTACTGATTCAAAAGTCACAATACATACTGATCATTCTGCTATTAAATACTTGATGAATAAGAAAGATGCTAAGCCTAGACTAATAAGATGGGTACTTCTATTGCAAGATTTGATTTACATATTGTTGATAGGAAAGGGGAGGATAATCAAGTTGCTGATCATCTCTCTAGGATGGAAAGCATACCTGATGATCCTATTCCTATTAATGATAGCTTTGTTAATGAACAACTTGCAATTGTTAATGTTTCTAGTGCTAAAGTTGCATCTCCTTGGTTTGCCAACTATGCAAATTTTATTGTTGGTAAAGTTTTGCCTCCACACTTCACTTCTCAACAAAGAAAGAAATTCTTTTATGATCTTAGACATTATTTTTGGGATGATCCTTTCCTCTATAAGAAAAGTGTGGATGGTATTATTAGACGTTGTGTACCTGAGCATGAACAACAGGCTATTATAAGAGATTGTCATGACAGTCCCTATGGAGGGCATCATGCAGGAGATCGCACAGGAGCAAAGGTATTACAATCTGGTTTCTATTGGCCTACTTTATTTAAGGACTGTGCTGAATATGTTAAATCTTGTGATAAATGTCAAAGAGTAGGAAACATTGGTAGGAGGAATGAAATGCCTATGAATTATTCATTGCCACTTGAACCATTTGATGTGTGGGGTTTTGACTTTATGGGTCCTTTCCCAGAATCAAAGACAAAGCATACTCACATTTTGGTTGCAGTTGACTATGTTACAAAGTGGGTGGAAGCAATTCCAACCAAAAGTGCAGATCATGCCACAGCAATGAAGATGCTCAAGGACATCATTTTCCCCAGGTTTGGTGTTCCTAGGTTCTTAATTACTGATGGTGGTTCTCATTTCTTGCATGGTGTTCTTAGAAAAACTTTGGCAAAATATGATGTTAACCATAGAATTGCATCTCCTTATCATCCTCAAACAAGTGGGCAAGTTGAATTAAGCAATAGGGAAATTAAACTCATTTTGGAAAAGACAGTGAATAAGTCTAGATCTGATTGGCCAATTAAGATTAATGATGCTTTGTGGGCTTATAGAACTGCTTTTAAAAATCCTATGGGAATGTCTCCTTATAAAATGGTTTATGGAAAAGCTTGTCACTTACCTGTTGAACTAGAACATAAAGCTAGATGGGCTATTAAACAACTGAACTTTGATTTTAAAACTGCGGGAGAAAAGAGAATTCTTGACCTAAACCTACTTGACGAATGGAGAAATGAAGCTTATGAAAGTGCCAGGATGTTTAAAGAAAAAGTTAAGATTTGGCATGACAAGAAAATTAAGAAAAAGGAATTCAAAGTAGGTGATCAAGTTTTATTATACAACTCTCGTTTCAAGTTTTCTGCAGGGAAGCTAGCTTCAAAGTGGCAGGGACCATTAGTGATACAGGAGGTGTACCGTTCAGGAGCTATCCGTCTTCACGGTGACATGAAAGGTAAACCTCATGTAGTCAATGGACAACGCCTTAAACCTTATATTGCAGGAAAGAGCTTCATCGGAAGGGTGGAGGAGTTGAATTTACAAACACCGGAGAGGTAATTGAGAGAAACCGTGCAGTTTCAGAAACCCTAAAACAATAGAAGGTAACTTACTGTTGGAAAGTTTCTCGGAATTGCATAAATTTTACGGAGTCATTTTTATGGAAATTAACGTGTGGGACAAGAAAACTGGACGAAACGGAGACCCGAGGGAGGAAAGAGAGGGGCCCACGCGGCCCATGTACCTGGCCGCGTGGGGCTGTCCCTTTTCCACCTCGGAGTCCTTTTCGTCTCGTTTTCGATCCCGCTTCGTCTCCTAAAAACCCTCAATATATACTCCTCTCTGCCGATCTAATCTCGCACCGAGCGTTCTCGAGCGATCTTTGTTTCTGCTGTTTCTGCCTGTCAGGTTTTAGCCATGTCTTGCTCCGGATCCAACCAAGAGGGGGAGAGCTCTCCCAAGGAGGTGTTGTGAACCGCTACCTCAACTCCGTGATGACACCACCGAAGACCGTGTGCTTCAAGGAGGGCGTGATGCTCGTGGAGGAGGTGAAGGCTCCCAAGGCCACCGGCACGGTGGAGGAAAGGCTGGATGAGTTAGAGGACAAGACCTTCAGGTATGGCACTGTGGTTTACCGCAGCCTTGATGCTCACCACTTCATGAACCTGGAGCTGGAGAAGAAGGTTGAAGAGTACAAGAAAAGGCTTGAAGATCTGGAAGATAGGTACAAGGACGTCATCAACAAATGGGAGAAGTTCCAATGCTTCATGTGGGATGTAGAGAACCAGAACTGCGAATATGAAGAACGCTTCAAGAAGATTGCAGCAGCCGCCACCCTCAGGTACAATGATCCACCTACATCTTTCCGTGATGGAAGGCCTTTCCCATGGAAGATGGCTGAATGGGAGGAAGAATATGAGAAGGAGGAGGCTGCAGCAAAGGAGAATCTGGAGGAACGCCAAGCTTGGGGGAGTTCCATCTAGTCTTTCTCTTTATCAATCTATCATATCTATCTAGTCATGGTGTGCTTTGCTTTTATCGATTAGTTATCAATATCTCTTAGGCGTGTGTGAGCTCATGGAGCATTATCATGTATCCCTATCTTATGGTTTATCAATGAATATTAAAGTATGGTGTCATCCATGATTCTCTTGTTTGGGGATTTATGGGTAACACTCATGCAAATGAGCGTGGCATATTTAGAATTTCAATCACATCTTGCCTTGAAATTAATTAACTTGAGTATGTTGGACAATTATAGAATTATCTCAATATAGAAGAAGTAAAAAGACTTGTGAAAATAGTTTGAGGTTAAGATATAGTCTTGTAGGATAAGAAGTTGAGAAGACTTAATGAAAAGGATATAAAACACTCTTGTTACAACCTAGTATCTTTTGAGCAAATTAATGATCATGGATATTTCAATACTTATGCTCTTGAATGTGAATGAAAGGAAGGCACCTGAAATTTCAGCTAGCCATGGAAAGTGTAAGAAAAGGGTTGTGTAGAGCATGGGAACTTGATTGAGATATCCATGACTAAAGTTTGCACTAGTTACTAGTCAAGCAAGAGTGATAACAATTTTTATATCTATCTGTCTTTTCATTTGTCTTCTTTTGAACTTGTTATCCAATGAGAGTTTATCTTGTCTTTGAATTTCAGCAAAGTATAAAAGATTATAATGCTTGCCATGAAGTGCAAAAGCATGTGAAAAACAATATGATTCGATTGTCCAACATACAATGGTTATTTGCTTTCAAAAGTAAGGGGTGATTGCTAGAGTTCTACTTATGTTGCCCTCATATGTATGAGTTTTAGATCATTAATCTTATCTTGCAATTGAATATGATGATGATACAATGCCCGTATTTATTTATCAACCATAAGTCCATTGATGCATGTAATGATCTATGTCCTTACTTACTCGAGGACGAGTAAAGGTTTAAGCTTGGGGGAGTTGATACGTGCATTTTATATCATCATTTATATAACTTTTAGTATCATACTAGAATGTTATTTGCATGATTATATGATTGTTTCTACATGTTTTAGATGATTTTGGGGACTTTCATACAAAGTCCCTATTTTTGGTATTTAATTTCTGGGAGGCAGAAAACCCCTTTTCTTGTCTTTAATGTTTCAGGAGCTACAGGACTCAAATAATAAAAGGAAAAATACTGCGTCAGTTTTTCATCGGGAGAAAGGCAGAGGGAAGAAGACCGAAGAGAGGAGAGCCACGAGGGCCAAATGGGGGTGGCCCACGCGGCCCATGTACCTGGCCGCGTGGGACCCACCCAAAGGTGCCTCGGGCACCTCCTCGCCTGGGGCTTTTTATCGACGCCTTCGTCTCGCCCGAAAAGTAACGCCCTAATTTTTCCAAGTCCATCCGAGGTCGCGGCGGCGGCGAAACTCCTGATCCCTTCCGAGGGGGGTCAGATCCTGCTGCTCCGGAACTCCGGAGAAGGGGGAAATCATCGTCATCGTCATCACCTCTCCTCCTTGGCGTGGGAGGAGGCCTCTACATCATCACCCCCATCAAGACCAGCACCATCACCATCATCATCACCGTGATCCACTCCGTTCCCCTCGCAGTTTGAGAGTTGCTATACCCTAGATACTTGTCTTGTGCTACTATTCATGTTTGTGATTGAGTACTTGTCATTATTTGGTGGTGAAGTTATAATTTCAGATTGTGTTGTACCACTTATGCCACTGATTATGATCATGTTCGCACGTTGTGAGTAGTTCCCGTATGTTCCTGAGGGCATAGGATGAATTGGCATGATTTATATATGACATGTGTTGGTATTTTGTCAAGAGTTTATCTTTTATGTGATTCTATGATGGTGTTGTGCGAACGTCGACTGCACAACACTTCACCTTTATGGGCTCATAGGAGAACACCGTAGTGTAATGAATTGATGGAGACTTGGGAGGACACGTAAACCTGAGACCGAGTCATGAAGTTATATTATGAGGGTATTAGTATCGGGGACCTTAGAGTGTAATGCTATGGTGGGACTTTAGGTCTTAATAATTCTTGTGCAGTCATTTGCTTGGCCACATGATCCATCATAAGGGGTTGTAGTTTATTTATTTAGCTATACCTAATTATGGCTCCGTCCAAAGAGGATTAAAACTTGACAAGATATTCAACGTGTTGTTTAATAAATCTCTATGCCTAGCATCATCCATGCCGCCCTCGGGAACGTTTGCCACATATAAGTTACACATCACTTGAGCTTGTCCTCTTGCCACATAAGAGGATTGGGCTTTCTCTCTTTGAGAGCTTTCACTTGCTACTATCTGTTATCTGCTTGCAACTATACAACCAAAATACCAAAAACATTGCATCTTTTATTGTTTTATTTATCAATCTTACTAACCAATACCTTCAGCTCCTCGTGGGTTCGACAACCTTTTCTAATTGAAAGGTACTACAATTGATCTCCTGCACTTGGGAGCCATCACCACCCTCCTTCATCACCTCTATAACCTTGACGCAGTCCAAGTTGACCTCGATCCTGCAGCAGCCAATCTGACCTGCAAGAAGGAGTCCATCACGGAGAGCCTGCGCCTCCGTTGAAGCCGGGTCAGTTGCAAATTGAACTCCACAATTGCTGGCCGCCAGGAAAAGACCTCGATCACTTCGAATAATCGCTCCTGTCCCTCCTGTACCTGTATCAAAACTGAACCCTGCATCAACATTAAGCTTTACGAAATTCTCCTTTGGTCTAGACCAACCATGTCTACTAATCCCGGCCTTCTTCCTCCTAGCTCGAGTGTAGTTGAGGGTGAGTGTGGAGATAGCCTGCGCCGATCTAGCAGGAGCCTGGACAGTCTCACCATGGGTCACTTGTCGCCTTTCCCACCAAATGTACCAAACCGCTGTAGCTATTAGATCATTGCGATCCACCTCCGGTAACAAGGGTGCCTTTGCCGACCGATCTCTAAGCAATGTTTCAAGAATCGGTCCCCTTCGCGCTCCAAGCTGCAGACTTGCGAGATGTTGTCTCCTAAACCCAACAGAGACCAGATTTCTCGCACCCTCGGACACGTGAAGAAGGCATGTGTCATGGACCAAGAGGAGAATGCGCCTTCTAGCAAGCAGAAGCGAGAGCTGCAAGAATACGCCAAGCGCCAGCTCGGATCGCTGGGCCCGAGTGGACGAGTTGACAACCAATCAGAGTGGAGAAGAACGTTGTTCCAGAAGCTGACGTGTACCGAGTGTCCATCTACTTAGGCTAGCATGCGTGCTCTGTGCTGGTCTGTCTGACGACCACGAACGAAAGCCCTGTATCCCCCCTGTTCTTCCTCTCTGTTGTTCTTCTTCTTCTACCTTCCCGAACTCTGATTTCTCTCTGGAACTTATATCTGAACTTGTATCCTGAATCGTGTGAGGTGTATCTGTAGCGTACCTGCACTTAGAAATTGGCAAGGTACCTGTGTGCAGTGCAAACCCCTGGATCGATTCATTTGCACACACAGTCTAAGATGAAATATCACAACATTGTATCAATTATTACACGTGGATCCAGTACTTAGGAAAATATCCTTTACAAATTGCATAGCACGAAGCTAGCTTTGTAAGAGTAAAGCAGCGGAACTAATAATCTTCATGGAGTCCTCATCCTTAGCATGTGCCACAGGCGAAAAACATGTTGGTTAAAGACTCGAAACCCTTAACGAAACTCACTCGTCGTCAGAACAATCTGCAACAAATAAAATTTTGCAACAGAGTGGGTCAGAACCATTAAAAAATGGATCTGGCAAGTGACACTATGTGGACACTTAATGGAATAACTCTATAGCCTATATGCATATTTGGCTGGTGGAGTTCAAGGCTATTTTGCATAAAAGCCAATTTTGCCTAACACTTGGTAAAACATTTTCTTCAAATGTTTGAGACAATATGGCATGAAATCCATAGTCTCGTCTACCCTTGTTCACCCATCAAGTTTTACTTAGAGAAATAAGATGTTGGGAGCCTCCGTTGCCATCCTTGATCAGCTGCTTCAATTGTCCGTAACCGGGGACACGGCTAAGTACTTAGTTTTAACTCTGCAGAGGTTGTGCACTTTCACCATTAGACCCAACAAACCCAAACTATCCTCAAGCACTCAATTTGTGCTAAGGAAAAGGAGAGAGTTGAGACGAGACTTTTCAGAAGCATTTTCCCATCCCATACCGACTTGACGCGCTCCCATTCTAACCATTCTACCACCACCTGTCAAGTCGGGACGAGTCCACGCAACTTAATCCATCTAGCCAGAGCCCATATGACTAATGGCTGCACGGTAAGCAACTTCACTTAGAGAAACATTGGTCCCTTTCATCCTGGGTGGCAATCCACAAGTGAATAAACACTCAACTCTGGCAGCCATGCAATCCCAAATCCACCCAGGTGATAAATTAACTTAGTAGAATTTAAGCTTTGAATAAAACAAATTTGCATAGCATCAATAATTCTACCAAGTTATCAATAGGATTCTAGACACAACTAGTGTAAAGGAGATAGTAGTTTTAGCATAGCAATACTATCCTACACATGCATATAAAGAAATACACTAAGTCATGCATAGAAAAATACTTAGGAAATTTATGGGGTGTGCCACTTGCCTTGGCAATAGGGAGTGTAGTAGTAGCAGTTGCAACCACCTTCGTATCTCTCCGAAATTTCTAACACATCAAACAAACCACAAGTAAACATACAATCATAAATGCAACACTTAGAAAAATATGACATGCATGGAATGCAAAATGATACACATAATTATGATGAGAAAGACATACAAAACAAATTAAGGAAAAGGACATAAAATAACTTAATCCCATTGGCTAAGGCAAGGTCAAGATTGAGCAAGAAATAACAACTTGAAAAGTTGCAAGGTTAGTTTAAATCTTCATACGTTTGATCTTCAAAACATCTTCAACTCCTTTGTATTCTTCAATGGTCTTCAATTAGTACTCTATGAATTTAGTCTTAAACACCAAGGACTTGGTCTATGTCTAAGGTGAGACAAAATAGAAAGAAAGAGAAGATAGAAAGAAAGAAGTAGTTGGTCTTCCAAGAATCTTCTCCAGGCTTCCTTGTAGTTTTCTTCTTGGTGTGACTTCATTTAATTATGTAGACTTGATGGTTCTGAAGACTTGATTTTGTTGGCAGCATCCAGGTTGGTCTTGAATATAACTTAGCCACCATGAAGTAGGAAGAAAAGAGGGAAAGGAAAGAAAGACTTAGAAAAATGTAGGTGGTTGGTCTTCATGAACTTCTTCTTGATTTTCTTCTAAGTACTTTTACTTCTTGGAGATGCTTCTGGAGTCTTGTTTTCTTGGCTAAGTCCTTCATTGGTTTCCACTAATTCTAACTTAGTAGAATTTGGCTAGGAGGGCTAACATGCATCACCTCAAAATTTCTAAGGAGGAATGCCATGTAAGAAGTGCAAATTATTTCTAAGGACTGGAATGCATGCCATGCCATGAAATTATTCTAAGAATGCAAGCAATGAAAGATGGTCCAAAATAACTAAGGACCAAGGGTCAAACAATAAGTCAAGAATAATTTCTAAGGCAAAGTTAACAAAATAAGAGGTGCCAGATTTTCTAAGGAAAGTACGCAAAGCATAAGTTGATAATTTTTCTAAGGACAAACTGTTGTGGTAGCAAGTACTTAGAACATTTCCTAAGGGAAACAAAATAAGTTTTCAGGATGCTAAATTTTTCTAAGGAAAAGATTTAGCACTTTTAAGGTGTTGAAATTTTCTAAGGAAATTTCCAAGGAAAAGTGTTGTCAAAATTTTATTACTCAAAAATTTTCTAAGGAAGAAAGTTACTCCATTTGGAGGGCAGAATATTTATAAGTACTTTTATAGCAAGGATGATAAAAAATATGACTAAGTCATTTTATTGGCCGAATATATGAAGAAAGATAATTTTAATCAATTTTATTTATTAAATTACCACCTAAAAGCATTTAATCATAATTAATTACCCAAAACGTAGAAAATTACTTTTACAAAAATACTAGAGTAATCCTACGGCCAGAACTTAGTCATATAAAAAATATAGCAAAAGAAAATACTTTAAAATCTATTTTTAAACTTAAAATATAGCCAAAATATCAATTAAACCACTTTTAGAATTAATCTAAAATAATTTCGTCAAAACCTCAAATTAAGCGTACATAAAGTTTCTACACATTATAAGCTTTCCAAAAATATAAATTTCATAAATTTTGGATAAAGGACTAAAAATTAATAACGAAACTAAAATCCAGGGACCTATCCGTGATGCGCAGGGACTTAAACATAAAGAAAACTGAAAAGATCTTCGCGCTGGAATCCTCCGTCGACGTGGCGTCTTCTGGTTGGTGCGCGTCGTCTTCGCGGGCGGATGCGGACGCGGACGGGTTGCGGTGCGGACGGACGTGGACGGATGCGGGCTTCGCGGACGACTTGACGACGTGGCTTCTTCTGGTTGGCTGGTACCCCTTCGCGGTGAGATCTAATCTACGGCGTCCATCGCAGATCCAACGGCCTAGGTTCTACGGCCAAAAACGACCGACGTCTCCACCGAAAACATGCCGGACTTCTACCTCTACGGTGGCGCCATGGCCGGAGTAGACGATTCAGCGCTACAGAGAGACAAGGAAGGGGAAAAGCATACCGACGGATGCAGGAGATGAAGACGAACTCGACGATGCAGAAGAGGGTGGCGCGGGCGCTTCTGGTGGTCGAGAATAGCTCGCCGGAGTTGGAGAAGCGGCGGAGAGCTCCTGTCGATCAAGCTCCGCCTGATTCTGTGCACGAAAAATCACGGGACAAGATCAGGGATGTGCGCAAGGAAGAATTACGAAGAAAGGAGGAGATGGGAGAGCTCGGGGTGGCTGGTACTCGCCGGACTCGAAGAAATTCGCCGGCGACCGTGGCGGCACGTCGAGCTTGAAATCGAGCAGCCTGGGGGCTCTCGAGTTGCGGTTTTTGGGGCAAAAGATAACGGAGGGTGCGGGGTTTATATGGGGCTCGAGAGATTGGATAGAAACCGTTTAAACGCGACGAATTTGCTCTGGATTTGGCTAGGGTTTCGGAGTTCTTTCTTGCGCGAGAGGTTGAAGACTGATTGCGTCACGGCTTGCGTCATGGGTGGGGCCCACCTGGCAGTGAGAGAAAGGGAGGTGGGCTGCTGCTGGGCTGCTGTCTGCTGCACGCGCGGTAGAGAAGAGATGGGCTCGGCCCAGTTAGCCCTTTTCCATTTTTTTTTTGCTCTCTTTTCCTTTTCTGTTTTCTGGTTTTCTAAATAACTTTTAAAATATAAATCCAAAAGGATTCAAATCAATTCCTAAAATTTTGTAAAAAGAAAACCTGTCAAAATAGACATTCAAAAACACTTTTCCACAAATTTTAGAAATTAATCTTTAAATTAAGTTTAAAACAATTTGACACTTAATGTCCAAATTTAAAATATGTTTTAAAACAAAACGAATGTGGCTTAAATAAAATTAAGTACCACAATTGTAAATATTTGAAAATACTTATTTACCATAAATACAAACAAACACAACACATAAAGCCAAGTAAAAAATAATATAAATAGCATAATTGCTATTTTATTTTTAACATTTTCTCAAATAGGTTTTCAAGTGGAACTAATTTCCAACCTTTGAAATTTTTAAATGCAAACAATGCAAGAATATGATGAATGCATGCATGAATTTTCTTTTCAAATCAACATACATATAGTTTTCGAAAAGTTTTTAATTTTTCTGATTTTTTTCAAATTTTTGAAAAACTTGGGATGTTACAGTATCCTCGAGTGAATCCAGTAGCCACATAACAATTGGTATCAGATTGCCAGAGGTCCTGATTTCCGCTGTAAAATTCCTTGATCTGAGTTTGTAAATCCAGTTGAAGGGCGCGGTTGCTGCGAGGCGATCTGCACGAAGTTTCCGCAAGGAACGCCTCAAATTGGTTGCTCGATTTGGGTTTGGGGGACAGGAATTTGTCCTGGAGCGGCATCACCAAACTCGCTGGACGACTTCGGAACGGCTGGATAACATGGGATCAGAGATGGAGGCGATTCAGAAGCTGATCCAGTCTCTGTCGGCGGATCTAAAGACGGGACTCAGTTCTGTGGAGAGCAAACTCGAGAGTACGCATGCATCTGTTGATGCGACTGCAAAACCTCTCAACACGCTAGATGATTGGAGGAGTGGAATTGACACTCAAGTGTCCGATCTGACTGCATCTGTGGGAGAATTGCGTAAGCATGTGGATCGTATAACCGTGGGAGTCGGTTTGAGCGCACTGGGACCTGTACCTCTGCAGAGTCCTGGAGCTGCTTCGCTGCCTGCGACACCTCAAGGTGCATCTGCTTCGGCGCCGTCGCGGGCGGAAAACTCCAGGCCAGAGGGCCACCGTCTACAATTCGATCTCCGGGGGTAGACATCTGGGAAATCCGACTTTCCCATGTCTACCCCGGGCACAGGTAACGGCTCTGAATCCGTGGCTCTAGTTGCAGTTGAGGACACTACTACTGCTGTGATCGATACTGTGCACACTACTGGACCTAAGTCTCCAGCGGCTGAGTTTCCTCGATTCGACGGGGAAAACCCGAGAATCTGGCAAAAAGCGTGTGAGAAATATTTTCGCTTGTTCACGGTCGATCGTTGTTACTGGGTCGAGTATGCGGCCATGCATTTTGGTGGCAATGCTGCCCTGTGGTTGCAGAGAGTAGAAGATAAACTGCCTACTTACACTTGGGAAATTTTTTGTGATACTGTCAGTAAACAATTTGATAGAGGCCAGTATCAATTCTTGTATAGGCAACTGTTTAAACTCAAGCAAACTAGCACTGCCATTGAGTATGTAGAGAAATTTGATACCCTCATGCATCATATGTTAGCTTATAAGCCAGACTTAGATCCCACATTTTTCACCACTAGATTCATTGAAGGTTTAGCTCGTGATATCAAAGCTGTTGTTATGATCCAAAGACCAGAGGAACTCGAGACTGCTGTTTCCTTGGCTTTATTGCAGGAGGAAATAGAAGATGATGCTCCCAAATGCAATTCAAGCCGGGCATTACTCGCAGCTGGTCCAGACCAATTGCTCATCAACAGTCTGCTAAAACCAATGGTGCTACTGATGACAAGAATTCTAGCTTGGATCCAAAATCACAGCTCTGAAAATTTATCGCAGGACGAAGGGATTGTGTTTCACGTGTGGTGAGAAATATAGCCCTACTCACAAGTGTGCCACTACTGTTCAGTTACATGTTGTGGAGGAGCTTCTGGCTATGTTGCAGAATGGTGAATCGGATAAAGACAGCGCTGGGTCTGATCAAGAAGTTTTTGAAGATGCTATATCTGATGCTAAGGAGGTTTGTTATTCGATTAGCAAGCAGGCAGTGACTGGTACTGAAACCTTGCATTCTATGAGGTTGCTGGGAAGAATACAAGGGCATGATGTATTGATGCTCATTGATTCAGGTTCATCTACCAATTTCATCAGTGCTCATCTGGCTGAGAAGCTGTCAGGAGTTCAAAAACTGCAACAACCAATCCAAGTGCGTGTGGCGGGTGGTGGTGTTTTACAAGGAGATACTGAAATGCCAGACTGCTTGTGGACATGTCAGGGCAATATTTTTGTCACTTCCTTGAAGGTTTTGCCTCTACAATCTTATGATGTAATTCTAGGCATGCAGTGGCTAGAGCAGTTTGGATTAATGACCACACATTGGACTGAAAAGTGGTTTGAGTTTCAGTGGCAAGGAAAAACATGTAAACTGCAAGGACTGCGAGCCAACACTGAAGCTTGTCATGCTATTACAAGTTCACAGTTACTGGAAATGCAAAATCAAGATGCTATTCAGTACCTGGTGCAATTGTATGCAACAACTAAAGACACTGATCAAACTACTGTTCCACAAATCATTGCAATGGTGCTTGATACATATAAGGAAGTGTTTGACACACCAAAAGGGTTGCCACCCAGCAGGGAATGTGATCACAGAATACCCTTGTTACCTGGTGCAAGCCTGGTGAATCTTCGTCCCTACAGATTCAGTCCAATGCAGAAAAATGAAATTGAGAAGCAGATAAAGGAGATGTTGCAACAAGGTGTTATACAACCAAGTTCAAGTCCTTTTGCTTCTCCAATATTACTGGTGGGAAAGAAAGATCTCTCGTGGAGACTGGTGGGAGATTTTCGGCATTTAAATGCTATCACTATCAAGAACAAGTATCCCTTACCTGTAATTGATGAATTGCTGGATGAACTGGCTGGTGCCAAGTGGTCACTAGTCTGGATTTGAGATCCAGGTATCATCAAATACGCATGGCAGAAGAAGATATCCATAAAACAGCATTTCAAACACATCATGGGCATTTTGAATACAAGGTCATGCCGTATGGGGTCACTGGTGGACCAGCTACCTTCCAAGGAGTGATGAATTCAATCCTAGAACCAGCATTGCGGAAATTTGTTCTAGTCTTTGTTGATGATATTTTGATATACAGCAAGACACTAAAAGAACACGCTCGCCACCTGGAACAGGTGTTTGCTATCCTTGCCAAAAATGAACTAAAAGTCAAGAAGTCCAAATGTACGTTTGCACGGCAGCAGATACTGTATTTGGGACATGTGATTAGTGCAAATGGAGTGTCCACAGACAAAAAGAAGATTGAACCAATCTTGAAATGGAATCATCCCACCAATGTGCATGAATTGCGTAGAGTGCTGGGAATGACAGGCTACTATCGCAAATTTATTAAGGGCTATGGTGTGATCAGTAAAGCATTGACTGATTTGTTGAAGAAAGGTGTGCCTTATGTGTGGACATCCGAGACAGAAGCATCCTTTCAAGCGTTGAAACAAGCACTGATGACAGCACCAGTGTTGGCACTGCCAGATTTCACCAAGACATTCACTGTTGAAACTGATGCTTGCAGCAAAGGAATTGGAGCTGTGTTAATGCAACAAAATCACCCAATTGCTTTTCTCAGCAAAGCCTTAAGGCCAAAGCACATGGGTTTGAACACGTATGAGAAGGAGTGCCTAGCCATACTTATGGCTGTTGAAAAGTGGCGTCCTTATTTGCAGCATTCGGAGTTTATCATCAAAACGGATCAGAGAAGTTTGATTCATCTTGATGACAAAAGACTCACAACACAATGGCAGCACAAGGCACTAACCAAGTTGATGGGTTTACAATACCGAATTGTGTACAAAAAAGGTGTGGAGAATCGAGTTGCGGATGCTCTCTCAAGACAAATTCAGGAAGACACTGAGGAGTTATTGGCAGTATCTCATAGTGCTCCTGTCTGGATGGAAACAGTGGTGAATGGTTATACTCTGGACAAATGTGCAGCAGACAAAATGGAACAATTGGCAGTCAATTCCAAAGTGGGCAATTATACTTTGCACAACGGGTTAATTCGGCATAAAGGTCGTGTCTGGGTTGGCAATAATTCCCAAGTGCAGCAAGATATACTCAAGGCATTGCATTCCAGCGCCATTGGGGGACATTCTGGGTTTCATGCAACTTACAACAGGATTAAGCATCTCTTCTCTTGGCCAGGGCTGAAACAACATGTCAAAGAATTTGTGGCTTCTTGTGCAATCTGTCAACGAGCTAAAACTGAAAGAGTGCCTTATCCTGGGTTATTGCAACCGTTAGCTGTTCCTAAACGAGCCTGGCAAGTCATCTCTATGGATTTCATCACAGGGCTGCCCTTGTCTGCTGGAATTAGTTGTGTGCTGGTAGTGGTAGACAAATTCTCTAAATATGCCCATTTCCTACCATTGGCTCACCCCTTTACGGCTTACACTGTGGCAATGTTGCTCATGAAAGAAGTGTACAGATTGCATAGCATGCCAGAAGCAATTATCTCTGACAGAGATCCAGTGTTCACTAGCACAATGTGGAAAGAACTTCATCGCTTGACACAAACTGAATTGAATATGAGCTCTGCACATCATCCTGAGACGGATGGACAAACTGAACGAGTTAATCAATGTTTAGAAGGGTTCTTGAGATGCTTTGTGGGGTTTTGTCAGAAGAAATGGCTTCAATGGATACCACTGGCAGAGTTCTGGTATAATACCCTGTTCATTCTGCGCTGGGGAAAACTCCTTTCGAGGTGCTGTATGGTCATGCCCCCAGGCATTTTGGCGTGGATGTGCTTGAATCTTGTGCAGTTCCTGACTTGAAGGAGTGGTTGCAGCAATGCGAGCAAATGGTGAGCCTCCTTCATCAGCATTTGTTGCGGCAACAACAGAGGATGAAAGCACAAGCGGATAAGAACCGTACCGAACGGGTGTTTGCAGTTGGCGATAAGGTGTACCTCAAACTACAGCCATATATACAAACTTCGGTGGCTGTACAAGGTAACCGCAAACTTGCATTTCGGTTCTATGGGCCATATGAAATTCTGGAAAGAGTGGGCAGTGTGGCTTACAAGCTAAAACTGCCAAATGAAAGCAAAATTCACCCAGTCATACATGTGTCGCAATTGAAGAAGGCGGTGGGAGCAGATGTTCACGTTTTGCCTGTCTTGCCAAAGGAAGTTATGCAAGCTCCAGTTCTAGAACAAATCCTTGAGAAGAAATGGATACAACAAGGTGATGCATCATTGTGTCAAGTGTGAGTTCGATGGTCCGGCTTACCAGATACTATGACTACTTGGGAAAACTTAGCAGAAATGAAGAAGAAGTATCCGGAGTTACCATCTTGGGGACAAGCTGGGTTTCGAGGAGGGGGTAATGTCATGGACCAAGAGGAGAATGTGCCTTCTAGCAAGCAGAAGCGGAGAGCTGCAAGAATACGCCAAGCGCCAGCTCGGATCGCTGGGCCCGAGTGGACGAGTTGACAACCAATCAGAGTGGAGAAGAACGCTGTTCCAGAAGCTGACGTGTACCGAGCGTCCATCTACTTAGGCTAGCATGCGTGCTCCGTGCTGGTCTGTCTGACGACCACGAACGAAAGCCCTGTATCCCCCCTGTTCTTCCTCTCTGCTGTTCTTCTTCTTCTACCTTCCAGAACTCTGATTTCTCTCTGGAACTTGTATCTGAACTTGTATCCTGAATCGTGTGAGGTGTATCCTCGAGTGAATCCAGTAGCCACATAACAGCATGTCTCAAACTCTCGCATTCAGTCTGACAAAGCTGGCACTGAGAACTTGGTTGCATATGGCGGTTTGCAAGGATCCGTTACAGGGTATAGCACCAAGAAGGAGAGATTTTTGCAACGTAGGTCGAGCGTATAGCTTCACCCTTTGGGGCCCGATTGGTTCGTCGTTTTGGAGGCCGAAACGGCCCGACGAAAATTACGGAGCTAAGGTCCGTTAAAATTACGCTCTGCCGCAGGAATTCTTTAGGGACGGTAAAATGAAACGTTATGCCAAGCGGGCGGGCCTTGTTCGTGAGTAGGCCTGGAATTCGAGCCGAGCCGCCTCGCTTGAACTCGCTCAACTGACGAGTCGAGCTCGACTCGACTCGTTCAACAAACGAGTTCAGAAATGAAACTTGGCTCGACTCGGTAAACTCACGAGTAGCTCGCGAGTAGCTCGTTTAACTCATTCAAAAAAAAAATGAATTTCTTGATATATTAGTGTCAAAGTGTTAATATTTTTTGCACCGATAATGGTGTAGAGGTTTTTTATTTCAGCATTGATCTATCTACATTGTAGAAAGATCATCATTGTTGTATTTCAGAATTAGTAGGAAAATTACTTTTTTTTGTATGCGCGCATGTTTGAACACTTAAAATGTGTTAAACGAGCTATCGAGCTACTCGCGAGTACTCACGAGTAGCTTGGTTAACAAACGAGTTCAGAAATGAAACTTGGCTCGGCTCGTGAGACACCAAGTTAGTCACAAGCTACTCGTTTAGCTCACGAGTTTCAAGTTTTAATTCCAACCCTATTCGTGAGGCTGTGTGTGCTGCGACTTGTGCTGATTCTTGCCGACGTTTCGTCGGGTCGGCCAGTTGTCTCGCACCGGCGGGCGAGACGCTCTGCCCTGCGTGAGTGCTGGACACGTGATGCGCTGCGGGGGAAAACGACGCCGGCGTTCGTGTCCGAGCACCGCAGTGCGAGTCAAGTGACTCAAAACGCTGTCTTCTGGCTCGCCTCGGGCAGGGCATCACGCAGGAGCGTCATGCCTGCCTTATCGGAACGCTCGACCGGAAAAAAAGATTCACATTCGAGGCCTTTAACTCTCTAAAAAAAACATTCGAGGTCTTTTCTACGATATAAGAGATGGGCTGGCCAGCCTCAGCCTGCAGCCCACCGAGCTCACCTGGCTTCGGTTCGGCCTGGACGAAGCAGCAGGAGGCGCTGCGGGCCACAGGCCTGCTGGCGGTGCCCAGATGGGCCTTGGGCTGTCTCCTTGTGGTCAGGCACTAGAGCAGGAGGTAACTCTAAAAAAAAAAAACTAGAGCAGGAGGTAAGTTCGGACGTGGGAGGCAGTCCGACTGTAGACGCTCCTGGCCTCGGTCTCGGGCATCAGTCAGCAGCAATTGCCTTCTCTCGCCCTCTCATCCACGATGTTGCTCATGCACGCTATGGGATGGGTTATGAACTTATGATTAATAAGGATAAAAATAGCACGATATAACAAAATATCATCGGTATTAAAAACGCTATTAGCGAGATATTTTACACGATTCATTTAGCGAGACAATTCTCAAATGATATAGCGCCCTATTTTTTTTCCATGGTTATAATTAGCCAATCTGGATCTTCTCCTGACAGGCTCCTCCATATGAACATCACATTCTATAGTTTGAGAATCTTGACTTTCTCGTGTCCCCACCACCTCAGGTTGCGAAGAGCCAGATTGAGTCACACACACCTCTCCACCATCATCATGTGGCACATCCAAAGCCATCACAATGTTGTTAAAATATTGAACAGGAGAGGAAGCTTCCATGTCAACGCCACTTTTCACCATATTAGATCGAAGAAGTAGTGGATTTCCCTCCCAGATTACTGCTCTCCTGATTTTCCTCTTCCACTTGTTGTTATTCATTTGATTCTACTAATTCTCCATATTTTTTCTTAGCCTCAAATATTTTGTCACTTTTATTATTAACCAAGTCATTGATAAACTCCTGGCATCTGGTTCATCAGGATTAATAACTGACCTAGTCTGTTGAGGTGGTAGAGTATGTGTATAAGTCTATAACCACTTCCATATAAACATTATCCAATTTACCAGGCTGTTGATACTGACCGATATCAATAGCATCCCCAACATCTATTTGTATACATTGATTAGGATTATCATTGATAACAGTACCACCAGCACTCAAAGAAACATGAGCATGACCATGAAAAGCTTGGCCATCCTACCAAACCAGGGGCGTAGACAGGGGGCGAGCAGGGGTCAGACTCCCCCCAGGCCCCAACGTTCGGCCCCCTCCAGGATTACAGCAGGTTTGTACTACTAATGACAGTAGATAATCAACAAATTAATTAGTATTAAGCCCAGAGTCTTCTACGAGCACGCACAACAGACCAACTGGCAAAAAGAAGCCCATCTGCGTGAGTGCCTGTTTTTTCGCCGATCGACCGTGGAAAACTGGGTTGTTTAGCCCTGTTTTCTCTTGCCTAATCACATCAATCGTGGATACCTACCGCCCTTGGCTAGTGACTACTGCCATCGCCGACCTTAGACTCGATTAATGGCGATTGCATATTTGCAAGCAACGGAATACCGGTGACTATGACGGTTGTCGATGATCGTCGTTGCCTGCTTGCTGTCCGTCTGCGTCACCGCCCCATCACCACCAAATTATTAATCAAGGTACATGAGTACTGCTAATCTGTTCTAATTTTCTTCGGATTAGCCATATGTTGTTAGTACAAAAACAAATAAAAAAGTATAACGGTTTGCTTTTCCATGCCAATTGCTTACTTCTCAAATCGAGCTAATGCTGAAAATTTAGATCTAATGGCTGGCAATTCTAGAAAAAGAAGATCAAGTAGTTGGTAACAATGTAGCTATATTTAAACTTATGAAAAAAATTAGCTATGTTGTTACCAAATTGATGCCAGTTTCTTCATAAATTTTATTTTTAGACTTTTCTTTTGAGCTGAACTTAATTTAGACTTTAATATATTCGTACATTGTACTTCACCTTGGATTAGAAGAGGACAGTTGGTCTTTCCAAACATTGCTTTATAAACGGAGTCACGAAACAGAGACACTTTCATCGACATGCATATGTTCGTTTCGTAAAACGAGAAAGCTCCGATGACTACATCTCAAGTCTCTTGCATTTTGAGTGCTTTGGTCAGAAATCTGACAACTCGTATATTATACAACAGCAATGAAATAAATTGACCTTGACTGAAACTTACAAAATGAAACTTGCTAGTAGATCCCACTTGTGGTCTATCGAAATAAGTATGTCCCAAATGAACCGCACAAACGAAACAGACAAACGCTCTCCTCCTAGTCCTGCAGCTGGTCGAGCGCCTTGAGGAGGAACGGCTTGAATCTCGTGACGTTGACGATGACATCCTGCTTCATGATGATCTCGGCAATGGCCGGCCATCCCTGGCCGTGGATGAACATGGGGTCCTTGAAGACGTAGTGGTCTCTGGCGTACTTGTGCTTGAGCGTGGTCTCCTCCTCGTTTACGTAGTACTCGACGTACCGGAGCTGCATGTCCTTCGCCGGCTGGCCGTAGAAGTTGGTCGCCATCCAGTCCATCTTGCCCCACGGCACGATCTGCACCAGCACGGCCCCGTCGGCAGGAAGATCTGGTTCGTCATCCCGGCGCCGTGTACCGCGAGGAGAACGTCGGCGGAGTTCACCTTCTCGGCGAACTCGCGCACGTCGTCCCTGCTGGCCTCCGAGACGGTCACGTCGAACCCGAGCTGCTCGCACAGAGCTGCCACGGCGTGCAGGTTGAGCAGCTTCCGCGTGCCCTTCCTCTCGATCATCAACATCTTGGGCCTGGCGCTCGTCTTCTCGCCGAGCGGCGTCGGGACATCACGCGGCAGGCCGAACGCGCGGCGCAGGAACCGGTTGTAGTCGACCATGGTGTAGTTGTGCGGGTTGCGCGTCGGGTGCGGGCCGATGATGAGGTCGCGGTCGCGGTACAGCCCGAGCTGGCCGGCGGGGAAGCAGTGAACCGCCTCCTCCTTGTCGAAGTTGATCACCTCGTAGTTAGACAGCTTCTTGAGCAGCGGCGCGAACTTCTGCACCCACCGCGGCTTGTAGTTGGTGATGAGGAGCTGCACCTCGCCGGCGAAGTGCGACGCCGAGAGGAACAGCGGGATCAGCACGTCCGTGTTGTCGTGGAAGAAGTTGTCGGTGTAGCCGGCCGTGGAGAAGACGACCGCGGGAACGTCGTGCCGCCGGGCGCACTCCGGTGCGGCGGACCCAGATGGTACGGACTTGATGGTGACCTCCACGACACCCGGCAGCAGGAAGGTGTCCTTGCGGGCGTACGGCCGGATCTTCTTCTCACCGTTCTCGTCGAACGGGCCGGCGCCCGACGGGTTCACGAAGAACATGGTCTTCTCGGTTGGGCTGATCCGGACGTCGCCGGTGAGCTCGCAGACAGACGGCCGCGCGTAAGGGAAGCCTTCGTCAACGGCGTTCTCGTCGCAGGTTATCTTGGTCTCTGCTGTATCGCCACCATCTGACGAAAGTACGGATCACAAGTTCAGATACTACTCCAGTATATAAAAGCTACGAAGTATTCGTACCTGATGAACTATTGTTTTTCCTGATCTCGTACAGAAACTAAATTACATAATGAAAGCTGGAAATGGAGCTAAATTAATTCCGAAATCAGGTTTTAAGGGACACGAAGCTTGTTACCGTTACTCTGTATTCTGTTATACTACTCAATCTTTGTTTCCCTTTTAAGATTTCGATTGTTACGATCTATGCTATCGTATTTGGGATCCCCAATGCTACAAGAGGGTGAGACAGAAAAAGAAGTGAAGATAAGAAGTCTCACCTGGCTTCGCTACTACGGCCTTTTCACTTGTATGGAAAGGTTCGTCCTGCTCTTCGATCTTTGCCTCCTCGGGAAAGTTGGGCTCTTTCGGGTCCGCCTCATCTTTAGCCAGATCTTTCTCGCCGTCGACTTCGATATCCTGCTGGACCGGCACGGCCTCCGCACTGGGCACCGTCGTCGTCGTCGCCGGAGGGCCGTTCTTCATCACCAACGACGTGCTCTCTGGTAATTGACATATATCAGTAACAAGCTTCTAAAACCAAACAAGAAATGGACAAGAACTGGACTGGAGCTGCATCCTCACCGAAGACCGGCGAGTAGATGGCGAAGAGGCGGGCGAAGGAGATGTAGGTGAGCAGGGCGAGGCAGCAGCCGGCGACGAGCCCAATCCCCAGCTTCTTGGGTTCGATCCTGCCCAGCTCCTTGGCCAGCCGCGGCTGCCTCCGCTCGCCGACCGGGCCCAGCGGCTTGGACGGCCGCGTGTACGCCGTGGACGCCATGGATGGGTCACCAAAACCCAAACCCAGCACGCGCGGTCACGACCGATTCCTTCCTCCCCGGACAGCACCAAGAGAACAAACCTACGGAGAAGGCTACGCCCGATATATCCTCATCGGTCGTTGATCACCACCACCTCACCACCAAACCGCGACTTCTTCTTCTCTAAAAAAAGTCTGAAAATCCAGTATAGGCCGAGGTGATGTAACATGTAGGAGATGATTGGCCTCCACCAGAAATGAGTTGTATATACTACAGTATTTCGTTTTGTTCGTTGGGAGGAAGTACTAGTCGAGAAGGCTGCTAGCTTCCTCCCGGATTCCTTGCTTTGTTTGACTCGTCTATTCTGCACAATAATTTGGACTTGGCACCTAATCCCGTCGTGGACAGTGGGCGTTCTTGATTATTGAAAGAGTTGTCCTCTTCTGCCTCATTGTTTTTCCTTGATTGCTTCGGTTGGGATGGAGACTTGTGGGGAATCCCTGGAACAAGTCGTTTGGACGTGGGAAGGTACCAAATGCAACTGGTTACTTGTTTACACACTCCACCCTATCGCTGATGCGATTCCGTCAGTTAGGCATCGTTAGATCCAGTCTGCTAATTGGTCAGCAGGGGTTTCTTTTCTCATCATTATGATGTTATTATAAGAAACTAGCAAGGTGGCCCTCGCAAACGCGAGGGCATTGTCTTAAGGGTATTGAATATGTCAATGAATTAAATTGGTTGTTTCATTGATAAAAATTGAAATCATAAAAATGTATAACTCTTGTAAATATTATGGTATATGAAATATCTCATGCATGGAATCTATTAATTTATGGGGGAGTAGATGTTATTGATATTTCAAAAAAATAATTGTGTCACAATTCTATAAGGTAATTTACTATTAACCGTAGCTAGTGGTATTTTCATAGATATTTTTCTTTCTTCTCGAAATCCCTCATTATTCATTGTACTCTCTCACTAACACATATTTGTATTGTTGCGCACATATTTTCATGTAACATAGTTTCAACATTTTTAATCAGTCACCAATTTTACTTCACGCCACTCCCACAAATAATTTTTTTAATTGGACCACAAACTCTAGCAAGCATGTTATTATTGCTGCCTGCAGGAACCCCATATTGTTCAATACTGTAGCTCTTCCTTGATAAACCCACTCTTAAACTCAATAATTATATGCTCTCGCTCACTTTTATTTATTGTTTATGAAGCATGACCACGTTGTTTTGGACAACATTGTTTTAGCATCATCATCGGTCATAATGATTTCTACATGTTTATAAATTCCAATGATGTCTCGTATTAAATTTATTTTAAAATCCAAAGAAACTAAATAAAAGTGTACTTAATCGCTCCATAGGAAAATCATATTGCGTTGAAGTAAGCTCATGAAATATTTCGATTGTTATGACTTTATGTCATATTACTAAATTTCATACACTTTAGGAAGATCTATTGGTTGGTACAACTATCATGATCTATTTGATCTTTCTTAAGTAGAATTGTGAAAATCTATTGACTTTTGATTTGTTCAAACACAATTATGATGATACGTTGATTCGAACTTCTCGCATGTCTATATTTCTCTACAATATTGTGCTTGTCTACCATATTTTGATTTTACAATAGACATTCTTTTGTCATATGAATAGTTAAAATTATGATGATTATAAAATAGCTGCCCAATTAACTTTAGAATCCCTTTGCCTCATATGTTTCTTAGTGTTTTCCTATGAGTCAATGATTTATCATACAATCCTCAATGGAACTAATGGTTCTGGTGGTTTGTCTTTTATTTTTTCAATCAAAACTTCGGGTTTCCTACAGATGTGTAGAATTAAAGAAATAACATTTGAATATGAGCCAATAATGGTAGCTTTGTAAATCTCGAAACTGCTCGACTCAAGTAGTCAATAGATGATGTAGTGTATATGTGTGTATATATAGTTTGGTCTCCGATACCAGAGCACCTGATACACACAGTGTTTTATAGAAATCCAAAAATGTCAAATAATTCCGAATTCAAAAGATGTCAGATAATTCCAAAGTCTTCTACTCGTACAAAAAGTTTGGCCAGGTAAAGACTTTCATATAAATAAAAAAAAGGATTAATCTAGGATTAATATAGCGTGGTGAATATATTGTCTTTGCTGGCAAATCTTTGACCCAGAGTGAAATAAAAATTAAATTGCGAATATTTTTATATAGATACAATATTTGATCATTTTTGGCCGACTGAAAGTTTCAGAACTTTTTGAATATTTTCTGAATTACTAATTTATTTTAATATCGGGTGCGCTTATACCCATGTTCACCAACGTAATTTCGTATATATATATAGTGCTAGTGTGCTCATTCTCAATTATGCACACGCACATGAGTACATATTTGTCACTACGTGCTAGCTAGGGTACGTAGTTTCCTATTTTTAAATAGGCATAGCTTGTTTTATTTATGGATCAGTCTTTATTTTGAAGGAAAAAAGGAAGAGAAAGAGTCACTTGTTGACACGATAGGATACACTGAAATAAGCTAATTATTGTACTCCCTCCGTTCCAAATTAATTGACTTTTATTTGCCCACATGTGAATGTATCTAGACATATTATAAGTATAGATACATCCACATTTGAACAAATGGAAATCAATTAATTTGGAACGGAGGGAGTACGTGTTTTTCCTTTTAAACAGTCCGATCAGTTTTTTTAGAAAGGTTTGTTGGACGTACGTCCGTGTTTTCCTTTTTAAGCAGTCCGGTCAGTTTTTTTTTTTTTTTTTAAGGAATCAGGTTTGTTGAACGTACGTGACATGTTTAACGTACTAAGGGATCTGTCATACTGGTTACATAAATCTGACGGTTGTGATTTAAAATCCTAGCAATAAGATTTGGATCCAACTATCAGAATAATTTAGGTGATGTGGCTCAACGTGGTGGCTCTATTAGCTAACTCATTTTGCTCGCAAATGCGAGGGCATTGTTTTTGGCGTATTTAATATGGCCATGAACTGAATTTGTGATTTTATAGATACTGAAAGACGAAAATCTAAATCATAGACGTTCATATAAAAATTACGGTAGATAAAATACCACATAAGTCTTTATTTTTTATGGCAGAGTAGGTACCTTGGCATTATCAAAAAAAATACCATGTCACATGTTCTATAGGGTCGTTTACCTTTAAAGCAGGTACTGCTATTTTTATTTATATATGCTTACGCTCTTCCCACCATTCCCCAGTGATCCTTGTACTCTCTCACTGTCATATTTTTTTCTTGTAAAACTAACTACACGAAATTAAAAGTTTCAAATAAGTTTATGGGAAAGATGGCACATGTTCATGTCAACATACTAAATTTACAAAACAAACATACTTAGTTTCAGCATTTTAATCAATCACTTCATGTAATTAAAATAATAATATTTTTAATTGTTACACAAAACTTTAGCCAGCCAGAAGATTATTATCAAGGTTAATATCGTTCCTTGAACCATCCTCATACTATCTAGTACTTTAAGTTTATTATTTGATTTTCATGATTTAACTCTCTCCCTACTAAACCCACCCTCAACCCAATAAATATACTCTCGCTCACTTCTATTTGTTCATGTCATGGAACATGACTATGATGCTATGGACAACATCAATCTACATGTTTGCAAATTCTACATGTTTGTGGCACCTTCATCAATCTACATGTTTGCAAATTCTAGGTATGTCTCCTATAAATTTTAAGAATAAGAAAGAAAATAAAGTTTACGTTTCATAGTTCCAAATTTCAAATATACTAACATTACATCAGTAGACAAATACATTTATATAGTTCCAGCACACGCGTGGAATTCCGTTATTTGCCCTGAAGTTCTTGGATGCAACAACAATGGACGTGTGTGTGGTTCAGTTCATGTTAGGAAAGTTTGCTTTGAAGGATCATTGTGTTAGGTTTTTTTGTTGAAAATGATTCTAAAAATTAAACGAATGTGCAGCTCTAGAATTACGGCAATGTCAGCCAACTTTGTTGGATACTATCATATTTGAGAGAATTATGTCAATCTTCCCTATAATTTTACTTTGTATTGATATTTTAAAGCTTAGATGTGAATTAACAACACGACAATGGTTTTGCTTCTGGCAAACTAATTTGGAGGTCCGTAAAGCTGCTGGTCAGCGATGGAGCCGCATCGAGCTCGAGCGAAGAGGTAATATGTCTCGCTTCACTTTGCTGTCTGCTTTGGTGGTGTCGAAGGAGAGGGATAGGCGATGGTTTGTCACATAGGATTATCCTATCTTTACAGATCTGTAAGATCAATTTGTACGTGCTTTGTATCTTGTTCTATTATTAATGAGAATCGTATTACCTCGCAAAAAAAAACTGTATGTTTTTCTGCAAAATACGATTTTCTTTGTTCTTCTAAAAAATATTACTACCAAATTTTATAGACATCTCCGTATTTCACATGAGTCTATTATTAAAACGAAACCTGGACTCTTTCATTTGCGGCCGGCCGGAACACACGGAATCTATCCATACGGACCAGCACGTGTCCGTGGCTTGTACGTGAGGGCTGAGCCAATCTAGCTAAAACGTTGGTAAGTAAAAAAACTAAATCGCGATGGATCCAACTCATGTCTACGTGAGTTACGTGACCTATTGGACCCAACGCGTTGTGTTACGTGTTAGACCCAATGTGTTGCGCTAACTTAAATATGTTTGTTATATTTGTTACGTAAATCTAGTGGCTATGATTTAAAATCCTTATCATAAATATTAGATCTAACGGTTAATATAATTTAGATGATGTGGATTAACGTGGTGTCTCGAAAGACTAACTCATTTTGCTTTTAGTATATAATAGATGCTGCTCAGTTGCCAAGGTGGGAATATTGTTTTTCTCCTCTATGTATTAGCTGATGCCAGTTCTTGCAATTCCTGAATTTGTTGACTATATGCTGAATAATTTTCCGAATGAAGCTGGCCACTGAGTTGTCAAACTAAATGAATGTGATGCAAGCACGAACTTGTTAGCGCTCCTACCAATCGAACAAAGTACACGTTTCTGTTGATCGGGACGTGCTGCCTGCCTTGCCAACGATGGCGCATCTTAACCCAAGTGAAGATACATGTGCTGGATCTGTCCTCTTTTTAATTATTACATCCGTACGTATCCTCTTTCTGAAAGTTCTTAGCTATCGATATCTCCACTTCGTTTTGAAACACAAGAATCAGTCCATGCAATGCAAATATGCAATAGAATCTGCACTTTTGCTATTATCGATCGATAAAATCGGGGAGACGATGTGGCAAGCATACCCAAAACACGGGAACCAGTACTCCTGTCTTGGTTTATATTATACCCCTCTGTCCAAGTTTGCCCAACTTCATTACTTATGACATTAAACTAGTATATTATGAAACTACATTCCAAGATGCATCTACTGATATTAATTTGGTTTTGTAAATATTGCTATTTTTCTATTAAGTTGATCAAGTTTAATAAATTTTAACATAGCAAAAACTAAAAGTATTCGTGCACGGAGCGAGGGTAGATATGTAGTACGGAGGGAGTTACAATAGCGTAACTCAACGAGTTCAGGGGATGAAATCGATGAGGGTATGTGGTGTTCGTAAAAGGGCAGAGTGCCCTAGATCAATTTTTTGCTCGTGGATGAATATGACGAGAAATCGTGTTGTAGAATAACAAGTAACCATATCGCGCTCGCGACTGCGTAAGGTCTTGCCGGTTTATCCATTTGGCAGATGGGACCGATCGTGGAGGCCATCTTGCGTTATTACATTGGATCTAATTTGGTGACTTCAACTCCACTCCCAGAAAGAATAATTGTGCTCACAACTCCGGCTACACCGACATGGAAGACCCTTCCGTCGGAGGAGGGTACGAGATCGTAAATCCCCTCGACATTGAAGACACAGTAGCCCATGGAGCTTGTCGATGTCATCGAAATAGGTCCGATCTTGTGATGCGAGGTCCCCATGGTGGACGCCAACTATCAAGTGATAAAATCGTGGAGATCTTACGACCTTGCGAGTCTCCAGGAAGAGGTAATTTATTTGGTCATAGAGATATTCAAATCATGAGATGCTACAACGGGCTCGAATTAACCTAGTTCAGGTTCCCTTGTGTGGGTAATAGTACATAGGGAATTACAAACTCGTAACAAGGCAAGTGCCCTAGATTGATCTTTGCTGCAGATTGTAGATGATGATGACGACGGTATGCTTTTACCTAGTTGGAAATGATTTTTTGGTAGTCTTGAAATTTTTAGGTATTGGAGGCCATACACGGTATCTGCTCGAGCACGTTTTTTCTATTTTTTAACAGTTTTTAAGAGAAGAGGGTTTAAGGGGATCTCCTAAAGATGATTTAATTCAATATATTCAGTGTCATGACAGAATTTATGTTTTCATGAGAAGTCAGATCAATCAAGAAAAAAATGGGTTTTTAGTTATCTGTTGATATGCAGCACGGTTGGACGGGCCTACTCACCTACACAGTCAACCTCTAACGAAGGGTTCTCTTGTGAACTTCTATGAAAATGTGGATTTCGTTCGTTGAGAACATGTCGCGCACTCGCTCCTAGCAGCATATATAGGACAGTTTCCCCGTGGAAGAAAAGTTGACGATCATAATTTGTGAAGTTAAGTGTGATTTTTTGTTGTGAATTAAGCACAACTCGGTTACGTTTACTATATGGTGGAACATATCCACACGATTTTAAATCTTCGATTTTGGCACGGATGCTCGTAATTTCTTAAATTTATTCAGGTATTTTCGAAGATGTTTTGTACGTAGGAGAAGATGCGCACCTCAATTATAGATATGTGAATGTCCTAGTTTTTATTGTGTTTCTGAAATAAAGTTCTATCGGGTTGAAAAGTATATACTCCCGCAAAGAAGGGGGAAAAATGAACTGTATGTGTATCAGTCCGCCTGGACATTTGCGACTTGGTTCATCGGATGTCTCTGAAAGAGTGAAACGCTTAATACCATCGTCGACTTGGTTCATCGGTTGTGCCCCACCAGCTTGAAGCTTCTACTACCTGACGACGGAAAATTTCGTGTTGCACATCGTGAGAGACAGATCAACATCATACCACTAGACAAACAGCATGGACAGGACAACGAGTAGTACAATCACACCAGCTTGGCTTCCTACTCAGTCAGTTGTCGTTCTTTGGAACCTTTTCTTTTTGAGACGACGACAGAAGATCAGGTTCTTGTATTTGGTAAGAGAGAGTGTTTGTGACACTAAGGGCAACTCCAACTGCCGACTCATTCCGATCAAAACGGACACATTTGTTTAGACCGTTTTTGTCCGTTTGGGTCGGCCAGCGGACAGGAATTGACCGCCCTTGTCCGCGCGTTTGCGTGGCGACCCAACGGCGCGACCCATTTGTTTTTTCTTTTAACTTCATATATTAATAGCAGGTCTAAAAGGCCGTTACGGTTACATATAGGGCGGGGGCGGACCACAAACGGCCTTTTTACAACATATAAAAATATAAAAAAGACTAGTTCGCCGCCGGTGGCCTACTCGTCGTCGTCGCTGTCGGGGATGACGACGTACGGCGGCGCCACCCAAAGGTGGGCCGGTGGCACACGACCAGGAGGCATCGGTGGCTGCTCCTGGTGCTCCTGCTGCGGCGGTGGCGGCATGTCCCAGCTCCCGCCAGTCCATGCCCAGGACTGGCCGAGGATGCCGGCAGGGAGAGGCGGAGCAGGCTCCTGCTCGATCTCCTCCTGCTCGTGCTCCTGCTGCAGGTGCACCCACCATGGCTGCGGTGGTGGTGCCTGCTGCTGGGCCTCCGCCAGGACGCGCTCCCAGCGCCGTATCTTGTCCTGGACGAGGGAGCGCCGAGACACGTCGTAGGCCCACTGCATCTCTGGGTCGTCGTCGAAGATGTCCTCCTCCTCCAACCACAGGCCATCCTCGTGGCCAGGCGGTGGTGCGGGTTACTGCTGCGGGACGGGCGGCGACGCGGGAGCCTGGACGAAGAGGGTGCGGCGGCGCTCGTCGTGCTCCTCGAGGAACCAATCGTCCCAGTACCTCGAGTGCGGCGCGAAGGCCAGGTCGTCGAGGTACTCCGGTGGGAGCTGGGCATGGCGGCGCTCTATCTCCAACGTCCTCGCCCGTCCACTGGTCGGAATCGGCGGCACCGGAATCCGTTGTGGATTCAGATCCCAGTCGTCCGGCAAGTGGACGTCAGGCCAGAACACTTTGTGGCATTCTCCCAATGCCACCAGCATTCCTTCACCGGCACGTAGCGGTGGCACCGCTTCGGCGATCCCCCGACCACCAATACGCCCGGTGGCGCGAGGTCGAACGGTGCCGGAGGAGGGGAGCGCATCTCAGAGGAGGAGGGAGAGCGCGTCTCGACGCAAATCTACGACCGCCGGAGGAGGAGCTGGCCTCGTGGTTGTTCTTGCCCTTGATGGTCCATCGGAGCGGCATTGTGGGTGGCGGAGTAGCTCGACTAGGGTTTGCTAGTGAGGACGGGAGTGGGGACTGGATGTGGATGACGGTCGCTATCCACACGGCCGAGTTAAAAAGGACCCGGGCTGGGAAGATGACGGGGCGGTGGGTCGCTGGCAGGTAGGGCCACCTTTGACCACGCGTTGCCAGGGGAGGACACACGCGGACGCGCGGTCGGTCCGCCTCGTGTCAGCCTCGACCCAAAGCTTGCCCAAATTTGGACTGGAATTGGGTCAGGACGGAGACGAAACGGACTGGAAATGGCCTCTCTCCTGAAATGCGTCGGCGCGTTGGGCCGTGTTTTTTGTCCGCGCGGCCAGTTTCGGACAGAAACAGACCAATTGGGTCGGCGCGTTGGAGTTGCCCTAATTACCCTATACTTATTCATTTGTGACAGTAATTACCACTCTAGTAATAATTCATCTAGAATCAAGGCAAGTGTGCCATCAGTTCCGGGAGGAACCGTGAAGTTGTGAAGCGGTACCCTCGAGAGCTCCTAGGCGTTTAAGTATCATCGCTTCCTGTCGGCGCCGCCGATCTGCCCCGCCTTTGTGGCCTTCGGGCCATAGAGACGCGGTCGATCTTGGCCCTCGTCGGCGGGAGGGCTCCTTTTTCTGGTCTCCGTGTCAATGTTTGTTGGGTGGCGCTCTGATGGTGGCGGCGGCATCTCTTTCAATAAGATCTCACCAGGTTCAGTCCCATCTCGGCGGCGAAGTCAAGAACTTGTGGGCATGGTGTGTTTCTCAAAGATTTTTTTCTGACAGTAGCGATCTCCGGATCGTCAAGGAGATTTATCGGCGGTTCATTCTTCTTCTGTGGTCTTCTTGATCAGTTTAGCGACTTCCCGTCAGCAACCAACAACGTCAGGGCGGCTCAGGGAGGAGCGGCAGTGGCGGTGCGCCGTCGACATGGTTTGGAGGTTAAAGACGAAGGGCATCTAAAGGATCTCGTTGTAATTTTCTTTTTGTTGAGATGCTTTGTAATGTTTGGTGTTTCTTTTAATGATAGGGTCCTTTTCGCAAAAAACAACATCTAGATTACCTCTTTCTGAAGTTTTCAACCATCATTTTCCGATGCCTTTACGTTCGGCAAGGTGTGAGGTAATGTTTGGGACTTCAACATATCAGAACGGCGATGAGGAATGTAACTGATGGTAAATAGAAGGTCGGACATGATGTCGATGATGCCCTGTGATAGTTACATATATTTTTCGAGTCACATGGACCTAACATGCTGCTCTTGTCTATCAAACCATGCAGGGTGCTAAAATAGAGTTAAATGGTGTTCATAGTTTCCTGGATGTAAATTTTCGATGGCATTTTCATTAAATAGGTTAATATGTGTCACAAATACATAATTGTGGGAAAAGTGGAATTCACTCATAAAAGTATCCCGAAACGGAAAAAGATTAAAGAAATATCCAAATGTTACTTCTATGGAAGCGAGTACCGTGTTTAAGTATTTGATCGGCAACACTCCCCATTTAGATGGTACTCCCTTCGTACGTGTTTATAAGTCTCGCACCTATTATAAGAAATTTTGGACTATCAATTTGATCAACCAAATATGAGTTATATACCACAACATTATACCATATAAAACCTTTTATATGTCAACTAATGACATAATTTTTATGGTGTATTACTCATATAATGTTGATCGATTTTTGGTCAATGTTTTCTTAAATACATGCAAGTCTTATAAACCTATACAAAGGGAATACCAATTTAACGACGAATAGCCTCACACCGTCACACGTCAAGTTAGTAGGATCACGTGGGCAAAAAATTACAATGATAAAAAGAACAATGCTGCACAAAAGTGATTAGCGACTCACAATAGCGGAAAACAATCACCACTGTCAAATAACATGTGAACTATGACACAATTTTCTGGTTGAGATACCTCTAGGGTGGGCACAATGCGTGAGCGCCATTATCACCGAATCTAACTACAAAGTCGGATCATGAGTTTTCATTCTGGAGAAGTCTCCACATATACGACAAATTGGTGACAAATGATCTAATGGGGTACAAAGTGAAAATTATTCAAGCAAATTTATAGAACGATGAAATTATATGACTTTGACGGTTGGTATATGATAATGTATTAGAACTGATTTCTTTTAGGAAAAACAATTTCATAATATCACAAACATATCTTCTTACCGACATATTTTAGAGTGCACTTTTATTAAACTTAAAAAGTTGCATCAAGGCAATACAAACTAGTAGAGTTCACACCTATTATCTGCATGTACATGATGCACACTTAAAGAGTTGCACCAAGAACAAAACAAAGAGTTGCACCCAGAACAAAACAAAAGTACGAAGATAAAATACATAATCATGCACAACTAATATAAATCCTAAGATGATGGAGGAGTATTCCGTAGATTGCGCCATCGTCCTTATATTGGGTAAAGACAATAATTTTACAACATCATATGAACTAGAAACTATCAATCAGAGTTGTATATTGAATTGAATACTATTCTATCATGACTATGTCAAAATCTAAGACGAGCGTACAATTGAATAGAGGTAGTAGACAATCAGGAAGAAAAATGGAGGGAAAAGAATTTTATCATCTTTGTTCAATCAAACTCTCAGTGCAAGTGCTCCAGTGCCTTCATCAGAGAAGGCCTAAACCTCTCTACGTTGATCCGTACGTCCTGCTTGGCGAGGTACCACTCCGCCACGTTCCCCCACCCGCTCTTGTGGACGGCGGTGGGGTCCTTGATGATGGGGTGCTCCTTCCCGAACACGTTCATCAGCGAGCTCTCCTCGGCGGCGACGCCGTACTCGATGTACCGGAGCCCCATGTCACGGGCCGGGTCTCCGAAGTCGGTCCGGGCGATCTCCTCCAGCCGGCCGTACGGCACGATCTGCAGGAGCACGGCCCCCCTGGGTAGGAACACGCAGTTGGTCAGACCGGCGCCGTGCACGCCGACCATGACGTCGAAGGAGTTCATCTCCCGCGTGAAATCATCGTAGCTGGGCTTCGGTCGCCCAGCCACGATCACCTTGAACCCCACGGACTCCGCCGCCGCGATGACCTCTGCGAGGTTTAAGATCTTTCGGCTGTTTGTCCTCTCCAGGATGATCATTCGCGGACGTCGACGACGCCCGCCGGACGGACGAATCTCGCCGCCGAGCTTTATCGGTCGGTCGCGCGGCAGCGAGTAGGCGCGCCTCAAGAACTTGGTGAAGTCAACCATGGTGTAGCCGCCGCCGGTCTCGTCGAGGGAGGGATCGATGGTAAACTCCTTCCGGCTGCCATACCCGACGACGACGTGCGGGTAGCACCGGACGACGGCGCCGCCGTCGTCGCTCTCAAAGTCCACGATCTCGTGGCGCGAGATCGTGCCGAAGATCCTCTTGTACCTGTCCATCCAGAACGGCATCAGGTTGAGGACGAGCAGCTGGACCTCCCCGTTGAAGCGGCGCGCGCCGATGAAGAGCGGGACGAGCACGTCGGTGAAGTCGTGCCAGTAGTTGCCAGTGAGCCCGCCGAGCTCGATCACCATCGCCGGGATGTTGAGCCGCGTCGTGCACTGCGGGGCGTCCTCCGGGTTGGGGACGGACTTCACCGTGACCGCCTTCAGCCCGTCCAGGTACTTGCGGGAGTAAGGCCTGATCTCGAACTCCTGCGGCGGAGCCCGCGGCGAGACGAGCGTGACCGTGGCGCCGGGGCCTCCCTTGACCCGCGTGTCGCCGGCGAGCTCGCAGATGTCGTACTTGCCGAACGACGTGTCGCAAATCGGCTTGGCGTCGGCGACATTGTTGTAGTCATCTGTTCCTCCTCCTGAACATCGACGATCGCATCAATAATGTCCATCGATTGAACATTGACAACTTGAACTACGATTAGCAGTACTAATGTGAGGAAGCGCTACCGAATTGCCTGGATTCAACTGTCTCCTCTTTCTCGTCTTGTTTCTTTTCCTCCCAGTTGTCAGATTTCATTTCGTGGCCTGGCATCACACAGAGAAGACAAAAAATTGATACAATGACGGGCAAGCGGATAATAAACGAGATATGATACCTGATTGTTCCTCGATCGAATTTTTGTGCGCCCATTGCTGCTCGCTTTCGCCCTGTTTCTCTGAAGGGGAAAGGGAAAGAAAAGGTCGAAATCCACATCTTGTTTTCTTCTTGGACAATCCATTGACGCAATTAGCGTTTTACCTTGACGCCGTTGTTCCGTGCGCGCCTTGGCCACCTCCTCCTCCCTGTTGAAGTCTTCCATTGTTCTGCTCACATCTTCTGCAATATCTTCCAAAAAAATCAGCAAATTCAACGGTACAAAGTAATCGAAAAATCCGTAATTAAGTATGTATTGATCCTGCGTGCGTGCCTTGGGCTCGACCTGGACGAATTCTTTCATGCTTTGCAGGGATTGTTCTAGCTGAATCGACTGTCGCTGGGTCAAACTCCAGCAAGGCTGCGCAAGAACACGAAGATACAGCTTGTAAGGATTGATCATCGCTGCATTTCCTGCCTCCTCTAGCTCTTAATTAAGTTTCTTCACTCAACGGCCATTAGAAGATGGAAGAGAAGGATTACGGTAATACGCACCTTTTTGGCTGTAGCTGAACTGCGTCGATACCATCAAGTAGAGTAGCACGAACAGGGAGCCAAGTAGCAGGCCGTATGAAACATAGCTGCTCTTCCACGACCACGGTCGATTTGTGCGCCTCGTCGCCTTCGCCTCCGATCGCATCATCTTCATAGCCTCCAGAAGCTCTGTTTTTTTTTTTTTTTGAATTTTCCAGAAGCTCTGTTAGCACCACCGAGACATAGGCATCTACTGTATGATCTATCTCCGGGCTTTCAGAGTTTTAATTTTCGGTTTCTGTCTTCGAGATGATGGAGGACTAGTTCGTTGCCCGAATAAAGAATTGGATAGACACTAGGACTTCCAAAGGTTAGTTTACTGATTCTTTGTACATAGTACTTTGTTGTAATAAAGAATGGAATTGTGATTTCCTTCTCCCTTTCTTCTTTTCTTTGACAATAATGATTGCTAATTGAAATTTGAACAGTGTACTTCGGAAAAGAGCAATGTATATCAAATGGGTAAACAATAAACTTAAATATGTTATGTCACTTTACACATGTGTCATATAAAACTAATTATGACGATTTATGGCTTCCCTTACACAAGGGAAAAGTGTGCACACATGTTTTATTAAGGATCTCTCTAGCTCTCGATTGAGAATTAAGCAAATTCTCAATCGAATGACGTCATCCTTTCTTCCTCAACTCCGGCAACTTCCCTCCCCCGCAGCCACCGCCGACCGAACCGCCCTCGGCCGGCGCGCTGCCGCGACGCCTTGCCGCCCCGCCCTGCCCCGATCTCCTCCTCCGCCACCGCCCCGGCCATCCCTCTAAGCCCCGCCCATCTTCTCCGGCGCCGGCGAACCCGCACCCCCAAGTTAAGTTTGCTCCTCGCCTCCGCCGCTGTCGCGAGGAAGAAGAAGGACCTTCGGCTAGCACAAATAGCGATGCACAAGAGGAAGGGTGGATGAATCGATTGAGCCTTAAGATAATTCTCAGTCGATTGAGAATTAGCAAAACCGTTTTATTAACTACGTCTTAATTCAGTAAGTTTTATGTACAAACATATATCGATGGATTAAAACTCTGAGTTCTTCATTTCCATTAGATCTAATTTATAAGACATTCAAAGGCTATAGTTTACAAAAGTTTGAGGAATATAAAAACCAAGTTTATCTTGTGATGCTGATATATCATTTATGTGCTTTCTTCAATCCTCAAATCCGGATACAGCTTACCTTCTTGGAAACCAATCAACTCAAATAATGATCTAAATAAACAGAAATATAGTGTTAATTAGAAGACATCAGGCAACACATAGCCGAACACAAGACAGACCATGGCAAAAAGTATTGAAGAAATGAAGAGCGATAAGATGAGATTAATGCATAATGTCCAAACTAAGTGTTCTGAAGTGTTTAAAAGTCAATTAATTGAAAAACAATACTGCAAAGGTGCACCAGATCATATTTAGAAGAAAAACATGGAAATGTTCCAACCCTAGAAAGTAATTATGGAAATAAGCAATCAAAAGCCTATGAAAAATCTTTGAATGTACACATAAGTTTGAATAACATTGTAACCAATAAGCAGTAGCAGAAGGGAAAGACTAATATTGGTCAAGAAAAAATAAACATGTAATATCTTGATGGTGAAAAAATAGTGATCATGTTTTCACGATTATTGAAACTATTTTACTATTACGAATGGCATTATAAATAAATGATAGGTGAGTTAAATGTATGGAAGTAGGCAAGAGCAATTGAAGAAAGAAAACTCAGAAATCCCAAAATCGATGATGGCCTAGGCTCAAAGATTAAACATGGTTATCCATAAGCATGATATGTTTATTTCTTTGTTGTTTCCAATTAGCACACAAAAACAGTTCTTTTGAAGGTCATAGTATATAAGATTGTCCAAATAAATCTTCATAAGTTCTCCTATAACAACCTTGATAATGAAGATAAATAAACGGAATTTAACCTTGGCAGTTTTGCAAAGACTAATACAATAAATTAAGGTGTGTAGCTAAAATAGTTCTTTAGCAGTTAAAGGTGGACATTCTAGAACGATATGAAACAATGAAAGGAGGAGACCATGTTGTCTACATTTATAGATGTACCCGGCTTTTGGCGGTTACCCAGGATATCTTCAGCCGAGCTTCGTGGCAACATATTAGACGCATTAGGGATGCCTAGATGCTTTTTGTTGTCTCGTTTTCGCTGGTTGATACATGTTTCAACCATATGTGACCCTTGATTTGTAACTCTTGAGCTACCTAAACTTTGCAATAAAAATTTGTGTGCATCGCTCGATGCAGAGGCTGGGGCTTCTCCCCATTTCGAACAAAAAAATTATAGATTCGAACTTGAAACTAAAGCGAATGACACATAGAATATCATCATAGTGAATCAATAATGAAGTGGCATCCAAACAGTTTTATCCATCAAATCTGCAAAGGAGAAAATATTTATTGTTCTACTATGAAATCGAGCCTTGGTCAAATAAGAGATTGAAGATAGAATAAGAAAGCAGGCAATAGATATAAGCAAGCATGATGTGTGCCTCTTCGTCTACCCTAACCAGCAATGTAGCATACACTGATGGCAAATTGAGCCTTTATAAAATTAAGCATAGGGAGTACATAATACACCAAGAAAATGTCTATAAAATTAAGCATAGGCAGAATAATGTTGCCAAGTTTATCATGCCTGATGGCCGAGAGGTAGTGGATCACAATGAAAAAGCAGCGCTCTTATTCACAGCATACAAAGAGAGATTGGGTCAGAGCAGAAGCATTGTATTCCCAAGAGAGCTACAGGATTTAATTGTGCCTGTGGAGGGACTTGGAGATCTTTCTGCTGATTTCACCTATGAGGAGATTGATGGAGTGATTAAAAATTTACCACCTGATAAAGCACCAGGGCCGGATGGATTTAATGTCCACTTTATTCAGAAATGTTGGCACATTATAAAATATGATTTTTACAAGCTCTGTACTGATTTCCAACAAGGCTCTCTTGACCTTCAGAGCATCAATGATTCCCTAATCACACTCATTCCTAAAGTCTCTTCACCAACAACTCCAAATGATTTCAGGCCCATTTCTCTGCTGAATACAAGTATTAAAATTCTCACAAAGTTGTTGGCCAATAGGTTACAATCAAAGATCCTCCTCACTGTTCATAGAAATCAATATGGCTTTTTGAAAACAAGAACTATCCAGGACTGCTTGGGTTGGGCATTTGAGTATTTGTTTCAGTGCAAACAATCAGGAAAATCGATTATTGTGTTCAAAATTGATTTCTCCAAAGCTTTTGATATGATGGAACATGATGCTATTCGGAAAATAATTCAGCTGAAGGGTTTTGATAGCAAATGGCAGAGTTGGGTGGACAACATTCTAAAATCTGGCACATCCTCGGTTATGTTGAATGGTGTCCCGGGGAAAAAATTTGTGTGCAAGCGTGGGGTTCGTCAGGGAGACCCATTGTCACCTTTGTTATATGTGGGTACTGCTGGTCTTTTGCAAACCATGATCAATCATGAATTTCAAAGTGGTAACCTCACAAGTCCTATACCAATCCCAAATCATGACTTTCCAGTGGTACAATATGCGGATGACACATTAGTCATCATGGAGGCCTGCCCTATTCAAGTCACCCTCCTTAAGAACCTGATCAAAAAGTTTGCCGATGCTACAGGTCTCTCGGTTAATTTTCAGAAATCAACTATGATACCTTTGAATTGCACTGATGAGTTGGCAGCATCTCTGGTTAATATTTTGGAATGTCCAATTGGAGTCATGCCTTTCACTTACCTAGGCCTGCCACTAGGTACCACCAGACCCACTATCCAGGATATGTCGCCATTAGCGGATAGTATGGAAAGAAGGCTAAATGCTTGCTCTCGTTTTTTAACATATGCTGGCAGACTTACATATGTGGATTCAATTCTTTCAGCTTTGCCAACATTTTATATGTGCACTCTGAAAATTCAAAAAACCATGATCAAGACTGTTGATCGGTCCAGAAGACATTGTATTTGGGCAAAAGGTGATTGGGATGAGAAATCTCAAGCTCTAGTGGCATGGGACACTGTTTGCCGTCCAAAAGATAAAGGAGGCCTAGGGATATTGAACCTGGAATTGCAGAATGAGGCCTTACTGTTAAAATACATGGATACGTTTATGAACAAAGCTGACATCCCCTAGGTGGACTTAGTATGGCATACGTACTATGATGGTAAAGTTCCACATGCAACTCCAAAGTCAGGATCATTTTGGTGGAAGGACATTTGTTCCCTGTTCTCTCAATACAGGGACATTACAACCTGCTCAGTTGGCTCAGGTGACTCAATACTTTTGTGGAAGGATAAATGGGATGGTCAAGTGCTTCTGGCAAATCGGCATGAAAGGCTCTACTCCTTTGCTTTAGATCAGGATGTTTCTGTGAGGCAAGCAATGCAAATAGAGGACATTTCTAGTCTGTTCCACCTTCCTTTGTCAGTGCAAGCACACGCTGAACTGCAATCCCTGCAGGTTATGATTGCTGATTTAAGAGAGACTGATAGAGGACAAAATGATATCTGGAAATACAATTTGAACAATGGACATTACACATCATCTAGCCTATATAAGTTTATATTCCAAGGAATAGTTGCTGATGATCTCTTTAAGCATTTATGGAAAAGCAAGTGTTTGCCTAAGCTGAAGGTGTTTGCATGGTTAATGATCATAGACATAATTAATACAAGGGATATGATGATTCGGAGACACTGGCATATGAATTCTGGGCCAAATTGTGTGCTCTATTCTGCTAATACATTGGAAACCAGGGATCATTTGTTTTTTGAATGCTCGTTTGCTACTAGATGCTGGAGCAAGTTGGGTATTTGTTGGGTCAGAAACCAAAATATTTCCGAAGCTTTCAGAATTACAAAAAGCTCTTTTGCTGGACCTTGCTTCTTGGAGATAGTAGTATGTGCTGCGTGGAATATTTGGAAGGAAAGAAATGGAGTGATTTTCGAGAATCTGGACAGAAGCTTCGGTAGATGGAAGACTCGTTTCAAGCATGAAGCTATCCTGTGTTCTCACAGGTTGAACTGCACCAAAAAAGATCAACTTCTCTCTTGGCTCTCGGCTGTTTAGTTTAACACTTTTATTTGTAGTTTCTTTTGGGTTGAGCCTTTCAACCCTTTGTACATTCTACCTCCCCATGCACTTTCTGTAATTATCCTTGTAGTGTGGTTGCTTTGAAAATGGAAAATTAACCGTGGGGGCCTCCCCTACGGTTTTTCTGGTAAAAAAAAGTCTATACATGTCCTTAGTTTATTCTTCTTTGGCTTGTCAACGAAGGTCGAGTGAGCCAGGTCCAGGGAAAGTCATGCAAATGTTCTAAACCAGAGAAACTACAAGTACACAAAATTAGCATGTCAAATGTGAGGGTTTTGTATAAAACTGAAACCTTATTATTTATGATGCAGGTTGTAGTCATGTAAAAATGTAACAGAATAAGCAGATGCACACCCCCATGATGGGGAGAAAGATTTGATCGATATATCTTTGCATGCCCAGAAAAATAAGAATAATCGTCTATATATTTCTCAAGAATACACTTGTAGTGTTCTACAGAAAAACCATGAGGCCACCCTAAAGGGCTAAATAGGTTCGTGACTTTGTGGGCGAAGAGCTAATTTTTCTTTTCTTTTTGAAACGAGGCAAAAGATTTGCAATTTTCATTAAGAAGAAGGTTTTAAGAGGTCTTACAAACCAACTGGTCAAATGCGGCATTACACTACTAAGGGTCTTAGCTTCGCCCCATATCGCTGCCTCCTCCTTGATTTTATTCACTAGCATGGTTGCGGTGGTGGAGTGATTTCGAAAAACCCTTGCCTTTCTTTCCTTCCACATCTCCCAAGAGGTTAGCATGGCTAGCGTAGCTAAAGCCTTCCTATGGGTCCCCTTTTACGAATAGCCTCATGCCACCATTCGTTAACACTTTGTAAAGCTTGTTAATCTCCCAGCTCCACATCATGGAGTCCAAACCATATCTGGAGGACCAAATCCTCATGGTGAATCAGCATTTGAAAAGGAGATGGCCAGCTGAATCTTGGACTTGATTACAAATCTTACAAAGGCCATAGTTTGGTCATCCCCTCCGAGCAAGTCTATCCGCTGTCCACAAGCGGTTTTGGAGGATCAACTAAGCTAAGATTTTGCACTTTGGAGGGGCTCAAGGTTTCCAAACCATGGTGGGCATCGGAGAGGTGGTGTGACCCAAAATTTCATATTGTAGACCGATGACGACGAGTAGGTTTCGATATTGGTAAACTTCCAAGCAACTTGTAAGAGCTGATTACTATTGTTCACCCTCGTTGCTCAAGCGCGAGGAAAAAACTAACCTGCATTGATGCGGTCAACTTAAGGCATTTTATCAAATATGCAACATGCACACCTAGACACACTTGATTTTGGAAAATATTTTTCCACTGCAAGATACAGGGTGGAGGTGGCGGAGGAGCATTCGCTTCATCTGCTCCTATAAAGGTGCTAGAATAGAGGTACGTGCAGTCAGTCGTGCTCCTGTTGGGACATAGCCGGCGGCCCAACACAGTCATTTCCTTGGTGGAGGACAGGAGGAGGGGGATGAGAGTATGAGACACACATGCATCGGCTAGGTGAGGGGTCCAGTCATGGAGGATCCTGGATTTATCAATTGCTAGCTGAAAGAACATTTCTTAATCCCTTTGTGTTTTGTGTGTTAGGCAACAACACTAGTGATAATTTTATCAGGTGTTAAGTGTTGCATGATTTAGTTGTCTAAATACATAATTGCTTCAACACCAAAAAGAGAAGAAAGAAGATCAGCTCAGGGATTTCAGACAGTCAGACCGGATATTCCGGTCCCAGGTTGGGGCGGAATATCCGGCCTCAAAGTTTTGCCAAAGGCCAAAATGTCTAAGGACGAAGAGCGTCCAATTCGGCGACTCTCTGAAATGCCCGGAGATTTGGTCCGGAGATTTACTCAGGGGGCGGAATATTCCGGGTGGCCGGATATTCCGGTGTTCACTTAGACAAGAATATCCGGTCCCCCTATCTTGCAACGGCTATATTTCTGAGAGGGATATAAATACCCCTCCACCTACCTCCAGCCAAGTAGCTCGACCAGAAATCAAGATCCACCATTGTTGCAAGCTCAAAACTATTAGATCTCCCAATCCCTCCACCCAAACTTGTTGATATTTGGAGGATTGAAGGATAAAGCCTCGATTTACATCTTCACCAAGTCGTTCTTCATTTCCCCCTCATTCACTTGAGGGATTTGAGCCTAGGGTTTCCATTGGAAAAACCTAGGCACCTTGTTGATCTTACTTGTTGTCTATTGTGACAGATTGTAGCCATCTGGGAGCCCCCAATTCAGTTGTGGGTGTGTGTCTCGGATTGTTGTTGTAAAGGTTCCATATTCCGCCTCGAAGGATTCCGATAGTTGAAGGTGAACCTAGCCTTGTGGTGAAGTTCATCGAGAAGAAGGTGAGCCTGTTGTGGCGTTGAGACCAACCTGTTGTGGTGGTCTCAAACCTCTCCAACGAGACGTACTCCCCTAAAAAGGAGGAACTCGGGATTACATCGTTGTCTCTGCGTGCTTCACTTTCGGTTACCTCTTTATCGTCTTAGCCTTTACTTCTATCATGTATCTTGTTTAGAGTTAACTTGTCATATAGGTAAATTCACCGTAGTTGCATATCTAGAGAATTTACCTTTGTGTCAAGCCTTAATAATCGAAAAAGAACTAAAAATTGGGTAGCACTATTCACCCCCTCTAGGTAACCATACGATCCTTTCACTAGCTTGTTCAGAGCATGCATTTTTTTAGAAATGGGGTAACCCCAGCCTCTGCATCGGTTGATGCATGCGGCTTTTATTATTTTATTCAACAAAAGTCTGACAAGGAGTATACATCAAAGAGACCGAAGCCTCCACACATCACCTACACACCCGATAATGAGAGCAAATGATGCCAGCAGGACCTTGTGCTCTGAAGACAAGAAAAACCCCGTCTGGTAGAACCGGAACATTCGCATACCCCAAGACACCCTCTAGTCAAAACGGGAGCGCTCATCCGATCAAGCAGACTCTTAGCGAGTACCTCGAGCACACGCTACAGAAGGCGTCACCACCAACGTACCACAAAGCCATCTTCAGGGCAGAGATCTGCGTAACTCTCATCAGGCCTGCCATCGATGCCACCATGGCACAGACTGCGCCTCCTCCCTGCGCACGTCCATCATCACGCGTCTGCCGCCGGGCCCCGCTGCGCCATGCCGCCGAGACACGCCGTCAGCCTTGCGGTAGATGAAACACCACTCATCCTCTTGCCCGTTCCAACAGCACTTGCTCCAAAATGATGCCCCAGGAGGGAGAGCGACCCTGGAAGAGCCGTCATCGTCCGATCCGGGATACCCAGATCTAGGGTTTCCCCCAGAACATCCCGAGCTTGGTGACACGACCTGCAACGACGATGCCTCGAGAAGGAACGGCGTCAGAGACGCCACCATCGTTCTCCAAGACCGCAGCCGGCGCGGTTTTCACCGGAAGCCGTGTCGCCCAGATCTCGCCGCTGGGTGGATCCGCGATTCATGTCATCTAGCCATTGAATCCAAAGGCAAAAGAGATTGTGCACCATTACTTTATGTTCAACCTCAACATTAGAGACAAAAATTTCGAAGTACTAGACATGGAGGACAATCAACGACAAGGTGTTGAGGGGATGTGTAGATAAAATCACTGTTTTAATCCGTATTCTATGGGATGATAAGTACACCACCTCTGAAACCCAATTAAACCCATTTCAACTAGAACAAATTAGTGTTCCAAAACAAACCACAAAGTATGCAATTTGCCTGCTTCGAAAATCAGTTTTCATTTTCGCAAAAAAATTACCCACGACGTGTATATTATTTTCTCTTACCTTTTATCCATATTTGTATTATTTTCATGTGTTAGCCAAGGCTGTGGTATCTGTGCACTCACCAATTTTCAGCTATAGGAAGGAACACTCCTTCCATAAAACACAACAAAAGATATACCAAATCTAAAAATGTTAATGACGCACAACCTAATAACATCGATTCTAAACAAAATCAATTGGGAGCACTGAGACAATCTGATTAGTTGGTCAGAAACAATTGAACGCGCGAGATTAAATGTATCTTAACTTGCTTGCTCTTTTATAAATAGTGCAAATGGAGCTAGAAGAGGCTAGTTTATGCACTCGAGGTTTCGGACAGCAAAACAACAATGTTGGATGGAAGAAGAACAACTCACCCATGCCGCTACCGCCGGCCGAACCGCCACCCGCGGCCACCCTGCCTCCTCAAACCATCTCCTCCGTCGCCGCCCCGATCATCCCTCTTAGCCCCCCCCCCCCCCCCCCGCACCCTTTCTTCTCCGTGCTACGACGCTCCACCCCACAGCCCAAGTTAAGTTCATTACTCCGTTGCCGTCTCGCTCCATCCTCGCTGTCGCCTTCTCCGCGCAGCTCCCTCCCTCACGCGCTCGAGAAAGAGTGATTTCGGATGGAGATGATTAGTTGGACAAACCTAGAAAAATCTCAAGAATGTATTTATTTCGAAACACTAGTAGGAACATCGCACTCCCCCGGCGACATGCCCAGCCGGCCAGCCCAAACCCCATTCAGCCGGCCAAATCAAGCCACCCCACCACTTTCCACCCCAAACCCTAGCCAGGTTGCCCAATGGTGCAAGCCGCACCCAACTCCCCAACCCCAACCTCCAGCGCCGACGCCGACCACCCCTCTCCGCCGTCCCGTCTCCTCTCCAAGCATCGCCCGCGGCGCCGTGCCGCTCCCCCCCGCCCGGCCTTGCCGCCCCCCGCGCCCACGCGTGGCCAGCCCGACCTGAACCGCTGCAACTGTTGCTGCATCCGCTGCCCGCCGCCGGCGCCGGGTGCCAAGCGCCCTCCGATCCGCCCCCTCCGCTCCCTCTGGCGCGTCGTCCTCCTCTGCTCCGAATGTCTCGACATCGTTCGCTCCGGCGCCGTCTGCTCCTACTGCCTCTCCCTCGACAACCTCCCGTCTAAGGACTCCGCCGTCACATGCCGCAGCTGCAACCGCTGCGTCCACCACTGCTGCATCCCCGCCGAGCACCGTACTGCCCTGGTCCAGCCTGTCGATCTGGAGAATTTTGTCTGCGTCGATTGCTGCCCGACCCTGAAGCCGCGTAGCAACCATGCGGCCGCCACACCTGTTCCTAAGCTGGAGGTGGCCATCAGGGAGCCCAATTCTGCGGTGCGGGGGAAGGCGGAGGCTCTAGCTGCGGCTAAGTTGAGTTCCCTGAGGAAGACCGTGGAGGCGAAGCCAGTTTCCAGGTGTGCGAAGGAGGCGAGGGCCCTCGTCGCTATAGGTGGGGGGTCAGAGAGCAAGGGCACCAGTGATCCCGACCTGCCAGATGAGGAGTTGGCATTGCAGCTGCATCTGGCGATGAACGGGTCACAGAGGATTTCACGTTCCGGTAGTGCATCTGGGGTTGTCTCGCCTGGGCAGGGCAAAGGCAGAAAGGGTTGGTTTCTCGGAGGAAGGTTAATGAGGATCTGGGTCTTTGTGTGACCAATATGATGGATCATCTGGACTATGGTGAGACTGCAGCGGAAGTGGGGTTTGATCCTCATCAGTCAAAGTGGTTCTTGCACTGGAGTGTGCAGATAAACACGCCAAGGACGGTATGAGAGATAAAAGGAAATATCCTCCTGGGACTAATCAGCATGGTGGTTTGGTGGATCGGTATGAGATGAAGTATAAGAGGAAGTCAAGTAAGCAGGCAAATGTTGAAAGCACTGGAAACAAGACCACGCCGAATGGAAATGCTTTGGATGTTAGTGACGGTGGCAAGGGCATAACTCCCATGACATAGACTGCATCTTCTTCTTGGAGGTAAGAAAAAATCTTGCACTCTTTGTAACTGCAGTGATTGTATCCTGTGTTCTCTACATTGTTCTTATAGTTGTAGGCAAACAGCATGCACTACTTTGTCCGTACCCAAAGCGTAAGTTTATTTCGTATTGAAAAGGCATGGCCATTCTAAATGCCATTGCAAAGATGGTGCACTGATAAATAACCAAGGAATTCATACCTTTCGATAGTTGACTGGTTTATGTGCTAAGTATATTCTTCCATATCAAGATACACAACTATATTATCATGCACCCTTACCCTATAACTTTGCTCAGAGTAAAAGTGCCACTTCTGTGAATCATTTGTACCCGGTATTGACAACTAAGGTTGTAGGGGTAGTTTATGGTTTGTCGCATCAAATATCGAGTCGTCAAGAAGGTTAGCAGGGCTAGATTGGAAGAACTAGATGGTAGCTGATGAGCAAGGGACAAATCATTGCTTTACTAAAAATTTGTGCAGTAGATCCTTCATATAGGATTGGCCCTTGATTGACGAAGACATGGGCACTGAATCATTAATCACAGAGACTTGGCCTAGACGAGGATTCCTTGTTGACGTAACTAAGCTAACCGGCACTTACTCTGCTTTCAACTCGGGCCGACTTCAACTCCTCTCTTGCACCGGCACCTTCCTCTTGAATCATATTAAACATAATGCTGTCTTCCTTAAATTTTTGTTTCTCATAGGAGTCCACAACACTGCAACAAAACCATAACTATAGAAGAAGTTTCTGAGCACCATATTCTCTATCTAGGCATGCAACAAATACTGACAAGTATCAATGGGGCTTGATCAGTATGGTCCCATAAAATGCAAGTACTATACATGGTATGTCTATGTAAATGGTTTACTTCTTAGCTAAATTATCTGAGTCGGTCTTAACCAGCCACCATAATATACGCAGGCTAACAAACAAATGAAGCAGTAAACATTTATTTTAAAGCTTATGCAAGGCCAAAGTCCCCCAAGTGCACGAAGTGAATTCTCACTTTGCTTGGGCAGATATCTTAGTCATGTGGAACCTTGTACTGCCTGATGCTCCATTTAACAGGGCAGTTGGGCATGCCTGCACGCTAAAATATGTGTGGAAGCTAAGCTCCCTTGCTGCCCTGTCCATTTTTTTCCATAGAGGGGTGATAATTCTTGCATTTGTTGAACCTTGTCCTGTTCAGCTGCTGGGGGAGCAAGCCCCTCTAAAAATGATTTACCACGTAGTATAACTGATGAGTAGAGTTTCTTGGTTTACTGCATGGGAATAGTGGTGTGGTTTTTGTGGTATGTATCTTTATTCCCATTTTGTTAGTCATTTACCTCTGGTGTTGTGGACGTTAATATGTTTCATGAAGGAAGCGATAGTTCGATTGGCAGATTTGCTAGGAAGAAACCTAAGGTCATGATCATATTTCCGTATGAAATTGTTGGGAAGGATTTGCATCATTAGATAAACAGATGAATGAGAGTTTTGTAGGAAATATTATTGTAAAAGGAAGTTTAAGATTAAAAGATTCTGGTTCGTTAGGAGTTCGTGTTGTGTTAGGAAAAGTCAAGGACAAGTATCAACTACATAAGTATTCCATATACTTATATTTGTGTGAGGCAAGAAGGATCAGTCTATTTTATCCGAATTATTCTCTCATCTAGCCTAGGTCTGTCTAAACACTTACAACCATGCCGTCTGGTCTCTTCGGCCTGTAGTTATCCTTGTGTATGTCAAGGTTCACTATGTACAGTCATGTGGAATATTGCTTCACAATGAGAATCGACTATAAGTAGTGAAATAATCAAATACAAGTTTATTATCAACAAATGATAATCATGTCATGCAACTTGGATTTCTGTTGCCATTTAAACTTCTGCTACTAGTATTTGGATTGTCCATGCAATTTATTTTATTCAGCAAGGTATTGAATTATATTGCTGGAACTATAATCAGACGTTTAAGTGTTCGAAAAGTGACATGCACTGCTAGAATTTACTGTTGACCTTGATTTTAAGCCTTTCTAAGGCGATAGCTGCCTCACCATGTTCTTTTCTTTATGATTTATGTTGTTGCCGCCACACCAATGAAATTTCATGTGATATGAACAGGTGATTTTTTGATAGCAGTAGTTTGCAACCAGCAAGCAGAGGATTCGAAGCTAGCAGCTTGTTGGTGGCCATGATAGCGACTACAATCAAAGTTATAGGTATGTTCCGACAAATGAGATGCTTCACGAAGGAAGCAGTAGTAGCAGTACTTCATACCAGCACTAGCTACATGCAATCAACAACATATTAAATTGTAGTAGCTGGTTGTTACTGCTTACATGGTTCAGCAACATTAATTGAAGACAGTGGCGAGGCATGTGTGGATTTTTGTCTGGAACTTGTTGGTGGCTGTGTATTAGTAACTACAAACATATAGAACGTTTTGACAAATGAGGTGCTTCATGAAGGAGTCAACAACTAATACTTCATGCCAGCTACATGCAGTCAATAACCAAGAATGTATTAAATGGCGGTGGTTTTACTGTTGAACAAAATTAGTTATTAAGATACTGGTGGCATGCATGGAATTATGGGTTGAGATAAATTTTGTAAGCATTGGAGTTCTGCTGGCGTTCGATTATGCTATTTTTTTTTTGAAATTGTATGTTTAGCCAAGAACTGTCAGACTTGTACTAGATTGCAAGAAATTATTTTCTTAAGTTCTTAAACTTAAACCCTGTGGTATACCAAGGTAGATACATGATTACTATAACGTGTGATGAATAAGGTACCAAGCATCGACTAGAGATGATGTGTAGAAGTAGCCATCTAGAGTTAATCATAGTAGATTTGGTTATCTTCTAATATCTGTATAATGGACTGCTTTCAGTTGTTTATTTTCATCAATTAACTATGTTGCATCACTTTCAACTCACGACTATTGCTTACAAAACTATATTTTATAATTCAGGAGATAATTACATTCATCTGGTCATGATTCATGAAAGAGCAACAGTAGAGAAGCTATTTCCTCGACTATGGATGATTTATTGGAATGCGGTATCTAGTATGAAAACAGAAAGCACTTTGTGGTAGGGAAATAATATTTACTAATCTGATGACTTGGCAGTGCATAAAAGTTAAGAAGCCATGTTTTAATTTAACTTGAAACATAGAAATATCTAGCACTCATATGTTAACATCACCGACAAAAGCTAGAGATAATGCGCATATAGTATAAAGGAGAGAAATATTGTCAGATCCCTTGTATTTTTTGTTAGTTAAGAGTCTTTGCTTAAGCTCATTCTCATGAAAAACGAAGTGTGCAGGCTGCACCTGCAATCCTTTTTCCTACATGATTACTGATAAGTCGTCATGGTTAGGTGAAAGTCTGCTAGATTTTTGATATCTCTGTTTTCCGGACCCAACCAAAATTTGCATCAAGAGTGTGTTTGGGTTTAGCCCAAGCTCAGTAGCTCCCCACCAAAATATTGGCTTTTGGTCAAGGTATTGGTTGCCTATGATTTGGCCATCGTTGGCAAGAAAAGTAAACTAGAGTTAACAAAAGGACAAGGGCATTCCAAAATGTTGGCCACCATCCAAACAAGGTCCAAAACTTTGGTCATGACCAAATTTTGGTAAGGTGGATATTTTGTTGTGTTAAACCAAATAAAACATCATAGCATATGGATACGAGTACAGATCAAATCATGTGGTGACCATGCTTTGATTCGTTAGTAGCCAATGATCCATACATTGCATATTTTTCATTGCATTGACTAGATGATTGCTGACCCATGCTCGAATCAAATTAAGCACGGACCATATTTGAAGACACCAATCAAAATGAGAGCATGCTGGCGGCTGGAGCCTAGAACCCTAGAGAATGGAAGGATAAGAGGACACGGATGGGAAAGAGATTGAGCGCAGGCCCCCTTCCTGGACGTCGCCTATTCCATGCCACGGTGAGAGATGAGGATGCCGCTGGTCACTCTCCGCGGGGATCAGGTGCCGAGTGCTGAACAGCCTGGGACATGCGCAACGGTGGATAAAAGGCCTTGGTGATATCCTTGTGGATTTCAGCTCGAAGGCAAAGGGAATAACATTACCTGCTCATGACTTGTGGCGCTACATGGAATGGTAGATAAGATACCATATTTGGTTATTTTGGTGTATTTAGTCATGAAGACCACAAACAAATCGACCAAAATTTAATGCGACAAATGCATTAGCCTACACCCATGGCCTTGCACCCCTCTTACTGATACAGCTTGTCCTACACTGAGGGCGACCAGTCCGCACATGACCAGCTATGTAAGATGGACAAGCCCTTGTGGAAAAAGAAACCCAGCTGGCCATGTTCCAGCTGTTGGAAGGTGCACCATCCCTGCCGTGGTAGGACTGAGAGAGAATTCCTTATTTGACACTAATTCAAATTTCAATTCCTTATTTGGCCCTGGGAAATTTTTTCTTCCCTATTCGACACTAGTTGTAATTTCTTTTCCTTATATGACACTAGTACATTTTGGACACTAACTATGTTAACAGGGGACTTAAGAAGACGATTTTGCCCTTAGTGCATCATGTAAAGATTTTTTTACAAGACAACAACAACAACAGTACTGTGATTTATTTGATCATGGTTAAACGACCAAACGAATATACCAATGTTTGCAAAAAAAAAAAGTAGACCGCTACCAAGAGCTGGCCTATTTTGTGGCTGATGCATACTTGTAAAAGCTATGGGACCGGTGGGCCCCACCTTCTATCTCTTTCGTACTTTCCCCATTTCTCAGTTTCTCCATCTTCTGTTCTTCTCCATTCATTCACTGATTCACACAGAGAGAATGACCATGGTTGCTCAAATCGCAATAACATAGTTCAGCTACTTCTTGGGCTGCATCGCCCGGAGCTCGCAGCGCCAACCATAGCCACACCAGTGGGCTCTCTCTGCCAGGATTTTGACGGCCAATCGGCCATGGACATGATCTCGAGCTGCCGCTGCTGGCCATGGCCGTATTTTTTGATCTCGCCCCGCCCGTCCATGGCCGCAACAACGAGCTAGCGCTGGCTGAATTTCGATTGCCATGTCCGTGACTACGGGCTGCCGGCGCATGTGTCCGAGCGCAAACACCACGACCCTTCCAAATCGGACGAGCCCGGCGGTGAGGACCAAGCATTCCGATGCCCCGCGCACGCCGGCTACCTCCGTGCGTGTCCGACGTGCTCACGCATGAGCACCACGCCGACGACTGTGTGTGCGGTCAACCTCGCCGACGAGTGCTCGTGTGGGGGCAGAGGCTAACTTCGTCCGAGAAAAGTAAAGGTAACGTCACTGGCTAACGTAATGGATGGTGGTGTCACATAGGGAATCAAATTTACATCTAGTGTTAAAAAGGGAAGAATTTTTTCCCTAGGGCCAAGTAAGGAAGCAAACTTTTAAGTAGTGTCAAATAAGGAATTCTCTCTAGGACTGATGGGCCGTTCAGGTGGTTGTGAAATTTACTATCATTTGAGTGAAGCCATGGAGTAGCAATAACCTGTTCATATTTTGCTTGGCCGGCCCAGCCCCTAGTACACCATTAAGTGGAGAGGAGTAACATGCCCAAATTCCACTCCTCTGCTGCTGCTCAGCTCCTCCACAGCCACCTCTCATTCCCTGTCTCCCCCCCTCAACTGCCACGGCCGAGGAGAAATCAAGGCGATCCTCTGTCCTAAGCAAGCACCTTACATAACCTTCTAAAACCTTAGCAAGGTCAGAACTGATGGCAGACAAGACAACACGGTAAAACATAACTCAGCTGCATTAAAGCCAGCCATTCCGGCAATGACCACCATCTGTAAGATATGGCAGATTCGACGACCGATTCGGCATCTCCATCACTCCTCTGCCGCATGTGGTGGCGCTTTTCCCTCCTGGTTGATGCTATTGCTTGGGGTTAATCACTGGCGATCGTCGGACCAACCGATCCAGAAATTGCTGCCTCTTCTTCGGCCTTCCCCTTCCAACAGAGTAGCATCCTCATGCGTAGCTTCGATTAGGTCACTGAATCCTCACTGGTGAAGCCCACCATCTATGTTTTAATTCTGGCGCTGCCGACGAGCACGCACTACAGGATGCTCTGCAGGGTTGAGAGCAACGCCACCCGTGGTGGGAAAAGTTGCCATGTCTATCTTTTCACCCCACGGTTGGATGATGGCACCGTTCTCCTAGTGATGCTCCAAAGTAACAAGTCAAGATCGCAGCGCGAATCTGCTTCTGAGTTGCTGACCTTTGGATTGCTAGTGACAGCCTACATGCTGCGCTCCATGTGACGGTGTTCGCCCTATCTTTGTGTGGACATGAAAGAAAGGGTAACTCTCTTTTGTCATCTTTAAATGTGGAGCGTGCGCATCGTGCTGGTTTAGGCGAGTTTTACACATCGTTTTTGGTAGTCAACAACTCCATCCACAGAAGGTTGGGTCATGTGGTCTTCATCTTCCCCTGCTGGCTATTCATCTTAGGCGAGTGTTACACATCGTTTTTGGTAGTCAACAACTCCATCCACAGAAGGATGGGTCATGTGGTCTTCATCTTCCCCTTCTGGCTATTCATCTAATCCACAGATGATATGTGCTAGGGTTGTAGGGAGGGTTCTCTCACTGCGAAGCAAGGTAGAGGGAGAATGCCAACTGTTGTTGTTTAATCATAAACAATAGCCGTTAGTCCTTTTTATGTATGGAGTCACTCTTGACTTGATCCACAAGATGCTAAGTAGTATCCAAATTCAAACTTTAAATCCTAATCTTAACTAATCCTTATCTGTAAGATCGTAATCCTGACTATCCCACTTTAACGAAATATAAGTTGTCTATCGGATCAGTAATGCTACATCGGCATTGATCGAAAACAGTGATAGAGACGGCGTGCTTTGCTTTTTGACACCCAGAGTTGTGTAATACTCCCTCCGTCACAAAAT